>OW964549.2:26404648-27604648 GCA_943138885.2 Tholera decimalis
TAATGTAGGTATTATTGTCCAGTGCTAATTTAATATTAATACAGAATGGTAAAATCTTGTAAAACTTATGTATCCTTATTTAATAAGGAGAATGTGTATCTTATTCTTTTTACCTACTGGTACTTAGTAAATTCAAGGTGATTTAGCTGTATGTGTCAGTTTATTTTTCATTATGAATGTAAAGTCGGATACACATTGTTGAATTTGTTTTTTGGGTGTGGAGGATG
This sequence comes from Tholera decimalis, assembly GCA_943138885.2. Classification (NCBI taxonomy): domain Eukaryota; kingdom Metazoa; phylum Arthropoda; class Insecta; order Lepidoptera; family Noctuidae; genus Tholera; species Tholera decimalis. The sequence goes on from OW964549.2 coordinate 26,404,876, forward strand.
TTCTGTAATGTGAGTGTATCCGCCACCTTATTTTTTATATTATCTGTGCAACACTTGTAAAAAAGTTATTACGAATAAAACAAGATGTCAGAGTGCTACGAAAAATGAAAAATGGTGGTGTTTTATTTCGTCCTCGCAAAATATTAAAGTCCAATTAAAAACGTATCTTCGATCCGTGTGATAAATATTTATAAATACGTGGGCAAGTCGTCCACAATTATGTGTTTCCACTGTTGTCGATATGGCCATACCCGCACTCTCTGTCGCTCGAAACCGAGATGCTATAAGTGTGGTGCAGATCATCCAGGCGATGGATGTGAAGTCACCCAGGAATTGAGCTTTTGTGTTTCGTGTACTGGAAACCATTTTGCAAATGATAGTTCTTGTCCTGAATTGGGCCGACAAAAGAGCATCAAAGCTCTTATGGCGGAGAAGTCAATCTCATATGTGGAGGCAAGCCGTGTTTTCCCACCTGTTTCCAGATCATATGCAGATGTTTCCAAGTCTTCCACTCATAAATATGTAAGAACCAGTAATTCCCTATCCCAGTCATCAAGCCCAATACATTCTACACAAAAATCATACCGTCAAACGGTCTTCCAAAAGCCTAAACCCCGCACTCCCCTTTCACCTGGCTATAATAAGCAAGCCCACCAAGAACTTACCCGAAACTATTCCTTCTCCCCAATTGGCAACGGCTGTGCCTATCCAGCAGATATTGCACAACGAATGCCAGTCTATGGCCACTCTGACAACTCCAAAAATATTTTAGAGTTAATAACTAATATGTTAATGTCAATACTAGCCAGTCCAACTCAAACAATACCGTGAAATATGCCAACTTTGCCCCCAAGGGAAACTTTGCCCGAAGAACCAGTTATAAGCATATCTTTGATTTGCAAAAATATCTTAATATTATGTTAACATTGATTGACTTTGGTGGAAAATAGACTATATGTATAGCAATACTAACTATCTTGTTTGTTGCTAATTTTGCTTAGTAACTTGTTGGAACTCGTCAAGTGCGGTGCGTATTTTTGCGGGCAAATTTTAGTGCAAATTTGAGAGCAAATTCTGCGAGATGGCGAAAACACAGGTTAGTTTACTTTATACATTGTCATAGAAAATTATTTGTAGAATATATACATTTTAGTATCATTGCTCAGGATCTTTTAAAACTAAAGTTATGATGATGGGCAAAGTTATCTAGTAATGTTCCGACCTACGATTGACAACATTGCCCACCATCAAAAAAGGCTTAGGGTTGGCACATTACGAAAGTTTGTATTTTATTCCTTTTTTAATTTATCGCTACTGCTGAACTTATTTAATTTTAAACATATATTACGTATTTCATTAATAAAATTCAAATTATAAGGTAGTGTGGAGCAGGTATTCACTCAGTCAGTACCCACTGACTATATATGTATGTATATCAGCTGTCTGGTATCCATAGTAGGGCTCTGCTTACTTTGGGGTTAGATGGCCGTGTGTGATATCCTCACATATTTAAGCATTTATTTAATTTATTTTATTGGTTCAAATTTTTGTTTGAGAGTTACATGTGTAGCGACATCTATCTCGCAACATACAAAACTATCCTGTATCGCGCAAGCAGAGTTTACCGCACAAATAGCATACATACAAATCACCCGATCACAAACATCGGGCAGTTGCCCACCAGACAAAACACCTGTCTGGTCGGAGGATCCTCCCTTTTCAATGGGAATGCGGGACTATACACCCTGTTCCGCATATCCCCAAACTGGTGACCCCAAGCATGAACATCAGCGCAGCCTTCGTGCAGAGCTAGTTCAGCGTGACGTCATCATCACTTCCTTCAAGCTTTCGAGCAGTGAGTCATACAGCCAGCCAGTACCCTCGGCTTCTACGGGTATCCTGACCACCAGCATGCAGCGGACACGCATACCTGGTCATCACCCTCAGCCTCTTCAGCAACCTTGGCACAGCACCCTGCACTTCGGCCGGTCAGCAAGCAGAGACGCACTTCTCTCCTGGTCGACGCAGCAGCCAGCAACTACGCAGCACTGCACCACTCCGACCCACTGGAGTATCATCCCGACTCACTGGGATATCACCCCGATTACTCCGACCCACTGGAGTATCATTCCGACTCACTGGGATATCACCCCGACTCAAAGGGGGCAGCACCGCAGACAGTTCCAACTCACCGCGAACTATGCGACTTCCGGTTCCGACTCACTGGAACCTACCTTCCACTGGCCCGGCAAGCATCACAAGATGTATGGACGACTCATCCTGCTACGACCTCCGGTCTCGGAGGGGAGTGATGTAGCGACATCTATCTCGCAACATACAAAACTATCCTGTATCGCGCAAGCAGAGTTTACCGCACAAATAGCATACATACAAATCACCCGATCACAAACATCGGGCAGTTGCCCACCAGACAAAACACCTGTCTGGTCGGAGGATCCTCCCTTTTCAATGGGAATGCGGGACTATACACCCTGTTCCGCATATCCCCAAACATGGTTTGTTTCAGAAAAATAAACATAGATCTCGAATTCGACAGAGGAATCAAGACGAATAAATGGATCCAGGGTACATAAAAACTACACTGAAGAAATGTTAAAACTTACCTGTGAGTCAATAGAATCAGGCCAAATTTCTTCACGGGATGCTCAACGCCAACTTGGTATCCCAAGATGCACAATATTATAAAAAAGTGTTAATTGCAATTTCAAGTTTTAATAAATACTAATAAGCGTGAAACTTTTTTTTTACGTTTTTCTTTTTATGTACCTAACCACAATGTTCTTTGCAGAAGGGAAAAAAACAGAATAATATTTACCATGTGTCAACCCTAGCACTTTTAAAAGTCGAAATGTGGATTGTATGAAAAAGAGAAAAAATGTCAGGGTAACATTGCCCAGTCATTTTAGTAAGAAACTTTTCATAGTATCGTTTACATTCCTAAAGGAAACGCTATCTTTACCAAAATTCTTGTACTGGTTTTTATATCATCTACTTAAACGCCATACTTGCGTCAAAAATGAATGTGGGCAAAGTTGGCTAAAAGTCCAGATAACTTTGCCCGCCAACAAAAATTAACAAATATGTAATTAAATGTTGAATTATAGTAAATTTGGCTATACTAACACATGCGCATAATGTTACAGTTGTAGCTGGTGAAAGAAAATACTTACGTCTCCATAGAAAAATTGTGTTAAAATTGTAATTAATCGAAAAATGTGGGCAAAGTTGGCTTGTTTCACGGTACCTGACCACGTTGCCTTGAAGCTGACATCGATTTTAAATTATATTCAGGATGTTCCATCCCCTGACATTCCTTCAATGGAACATCAGAAGCATTAATACCAAAAAGTCTGACCTCTCTTTTTTAATAAATAAATTCAAACCATCAGTCTGCGGCATAGCTGAGACATGGCTCCTGCCTGGAAGTAATTTCAGGCTACCATGTTTCGGCTGTGTACGTAATGATAGACCTGATGGATATGGAGGATGTGCCTTGCTCATCAATAGCAAGGTTTCATTCTCCCAGATTCCTCTAACCTTTGTTGGTGATAACCTAAATGTTGTTGCTGTTAAGGCTGAGGATATAAATATTTTTTCTTTTTATATTACGCACCCAAAAATTGAATATCTTCCTGTTATAAAAAATTTGTTATGCAGTGTAAGCGGGCCAATATTGGTCATGGGCGATTTTAATTGTCACCACTACCGTTGGGGTTCAGATACTTGTGATAACTTTGGCATAGGCTTACTTGATATACTGGATGACCTGAATCTCTGTGTCATTAACAATGGTAGTCCTACACGCAGATCTGCTCCTGGGCAGAATAATAGCTGTGTTGACTTGACATTCTGTTCACCCAATATATCTAGTCTTCTCATTTGGCGTCGCTTGGATATGACCTATGGAAGTGATCACTATCCTATCATAATTGAGTTCCCTTCCAAAAATACTCCCATCAAAGTTTCCCCTCCTCTTTTAAAACACCAACTCAATGCAGCGGATTGGGATCTGTATTCCAAAATTTTGGATTTAAGGATATCAGCCCTGCCAAAAGTGAATGAGAATAATGCCCATGAGTGTTTTTTATCCTTTTCTTCCACTGTCTCCTCCACAGCAGATGATTGCCTCGCTTCCAAAAAACCCCACTCCGGTAGACTTCCTTTCCCCCCATGGTGGGATAGGGAATGCACTAACATGGTCAGGGCCAGGAATGAGGCTGAAAAGACAGTTAATAGCGATATGAACCTGGACAACCTCATTGCTTTCAAGCAGATATTAGCTAAGTCCAGAAAATTCTTTAAAAGGAAAAAACGCGAAGGTTGGGCAAAATTTTGTAGTTCGCTGAGTCCATCCACTCCGGTTTCGGTAGTTTGGCGTAAAGTTAAACAATTTAGGAGCAGTTTAGCACCCATCTCTTCGAATAATATCACGGAGGAACTGGGATACCGGTTTTTCTCTAAAATCGCTCCAGCTTATGTTCCAACTAAGGAAGACGCCAGTGTTGGCATTGAAGATGTAGACAACACTGACGACCCTATGAACAAACCATTTAGCTTGGACGAACTAAAAACCGTGTTATCCCATGTAAGAGACTCTGCCCCAGGAGTGGATGGATTCACTTACTCCTTTATTTCTAAAGCGGGTCCAAAAACTCACGAATATTACCTGGATTTGGCTAATTTCTGCTTTACATCCGGCTTCATTCCCACAGAGTGGAAGGTTCAAGTTGTTATTCCATTATTAAAACCAGGCAAAGATCCTAATGATCATTGCTCATACAGACCCATTGCCTTATCGTCCATACTTTTAAAACTTTTAGAACATTTAATTAAAAATCGGTTAGTGTGGTTGGTTGAAAACAGGAGACTGCTCCCGGCGACTCAGTTCGGCTTTAGGAAAGGTCTGGGCACGGCTGACAGTGTAGGTATCCTCACGTCAGAGGTCCGACTGGCCCTCAGCAGGAATGAGTCTGTGGTTGCTGTCTTCCTGGATATATCAGCTGCCTATGATTCAGTCCTCCTCCCCAATCTCAGGCACAAGCTGCACGAGCTGAGAATCCCGGGTAGGATTTCTCGCATTATTGGTAGCATATTTTCCAACCGCACAATTAAATTAAGATTCCCTGGGGCTGACTCCGATCAAAGAACTGTCTGGAGAGGATTACCTCAAGGATCTGTTCTTAGTCCCCCATTATACAATATTTATACAGCTACCTTGCCCTCATCTCTTAACTTCAACTGCAAAATCCTTCAGTATGCTGACGATATTGCTTTGTTAGTCTGTGGCAGTTCCATTCAGGATGCCGCTCTTTCAATGAATATCTCTCTGTCCTCACTAAACCAATGGCTTCTTGATCACGGTCTGTCATTAAGTGTGCCAAAGAGTACAGCGGTCATCTTTACCCGCAAGTGTTCTGTACCCCCAATTGATATAAATATTGATGGACAAACCATCCCAGTTAAGAATAGTGCCAAGTTCCTGGGAGTAACTTTGGACTCAAGGTTGACTGGAGTTGATCACATTAACAGCGTGGTTAAAAAATGTGAAAAATCTGTATCAGTTCTCAAGGCCTTGGCTGGGGTTTGGTGGGGAGCTCACCCCTACACCCTTAAACTGATCTACAATGCATTGACCAGAAGTGCTTTAGATTATTGCAGCTTTTTGTTAGAGCCCTGCAACAAAGAAGCTCTTAAAAAATTGATTAGCATCCAGTCAAAATGTTTAAGAATTGTCATTGGGGCCATGAAATCCACTCCCATAAATGCACTTCAAGTTGAATGCGCAGAACCTCCTCTTCACCTTAGGAGACAATACCTGGCAGATCGCTTTCTGACTAAAGTTTTCTCGCTTTCATCCCATCCTTTGCTCCCAATTTTACAACAGATTGACCTCTCAATTAATAACTCTTCCTATTGGAACAATAAAACAGTTCCTCTATTGATAGATAGGTACAGAGAGCTTAAACACCTCTCCGCACCAGTTTGTCAATACCCAACTCTCCCGGTCTTCACCACCACATACGAAACGATTCATTTCGAACCCAAAGCCGTTTTGGGACTGGGCATATCAAAGAATTCCCAAAACCCTAGAGATGACTTTGAGTCAGCTGTTAAGCGGTATTGGGAAGGATGGAATTTATTTTTCGCTGATGCTTCAAAACTATCTGATACCGAATCCAAAGGGGTTGCTGTTTATTTTCAAAATTCAAAAATCGCTTTATTATTTAAATGTCCACCAGAAGCATCAGTATTTACAGGGGAGTGTATTGGTATTTTAGAAGCCATACACTATATAAAATCCCATCAAATAACAAGATCAGTAATTTTTTCAGATTCGCGTAGTAGTATCCAGGCCCTAAAACAAAATCAACTTTACAGCAAAATTAATAGTCAAATCATTATAGATATTAAGAACTTGTTATTTGATTGCTCCCAAAGCGGCTTAGACATCGAGATAGCCTGGATCCCCGGCCACTCGGGTATTGTTGGCAATGAGTGCGCTGATTCGTTAGCAAAGTATGCCACATCGAATCCGGCTGATCGAAAGCACTACGTAGCACAGAACTATGATTTGCAGAATGGTGCCAGACCCAAGTTATTTAACTTGTGGGCTGAAACATGGAAGTCGACCTCAAAAACCAAAGGTAAGTACTATGCCGCTATACAACCCGAAATTCAGAAGAAACCCTGGTTTTTTAAATTCTCTAAATTGTCCAAGAAGACTGTTTCGTCACTCTGCAGACTTAGACTCGGACATTGTTGTAGCCCAGTATTCTTGCATAAAATACATGTCCGTGACAGCTCCCTGTGCGAGTGCGGCCTTGCTGAGGGTACCCTAGATCACATTTTCTTCTCCTGCTCCCTAAACAATAGATCCTTTGATTTATACCAAAAACTTCCCAAATGCAGTATTCCTCTCCCAACCAGCTTCCATACCCTTCTTACCCACTTTTCTCCTAAATTAATTAATCTCCTATCTAAATTTATAACAGATAATGAGATTAAAATGTAATTAGTGCGTAATATGTGTATAGTTATTGTGTAGATAATAGTCTGTGTTTTATAATATATATATAGTATACTATATCTTAGCTTGTATACAGTAGATTATATGTTTAACTCATGTGTTCGTCCTTGCAGCTGAACTAACAGCTACCACAAAGTACAAAGTTCGACGGCCTACCTTCGCTGCCGTCATAACATGACACTGGCAGAATAGTCGACACCGGCTCAGTTGCCAAAGAAGAGAAGAAAAAAAAAAAAAAAAAAAACAGGGTATAAACCACGGTATAAACATACATGATTATTACGCGAAAGAAAGTATATAATGTATTAAAAATGCATACTTATGAATTAAATCAATAACAGTGATCTCGCATCGCAAAGTAAAACTTGTTTGAAATAGATGATATTGTCGAATTGTGAAGAAAATGAAGTGCAAGAAATTGATAATCATAATAATAATATGTCTGTCGTGTTTACCGTTTCTTTTTACTTTAAACGGTGATTTTGTATTTGACGACTCCGAAGCAGTAGTCAAGAACAAGGACGTCACCTCGGAGTCTTGGACTGACCCATTTTACCATGATTTTTGGGGTGCAGATATTCAATCGGATTTAAGCCATAAGTCTTACAGACCCCTTACCATTTTATCTTACAGGTTGGTTAATTGAAATCATGTCTTTGTACTTGATACAATATATAATATTAATGAAAATGCATTGTATTGTGTAAAAGTGTTATTTATAACCAATTTACAAAGTAAATATTTCATTTCACTTTACAGACTAGATTATTTAGTAGCTAAAAGAATCTCGGCCTTTTATTTCAAGATGACAAACCTGATATTATGCCATATCTTGTGCTGTTTACTCGTATGGAAAGTTTTTGAAACTATTTTGAATTATGAAAACAGTACCATAACTAGTCAAGATGCAGAAACGAAAAAAAGAGATTCAAGTTACCAGGATGACAGGAATAAGAAGTGGTGGACGGATACAGCATTTTTGGCAACATTATTATTTGCTGTACACCCAGTTCATGTCGAAGCAGTGAGCGGGGTGGTGGGCAGGGCTGATCTCCTAGCTGCCATAACATTTTTTGTTGCATTCCTTAGTTATAACAAATCGGTCACTAGTCAGAGATGTAGCAATATATTTTTACTTTCAACTGTGATTTTTGCTGGAATTTCTATGCTCTGTAAAGAAAATGGTGTAACTGTTTTGGTAAGTTTATTTAATTGCTGACACATTTTATGTTATCTTTATTAGATTAGATAAGATGCATCAATAGCCTAATAGCCATGGTTTGGGGCCTTGTTAGGACAATGGTAAAGTGTCAGACTTGTGATCGCGGGTTCGAACCCCACCCATTAAACCAATACTGTTACTCCAGACATAAGCATATTTAGCTTAGTTGGAGGGGTCAATGAAATTGCTAGTAATGTGAATTTTACATATTTTATTTTAAGTTTTTTTTATTTTGAATATTTTATAGGCTTGCGTTTGACCATAATCTCACCTGATGTTAAGCGATGATGTGATCGAAGATGAAGCACGCTTGCCTAGAAGTAACCTATTCACTCTTGACTTAAAGACTCCCAGGTTATAACTATCAGGAAACACAGACTCTAGCAGGGAATTCCACTCCTTAGCCGTACGCACAATGAAAGTATTCCCAAAACGTTTCGTGCGGATGGGTGGGATGTCCACCATGTAACGATGGCGCATCGCCATTTGTCTTGTAGTCCGATGATGGAACGGGCTTGGTGGAATAAGACTGTGCATTTCCATCACACACTCCCCTAAATGTAACCAATTGCTAGCTATCTTAAAACAAAATTAAAGTAGTCAACACTTTATGAGAGGGAATATAATACCAAAATAATAAATGAAATTGGTCCAGCTGTTCTTGGGGTTTAGTGAGACTAACAGACAGTGATTGATTTTTATATATTTATATAGATATGGTTTGTTACTTACCAACTAATGGATCTATGCACAGCCTATACCAGTAGTCATATAGATATGAAGTTTGGAGGTCTCAAAATTTGTATGGAATATCATATTCCTTGGGCCAATATAGGTACCTACCTAAGTAAAAAAAAAAGTAATCTTGTCATTTCACAACTATGCAACTCAAGCAACAATTTTAATTTAAAGTTTATATGAATGAGCCTTATCTATTGAATTGAATTGAATACTGGCTGAGTGAATTAGTAGAGGTTGTCATTGTTTATTTTTTTCTTTACTAACCATAAAAGACAATTAGTATGTAGGTATTTGAGTTAATAAACTCAAACTCAAATACTGGCCAAAGTAAATAATAAATGTTTTTATTGTTTTCATAACTTTCCTTAATAGAAATTAAATTATCAATGTATGAAACTTGGGCATTTCTTAGGACTATTTGATTGAAATTTAGCATGAGTAGTGGCCAAAATATTACCACTGGTAATGAAAAACAAGGGTTGTGGGAATGTTCTATATAAATGTATCTCTGTGTCCCATGCATTCCAGGGGCACAGTTTGGGTTTTAGTCAGTAAAAGTGATTTTCGCTTCTTCGCCATCCACAACAGAAGTCGAAGAAGTCATTTGATAATTTTGCCACACGAAAAAAGGCTACTGAAAATATTCCTTATTGGTAATCCATGATTGAATTTTAGAAAAAAAATATTTTTTCAGGGTTTCTGCATAGTTTATGAAGTATTAACAACTTTCAAAATTAAGAAAGCAGATCACGGGGATGCAAAGATTTTAAGCATAGATAATATCACTGTACGCGCTATATTTAGAATAATTACCATTTCACTAAGTATAGCTGCCCTATTGTATGGAAGGTGGCTTGTGATGGGAGGGGCAAAACCTCAATTCAAACCTACAGACAATCCAGCTGCTTTTGCCCCTTCTTATTTTGCAAAGGTATGTTTTTTTTTTCTTTATTATATTAACAAACTAAGAAAAAAAAAAACGTATGTTAGTAAAAGAGGATAGAGAGATACTATATTTATTGCACACTGTAAAAACAGCGGAATGACGTGAAGTGCAGCGGGAAGCTCAAGATCGTTCGCGATGGAGGACTACTGTGGATGCCCTCTACCTAACCTAGGGGTTATTGGAAAATAATTCATAATAAATTGGTAAAAAAGAAACCAGCCAAGTGCGAGTCGGACTCGCGCACGAAGGGTTCCGTACCTTTATCTATAAAAACGGCAAAAAAGTCACGTTTGTTCTATGGGCGCCCCCCTTAAATATTAATTTAACTATTAATTTGAAAATGAATAATATTCTGTGAATATTTCAAGCGTTGCCGTTATCAATATAGAGCAAAAATGAAAAAAAAAATCACGTTTGTTGTATGGGAGCCCCCTTAAATATTTATTTAATTCTGTTTTTTAGTATTTGTTGTTATAGCGGCAACAAAAACAAAAAGAAAACAAAAATCTGTGAAAATGTCAACTGTCTAAATATCACGGTTCATGAGATACAACCTGGTGACAAAAGGATAGACACAAACGGACGGACAGCGGAGTCTTAGTAATAGGGTCCCGTTTTTCCCTTTGGGTACGGAACCCTAAAAAGAGCAGTGGTGGTCCAGTGGTTACGGACACGACTTGCCAGTCGCAGACCGGTATTCGAACCTAGTCAGGCACATTTCACGTTATTTATATCATGACCACTGCTCTCAAAAACGAAACGACCAGCGTCGTGGATTATTATATATTACTAGCAATTGCTCGCGACTTAGTTCGCGTGGGAAGTTTTTCCCGTGTAAATCCCGATCCCGTGGGAATTTCGCAAAATCCCATCTTAGCGAGCATCTAGGTACTAGAACCCCCATGCAAAATTTGAGAGCCCTCCTACTTGTAGTTTCTGATTTCGTGATTAATCAGTGAGTGGTATTTCGCTTTTATACATATATATAGATTTTGATGATCAAAAAGCCTGAAATTGTGTTTTTGTTTAGAATAGAATAATTCAATGGAATAATCTTGTTTAAAATTATTTCAGATAGCCACATACAACTATATTTATTCTCTAAATCTTCTATTATTTATTTGGCCACAATGGCTTTGCTATGACTGGTCAATGGGATGCGTGCCGCTGATTGAGAAAATACTTGACATGAGATTGGTTTTAGTATTCATGATGTATATATATGGCCTATTTCTATTAGAGGCCGTATTTCGTAATAAGAAAAACCACAAATCAACGAATAGGTAAGTAATTACGGTACACCTGTTACGGTGTATCTTCTTATTTTAATTTTATTCTGGTGCTCTGTTAGTTAATTATTTAAGTCATGTTTCACACGGATCTTCGAAATATTGAAATTGAAATTGAATTAATGGTCAATCTATAAACAATCTATACTCTAATATTATAAAGCGGAAAAGTTTCTTTGTTGAAACGCGCTAATCTTCGGAAGTAAAAAACAGCTTATACGTAACCTACCCGACTACAAAAGAAGAATATTAATGTTTTTATCGTGATAAAGTCCACGGGAGCGAAGCCCCTCACGACTGTAAGTAATAGTATAATCGCAAAAGATTTTGATGAAATTTGGTAGGCCGATAAATGAAAACTCGGGAAGCGGGGTTTTTCAAAAAGCATTCCTTACCAGGCAATGCAAAATAACTTTCGCGTAAGCTCCGCCCCCATCCACCCCGGTTAGCCGTTGTATACTAAACGCTAACGCAGCAGTAATGAAGTTGAATATCGCATGCGCTCTTTCACCATGTTCGGTTTCGAAACTGCCGTTGTGTGCTAAACGCTAACGCAGCAGTAATAAAGTTGAATATCGCATGCGCTCTTTTACCATATTCGGGTTCGAAACTAAATGTCGTAAGTCTCAAGTCTTATTTCGTTTATAACTAACGTGATAATTGATCTAGAGAAAAAATGTCGTATATTTGGGTAATAAACTATATTTTCTTATTGTCAATACTAATTTTAGACATAAAAGCCGAGTAATCTTTATTAAATTTAGAATAATCTTTAAAAAAGACATGATTTTCGATTAAAAAATGAATCGAGTGAAAATGTTCCAATTGCGAAACTGTTCGAGACTTGGAAAGAAAAAGATCCAATAAATCATATACTCCATCCATTCCATTTTGATTGTATGCGTGATTGTTTCAGAATATTAATACAAAATTACATACACTTTAGGGAGCCTCCTCTTAAAGGCCGTAAAATCGTGCGCATGAAGTCGCGGATTACAGCTATAATAAATAATATGTGAAGAATCATTAAAAAAAAAAATTGGTGTCGTAAAGTGTTTCTTAATCATTGAGCCCCATTAGAAACGTTAGCCAGAAATATTTTCATAATACAAATAAAAATTGCAGGGCGATGATACTTGCAGCATCATTAATAGTGATACCATTTTTACCAGCTTCTAATGTCTTCTACCCAGTGGGGTTTGTGGTCGCGGAGAGGATTCTGTACATACCATCAGCTGGCTACTGTCTCTTGATAGGACTCGGTTTAAAAAAACTACTCCACAAAAGACCACCGATAGTCTGTAAGGTAAGAGTTGAAACATTTTTTGTACTATACGTGTAATTTAAAGGGTAGTTATCTGGTATATACATACCAAGTGCACGGCTTTTTTGGATGATAACATAACGATATGACAAGGGTTTTGTAATCCTATGTCTTCATATTGTGTGGAACTTATTAGAAGTTTCGATAGGTACATTGATACCAGGGACCGAATTTTTCAAATTAAGAAGAACGAAGAGAATTGTCGTGTTATTGGCAAGTGACGTGAAAAATTATTGACCCTCGTAACGCTGTGACACGTTTGTTATGATTGGTATCCAAGAAACATATGAAACCTACAATTTGTTATCAATAATACAATTAATTAATTTTATTACAATTCCTTGAGTCACTTCTTTTGTGTTTTAACTGTGTCGCCTGTGAGCCTTTTTGGATAGATATGGGGTATCCGTTACACGTTACATAGACCTGTCGTGAGTGTGCCCCGTAGCGTTTGTAATAAAATAAATAGCTACTACTTTTTATTGTTGTAATAACATTTTCATTTTCGTACGGCAGATTTTTATCAATTAAAATTATACAGATATTGATATAGAATAGAAAAATCATTTTCTCGACTATATTTTAAATTACTTGAAAAAATACATTGCCACACACTAGGGTTTTTCTCCTGTATCGTGAGCGCATTTTTGCAAAAACCCAGACCGAAAACAAATAGTTGTAGGCCACGCAAACATTTGTCCCAGTGCTGGAATCGAACCCGCGATACGCAGCGCATCAGGCAATCGCTCAATCACTGCGCAAACAGTGTATATAAAATCACTAGCAGTAGCTCGCGACTTGGTTCGCGTGGGATGTTTTCCCGTGTAAATCCCGCAAAATCCCGTCTTAGCGAGCATCTATGTACTAAAAGGAACTCCCATGCAAATTTGAGAACCCTACTTGTACTTTCTGAGATTTCGTGATTAATCAGTGAGTGGTATTTCGCTTTTATATATATGTATAGATAGATGAGTGTTGACTGGTGGTGAAGAAACTATATACTTTATTTTTATTTTAGATTGGTGCGTCTATGTTCCTTATACTCGTGCTAATATATGGTCTGAGGAGCTGGCAACGATCTAAAGATTGGCAGAGCGAATACAGCTTGTTCATCAGTGGATTGTCGGTGTGTCCCACAAATGCTAAAGTTCATTACAATGTTGCCAAAGTCGCGGATGCCAACCACCAAATCTCGTGGGCTTTATCTGAATATAAAGAAGCAATAAGGTTCTCAATATTTCTTTAATTCTGCTAGTCTTATCGCTCGGAAACTATTATAATAACTACTATTCGGGCATGCATCGCCCACTCATGTGCCATTTATGTAGCATATTAGCGATGGCAGCGTACCGGGAGGAGTGGAAAGCTATCGGAGATACCTTTGCCCAGCTGTGGAATAATAAGGGTTAACAACAGCAAAAAGTCTCATTACTGGGCAAAACCCCGCCCTTCCAAGTCCTTCTAGGAAGCCTTCTTTTCACCTTACCGCGTAGCAAAAATATCGCGTCCAGTAGTGCGCAATCCTTTACATTTTGACGATAATTGCCTTTGATGAACGTCACTTCGTTTAATTCGTCAAGTTATCCCATCATCTCTCTCCGGGCCATTCTGAACCCATTACATGGAGACTTGCCCAGAGATTATGCTGCATGGGTCTTTTATTACCTTTGGGAAAATGTCCCCCGCTTTAGGGTAAATGAGGAAGATCTTTCCTTGTCACTTCTTGCTGGAGTGGGGTCATGCTAGCATTCTCCACAATACCCCAGCAGTGACAATTGCAGTGACTGAGCTACTTGGTTAGTAGCGGGTTACTCCAATTGTATTTTTTATTTCATAATTTTTAGAGGCGCGCGGGAACTTCACATGACTCTGGCTTATACGATGGTATTACAGACTTTCTCAAGCCCGTCACTCACGAGCCACTTGATAATGGACGAAAAATGGCATTGTCAGAAGTCCTGCGCCGCCCATTCCGTAGTACGTAGAATGGAAGACGTCTCCCTTTCTCTTTCTGCCACAATCTGCATTCCCATTTATTTATTTATTATACATGTACTTTATTGTACACCATATTTTTTTCTGTTTTGGAAAATCATCGAATGACTTGGCCCCCTCTGGGTAGAGCGGAAGGGAGTGTCAGACTTGTACTGACTAAAAACCCACCCTGTTCCTTCAGTGGCCCTTAAGTTCCGGGGCCGCGGTTTCTCGTTAGAACATTCCCGCAACCCCGTCAGGCAATGGCCTTATGGGGCCCCGTCACTGGTTCTGACAGGTCTTACAATAAAACAATATTTCTATGGATACAAAAAGTAAACCTAGTGTACAATGGGTGCAATTATCGCACACGGCGTTCTTTTATAGACAACCTTTGGATGGGCAAAACTTAAAGGAGACAGATTTAGGGCTGTCAGTGTACAAAAATCATAAATAATATTAATTAAACATAATTGTATAAAATACATTAGATACAATACAAATACCAGGTACTTATAAATATTAAATGTTTAACTGAGAAAGAAGGGGAAAAGTTATAGCCCATCTTATCCAACACTATTTAAGCTTGGTAGCTTTCATGTCTCCATCCATTTTGCCGTTTGTACAGGGTTCCCAGATGCCGAATGTTTTTTCTCGTACTAGGGCTGTCAAATGTTTAATACTTTCAATACAAAATCTCGTAAAAATATACATTTTAAAAATCTCAGACCTTAATTTAGGTACACTATGTACTATAACTAGCTAGCCTGGCGTAGGAATATTCCTTAAGTTTGGGACCGCCAAATAAAAAACTTTACTCTAGGTGATTCATATGTAAGGTAAGGTAAGGTAATGAATCTAGTGATTTGCTTAGTCGAGTTTGTGGCATGGACATACATTCTTTTCTTAAAATGTTTTTGGTTTGTGTTGACAACATTGTTAAAATCTCGTAAAAGAGTGTACGAGATTTTTATTTTCTCGTTTCTCGTATCTACAGAGACTGCTAAATCTCGTAAAGTTACGAGATTTCTCGTACATCTGGCAACGCTGCGTTTGTATTTAATTTAATAGCATTAATAATATTACAGATTGTACCCTGAATACTACCAAGCAATGAACAATTTGGCCAACTTACTTAAAAATCAGAAACAATATGATGCAGCCGAGCATTATCTCAGATTAGCTGTCGAGCACAAGTAAGTGACGCTATTGGGATACTAAGCGTTGTGATCTATGAATTATTTGATAATCTTACTAATACCTATTATAAATGCGAGAGTTTGTGAGCAGTGGCGGCGCTAGCTAGACCACATGCGGACGTCGGTGACATCAAGTTCGCGAGGCCTCTTTTATTTTATTTTTTTCAACCAACGACAAAAAGAGGAGGTTATCAATTCGACGCGTATATATATATTTTTTTTTATGTATGATCATCGAGTACTCGAAGACGGCTGAACCGATTTGGAAAATTCTTTTTTTGTTCGAATGGGTATACGTCGAAATTGGTACCATTATCACCAAAGTCAGGATCTGATGATGGGATCCTGGAGTAATCGAGGGAACTCTTCAAATATTATAGGCACACCTATAGCGTTTTGAGTATTTCTTATAGTAACTTGTGCAGTTGCTCTCAAAAAGTACCATTTGGGGAAGTGGAACTGATGATGAAGACCACAGATGGCCGCCGAAACTACTCAATAATAAGTATTGAGTGGATTGCGATTCGATTACCTGAATATGGATGTTAAGCACTTTATGCTCGTCACAATGCATATGGTGATGTAGAGCTGATGGTGAAGTACCAGGAGAACTCCTCAACAATTAACGGCCCAGCATTGGGAAAAGCAATATTTTGTAAAAGGTTATAAGTAGTTGACATTTAGGCTCTTGTAACTAGGTAAATTAAAAATCATCCAACTAAAAAGAGTGAAATAAAAACTTTTTACCAAAAAATTAAACCGACTCCCAAAAAACACTGCTAAGTGAAAAATAACTTTAATTTCGGAAGTCGGTGCCAAAAACGAAAAAACAAAACTAAAGACACCGACTACCGAAATTAAAGTTATTTTTCACTTTGCAGTGCTTTTTGGGAGTTTTTATTTTATTATCTTAGAAAAACTTACAGCTAGGATACAGATAGTTGAAAAATATTGAAAGAAGGCCATGTAATTGGCCTTCTTTCAAGTTTTCACAGACAGTATTAGAATAGAACAAGTCAAGACAGTCGACAGATAAAAGAAAGCAAGAAGTAAAAGCACTCGGAGCGAGTTATCCAAGATACAGGCGCCGCCTAGTTTGGAGGCCGCTGACATTCTTTTAATAAAACAAAGTTTAGTTACAGACAAGATTTTATACTCGTAATGTTAATTGTATAGGTTAAGAAAATTACTGTAACTCTGGTCCAATAAATTTATTCTTATTCTAAATAGAAGCGTATACAGTTCCCGGCACGTAAGTTGGCAAGGTTTTGGCGTAGTGGGGGTAAGTCCGCGCATCGTGCGCTTAGCGGAACAAAAAGCAGTCACTTTTATTGCTTGTCATTATTCTATGGCTATTGCTATCATTTATTTTTAATCATGTCTGTTTAGAAGAAAGTTAAAGAGGGGAGTGGAATTTGTGAGTTTATTAGGTGTTATAAATAAAATGTATCCATTAAAAAGTAAAAAAATAATTAAAGATAATATTATTAAAAATCATGTGTTCTCGTCGCCACAATCAGTTTACGGTCTCTTTTTCAGTTTGAGCTTTTTCTATGAAACAGTACACATCGTATACCTACATTTTTCTCGCATGTCTGCGTAAAACGGTATATAATGTATATAACGGTATATAATAAATAAATATCAACAACTCGTAACAGAACCTAAATTTAAAACAATAACAATAACTCGTAGCAAAAACTCAACAAAAACAAAGGTTGCAACTTTCGTGCATGAAAGTGTAATCAGGAGCGAACGGGGTGCGTTCGGATCGGTGCCACCTCATACCCCGCGTCCCGCTGGGCTCCCAACGAGACCTTAAAAACGACTTCTGCGCATCTAACGACTCTTGTCAAGTTACGTGTCGAGCACTATACAAGTAATGGTTTTAGTGTTGGTCAAAAAACTGATTAAGTGATTATACATTAATTTTTTTAATTTAATGACGCTGGTGGAGAATAAGTCTAGATCATTAACAGTGTAACACAAAGCATTATATGATCTGCTAGCTCTTATCATATAAGAGTTTTACCTATAAATACACCGCACAGAAGGAACATACAGAGGTCGACCCCAATTTTGCCAATCAGTTTCGAACAGTTACTTCGCAGTAAAAAAAACGTTAAATTAAGTGAGTTAAATTATAAAATAATGTATGAGTAGAGTTTTATTGTTGATAAAAATGACAACATAAAATAATTACACACATAGAAATTAAAATAGTCGAACTTTTCGCCTAACTGATTTTTTCAGGATTGTGTCATAGTCATAGTCATTTATTCATAAACAAGTAATTTGTATCTGAATTTACACACATAAATAAATTACAATATTACAGTATTACAGCATCAAAATTGCAATATTACAGTTTTACAATAAAATAAAATAAGTAAATTTGGATTTTTCTATGTATGTCAACAATTTAAAAATTATAAATTTAAATATCATCAAAAAATTAAATAGGGTCAAACCATAAAATTTAAAATAAATTACATTAAAAACATTAGTTACACTTAAAATAGCAAATAATGTCACAATGAATTAAAAATAACAATTATATAATGTACAGCCAAATTAATGAATTTTTATTCATTAATTTAGCTGTACATTATATAATTGTTATTATATATCCATAAAAAGTAACACAATTATACACCAATAACTTAGAGTTCTTCTACAGCATATAGACACCTATTCAATAGGAATTGTTTCAATTTTGATTTGAAAGCGGTACTATAGACAGCACTTTTTATGTCTAAAGGCAACCTGTTAAATAATCTTACAGACTGGTATCGTGGACAGTGTTTGACAATTCGTAGGTTATGATTAGTTAAATTTTTATTATTCATATCTAGTCTACGGGTGCCTTCCCTAATCTGCCGCTCTTCTTCTGACTCATAGTCTTGAATGTATTTGGCCATATTACTTAAAAGTACTAGAACATAAAGACCTGGGACTTTAAGAATGCCTAAATTAATAAAATGTTGTCGGCAACTTTCCCTTTGTGAGATTCTGACCATGGTCCGAATTGCTCGTTTTTGCAATATGAAAGCTCTTCTGCAATTATATTCATAGCTGTTTCCCCATAAAAGTATGCTATATCTAATTTTGGACTCTACTAGCGCAAAATATACCATTTTTAGTTGTTCTATATTGATATCATTTCTAAGGGCTCTCAGAGCGTAACATGCAGACGATATAGATGCATCAATTGCCTTTAATTCTGGTTTCCAATTTAAGAGTTGGTCAATATGTATGCCTAAGAATTTAACTTCGGCAACGGTCATAAGTTCAACTTTATTTAAGGCAACATTTAAATTATCTGTGTTCCGGGCTGTAGTTTTAAATAACATTATTTGAGTCTTTCTACTATTAATAAATAATTTATTTGCCGTGAACCACACATGAAATGCTTGTAACGTAGCATTTACTCTTTCAGTTAACTCTACCATGTCATTAGCTGCCACTATAGCATTCGTGTCATCCGCGAAAATTACTAAATTAATACCCGGTAAAATTGTATTTAAATAATTAATCAAGTCATTAATAAATATTAAAAATAAAATAGGTCCTAGAATCGATCCTTGTGGGACGCCCTTCGATATGCATACAGTTTTAGATTTGTATCTTTTCTTATAATTATTCTGAGTTTTGTCAATTTCAACGTACATCCGCCTGTTTTTTAAGTAGGAAGAGAATAGTTGCAAAGCATTTCCTCTGATTCCGTAATGTTTCATTTTAGTCAAAAGAAATTCATGGTCAATTGTGTCAAATGCGGAGCTTAAATCCAGGAAAATCCCTGCAACTCTCATTTTATTATTAATTTTTCTTATAACATCATCAAATAACGTATAAATCGCATCAGAAGTTCCAACACCCTGCTGATACCCAAATTGCCTTTTATTTAACACTTTGTTTACTCTCAAATGTACTAAAAGTCGAATTTTAAGAATCTTCTCAAATAATTTTGACAGCACTGGTAATAGAGAGATAGGCCTATAGTTTTTAGGATCAGATTTACTTCCCTTCTTATAAACAGGTATAACTTTCGCGATTTTTAGTTGTTCTGGGAAAATAGTCTCCTTTATACATTTATTGAAGAAGTCAGATAAAGGCTCGGCTAATATGGCTATGTGCTCCTTGAACAGACTAATTGGAACTTCATCATACCCACAGGAATGTTTGTTTTCCATTCTTTTAACAATGGAACAAATCTCATCAGGTGTGGTAAGAGAAATATGCATGTCACTAATAACCTTGTCCGTGTGTGAAAGAAGAAATTCCATAGTATGATTTACTTCATTTATATCAGTAGCACTTTTATAGTCAAACTGATTCACCAGTAAGTTAGTTATTTCCTCTGGATCCACTACAATTCGTCCATCAACCTTAAGCCTAAGTTCCTGCTGAATCACTTTCTCTTTATTAGTGCATTTATTAACAATTTTCCATATTTCCTTACACGTATTTTTTGATTTATTTATTTGACACATTATAGCAAGCTTTTTAGCTTTAGAAACAATTTTTCTATATAACTTAACGTAGATATTTTTATATTTTAAAACACTTGGTTCGAGTTTACTCCCATTAAGTGCACATAAAAAACGTTTCATTTTACTGGAGGTGCGTATCCCTTTGGTGATCCAATTTAATTGTAATTTATTATTAAGATTAGTTTTGCGAAACACTTTATAAAAACTTTTAAGAAACGTATTAATACCCATACCAATCCAAGACTCCCCAAGAATGCCCTGTGCGAATGCTGCACCATTTTTACTATTGTATACTCTTTTATTTATTACAATAACCTGATCTTCATTTAAATTAGGAGTGGCTTGATTTTTCAAATAAAGCTCAGCAAAAATACCTGCATGTCCGTCAGCCAAACCATTGTGATCTACCTCACAATCTAAAACACATGCATGAGGCAGATTGGTTATAATGTTATCGATACATGACGTACTATTATTACGGATGAAAGTAGCCGAAGAGATTAGATGCCTAAAATTATAACATTTTAACATACTAAGGAATTCCGTACGTTTTTTACTGTCCACTAGCAGATCAATATTAAAATCACCACAAATTATGCATTTCCTATTGAATAAATAGTCCAATAGCTTCTCCAATCTTTCTAAGAACTGTTTAAAATTTTTATCAACAGGATTTCGATAGCAACAACAGATATAAAGACCAGTGATAGTATCTTTAGTACCACAAATTTCAAAACATTCCATTTTGTATAATTTGTTTATTGGTTCACATATTTCAGTCTGTCTATCCACATGCCCCAAAATTAAACTACCCCCTCTTAATTTATTTCTTCTAGTGTTGTAAGCTACTAATCTATAGTTATTGAGATTAAAAACATTTGCTGTGCTCTCATTCAAGAAGTGTTCACTTATACACATGTAATCCTGCCTTTTATCAAGGCTATCCATATAAACTTCTAATTCATTTTTCTTGTTCATGACTCCTCATAGGTTTTGGTGATATATTTTAAGAGATATATATTTATCGGGATACAAGAAAAAAATTACTATTACCATGCTTAATGTCATTGTCCAAACATACAGATAAGTTGCAGTCAACAATGCTATCAGGATTGTCACAAGTTTGAGTGCTCTAAGACTAGCCGCTATTTCAGCTTCGATTGACAGAACTGATAACGCGGATAGTCTTGGCTCATCGTGCTTCTCAAATAGGTCTTTATCAATTTCAACTTTGAGAAGCTTCTCTCAGCGGAAGCTGTACTGACCGAAACTGTGAGCATGATTCTAATTGTAATGTAAACATTTGGATAATCCTCTCCTAAATTATTTTCAAAAATGTATTGGATAAGTTGTTTTGCGTCTTTATAAAACCAAATTGCTCAAAATAATCATTGAGCGCTTTAAATAGACATTTGGTGTCGACTATTATAGCATCTATCATTATGTTAAAAAAAGTTGACTCTGAACTGCATTTCAGGAGATTCAACTGGTTCATCAGTATGTTCGTAATGAACATTCGTTTTTCCTGGCTATTTCTTTTCCTTAAACTGAGACTGAATTTCGTAAGTACTTTTTTCCACAAACAATCTAGTTCCTGTTATGCTTTTTTCAAATCCTGTATTACAGAATTCTTGAATCCAGCTACAAAATGAACGTAAAGTATCAATAGCGACTTTCAAGTTGACTTGAACCGATTGCCATAGTATACTTATATTGTAAAAGTTTTTTCCGAGGCCCCCTCAGGCGCGAGGCCGTCGGCGGTGGCCGACGACGTCGCCGACGCCTAGCGCCGCCACTGTTTGAGAGGATGGATCGAAAAGGTTTAAGTAAAACCCATGAATAACCCAACAGTGTAATTTTTGTCTCTACAGAGAAGATTTCCCAGCCGCATGGATGAACTTAGGAATACTTCTTGCAACCACTCGCCGCTTTGAAGAGTCTGAATTAGCTTACAAAACCGCCTTAAGTCACCGTAAGAAGTATCCTGACTGCTATTACAATTTGGGCAATTTGGTATGTAGGTATTTTTTTTTTCACTCAGACACGCCTTAAATACTGTTTTATACACGACAAACCAGCATTTCGTTACTTGTTTCAGTACCTCGAGCTTAACAAAACTGAAGACGCGATAGATAGCTGGTTCCAAGCGATTAATCAGAATCCTAAGCATGTCCTAGCGTGGACTAACTTGCTAGCTTTAATGGATAACACAGGTAAGGAATCAAATTATTACTTCGGCCTACACACCTAACTGGTGTGCTGTTTGTTTTACACCCACTTAATCAAGATCTAAGGTTTGAGCGCCCATTAACTACCTGAGGCGGGGGTCGAGTTACTTGTAATTAATTAATTAATTAAATTACTAATTAAGCAAAACACAATCCTTCACTAAAATATGTCATATCTATATGACAAATCTTACAGAAAAATATTGAACTATTGACCGTGGTTTTGCGAGTGGCGCAAATTTACATAGTATCTTGTTTAAGTACTAACCGAACCCGCCTTTCAACGTTTACTACTAAAATACAACCAACGAGAAGTGATACCAAATGTAAACAAAATTCAGGGGCTTAAAAAAAACATCGAGGAATTATACACAATTTTCATTTGACTTACTACTATTCTAATCGCCGTCATCATTTTAGAGGAAGATGATTCGACAAAAAAGTTTGAATCAGCCATACCTATTTAATACAAAGCTAGTTATTGTGTTATCATTATCATAATCATGTGGTCACTGTTCGAACTAAAATTGTTCTCTGCTTTTATGTTGATGTGATTTGATCCACACAATTTCACCATTTCTCATCTAATACATCTTCAAATTTAAATGAGGTATTATTGAATGCAAACACAATTGAAGATCTGGGGGCACGGCAGTGTCCCCGCCAAGTTGAGCGCAAAGCAAACACTGCCGTACCATCCTTTTCTGGAACCATTTCGGCGTATTTTTAGGCCCCTATTTGGGGACCTCTGGATAGATTTAGAACGCTGAAATTATCGTTATCTAGTAAGCTACCAGCATACACTTAAACCACAAAATTTCATGTTTGTAGCTTGTTTATTTCCTAAGTTATGCAAAAGCAAAGTTGTACTATTTGGACATGTATAGACTCACTGATCATCAAAATAGAACTAGTACTTCCCATGAACCTAGAGAGCTGAAATTTGACATAGAGGTAAGGTTTAGTGCCTATAATGAAGGGAAAACTATCAAAACTAGGATCATGGAAGATCTGGAGTACCTTACGACCCTGAGTAGAAACCGTAACAGACCAGCCAAACTATTGAAATTATCGACATGCTATGTTCACAAAGTTTATTAAGCGTGGTTAGCCCTTTCTTTTGAAATAAAAAAATTGAAGGTCTGAAGTATCTGATATATATAATCCCTAAGAGCTCATCTGAACTATGAGAGATATGGAAATGCGCCTTGACAAAAGTTATTCAGAGTGACGAGTCCCTTCTACTGATGTGTATAAAAAATTAAAGGTCTGAAGTATCTGATGAAGAACCCTTAGAGCTCAGCTGAACTATGGGAGATATGGAAATGCGCCTTGACAAAAGTTATTCAATGTGACGAGCCCCTTCTTATAAATTAATATGAAACTGGAGTCTGAATAATTTAGAAACTAATCAAGTAAAAAATAGCTTTCTGCAAAAAGAAGTGAAATCCCACCAAAACATCCTGTAAAAAATTAGCCAAGCCTCGTCTAAGCTGCTTGTTTCTCTATAAAAAGTAATGAAATCTCTAAGCAAAGCGAAGCCAAGTCTAAGGATCTATACTGCGATTTTCTTATTAATATAGTTATATTTTATGTGACTTGGCCGTTGACTTCGATGTATTAACTAGTAAAAGTGCATAGAGTATGTTCAACGGCCGGTTACATAAAATCTAACTATATTAATTTTCAGTTTCATCATATGACAGTGATTTCAGCCAATCAGTCAACTTCCTCCTCAACAGGGTATGGGGTACATGATAAATATTTAGTATTTTATTTATTTTATTGTAGAGCTTGGAGCCGATATACAGTTTTGCAAACTCTGTCAGCGAGGC
Source organism: Tholera decimalis (assembly GCA_943138885.2). Classification (NCBI taxonomy): domain Eukaryota; kingdom Metazoa; phylum Arthropoda; class Insecta; order Lepidoptera; family Noctuidae; genus Tholera; species Tholera decimalis. The sequence goes on from OW964549.2 coordinate 26,429,175, forward strand.
GTTTTGCAGTGCTATAATTTGGGTCGTAGTGTATCCGCCTGTGTTTTCTAAGTGTAGTCTGTAGTACAAAGAGCTGCCTAACTGTGAGGACCTTGCAAAGTAAATAGAGGTCGGACGTCGGAAAGCGGATTGGGTTCTTTGATAGGGCCTTTAGTACAGCCCTCTGTGCCCTTTCTATACGAAGCATAGAAGTTTTGTGCGCTCCACCCCACGCGGTCTCGCAATACCCAAGGACTGATTGTGCCAGAGCAAGGTAGACGGTTGTCAGACATTTGAAATCAGCAGCCCCCCTGAGTTTTTTAAATACATAGATTAATCTTCGCACACGTGCCACTGTACAGTCGATGTGCTTTTTCCATTTTAGAAAATTATCGATGACTACTCCAAGACATTTAATGTTATCCGTTCGTTCAATAAGTAGACAGTTGCACGTAGAAAATTCAGTACACGTGCAAGCGTGAGCTCTGATTTTGAGGGAATGGGAAGGCTGACTTAAAATGCCTGCGGTAAAGGGTATGAATTTACTTTTGCTGATATTTAACGTCAGGAGGTTGGTGTTTAACCAGTACATGACCGCGCTGAGCGCGAAAAGATATACGCTTCCAAAGTGGTAAAATGTGTGTGTGTCCCTCTAACTTCTATAACAATGGTGTGAAAATATAAAAAAAACAATATGTCTGTATATCTTAATGTAAACTTTCAATCAAAATTGGTTTGAACGAGATCGGGTCAGCAGTTTTTATTATATTTATTATATATATTTTCTAAAACCGCAAATATAAATTTGTATTTGGCGTAGTTGTAAAAAATGTAAATAAGCTAGTTTTAAGAAAATTGTGAGTTTTTTGTCAAATAAATATACATATTATATTATTATAGTTACTACGGAACCCTTCATGGGCGAGCCTGATTTGCCAATTTTTTTATTTATGTGTAGACTCAAGCGATATCAGTTTTGCTCTGGTTTGTACGGACGGAGCGACAGTATCACTAATATTGAAATATTAGGATGAAAGGGAGCAATGACCGCTTTTGTCATGGTCGGTGGCGATATCTTTAGGCTACTACACCGTGTAGTAGCCTAAAGATATCGCCACCGACCGCCAACGTGTATGCCCGCCTTCCACTAAAAAAGGGTAATGAGTGGAAACTGAGCTGATGATCTGAGCGGACCAAAGTAAAAATAGTTGTACACTTCCACTAAGAAAGAGTTTCAGATTTTGCCTTCCACTGCCAGAGGGCTTTGCGGAGCGAGTGAGGCGGGAAATTAGTGGGGTCGGATGAGCGAGTTGTTTGCCTTCCATTGCCAGCGGCGCGGGGCGATGAGCGAGGAGGCGCAGAAATATCTCAGTGCCAGGCGATCCACAGAGAAAGCAAGTCGCGCGGTAAATTTTGCGATAACGATGTCTGACGATTCCAGTGAAGAGGATTACGGACTCCGTTCAAAACTCGCGTGCGACGCCATGACGCAGCGGATCCATTTTAACTCGCTCAATCTGTTCCGCTTACTCGCTCGCAGTGGAAGCACTTGTATGAAATTTTGTGTTGCGAGTTGAACTGAGTCCGTACGGAGTCCGTTGGAAATCCGCTCAACTCTGCGACCACTTTTATAACTACACACATCAAAAGTGTCTAGGGATCAACATATATTTTTGCAATAACTTTTCTCCTGATTGATATTAATTAAAATTTTCTTTAAGGATTCATCAAATAAAGTGTTTTCGTTTGTCACAGTAACGATAAACCAAGTCACCTTTGCATTAATAAAGAAATTTGCCATTTTCCTAATAAAGGGATTTTTGACATTTGAACCACTAACATTAAAGTTCGAAAAAAAAGACTGAAATAACAGTTTTCTTTAAAATTTTATTGGGTAACTTAAACAATTAATAATCCGTGTTTCTACCGCGAACACTAACAACACAAGAACATCGGTTTGGCATACTCAAAATGAGTTCATCCAAATCACGCTGTGGAATGGCCGCCCATGTTCGTTGCAACAACAAAAAAAGGTCTTCTTGCGACTGGATACCCTCCATATTCGGCAGAGCTCTTCTCTGTAGCATATCCCATGCATGCTCAATCGGGTTCAAGTCTGGCGACTGAGCAGGCCAGAGCAGGACATTGATGTTAGCTGCGGCGAGAGTCTGTCTTACAACTCTTGCGGTGTGCGGTCGTGCATTATCATGCATTAACTGAAATAAGGGACCGATTTGCACTTGTAGAGGAACGATGACGTCAGATACAATCGTCTCAGCATAAATTTGAGCGTTGAGGTTGCCTCTGATCCAAATCAACTCAGTTCTTCCGCCGATCCAAATACCCGCCCATACCATGATGGTTCCACCACTATAAGGATGGACTTCCTGGCAGGATTTTAATCGCTGTTGGCGTCCAGGGGTTCTCCAGTGTCGTATACGTCTTGTATCCGGTCTCATACCAAAACGAGACTCATCAGAAAAGCACACGAAACGCCATTGTTCTTCTGCCCAATTTCTGTGTTCAAGAGCCCATTGATATCGAATCCTACGATTGTGCATTGCTATAGGTGGTACCCGTAGCGGTCTTCGGGAATGAAGGTTCACTTCATGCAAGCGGTTTCTGACTGTTTGGTCGCTAATTAAGTTCCCTGAAGAGTGATGAAGCCTCACGGCTAACATCATGGCGGTTATTGTTGGAGCTCTTCGAGTTAAGATTTGAATGTATCGGTCTTGTCTCCGTGTGGTGCAGCGATACCGTCCTCCATGGCGCTCAGCCACGGTACCAGTGCTTCGGTAACGTGTCCAAAGTCGACTGATAACACTCTGACTTGTATTCAGAGCTAAAGCCACAGTACGTTGCCGGGAACCAGCTTCTATCTTTCCCACGGCTCTGAGCATTTCTTCCCTGCTTAAATGACGTCGCCGCTCCATAATAACGTTGGTTTTAATCAGTAGTAGGGAAACAGTAGCACTAATAATGTCTTCAATGCGTTGTATGTTTTTATAGGGAAAATATTGACAGCTAATTTTCATCTTTTACTCGAATTTGATTAACAGTTCCTGTTTCAAATTATGAAATGCACCAAAAAGGATCCATATAAATTTATAAAATCATAAATTTATTACAAAGCCACATCTCAATCTCAAGAAATCCGCATAAAAATGCTTGATCCCTAGACACTTTTGATGTGTGTATTTGTACTCTTTTGATCCGCTCAGTCTGCTCATTCACAGTGGAAGCACTTCTATGAAAAAAGCAGTTGCGAGTTAAACGGAGTCCGTACGGAGCCCGCTCCGCTCGCAGTGGAAGGCGGGCAGTAGTCTACACGCAAAGGGTACCCTCTGTGAGATATTACAGACTTCGGCTTAGGACGTCACTGGCCGCTGGGGGAGGGCAGCTAGGGTCCTTTACTAGTTACTCTTAGGTATTTATATTGGAAACACACATTTTTATCAAAATCGCCACACTTAATCAACGGTCGCCGCATACATTACCTTTATTTTTCAGGACAAATCGAGAGAGCATTGAAGATAATACCAAACGTACTCAAGGAACTACCGGAAGCTCCGTCAATCAATTTTGCCATAGCCAACATGTATGGGAAAATAAACCGATACGAAGAAGCTGAAACGCACTTTGTTAAAGCAATCAAATTATTTAATAAAGATGTTAAAGCCATACATTACGCTAATATTGGTAAGACAACGATTTATTCGTCATAAGTACATTAATGGGTTATATTTGCTATCCATTGAAGATCTATACATATTAATAAAATTGTAGTTTCTGTATGTAATATGCACGATACTAAAACCGAATCAAGCATTTTAATTTTTTTTGTCTATCTGCTTATCTTCGGAAAGGCTAAACCGATTTTAATAGGACTTTCACTGAAAAATAGAGGAGGTTTTAGGGCTATGTTGTGAACGAAGTCGCGGGCTATTCATAAATTTCTCTGTTTTTGCACTCGAATCAATTCTTACCCTTCTTATACTTATTTTTAACCGCATCCCTAACTAGATATTTTTATTCCAGGTGTACTTTATCATCGATGGAAAAAATATAGATTAGCAGAAGAAATGTACAGAAATGCACTGAAGATTGACCCAACATTCAAGACTGCCCAAGCAAACCTCGTTAGTCTACAAAAACTTATAAACAAATAAAATGCTCACTTTGTTATATTTTTTAATAGATTTTTATTGTAAGTATTACTGTGGTATATTAAATTATTCATAAAACCTTTTGAATTGTTGTATTACTTATTTTTTCCTTTTGGTAATAAAAACCACTATGGTCCATCGATGTACCATCCCCACCCCGCGGAACCCCACGGTTATGGAGATATCTATGGTTAAAATTTTCAGGTTAGAATAAAAAAAATCCATAAATGTCCATTGATTCATGGAGAAACGTTTTGGGAATACTTTCATTGTGCGTACGGGTAAGGAGTGGAGTTCCCTGCTCCAGCAGGGAAGTCAAATTTTGTTACAATTTTGCCCGCGAACTGTGTCAAACCGGTTTTTTTTTTGTTGTGAGTGGCATCTTGCAGGTCAACCTCTGAGGTTATCGGCTGCTTAACCGGGCTTGCCTGTGGTTGCCTTAATTAATAAATTAATTGAAGCCTCCAGCCAGGGCTTATTAAAAAACTTACAAACTAGCCGTCCCAGGGGGAGGACAGCTAGGGACAGGCTGAATCATATCATTATTATCTATACTTATAATAAATCCCATAAAAAAACAATACTTGTCAAAAAACCAAGTCTCGCAACTCAGTTCTTCTACCGTAAAAAGTTGTGAGATCCATGTAATACCAAGCCGGTTATTCGATTATTCAGTCCCTACTTAAAGGACCTTCTGTCTTAAGTTGTTACGTAATTATCTAACCCAACAACGTCTTATAGTGACCATATCAATATTAAAAATCTTTAACGTTTTAAATAAATAGATTGACTCGGCCATCGCATGAAAACACAATATATCTCACAAGTAATACATACATAGGTATATAAATTACATTGTTTTTGCGATTGCCAAGTCAATCTATTTATTTAAAAACGTTAAAGATTTTTAATTTGTAATTTGGCATGAGTATACACGTTAATGACGCCGAAAAGTGGTAAAATAAAATTAAAAAAAAAAAAACAATTATTTAGGGTACCGCCCCTACATGTAAAGAGAGATGATAATTATTTTTTTCGTCCTTCCCATAGTGTGCGATATCGTTGGATAGGTCTTTCAAAAATATTAGGGGTTTAGGAAGACCGTTTTTTGATTAAGTAAACCGCTCGTGACTTATCAAGCTTTAACCTTTTCACCGCCAAGCACTTCTATAGAAGTTCGGGATTTTCGTGCCACCAGCGCCACAACTTCTATAGAAGTTGTTAATTTTAACTATCTTATTAAAATAAATTTACTGTGATCAAAAGCTTTCTTTCATTTTATTATTTAAGATAGCATTGTCTACTACCCTATTTTTTATTTTTCTACACAAAATAAGCCCTAGTTTGTCCTAAAATCGGCAAAAACAGAAACTCCGAAGTTTGTTACTTTCCTCAGAACGCCAATCACTTCATATCAAGTTGGCCAGTGATGTGCCGTGAAAGGTTGATTTCACCATTGAAATATTTATAAATACAGAAAGTTACGAATATCGAAAACAATTTGAGGTCAATAAAATATGAACTTAGTTATCTACTTCATTACAAAGGATAGTAGATGAATTTCGACCTTCAGGTAGATGCCGATACGTAATTATAGTTGTTACCAATTCTTGTCGATAGTTATTTTCCCATCTCTACAAAACAATTGGTCGTCTATGCCCCTGTGCGCCACCGAGTGCCACGAACTACTATAGAAGTTGGTCAGTGACGTCATAGGCGTGCGGCTGTCAAGGTCACTTTGGCATAGTGCAGCACAAAATCGGATTCGCGCGCACGCATCTTTCTTTCTTTCACTTGATAACAAATAGAAAAAAACCGGTCAAGTGCGTGTCGGGCCACGCGCAGTGTAGGGTTCCGTAGTTTATATAACAGCCAAGTGCGTGTCATATTCGCTGACTGATCGTTTCGTACCATGCTCTAACTAAAAGCCAAACATGACTACCTAACTAATTTGACTTCCTATACAAATCCTCACCTGATCCGACAATTTTGCACGAAAAGTTTTAATTTTTTTTAGAGATTTGTATAAAACTTGTCATAGCCAGTGTTTTGGACATAGAGCTACACTACTCAATCGTCACAAGAAGCTAGCACGATACAACTGGCGCTTAGCGCCATCTATCGACATTTCTGTCGAGTTGTTCGAAATTTTCGAGTCAAATACAATTGGTCGACTATTACTCGTAAACTTGTAAAGCCCACTTATGTGTGATAGTTTTCCTTTAAACTTCGTTATATATGGGTACTACTGCCGTGACATTTGAATTTCTAACTACAACCGTTTAGTTGATAGAGGGGGGGGACACTTGCCTAACGAAAATTGGTACTTTAAAGCTTGATAAGTCACGAACGGTTTACTTAATCAAAAAACGGTCTTACCAAACCCCTAATATTTTTGAAAGACCTATCCAACGACATCCCACACTATGGGAAGAATGAAAAAAAATAATTATCATCCCACTTTACATGTATGGGAGGTACCCTAAATAATTGTTTTTTTCAAAATTTTATTTTACCACTTTTTTGGTGTCGTTAACGTGTATACTCATGCCAAAAGTACAACTTTCTAGTACCAATAGTTTTTGAGCTAAACCGCGGACAGACGGACAGACAGACATGACGAAACTATAAGGGTTCCTTGTTGACTACGGAACCCTAAAAATGAGTGAAGAACTTGATTCGGACGAACTTCTTAAAATTTTGCAAGTTGTGGAATCGGACTCGGAGTATTTTGTGGAGAACTTTGAACCAGAAGATAATTCTGAGGTATGTCTAACTGGATGATAATAATAATGTTTATTCATCAAAGAGTAGGAATTCAATAAGTATGTAAAATGTTCGGCGAGCCCAGTATCTCCAGATGCACTGTAATTACAGTAGATTTAGGTACTTTTTTGTACTCTATACACTATTATGGTAAATACAGTGTATGAAAGCACTGTAATTTTAACTTTTTTAGAAATTCTTTTCAAAGAAAAAAAAGGAATAAACAAATAGAAGAAATAGACATAGACCCCATCCCTGATCAGAATCGAATTCAACGTGCCCTCAGTGCCAATAACTTGATATGAAGTTAAAGAATGAGATCATGAAACAAATAGAGATGTACCCCATTCCTTATAGTTCTAATTGAGTTATGTATTAGTTTCTTTGATACTCATAATTTATACTGTTTTTTTCTTATTTTATTTTATTTATTTATTTTCTTTATTTGGCTAACCAACAACTGTTTACACTTATACATTTGAATAAATAAATAAAATGTTCTACAACTATCTTAGGTTAGTGTAACAATTTCTTAAAGGTTAGCACCGCATGCCCCATTAATGTAGTAAGTAGTTGCGCCACAGACACTGTCTGTAACAAATTACAAAAGAAAAACTAAATTAAATCTAAATAACATTACTAATATGATAATCTTAAAACTAACATAAAAATTAAATAGAGTTAAACAAAACGGAGAGTTATAATAATAAATTGGATTGATAAAATACTGTAAAATATAAAAAAGGATTAAAATTAAGTATTACTAGCTGTTATTTTGTGGAACTTGCTATATGAGTCAAAATTAATGTCAACAAGGTCACTGTAACTGTTCAACAATTTGCAAAGTCGTGGGATAATGGAGTTTGCACCAAAGACTGTTCGGCGCGGAGGAGGACGAAATGGAGTAATAGGAGTACGAGGGAGTCTAGCAGGAGCTCGGAACTGAAACTTACTCAATAGTTGGGGACAATCAATTTTGAATCTGAGTAGTTTATAAAGGAAAATAGAATCACTGATTCTTCGATGTTTTTCCAATGATACCATTTTAAAATGTGATAATCGAGCTTCGTAAGATGGTTTGCTTTTGGCAACACCGCTGGCATAAGCTAGATGCCAAAGGAATCTCTTTTGTATACGTTCCAGTCTAAGGTTATGTGTGGCAAAATGAGGTCTCCAGATTGTGTTGCAGTATTCCAAAATACTACGCACAATACAGTTGTACAACATGATCTTGGTACTACTGCGCTTAAAACCAGTGACATTCCTTACAACGAATCCCAGCATTTTAGAAGCCTTTTTAATGACGTTTTCAACATGAGGCACGAATGTCAGTGTGTTGTCGAAAACAACTCCTAAGTCTCTTATTTGATCCACCCCTTGAACATCGTTTGGGCCCACATGATATGCACTAGCTATTGCTTTCTTTTTTCGAGTGTATTTCACATGGTAACACTTTTTAACATTTAAGCTCATTTCATTTTCGTTACACCATTGAACCAATGAATCTACATCCCTCTGAAGCAATGTAGTATCGTTTTCTGACTCGATTATCCTAGAGAATTTAAGGTCATCTGGATACATGTAACATTCAGAAAATTTCAGACAGTGTGGGATATCGTTAACGAAAATATTAAATAGAACCGGCCCTACATGTGAACCCTGAGGGACCCCAGAGAAGGCCTCGTAAGTATCAGATTGAAAACCGTTGACCACAACAAAGAAGAAACGTTTTGCAAGATAAGATTTTATCCAATAATAAAGTGTACCGGTGATTCCGTATGCAGATAACTTCGACAGGAGTAAATGGTGGGGTACGCGGTCAAACGCTTTGCTAAAGTCCGTGTAAATTACGTCTATCTGCTTACCGCAGTCGATAGCATCCGATAGCATTTCTGTAAAAGTCGCTAGGTTAGTGCAAGTAGACCTACGAGCCACGAAACCATGCTGAGAGCTGTTCAAATAAAGATTAAAGTGTGACTGAATATACGGACAAACTAAGGACTCAAAAATCTTGGCAAAAGTCGACAAGATAGAGATAGGTCTATAATTTTTTATATTATCCTTTTCATCACTTTTATAAATTGGAACAACTTTCGCTTTTTTTCATAAGTCAGGGAAGATACCCGAGATGAGAGATTTGTTAAATATAAGAAGTAATGGAGATAACAATGCAGAGGCACACTTGGAGATGAATATTGGTGGAATACCGTCAGGTCCAGCGCCTTTACGAACATCCAACAATTTGAGTTTATTCAGTAATGTCACACGATCAATAATTGGTGCTGTTAGTGACAGACTATTATTCATCATAGTTTGAAGGAAATCTGACACCGGTTCTCTTTGGGTCTCGTTTGCTTCACCGAATGCAGTAGAAAAATGGGACGCAAACATTTCACATATTTGATGACCATCCGATGTTATTTGGGTTCCGTTAGTCATTGTAGCCGGGAAAGAACTAGAACCGCCTCTTTTATCCTTAATGAACGCCCAGAAGCGATTGGGATTTTTGGAGATTTCATTCTCTATATCTTTCATGTAAGCATTATACGAGTCAGTTGCTAATTTGGAACACCGTTTGCCCAATAATTTGAGTTCAAGTTCATCCATAGGATTTTTGTACACTTTGTAACGGGTTCTTATTTTCTCTTTTTCCTTCAATGCTTTTATTAAGTTTCTACTGAACCATGGAGGATATTTTTTATATTTAAATGTAGGGTTAGGAGGCACGTTCATTTGTATAATTTTTTGAATCGTGTCATAAAATATATGAAGCATCTCATTGACGTCAGTTACGTCCTCAAATAATTTATCCCAGTTTATATCATTCAGATTTTTACAAATTTTTACATAATCGAGTTTGTAATAATTTATTTTAACATTTTGAGGGTTGTATGGCAGACGGGTTTCTTTACTCGCTTTAAATAGGATTTCGATAGGAGGATGTAATACATCTATGGTGCTCAGTGGGTTTAGGGCTGCCGTGACGCTACCAGAAGGTAAGTTAGTTAATACCAGGTCTAATATTCGTCCAGACACATTTGTGATGTCATTAAGTTGCGCCAATTTGTGCGTGTAAGTGAAGTCTATCAGTAAATTACTAAAGCCTGAAGGAGAATAATTGTTATCTGACTCATTAACCAAGTCCCACCTTATGGTACCCAAATTAAAATCACCGACAACACAGGTGCACAAGGCTGTCTGTTCAAGTATAACATTACAACAATCCAAAAAAAAATCTAAAGTACTACGTGTTACAGGAGGTGGCAAATAGACTGCACACAGAGCCATTTGACGAATAGATTTCATGAACGGTACCTCAATAGTTATCCAGAGATCTTCACATTGGCTTTCCCAGTGACTCATGCGCTTTGAATTTATTTTCTTTAACACAGCAATTAATACGCCCCCTCCATCCTTTTTTCTACCATCTCTATCTCTTCTGTATACTATATATCTATCGTCAAATAACTCCGTGCTTAGTACACTACTATTCAACCATGTTTCAGTCAATATTACAACGTCATAGTTTGCCAAGGATAGCTGACGACAAAAGTTATGAGTCTTCGTGCGTAGACCTCTTGTGTTTTGGTAATAGATATTAATACCCGCGAATTATAAACAAATGAAAAAACAAATGCTTCGATAATAAACAACAACTAAAACTAAGTTAACTTATTTAAAATATCCATGTTTCTAACCAATATGTGCTCAGATTCTTGTTCTTTTCGCATAAAAATTCTGCCACCCCGGATCCAAACAAATTTATAGCCAAGTTCCCTAGCTTTAATCCTCGCGGCAGCATGAAGGGCTTTATATGTTGGGGACAGATGTTCCGTCACAAAAATTGCTGTTTTTTGTCCCGAGTACCCGAGATGAGTGTTGTTTAATTTATTGTCCTTATTGGTTTTATTAAAATTTATAGTAGACGCCGGGAATTGGTCACGAACACGGGGGGAAGCAAGTTGTACTACTATTGACCGTGGTCGGGTATTATTAGAGTTGAGTTTGGCAACCCTGGTGCAGTGCAAGATATCCCTGTTTTCCACGGCAGATCCAACCACTTTAGAAATTTCTGACACAATGTTAAACAGATTCTCATTCTTCTTTTCAGGCAAACATTGAATTTCAAGATTGTTGGATCTCGCATGCTGTTCCAGTTGGTCTAGACGCACTTTTAGTGAATTGATATTATTTTTCATATCCAATTTATCCTTTTGCAGTTCTGTGATTATTTGTTTAGATTTAGCATACTCTTTTAGTAGGTCCTCATACTGACTGTTCATGAATTTCATAGAGTCATCAAAAGCAGCGATTTTCTCATGAATGGGTTGTAACTCTTTGTTTAGTATTGTGTTCATAGTTTCATTAAGCTTAGACAACATTAACGATAATTCAGTTTTCATTACTTCCTGGACAATTTCACGGACATCATCGCGCGATAATAAATTTTCAGTAGTCGCCTGAGGTGGGGAGCCAAGAGCTTGCCTTTTGTTCCCTCTAGTGGTCGACATATTACGCAAAAGAACATTGTCTTTCTTGTTTGTGGGAGAAGTCTCATCAGCCATGCTTATTTATTGTTGTTAGATAATGCGCAAAATATGAGTGTTGTGGCTGGTAGCGAAGCAATAATTGTTTCAGAACAAATAATCAACAGCAAAAAAGCAAGCAAAAAAAAAATACAAATTTCAAAAAGTCACTCGTATCACGGGATCGAACCGTCTCCGCTCTCAGTATCGTGTAGCTTCGTTCCTCACTCCACCGCTTGCACACATTCTGAATGGTTGAATTGCGTCGTCAGTATTTCGCACTTATGGCTTAGTACGCGGGACAAGTTTGATTTTATGTCCTTATAAGGTAGCGCACAGCGCCGCTTCGTACGTTCTGACTCACCGCCAATTGACGAATAGGAGCGACTCCGGCCGGCTCGTGCAAATGTGACTCACTGCGTTGTTGAGGTTATTTTGCTTCCATTCACTAATAACTGGTTATTTATTCGTTTATGATGGAGAAATCATTGATGTTTTATAACCCCCAATTAGGTTGAGGTTAGAACTGCCTGATAGGTGTAATACTTTATTAACTTTGGTAAAAAAGCAATATAAAAGATTTATTTTAAATGGAGTGACTTGCAACACGTCTTACTGCTAGCGCGCGCAAAGCGTGAAATTATTAAGGATACTGTGAAATAAAACAAATCTGGAAATATTTAATCAGTTTTTATTTATATTCGTAAAATCAACTTTAAATCTTAACTTTACGCGTACAAATCTTATTCATCGACTAGTACTCTCGCGGGGCTTCGCTCCCGTGGATTCTATCACGGTAAAAACATAACTCTCCTTTTTTGCAGTCGGGTAAAAAGTAGCCTATAACCTTCCTCAAGCTTCAAGCTACTTCCATACCAAATTTCATCCAAATCCACCCAGTACTTTCGAAGATTAGCGCGTTCAAGCAAACAAACAAACAAACAAACAAACAAACAAACTAACAAACTTTTCCGCTTTATAATATTAGTATAGATATGACGATATCCCCATCACTACTGTTTACTGTATATTTAGTTATACATTTATAGCTTGGCGCTCGGTGAGGCATTGCGTTTTGTGTACGTTGGCGGCGAAAAGGTTAAAGTACCAATTATCGTTAGAGTCAAGTGTCTCCCCCTCTATCAACCAAACGGTTGTAGTTAGAAATTCAAATGTCATGGCAGTAGTACCTATATATAACGAAGTTTAAAGGAAAACTATCACACATGAGTGGGCTTTACAAGTTTACGAGTAATAGTCGACCAATTGTATTTGACTCGAAAATTTCGAACAACTCCATAGAAATGTCGATAGATGGCGCTAAGCGTCAGTTGTATCGCGCTAGTTTCATATTTAAATAAATTTTATAAAAAAAAAAACTTTTTAACAAAAAAATACCGACTTCCAAAAACCCACTAGGTACAATGTGAAAAATAACTTTAATTTCAGAAGTCTTTGGATCTGTATTTTAGTTCTTTGCCACCGACTTCCAAAATTAAAGTTATTTTTCACATTGTAGTGTTTTTTTGGAAGTCGGTTTTTTCTTGTTAAAATGTTTTTATTTCTCGCTTTTTAGTGGGTCTGTTTATAATTTTTCTAAGTTACAATAGCCTAATGTCAACTTGCTCATCACCTTTTACAAAATATTGCTTTTCTCGATGCAGGTGCGTTAATTGTTGAGGAGTTCTCCTGGTATTTCACCATCAGCTCCATTTCACCATTCACATTGTGACGACCATAAATTGCTTAGCAACCATTTTAAAGTAAACGAACCGCAACTCGTGAAATACTTATTATTGAGTAGTTCCGGTGTCCATCTGTGATCTTCTTCGTCAGTTTCGCTTCACCAAATGGTGCTTTCTGAGAGCAAATGCACAAGTTACTATTAAAAATACCAAAATCGCTATACGATTGCCTTTAAAATTTGAGGATTTCCTTCGATTTCCATGAGATCCCTTCATCAGATTCTAATTTGGTGACAATGGTACAACCTCGAGAGCATACCATTTCAAACGAAAAAATAATTTTCTAAATCGATCCACAATTGACGGAGTAATCGGTGCACATACATAAAAAAATATATATTATATATACGTGACGAATTGATAACCTACTCCTTCTTTAGAAGTCGGTTAAAAACAGTTTCTGTCCAGTAAAATTATAGTTAGTTGTGTTTAAGTAATTAAATTAGTTGAGGATTGTGTCAAACCAGTCTCATTTTTCAGTTTTGTGCAAGGATCTTCTACCTAACAAGTTCCTTGGTTTTGTGTAACAATTAGTACTTCTTTTCTAACTAGATGGCGTTGTCGTCGAATTATATCTCACAATGGTTTCGTTACCGCCAAAACTATAAGTAGGTAGTTATGAAAATTATTAAGTTTTCGCCCCGACCATAAAGCAAGTGCTGAAACGCCATTCAGTGCGTTACTTCACCTCTGCTGAAAACCACACAAACCCCCTGATCGTATCGGCCGCCCGATACAGACACTCCAATATTTCTCGGGTTCGTAGCCCGCGTAACGTCCTAGACGAGCCCGACGACCCCACCACCATCCGACAAGAGAGCAGTAGGGAAACTAGCACTCTTAGAAAATACGGAAATAAAACGCGTTCCGTATTCCGGCCTCGCCGACGAAGCCCATCGCGACGTCCGCGTACTTGTAACGGAAACTCTCCCCGACCTTTGCCAAACGAGCCAGCCCGCGATGCTGAGCCAGTAGCGATAAATAACCCCTTAAATAATATGGACCCAGCCTGTCCCTTTGCTGCCCTCCACCAACGACCCCGCTATGCCGAGGCCCGTACTCCACAGGGAGTGCCCTTAGCGTACGGTTGTTTAAAATGTAATTCTAGTTTGTAAGCCCTGGCTGAGGGCCTTTAATTTTAGAGGTCACCACAGGATCGCCCGGTTGAGTAGTGACCAGCCTTAGTGTGCTGAACTACGAGTGGCCCTATAAAAAAAAATGAGTTTTTGTTGATCGCCCGGTTAAGTAGTGACCAGCCTTAGTCTGCTGAACTACGAGTGGCCCTACCCAAAAAAAAAATAAGTTTTTGATATTGTGTGTAGAAAAAAAAAATAAGTTCTTGAGATTCTGTGTAGAGGCTAGAGATAAAATTGAAATTGTTGAATTGTGAAATTCATAATCAAGTCTCGTTGAGTGTAGGAATTTGGAGATTGAAATAGTAATAATAGAATATATTTAAATTCAAAACACCGGCTATGACAAGTTTTATACAAATCTCTAAAAAAAATTAAAACTTTCCGTGCAAAATTGTCGGATCAGGTGAGGATTTATATAGGAAATCAAATTAGTTAGGTAGTCATGTTTGGCTTTTAGTTAGAGCATGGTACGAAACGATCAGTCAGCGAATACGACACGCACTTGGCTGTTATAAAAACTACGGAACCCTTCACTGCGCGTGGCCCGACACGCACTTGACCGGCTTTTTTTATATTAGTTTTATTTTCATTTACGTTTTAGCTTTATTTTCATTTGCCTGCATCAATGCCACCTAAAAAACGATTATCTTTATCTCGAAATTCGAGAGAAGCTAAGAGAATGAGAAATAGGCGTTCTCAAGAATCGGCAGAGGAAAGAGCACATCGGTTAAACTCTATGAGACTTAATGCCTCAACTTCTCGAGCCAATGAAAGCTCTCCCGAGAGAGAGAGCTGACAGGGCAAGACGAGCTACATCACGGGCGTCTCAAAGCTCTTCTCAACGAGAGCTAAGGCTTACCATTGACCGAGAACAACATGTGTTATCCCGAGAAGCTGAAACTGCTTCACAACGAAAATTGCGGCTCACAGCTGACCGCGAACGGCATACATCTCGCGAGTCCGAAACCTACACTGAGAGGGAATTACGTCCAACAGCTGATCGCGAACGGCATGTACTATCCCGTGAGCCCGAAACCTTCACTGAGAGGGAATTACGTCTCACAGCTGATCGCGAACGGCATGTACTATCCCGTGAGTCCGAAACCTTCACTGAGAGGGAATTACGTCTCACAGCTGATCGTGAACGGCATGTACTATCCCGTGAGTCCGAAACCTTCACTGAGAGGGAATTACGTCTCACAGCTGATCGCGAACGGCATGTACTATCCCGTGAGTCCGAAACCTTCACTGAGAGGGAATTACGGCTTACAGCTGATCGCGAACGTCATATTTTTATCTTGAGAATCTGAAACTTTTACTCAATATGAAGACCGTTTGACAAATGATAGGATGCATCATAATATTATTCGATCTCTTGAAGATGAACATGAGCATGAACAACGACTAGAGTCGGTACGCGAATATTACAATTCTTTGAGACAAGGACGATTAATAAGTTTGTCTGATGAAAGATTAAGAATTGAAAATATTCGGTCTCTTGAAACGAACGAACAGCGAGAGGCCCGTCTTACTGCAGACAGATTTCAACATAGTCTTAATGACTTAGATGTAAACATAGAAGATCCATCTACGAATTCAGTGGTGTGGTCCGACAAATATAAAAGTGAGTTTGCTAAAACCTCACAATTGATTACAGATCATCTTCTGTAATAGGCGATATGAACGTAGTATGTTCTTTTTGTAATGCTTTGAAGTGGAGAAAGGAGTTGGCTAGTTTCTGTTGTTCTGGAGGTAAAATAAATTTGCTTTCGTTCGAAGACCCACCGGAACCTTTGAAATCACTACTTTTAGGGGAACATGTGCAATCTAAACAGTTCTTAGACAATATTCGCACTTATAATAGTGCGTTTCAAATGACATCCTTTGGTGCTCAACAAATCTCAGAAGGTCCTTTAATGCCTACTTTTAAGATACAAGGTCAGGTTTACCATTTGATAGGATCCCTTTTGCCTGAAGACCAACCTAAGTTTCTTCAAATATATTTTGTAGACTACAACGAACAGTCGAATATAAGAAATCAATATTTCCCGAATTTAAATACTGAACTCATTTCACAACTTCAGAACATGTTTCATGTATGCAGTTTTAAATCGGCATTAGAAGCTTTTCCTCAAGATGGTGATAATAATTATAAAATTGTTATAAATGCCGATAGGCGTCCAACTCAGGAATACCCTGGGCGTTATAACGCTCCATCCACGAATGAAGTTGCTGTAGTATTAGAATAGAATAGAATAGAATCTTTTTATTTCGGTCCACAAAAATCCATAAAATGTTAGTAACTTATACCTAATAACTTATTATCTAGTGTTAGTACCCATCACCCTCCGCACAAACTGCTTCATAATAGGAGAGGACACACTCTCACTTACCGTTCTCAGGATGCTGTTACGACTGTCCCTTACTCTCCTCAGAAGTGAAGCCGTTTTCTTACGTATAATCGCTTGAAACGTGTCCGTACGAGCTTGTGCAAACATTTCGACCAGGAATGTGATAGGCGTGATATCGTTATCCGTTCCAGAGACAATCGTTTGCAACGTATTTACGAAACCCACAGTCTCGTCGATGTGTACGCGTTGCTGATTTTTTGACAACGTAGGTGAATAGTTCAGGATATTACTTAAACTCAAAACATACCGTCAATTTTTTCATGTAGATTTTTTTTTCATTCAATGGGAAATATACTCCACGGCGTCGAATTAAGGGTTAAAGTGTCTGCGAGATATAATGAACATCTGGTGGCAAGATCGTGCCCGAAACATGGATGTCCTTTGTCGTGCAAACGTCGGAGGTATCGATACCTACCTCATGAGGCACCAGCTGCGCTGGAGTGGACACGTGTCGCGAATATCGGACGACAGATTGGCTAAACGCATCTTCTATTCAGAACTTAAATATGGCAAACGTCAACGGGGTGGACAATACCTAAGATATAAGGATGTTCTGAAAAAGCAATTATGAAAAAATGCAAGATCGAACCATCTCAATGGGAACACAAAGCAGCTCAATGTTTGGATTGGAGACGTCTCATTAATCCACAAGTCTCTGATTTTGAATTGCTACGACGAGCAGATTTGGACAAAAAACGAGACGAGTTGAAGGCCAGACCACCAGCAGACATACACTACTGTCGTGCGAACGATGTGTTAACGTGCCCTACATGCAACATGATATTCTCAGCGAAATATAGGTACGCCAGTCACCAACGAGCGCACCGCCGCGCGTCGGAGAGCTGAACTACCAAGCTCTAATGTTTTAATAAAATAGCCATGATACAGTCGCCGTAGCCGAAATCAGCTAGGATGAACTTCATCATCATCATGGACGTAGAGAAGTACCAGTCTGGTTAGACGTTCTTCAACCATTAAAGCACGATTTGATTTTTCGTAACGTAGAGAAAGATCTTTCCGCTGTCGCTACACTAACAGGTACGGTAGCCATAATACATTTAAAAAATATATATTCATCAACGTCGCAATTTAAAATAAGGTCAGAAATCGTTTTATAATAAGGTCAGAAATCGTTTTATAATAGGGCCAGAAGTTTTTTAACGTAGTACTTTATTACTAAAGTTTAGTCGTTCCGATTGAGGTTAGGTCTAGCTAGACCTTAGTGAAATAAAGCGCGCGCAAGTGTCACACGAAATGTGACATAAATGAACGGAGGCGGCCGTGGAGGCGGCCGTGGAGGCGGCGCGGTAAAATTCAAATTTTCGATGCGTTCGTTCCCGAATTTATTATGCGTTTACCGTCGAACAAAGTATTATATTAAATCAATTAAATATTGAAAGTATGTACCTACTTAAATAAAATTTATATAGGGACAAAAAATGTATAAAAATATTGTTTGACAATTTTAATTAGCGGTCCACCTAAGTCCTGGACCCAGCCCAGGGGGGTCATGACCCCCATGACCCCCCCCCCCCTCTGGATCCGCCCTTGGATGTAGCTGATCTTAACGACAGCTTCTTCTCGTGCTCTTCTTCTACTAGTTTTGTTAGTGCGGACAGTGACTCTTCCTTACCACTTACTTTACATGATAAAATCATTTCTCTTTTCTCCAATGACCCTAAGAATCTGCATATAGCTCACATAAAAGTGTTCCTGGTCACTATTCTGACCTTCTGGCATCCTTATCTGCAGATATAAGCGCAGACCTTCAGAGCTGAATCTCTCTTATTACAAATCATTACGTAATCGCTGCAGTCATCTGTGTCAAGATGCTAAGAGACGCTATTTTCACGACCAACTCAATAATCGCAGTTCTTCCGATGTATGGAAATTTCTCAAATCTGTAGGCATAGGTAAGTCACCTACCAACCAGTGTAAGGATGTCAACCTCAATGATCTAAATAAGCAATTCTCTTTCCTTCCCTTTTCTCTTGATGGGTCTGTTAAAGCTGCGACACTAGAGAGCTTTCTAGGTTGCCGTTACCACTTTGTCCTCTCTTTAAGCTTAGCGATGTTACTGAGGATGACGTCAAGAAGTCTATTCTTGCGATTACTTCTTCAGCAGTCGGTAATGATAAGTTGTGTTCAAGAATGATAACTCTTATCCGTTCCACGTTACTTCCTGTTCTCACTCACATCTTCAACCACTCATTTTCCTCTTGCTCCTTTCCATATGTTTGGAAACAGGCTCACATAATACCTTTACCTAAAACTATCAATCCCACTTTAGACCCATTTCTATCCTCCCTTTTCTCTCTAAAGTTTTTGAGCACATAGTTCATAGACAATTATCATTTTTATAGGCGTCAAACTCGATAATATCCCCTTTTCAATCCGGTTTTCGCTCGGGTCACAGTACTGTGACCGCGCTTTTAAAAGTGACTGATGACATCCGCTGGGCAATGGAGAATAAGTCCCTTACAGTTCTTGTATTGGTGGACTTCAGTAGCGCATTCAACTCAATGGATTTCGACATTTTACTAGGTATCCTCAAATCTATCAATTTCTCTCCTTCCACTTTAGCCTGGTTCGGTTCTTTTCTTCGGGGACGCTCTCAGTGTGTTCGCCTGGAGGAGTCCTTCTCTGATTGGTGTAGCCTCACTGAGGGTGTTCCTCAGGGTAGCGTTCTCTCTCATCTTCTTTTTTCAATTTTCATAAACTTTGTTACCAGAGTAATCTCCTCTAGTTTTCATCTCTACGCATATGACTTGCAGCTTTACCGTCATTTTACTGTAGCTGACGCGGGTTCTGCAATTGCTGCAATTAATCATGACCTGGCTTGCCTCAGCGTTTGGGCTAAGTCATTTGGTTTGCAAATTAACCCAACTAAATCCCAGGCCATAATCATTGGCAGCAGATTCGTTCGCAGTGCGGCTGTTGTTGCATCTCTGATGCCTTTATATCTCGATGGTATTCGCATTGACTATACCGAAACCGCTAAAGATCTGGGTGTAGTTATTGACTCCATACTCTCGTGGGGTGCTCAGGTCAATGAGGTCAGCCGAAAGGTAAATTTCTCCTTTCATTCGCTGATGTCGCAAATAAACACATTTTTGCGCTTGCTTTGCAAACGCTGGCTGAACCCTACGAGATAGATCAAAATAATGTACTACAGTATTGTACACCTTAAAAAGGTCAACAAAAAAGTCCTCGATGGCATCTGTCTATCTCTTATAGATAACCCACAACAACCATTTTTTATCCTTTACTTTTTACGAGAAATACGAGCATATTTTACTAAGCGATTTTAAGCAATACAGCATTAATCCTTATCCAATTAAGTACCATAAATACATTGTGCATTTAATATAAATCAATATTGCCCTTTACAGAATAGAATTTAAATAAATAGTTTCGAAGATATTACAGATTTAAAATGCAAGGACAGCGGTTGCGGCGCGGTGCCGGCGGAGGCACGGCGCGCGTGCCTATGTTGCTTAGATTTGAGCGTTGAATGTTTTCCCATGGTAAATTATGTGTCGCACTTTCAAGAGTAATTACTAAAGAGAACATGGATGTCGAATGACAAAAAGGCTGTCAACGATGTATATAAAGACATTCTATAGTATATTTAATATAAACATTGCACCCGTGCGAAGCCGGGGCGGGTCGCTAGTTTCAAATAAAGGAGAATTTTCTAAATCGGTCCAGCCGACTTCGAGTTATGAGGTAACATACATAAAAAAAAAGTTCAAGACGAACTGAGAACCTCGTTCTTTTTTTGAAGTCGGTTAAAAAATTTAATCAGGTGCGTGCGATCGCTCTGGGAGCTCGTAGCAAACTAAACGCGCAGCCAACGTGTGGATGCGGTGGCCAATACTCGGCCAACAACCCTTTGACCTTTTGCAAAAAACCGACACCACACGGATCTCGCGCCAACTCGTCGGCCATCATTCCAATACAACCCAAGATGCACAAACACCCCCTCTACACGTTGGCCAATAGGCACTGGCCACTACATTCGCCACTGTGTTGGCCAACGTGTAGAGCCGGCTTAATGCCAGCTCTTCTTTTTAATGTATGTTACCTCATAACTCGAAGTCGGCTGGACCGATTTAGAAAATTCTCTTTTAGTTTGAAAGGGTATACTTTCTAGTTGATCCCATTGTTATGAAATTAGGATCTGATGATGGGATCCTGGAGTAATCGAGGGAACTCTTCAAATATTATAGGCACACCTTTAGCGTTTTGAGTATTTCTTATAGTATCTTGTGCAGTTGTTCCCGAAAAGCACCATTTGGGGAAGTGGAACTGATGAATGATGAAGACCACAGACAGTGGCGGTACCTTCATATAAGCCCAAAAGCCCGGCATGCCTTACTAAAAAATGCTCGATAGAGAATCAATGTCAAACCCGAACTATTTAAAAGTTCGCGCGCTTAATTCTTATCAAAATAACACAATGTATCTACTGCCTGCTACACTACTACACATCGCGATTGTTCGCGCGCAGAGTTTCGCATTTGTAGCATCTAATGATCTACATATTGCTATCTCGCTTACACGCACCGGCTTTTACCGGGCTTTCAAATACTATATCTGTCACTTTCGCACTTATAGCGATGTGCCGTATAACGAGTTAGGCCTTGTGCATAGAACAAATCGATCACTATGGCAGATTTAAGCCGTGCTTTTGGTATGAAGTTGCATGCGTATGCGTAACCTTGTCAGCTTGCCAACTCTGCAGTGTTGCCGTTTTAGCCACACGTTGAAAGATCTTGGAGATTTTTAACGAGTTTGGAAACTTTTTTAACATTTAGCAACAATAAAAACTAGCGACTTTTAAAATAACGAAATTAAATACAGTCAAAACCGTTTACAACAACATCATTTAGAACAACATACCGGTTATATAGACCAAAATCATAGGTACAAAATACTTTGTACCTTGAAAACATCACCGGTTATTACGACTATCGGGTTTTACAACCAAATATGAGTGGTCCCTTGGATGTTGTTATAACAGATTTTGACTGTATTCAAGCAATATCTTAAAAATAAAAAAAAATTAGCTAGATTTTTCATATACCTGGCGACTTTTTTTGCCTAAATGACAACACTGAGTAGTTCACGACATCCGAGAGTGCAACTAACTTCAGTTTCATTTGCTTGAGTGGGAAAAGGTTTTGTTGTTATTTTTGTTTGTTTTCTAAGATTTCCTCAGTGATACAATTGTTTTGGTGATTTACCTACAACAATGGAGGTAATTGTACCTTGTGAGGATTTAAAATGCGTTCAAGTTTTGATTGGCGAAGATAAGGTAAAATCTTTAAACTTTGCTCAGAAAAAACAGTTAATTTCTTCATTAAAACCGACGCCTAATCTGTGATAGTAAACCGACTGTGACTAGTAAATCGCATAAACGAAAATTTAATAGATCAGTGTATAAAACTAGTTGTAAAATAACTCGGCTCCTCGTTTGAGACGCAACGTACGCTGTGCAAAAACGGAATACGACGACTTTTTGTAGAAGTAATTGATAACATTAATACCGAAATTACTGACCGATATTCTGAAATTTATAAATTAAAGTTTTTCCAACTGCTCAACAACAAAAAATTTGACAATTATCACTCACATTTTCCTACAGAGGAATTAGATTCATTATTTGACATTAATGCAAACTATTTCGACAAACAAACATTAAAAAGCCAATTGATTTGCTCGTATTCTAGTCCTGATCTGAAAGATCGTAATGTTTTCGAATTAATTGATTTCATTCATGAGAATAACCTCGAAGACGCCTTTCCCGAGCTGTTAAAGTTAGCGTATCTTGTTGTAACTATTCCGGCTACAAGTTCTTCCGCGGAACGTGCTTTTTCGTCTCTTAAACGTATCCATACCTATCTGAGAAATACACAAGGTCAAGAGCATCTTTCCGAATTATCAATGATAGCTATTGAAAAACAGTTGTTGGTAGAATTAAAACGATCACCAACATTTTACTCTGATGTAATTAAATCATTTCTTAAGAAAGATAGACGATTCCAATTAGAATATAAATAATTAATTTAAATTCCTTATTACATTCTATCTAGCTATTTTTTAACTTTCGTTTTGTAACTTTTTGTTTTTTTTTTTTGTCTGTAACTTGGGTCCTGTTACGAAGGAAGCAACTACTTACCATAACTTTGTTCCCTCAAGCAATGAAGCAAACCAAACGGCTTTTTTCAAAGCCACCGGAGGTATGCAATTGCTGATATGTTTATTATATTCAATCTAGCACTAGCATGCCTTCAGTGTGCTTTGGTTACCTCATTCACCGCACGACAAGCAAGAGTGAAATTGAAGAAAGAAGAGGAAAGAAGAAGATGGATGAATTCACTTTTAATTTATTGTACCTAACCAGTAGTTTATGATTATGAGAAAATTGCGATGATACATACGTAGGTACCTACATACTCAGTCGAAAACTGAACTTTCTTTTTTTGAAATCGGTTAAAATTTTATTGGGCTTGCGTTATTTTGAAACCCTAGGCACGCCACTGACCACAGATGACCATTGTAACTACTCAATAATAAGTATTTCGTGGATAGCGATTCGATTACTTGAATATGGATGTTAAGCACTTTATGCTCGTCACAATGCATATGGTGATTTAGAGCTGATGGTGAAGTATCAGGAGAACTCCTCAAAAATTAACGGCTCTGCATCGGGAAAAGCAATATTTTGTAAAAGTTGATGACTAGTTGACATTTTGGCTTTTGTAACTAGATAAATTACAAACCTACCCACTAAAAAGCGTGAAAAAAAACTTTTTAACAAAAAATAAAACCGACTTCCATATCAAGACACTACAAAGGCAAAAATAACTTTAATTTGGAAGGAGGTGTAAAAAAAAAAGAAAATATAAAACCAATAACACCGACTACATGTCGTGTTGACATGTAGTCGGTGTTATTGGTTTTGTGTTTTCTTTTTTTTTGACACCTTGTCAGTTTTGATAATTATGGAAGTTGGTTTTATTTTTTGTTAAAAAAAATTTATAGTCACGCGTCGGTAACAACTAGTGTAAACAAAATGTCAGTAATGACTAATAACGAAGAAACTTTTCGGCTTATAGAGCTCTACCAAGCCGTAAATTGTTTGTGGAACCCAAGAAGCAGCAGTTAGCGCCTCAATATCCATTTTAATAAATACGTCCGCACATTGGCCTGAACCGAAGCAAACTGAACGACCTTCCAAAGTGTGGACGCCATCACGAACTCTTGGCCAATATGCTGGCCACTACATTCGCCACTGTGTTGGCCAACGTGAAGAGCCGCTTTAAGCCAGCTCTTCACGTTGGATGTGGAAAAATGGATATTGAGGCGCTAACTGCTGCTTCTTGGGTTCCACAAACAATTTACGGCTTGGTAGAGCTCTATAAACCGAAAAGTTTCTTCGTTATTAGTCATTACTGACATTTTGTTTACACTAGTTGTTACCGACGCGTGACTATAAAAACGTTTTAACAAAAAATAAAAAGGTTTTGTATTTTCTTTTTTTGACACCGCCTTCCGAAATTAAAGTTATTTTTGCCTTTGTAGTATTTTGATATGGAAGTCGGTTTTATTTTTTGTTAAAAAGTTTTTTTCACGCTTTTTAGTGGGTCGGTTTGTAATTAATCTAGTTACAAAAGCCAAAATGTCAACTACTTATCACCTTTTACAAAATATAACTTTGCCCGATGCAGAGCCGTTAATTTATGAGCAGTTCTCCTGGTACTTCACCATCAGCTCTACTTCACCATATGCATTGTGACGAACATAAAGTGCTTAACATCCATATTCAAGTAATCGAATCGCAATCCACGAAATACTTATTATTGAGTAGTTTCGGTGGTCATCTGTGGTCTTCATCATCAGTTCCACATCCCCAAATGGTGCTTTTTCGAGAGCAACTGCACAAGATACTATAAGAAATACCCAAAACGCTATAGGTGTGCCTATAATATTTGAAGACTTCCCTCGATTACTCCAGGATCCCATCATCAGATCCTGATTTCATAACAATAGGACCAACTAGAAAGTATACCATTTCAAATGTAAAGAGAATTTTATAAATCGGTCCAGCTGACTTCGAGTTATGAGGTACATACATAAAAAAAAAGTTCAAGACGAACTGAGAACCTTGTTCTTTTTTTGAAGCCGGTTAAAATTTTTAATCAGGTGCGTGCGATCGTTCTGGGAGCTCGTAGCATACTAAACGCGCGGCCAACGTGTGGACGCGGTAGCCAATACTCGGCCACAACCCTTTGATCTTTTGCAAAAAACCAACACCACTCGGATCTCGCGCCAACTCGTCGGCCAGCATTCCAATACAACCCAAGATGCACAAACACCCCCTCTACACGTTGGCCAATAGGCGCTGGCCAACACAGTGGCGAATGTAGTGGCCAATGACTATTCGCCAACGTGTAGAGGGGGTGTTTGTGCACCCAACATGCACAAACACGCCGTCTACACGTTGGTCAATACGCATTGGCCACTACATTCGCCACTATGTTGGCCAACGTGTAGAGCCGGCTTTAAAGGCAGCTATGATTATGACATTGTGACCATAGTGTATTACATAGTGATGTGCCAACTCGGAATAAACACAACTCGAGTTAACTCGAGTTGAAATTCACGTAACACGAGTTCAACTCGAGTTAAGTAACTTGAGTTAACTTGGTGAAATGAAACTAAGTAAATGATTTGTTTTCGTAACAATATTTTAAAAAATTGAACAGATTCAGCATAAATATGTATGGGGACCATTATAATTAAAGTAGGTAGAATTTAAATAAAAAAAGAAATGTATTTATTTATCATTTATTTATGTTTTATGTATTTAGGATTTAAATAAAGTAAGTATTTCTATTAATTAACTACAAAACTATATTTGTATGAATCTGAACACTGTTTGGACTTAGCATGTCCATTCACTGGCGATTCAAATACATCCCAAACAACAGATTTCCTTTTAGGTCGCGGCAATTTTTCTATACAGTACCTAATAATTCGAAAAACTAACAACAATAACAACTCCAAAATAAACTCAAATTTGCAAAAATGCAATGTTGTGTTGTTGTGACATTGACATAATTGACATTTGTAGCGAATTAAATGAATGAATATAGTCCTAAATGATCGGCAAACTTCGCGCCATCTCAGTGTCTGTCATTCGGCTGACGCGCTATGGCGGGAGAATTCAATTCGTTTAAATCGAGTTAAAGAGAATTCAACTCGAGTTAAGCCCAACTCGAGTTTACACATCACTAGTATTACATTCTCTTTGACAATGTCCAGTGTTACCAACTTAGTGGATTTTCCACTAAAACTGGTGGTTTCGACCGGCGGTTTTAGATTCGGTGGTTTTTAGTGGCAAAATATTGCTTTTAGTGGCTGGTGGTTTTTTCTAGTGGTCAAGTAGAATTCAGTTTCAATTACTGAAAGTGCTATTACTCAACTACTAAGCCACTAAAACTTTACGAAATATATTATTTCTACTTCATTAATGTACTTAATTTACTTTTACTGCGTAGGCACAATAAAAGTGCAGTACTTATGGCAAGAGTTGATGATCTATTGCGACAAATTCATTTGCAGAAATGGAACGAGAGCAAAGATACAAAAAAAAATTTGGAATGAAGTATTGCATTTCAAAGATGCTCAAGGGCAATCTAGATTTGAGGAATTAGCGACTTTTGCGATTACTCTCTTAATACTACCTAATTCTAATGCCGATGTTGAGAGACTATTTAGCAGTATGAATGTAATAAAAAACAAGCAGAGGAACAGAATGAAGTTGAATATTTTAACTGCAATATTAAAAATACGCTGTGGTTTAAAATTGAATGAAAAATGCTTATGAAATTCCAATAAAAGTTATAAAACAAATTTGTAGCAAAGCATCATATAAATGTGAAACCGACGATGATGGTGCATACAAAATTTCTTGTATGTTGATTTACTGACTTAAAATATTTTATTACGTCATATTAAAGAACATTTTTTACTAATACAAGTAATAATAAATAAATACTGTTTTCTTTGGTAAAAACTAAAAAAATTGTGTCATTTTTAGCGATTTTTAGAGTAGGGCCGATTTTAGGGCCGGTTTTCTGGTGGTTTTAGAAGTTGGATCTGGTGGAGAGCTAGTTGAACTGTTGGCAACACTGACAATGTCATCATGGATGGCATCAGATGGCCACTGTTGCCAATTTAGCGACTTTGTCGCTAGAAATGACGACTTTTGCTTGAGCCTTAGCGACAAGGAAAAAGATTTGACGACAAAAATGATCTAGCGACTTAGCTGACGACTTTTCAAACTACAAGAAAACAAAACATATTCCCAACACCTTTTTAAAAAATTCTCACTCTCAATTAAATTATCTTTACCAGTGCTAACATTAAAGCAATGTGTAATTTAATTCGGGAAATCCCCGTATTTTATTATGTTCCGTAGTTATCGTACTTTTCCTACCTACGTACTTACGTAAGTCACTATTAGTTTGAGTGAAGTTTTATTCGGATTCTAAATTCTTTATACGCTGTACCTAGCCTGATTTTTAATTCGTTACTCATCATAGTAATTACAAAGTGTATGAACTGTTTTGTTGACTTGTGGTGAACAAAATTATGGATTTACCTACGAAAAAGAAGCAGTAAATTAAAAAATATCGAGAAACATCAGAGACCGAGCCCGAATTCAAGGGATGGCTGAAACCAGTCTTTGGAGATTCGTCTAAGTCAATAATTTTGATGCAAACTGTACATAAAGCGTGTGTGTTGATTTATTTTTTAATTATAAAGATTGTATTGCTTATGTAGTACATTTTTATTCACTTGCACATGCCCTTTCCAGGCTGCTAATGGCCTACAGTGACCGGAAAGTAAGTAAATCCGGGATCCGTCTCTAGTTGAATCAGTTTTAACGACTTCTAGCGACTTTAGATAATAAATCTAGCGACACGATTTTGCTGGAGTTGGCAACACTGCAGATGGCATGCACAGCACAGAGTACATTTTATATACTGATGCACAGAACACTATATCAAAGAGTATGTAATACACTATGTCATTTTGAAAAAATATTGATTTGCCGGGTGGATGGTTGAAAACACTGAAAAATTTATTATATTGAACAAATTAACAATGGATTTTACTCCGGAGCTTTCTGTATTTCAAGGCGTAATCGTATCTGCAAATCACTCGCACAGTTTTTCAAGAATAACGTCAAGGGGCGGTAAACAACTTTTTTACATGTTTTTACAGTCCAAACCTGTATTTTTATGCTATTAAAAGTGGTCATGTTGATAAAAATACACATTTATTTATTAATACTATAAAGCTAAATAGAGGTCAAGAAGTCTTCATTCATCATAGTATGGTATTTATTAGCAGTCATGTTGGGATTCGCTCCGGTGGAATTTATCACAATAATAACATATCCTTCTTGATTTGCAGTAGGGTAAAAAGTAGCCTATAACCCTTTCGCAAGCTTCAAGCTACTTCTATACCTATATACCTATAAATTTCATCCAAATCCACACAGTACTTTCGAAGATTAGTGTATTCAAACTAACAAACTTCTCTGGTTTATAATATTAGGTCAAGGTCTCATTCTTACATGAATCAAACTATCCATTATTGAATATTGTTTGAAAATCTGTTTTTGAATTTCTCATGAAAAGACAGATGCAGCGGGAGACTGTTTAATATTAAATAATTATATTAGTACATACATAGTTCACATTCTTATGTGTTAGCATGAATTTTATTTTCCTACTTTGATACTAACCATTTGACTTGCAGGCAATGAAGAGAAAGTGAAATCAGTAATTGAAAGTATAGCAAGATTCCTTAGGAATGAAAAGTATATATATGAAAATGGGGTAATAGATAGCATGGTGTCAAAGATACGTAAATTCGCTATGTATATTGTGTTGAACTCAGACCTAAAAATATTGAAAGAAATGGTAGAACTGGAAGGAGTGTTTCTAGTCATACACTCAGTACCCACTATACCAAAATATCTGATGTGTGAAATGTTGTGGAACCTTCATATGGAAGATTTTGCATATGAAATAATCACATATTGCTATCCCCCACTAGGGATAGAGGTAGCACGAGCTTTTGCTGAAAACTACAAGTATTACAATCCTACAAAGGGTCTCCAGAGACTGAATAAATTATCAGCTGCATGTTATTCACTTATTTGTCGGCTACACTGTTTTGAATTTGAGAATGAAATCCTCAACAACTTATTAACAGCTAGTTATGAAACTTTACATAAATGTTTAAAATATTTCTCAAACCCACCAAATAGTCATAGACTGAACTTACTAAGTAAAGACGAATTGTACACATACAAAGGAAAATGTTTTGAAACAATTCTAATATTGATTTATGATTGTTTTAATTTTTTCACTCAAGAAGTGAATTCAAGTTGTGTGAATGATATCTACAAGTGTACATATAAGGAAAGTTGTTTTAAAATTAATCCTCCAACAAACAAAGTTTGTGAGTGCCCCAATAACACAGTATCCGAGTGCTTGAACAAATGTAATACTACCTTACTAGATATTTTCCAAGAAATTGTAATGGACATCAGTGTTGATATATTTTGTGCTTGGAGTGAATTTGAAGAAGATGGAAAAAGCATGCAGCAATCTTTAGGGGAGCTTTGTCATAAAGTACAGACAAAACTGTTGAATGTTAGCAGTGTAGCGGAGCATCCTGTGATTGGGATGTTACAGCTGATGTCTCGCAAGCCAGCAGTCATCAGTGACATTATTAACTTGACTGACACCAATGTAATCATACAGAATATCAATAGCAACGAGGAAGAGAAGGCTGCATGGATACATGCATTAGTAAACAAAGAGCAGCTGTGCCAGCATATTGATCTCATCACTGCCATAGACACTAATATAGACATGTTTGATGAGCAGGAATGTCTGAAGCTATACAACATGTTTACAAATTACTATAAAAGCAACACAGTGAATAGAGATATGGTAATGTCATTATCAATCAAAATATTCCAACACTGCAATGTGTCAGACAAACATAAATTGTTAAAAGATCATTTCAGTGAATACCAATTTCATGACCTCAGTAATGATGAAGAGCTTCACACCATACTAACTGAAATGTTCAACAAATTTGTTGCTGATGTTAATGTGGACTATGCAGAAGTATTGAATGTGTTCCTACAGAACCCTAGAGAGGTTTTTAATAAAATATTTCTCTTGGCTGAAGAGAATGCCCAACTTACAAAAGCAATGTTAAAAGTTATGGACTTACTCAAAGATTATGCTAACTACTATTATATCACTGAAACAGAGCCTTGTATAATAGGAATTATCAAAACGATTCTTGACAATACCTTGGAAACAGAAAGTAAGCAAGATAATACAGTGAAATTTTTAAGTGGTTTGAAAAAATCTGACATTATTCCTGGAACAAAGTTACTACTTCTAATTATTATGCCTAATATGCACAAAGCACTTTTACACAAAGATATTGGCAAGATACACATTCAGATCCAGCTTTTGAATGAGGCCTACACCATTCAAGAACTTTTGGAATACAGGGCTCCTATGTTGGCTATGTTAAGTCAAGTGATGGAAGTGGTGCGCTGGGGAAACATTAAGTCGTTTGTACCAAAAGCTTCGGCAACACTGCATCTGACATTGAACTTCCAAAAATGTTTGATAGAAACATATGATAGTGTAATACCAAGTAAGTATAGGCTCATACTTAAACAGAAACAAGGACTATTGTTTTTCGTTATATATTAAACATATATTTTTTTCTATTATAGATGATGAAGGAGATTGGTTAAGGATCAGGTTGAAACGAAAAAATATGCAGCCCCAAAACAATTTTTATTTTAGAAAACTACTAGGTGGCCAAAGTTCTAATTTCTTTCAAGCAGTAAGTGGTATGCAAGTTGATAAGGACACCAGTCGCAGTGAAATATCCATTTGGGTTACTCAGGTGAGAAAAATGCCACAAGATAGATGGTATGTGTGAGGAAAACGTATTGCGCCAACCGCCCAACCCCGTTTAAATGGTAGGGTAAATACGCCAAACGTCGGCCCCTCCCCAATCTTCGACCGTCTGTACGTTTCAGCTTGCGTTCATTCAAAAGGTAATTAAGTGACAATTTTGCTACTCGAATTTCAACCTTAGTTTATACACTATACATATGTACAAACCGTTACTATTCAAATACGTCACTCGCTCTTCGCACAATGAACGTAAGTCGCGACTGCGCCGTTGAAGCGTCAAGTTCGCGTTTAAAGTAGTTTACTTGATGTGAATACCCTCACTTCGGGAATTGATATTATTACGGTAAGACATTTCTTTTTTTTGTTTTGAGCTTTATTATTACTAAAACGTTATTTTTACTATATTTTGAGATAGTTTATTCAACGTTTTGCGTATTGTTTTAAGGGCAAAATAGGAGGCCGCCAATAGAGCGTCAGTTTTGACTTAAAACCCGATTCTCGGCCGTGGCCGACTTAAATTAAATGCAGTCTGTTTTTATAAATTCCAATTGCACCAATTCCATTGGTTTAACAAGATAATTTGCAAAGCTTATAGGCAATTAAATCTATTTTACGTTTACTTGCCAAATACCGGCTGGGGTGATATATCTATATATATAAAAGAAAGTCGTGTTAGTTACACTATTTATAACTCGAGAACGGCTGAACCGATTTGGCTGAAAATTGGTAGGGAGGTAGCTTAAAACCAGGAGACGGATATAGGATATTTTTTATCCCGGAATTCCCACGGGATCGGGACTTAAGCGGGAAAAACATCCCACGCGAACGAAGAAGAAATGGAGAGTAGGGTAGGGGTAGGGTTGGTGTAGGGTAGGGGTAGGTTGGGGGTGGGGTAGGATGGGTATGGTAGGGGTAGGGTGGGGTAGGGTTAGGGTAGGGTAGGGGTAGGGTATCGGTTGGGTAGGGGTAGGATACCACGCGAACGAAGTCGTGGCGGGTCAGCTAATTATGTATATATGAAAATAGATGCCGACATTAGAAATATTAAAGATCGTAATGTCGACCAGCCTCAAATTCGGACGCCACTATACAGGCTGATTACTTTTGTATTTTTTCATTGATTGGGTGGGTAGGTAGTCATTTTTAATTTATTTATCAAACTTATTTTCTCAAAATTAAATATGTATTACGACGAGTACCTATATTTTATTAATATTATAAAGAAGTTAAGTTTTAATGTAGGTATTGACAATATTGAAAACATATTTATGGTAGCTAATTATGGTGTGGGAATTTGGGATATAAATATAAATTGCTCTTTGGAACTTGCTATCTATAAAACCCTTGTTTATTAGCTTAAAAATATAAATGGATAGTCGTGAATCTTTGAAGTGTCATGTGACAAAAAGCTCGTTCGTTTTCAATTAATGCTTTTAATTTAAGGTACTACAATGATAGAGCAGGTACAGGTAGATGCAAGGCCTTCGCGAAAGCAAAGTAAATTATGCGGTTACGACCGCAATAAAATAAAAGAAGCTCCTGAGGCAATGGGATGCCCATTCGTGTAGCCTCTAAACTATTTGGCGTCCCACGAACAACGTTACAAGTATTTTATTTTGATGTTTTACTTTGTTATAATTTTCAACCGACGACAAAAAAAGGAGGAGTTTATCAATTCGACGCGTATATTTTCTTTTTTCTTTTTTTTAATGTATGATCACCGATTACTCGAAGACGGCTGAACCGATTTGGAAAATTCTTTTTTTGTTTGAAAGGGTATACTTCGAAATTGGTCCCATTGTCGCCAAGTCAGGATCTGATGATGGGATCCTGGAGAAATCGGAGGAACTCTTCAAATATTATAGGCACACCTATAGCGTTTTGGGTATATCTTATAGTAACTTGTGCAGTTGCTCTCAAAAAGTACCATTTGGGGAAGTGGAACTAATGATGAAGACCACAGATGGCCGTTGAAACTACTCAATAATAAGTATTTCGTGGATTGCGATTCGATTACTTGAATATGGATGTTCAGCACTTTATGCTCGTCACAATGCATATGGTGATGTAGAGCTGATGGTGAAGTACCAGGAGAACTCCTCAACAATTAACGGCCCAGCATTGGGAAAAGCAATATTTTGTAAAAGGTTATAAGTAGTTGACATTTAGGCTCTTACAACTAGGTAAATTTAAAAATCGACAAACTAAAAAGAGTGAAATAAAAACATTTTAACAAAAAAATTAAACCGACTCGCAAAAAAACACTGGAAAGTGAAAATAACTTTAATTTGGGTAGTCGGTGTCTTTAGTTTTGTATTTTCGTTTTTGGCACCGACTTCTGAAATTAAAGTTATTTTTCACTTTGCAGTGTTTTTTGGGAGTCGGTTTAATTTTTTTAGTACCTAACATTGTTGAGGGAATAAATATATTTTAGTTAATGGTAAGTGATGATGTGGTCGAAGATGGAGCACGCTTGCCTAGAAGTAACCTATTCACTGTTGACTTAACAGCGGGCTAGACGCCATTGACCTTGGTCATGTGGGCGTTACCAAGACAAAGCCCCCGCGTGCGCCTCCCACCCCTCATAATAATTTCAATTCATAATAAGTTGAAGGTGATTATTATTAAATTAATTATGATAATGACATTTTTTTTAAATTATAATTTAATTCAGTTTTTAATTTATTTTTATTTTATGTTAATTAACGAATTTTAATCTTGATTTTAATTTTAAAATTTTATATTAAATTAAATATTATTTTAATTATTTTTTTAAATCGAAGGCTGCAAGGTTGTAAATTATGTAAATCCTTCAACTTACGAATCACTAGCTCCCAAAATACAAGCTTGACTTAGTTTGGGAGTTAGTAGATCACATATATCATTTGTTGATGTACAACCATAAATTAATGTTCCGTAAAGTCCATAGTTTTAGCCAATTTTCTTTGTTGTACTTTAAGAGCAAATAAAAAAATACATTATTATAAAAAAAAAACAATTGTATAATAAATATCTATGAACCTATTACGCGTTTTAGGTTTAACTATGATGTTTGAGTTTGATTGTTTTAGGTTTGACTTTTACATGTTACCTATTTATATCTTGATTTATTTGATAAAATTTACCACTTAATTTATAAAAATCTTGAACATTATGAACCTGGAAGGATCGGTCAGTATTACCAAAACTATCAATCTGACTCCATCCTTCCGAGACCGGATTACCTATAACATTGCCAATTTGCGTGATTTTGAAGGGTTCTATTATATCCTTACAAAATGTATATGATGTTGCTGTTGTGTTACCATGACAACAAAACCACCATTGTCAGACTACTAAAACTGTTAGTTAAATTGATTGTGTCCACATCCTGCGACTATTTCACCAGCCACTCCACATGTATTTAAGTTCATTTCTTCTGGACTATTGTTTCCATCGATTACAAAAATCATAGTACATAAACGACACTTCAGCGTCAATTTAGTCATTAGGCGTGTCAGTCGTTCAGATATAATTTTAATCGACTGTAAACCGCAATTCAAAGGCCC
This sequence comes from Tholera decimalis, assembly GCA_943138885.2. NCBI lineage: Eukaryota > Metazoa > Arthropoda > Insecta > Lepidoptera > Noctuidae > Tholera > Tholera decimalis. The sequence goes on from OW964549.2 coordinate 26,463,497, forward strand.
ATGGGATGATATATTCAGTAGTTTTAAAAAAAAAATGGCTTACATTTACAATACATCTACCAATAGATTGTAGTCTGAAACAAAATTAATTTAAGGTAGTGGAACAAACTTCAAAATGTGTTCTATCTATTTTACTCAAGATTGTTAGAGAACAGAAAGAACCTGGTATCTTCTCTTTCTTCATCATCTGTTATTTGGTTTCGATCTTGCTGCAAACTATGTTCAACTCTTGAGTACTTGGGGGACTCTTGGTAGTAGAATTGATAAGTCACGAAGATCATTGTGTAAGTGTAATAAATAAATGTAGCTGTTGCTATAACCCAATTTCTTTCCTCAATCTGTAATATCTTGAGTCGTGGGTTTATTTAAAACAAAATTATACCTGTTTTCTCCATAATTCATTATATGAACCGATTTTTGTTGTACTCTGGGTGATAATAATTTATTGGCAGTGGAGCTGTAAAAAAACAACGTTTGTTTTTTTATCCAAAATGTTGGGTTCAATCACGGAATAGAAAAAAAAGAGTGAGTGTCTTTATTCATAAAATAACCGCGGTCACCAAACTGACACAATGTACGTCGCGATAACGTACTTCGCAGTAAAGAACTTTCGCGATAACGCACATCGCACTAAAGAACTTTCGCGATAACGTACATCGCAATATAGAACTTTCGCGACAACGTACTTCGCAATCAAGAACTTTCGCGATAATGTACTTCACAATAACGTACTTTTGCAGTAACGTACATCGCGGTAATGAACTTCGCAATGATGAAGTACACTCACAATATTTATTTTCAAAAAACATTGTGAAAACTTTTATCTGTCACCCTTATTTACCATTTGGTTTTGTTGTAAACTAGATGATTAATCATTAGTATTAGAACTAGAAAAGAAAAAAATGTGAGGTAAGCTAGGTGGCATTGGTCGAAGCCATACTGCGGGGCGAGACGGAAAGAGAAGTAGTCACCTCCTTCTGCGAAGCAGTCATGCTAGCGAAGAAGGAGGCAGAACGTGTGAGGGAGAGGACAGCCTCCACCTCACGACCTAGCCGCCGCATGAAACACTCAGGGCGTCGGAAGTCGAGGAGCGATTACCGGCCACCGTAGGTGCGGACGGCGAGTAATGGGTGACTCGCCGTCCGATCATGGACCATGCCCGGGTCGACGGCGGAGGCGCATCGGTTTACATGCGCGCCTCAAAGAGCTCTCAGGAATCTGACGGAGCCCCCACAGGGGCTGCCGGCACCTGCCGGGGTCGTGGGACTGTTTTATCAGGTAACCATGACCCTGGAACGTAAAGGGCTATTGATGAACTCATTGGATGAACGATTTTAACACGAAAAAAAAATGTAAACTGGTTCCTCAAAAAATATATTCAATTTGAGGCCAATATAAGACTGACTTGACTGAGAAAAAAGAAATAACTGTCATTTTAAAAAACAAGCTGCTGTAGAATAAATTATAATTTGATATCTACACAAATTTTATAAAATTTAAAAAATGTTTAACCCTTAACTTGGTAACGTATCTAATAATGCACACAGTCTAAGAAAAAATATTTGAGAATAGGTCTGGTATTTACGTTGTTCTTTTTTTTTAATTTGTTTTGAGGGACCCTTGTAGTTCTTGGAAAAAACAGTATTTATTACATCTGGCAACATTTGTAGTCAGTAGATCGCAAAATGGCAGAGCCTGCGCGTGCGTCTACGAGTTATAAGGTAAGAATCGACAATAATCCTTACTAAATAACTATTTTACGATACATAAATGTAGTAATTATTTGACTGAATGTGTATTCTTTTGTTTGCGTAAAGAATTTTGAACTTACAATAATGTTTTACATCTGAAGTATGACTGTCAATATTTATGTATCTACAAATGCACACTGCCAAGTGACCATGTGATGACCTGACTTTTGGAGTGTGCATTTTAAGATACACTGCCAATGAATCAACATATATCCTCTGTATTGAAAATAAATCCTTATACAATTTATTTGTTTACTTTTAGGCTGGTACAAGAGCACAAAAAATATTGGCTATGGTTCCGAGACCAGAAGCAAGTTCAATGCTTATAGCATTGACTCCTCTGATGGTGAAGTAATAAAACCTTCTTCCGACGGCGACGATAGTTCGTGTGCGCCTCCGTTGCTATCATCAGTAGAAAATCTTCACATATTATCGTGATCGTTATTATAAAATAAGACCTTTGCTAGAAAAAGTTCGCCAAAACTGCGTGAAAAGTAATGAGGAAAACCGATTCAGTGTCGATGAAATTATGGTGCCTTACAAAGGTACGAGAGCATATCTCTTCAAATGAAAGAAAAATAGCTATTGTCAAATGGTTTGACAACAAATGTTTTAATGTGGGTAGTTCTTACGCTGACGCTCATCCGGTTCATCACGTGTTACGGTACAACAAAAATATGAAGCGCAAAAAGCCTGTGCCTTGTCCGGACGTAGTTCGTCAATACAATGCTCATAAATGGGAGGTGTGGACCTTGCGGATATGTTGATTGCGCTTTATCGCACAGAAATACGAGCACATAGATGGTACATACCTCTATTCTCACAAATGCTTGATATCTGTGTATCAACAACGCATGGCTAATTTATCGACGAGAAACCAAACAACCAACTAAAAGAATTTAGATGTGCGATAGCTAATAGTCGTATGACTGTGGACCGAGCTGTTTGATAATATGAAAACCGAGGTTAAAAAGTTCGTAACTCCTCAAAATCAGACGGACACACGTTATGCTTATGACCAAGTAGGTCACATGCCATCATTTACATCCAAAGGACGAAGTAGGTTTTGTGTAAAGGATCTAATCTAACTAAATTTGTATATCTGAAATGTCAAGTGAGACTTTGTATAGTCGAAGATCGAAACTGTTTTTATAATTATCACAAGAAGTAGTAAGTACTGTGTAACAGTACTTATTGTGATACGTGTTGTGTATTTACCATTTTTTTTTTTGTAAGTTTGTTTATCTTTCTTTTACTAGTACTGATTGATTGATCTCATAGATTATAATTATAATCGATGCGTCACGCTTTAATTTGTACGACTGTGATTTCATAAATGAATAAGATGTCATAAATGTGTAGTAGACTACATAAATAAATATTTTTTATAAAATAAAAAAAATAATTTCATTTTGTACCTATCAAGCAGTGTATCCTTCAGTGCACATGGATTTCCAAATATACATGCATGAATACTTGGCAGTGTGCATAATTAGATACAAGGTATAAAAAGAAAACTAATATTGTAAGAATTTATTTTTTATTTTTTAGGGGTCTATTTACCAGGTAACAACCCAAATAAATTAAAAAATTAAAAAAAAATTACATCAAACTCTCTGCCAAGTTAAGGGTTAACATCCATGTTCGTTACTTTCATATACTTTTTGTTGACATAGTTTTACGTTCATAATACTGAAATATTAACCATAAATGATTTATAAAATAATAGTGCCCTTCAAAACATTTTCGTGTGACAATGGCTGATTGGCGGTGGCTAGCGGCTTCTACAAAGGCAGACAATACGAACAGAAAAATAAAATGTTTCTTCCGACGAAATAGAGTTATCATTTTTAGTTGCGAGGTGCCCTTTTCTATGAAAATATTGGACCGAAATAAAACCTTATTTTTATAAAGTTAACCGTGTATTACGCTTTTTGCGTCTTTTTGTCACCCATTTTGATATTATAATAAGAATTAACGACAACTAGTAAACTAACTAACACTAAAATAACCTAATATTTACACACACTATAATACAACATGTAACATAATTGCACATCCTGAAATTAGTTTGTTCAGAATCGTTTACTGAATCGGTTTTTATCGTTTTTAATATCGATCTTTTTAATCCTAAAGCAATTAAATCTACGTAAATAACAAATTACACTTTCGCTGTATAGTAAAAACAAACTAACTATGGACCTTAAATTAAAGTAGTAACTTTTTAGATGCAGATTTATATAAATTCCGTCATTCAGTACACATTACAGAAAAATTAAACTCATTTAAATGAAGTTAAAGTCTTAAAAAGTAATTTTTCCAGATCCTTAGCTCAGGCACACAAGAAGAATGGTGCATGGTATGGGACAACTTGTTAAGACACATTGAAGATATAGATGTGCTATGCATCTTCCACGAAGCCCTACGAATGATCGCAAAGGCTGTGGAAGGCACCCGAACCCCGGCAACTAGAGCCTGCTTGTTTTACTGCATCCAGAATTTAGTCTACATAATACGGGTATGACTTTTCTCACACTTTGTGCAAGAATACGCTTTTAACAAAAATATTTTTCCAATAATCGTTTCCGTATGCTTATTTTTCTCGAGGAATATTAGTAGACACGATTGGCGGTAGGGTTGAATGATTGGCTGCATCCTGCATGTCGCGGGTTTGATTCCCGCATCAGAACAAATGTTTCTATGGCCTAAAAATAGTTGTTCCAGGTCTGTGTATTTGTAAAATTGCACTTACAATGCAGGAGAAATTCATAGTGTGGGGGCAACGTTTTATTTGAAATCTGCTCCTATAATCTTTGATCCTTGTTATCGCGAGACCATTATTGATTAAAGTATAATTGATATCACCATGAAATTCCAACTTCTAAAATATGTATATATTTTGTGCTTTTTTTCAGTACAAATTCTTTCAAGGACCGTTGACGGATCGACAAGTGTTAAGTGCCGCCTTCAGTTTGTCCAAGTTCTTAAAAGAAACCAACGTAGAAGACGTGGACGAGATCGGATCCAGACTAATGCCACTGTTTGCCTATTTGGTCGAAAAGAAAAACCTCTACACCACCAATGTGCCCGGCTACTTCAAAAATACAAATTATTCTGCATTAGTATCCAGAGTATTCAATGGAAATGACGGTCTAGATTTTGGCAACACGTGAAATTATTGTCATGAATTTTCGTTTGGGACGTTTGAGTTGTAAGAGACAGTTTGGATTTGCGAAAGTTGGTTAACACAAAATAGTGTTGCAAAAATCGGAACAAATGCAAAATTATATTATCATTTAACCCCCAAACCAGCCCGTTAAATTATTTTGTGTCAATTTAAATATGTAAAAGAATCTAACAGTGTTATAGACTTTCGTTCTTGAACCTCTCGGAACTATCAAGTGTTTGTGTCTATTGCAATTCTAGAATGTGTAAATTATTACGGGTAATATGTTTGATTTATTGCTTTTTAAAATAAACACATGCTGTCTAAATCAATATCTTTATTTATTTTTCAAAATCACATAATTATTACATATTATCTACTACATACACATACTTCAACGTATTCTGTTTTGATAGTATATTAGCTGTATAATTATTTTCACAAGAGAATAATCTAAATATTTTTCAATAATGCAGCTGCAAATAAATGACTGTGCAGTCATTTATTTCATTTACATAGCTTCATATAAGGTACACTTAATTGCAATTAAATGTACACTTCGATACGAAATCAGTTTCGTTTATGAATGTGTAATCCAAATGGAAAATTGAACCATCTGACGTCTAATTCCTTCATAACTCTAAACATAATGGAAATACCCACATTTTAACCACAATATTAACTAGGTATACCAAAATATTATTATTTCCTTAATATACTTACCTTCTCAATTCTATAGTAAGTTATTAAGTTTTGTATTTATCCTAATTCTACTGAAAGCCAATTTAACCTTGATGTTAATATAGGGGCAAACTTAGCAATCATTTTCAAAAGTTCCGTAGTGAATTCGTTGCACTGATAAGTAAAGTAAAAAAAATCTGATCACTGCTTATAGCATGAAAGGTATCTTCTGGGTGCTGTTAAAAAAAAAGTGAGAAATAATCTGTGGAAATAGTTTAAATTAATAAATGGCGGCGTTAGTCTCACTTTTCGCGGGCTTTTATCCCTGTACCTATAGCAGTGTGATTAAACTATTATACTTAGATCCTTCGAGTTTCGGTTGCGTACTTAATGCTGCCGCAGTAAGTTCCGACTTGCTTACACATCTCGCATAGTTCCTGAGGGTGAGCCAAACTGTCGTCTACCTGGTCGCGTTGTGTGAAGTCGCTAGGACGCAGCTCTCTCTGAATATGAAAACAAAGAGAATGTAATACACTACGTATGAAAACAGAGGTTCACTTACGTGTTTCAAAATACTGGTCGGTGTCACTATGGTCTATGGGTCCTGTTATCACCCTTTAGTCTCTCTGATCAAAGGTCAATAGCGGAGATGGATTAGTCACAGGTTTTAGAAGGTTTTCTATAACATTCCATATATTGAAATAAAAAGAAGTTGGTATCGTGGCCGCACTCGTGACATTTAGAAGACGCGCGACGCACCATTTTAGCAGAAGTGACGAAGAACAGAAAGGAACGGTGATCGAGACCTCTCGCGTTGGGGTTCTACTGTAGTCGTCCTGTGTTTCAGCAACATCGGATCTTAAGTCGAATCAAACTACTCTTAAACTAAAAAAAATATCATAGGTACCTGATTTGTAGGTCGAACTTGCGCCTTACAACGCTTACACTGTTGATATCTGTCGCGCCAAGACAGACGGCTGACCCAAAAGTACCCGCAGCGGCATTTAAACTCCCCCCACAAAGCTCCGGCTGGGGGCTGAAATGAATATGTTTATTTAAATTTGTTAAAAACAAAATAAATGTTATATGTATGAGAAAATGTCACACGATAACTAAGTGAATGTGATTATTTCCCAGTGTATTATTGAAAATTAACCAATAATGCAATCAGCCCTAATCTAGGTATGTATGTTCCTACAAACTGCCGTGACACCGTTTGCTTAGCTCACTCGTGGATAGCCTCAGTCCTATCTTATTTTTTTTTTAGTGGCTTGTTGACTGCTTGGCCGGAATTGTCTGTGGCGGCCTTAATTATAGTAAGTAATTAAACTCTCCACCAACCATGAAGTTAAAAACTACGTGACTATATGCCAAGGGCACCCTGTGTGGGGTACAGCCCTGGGGCTTAGGGCTTTGCTGAAGGAGAGCAGCTAGGGACGCGATCAGACAATGATTATTTAGGGACGAATTTAAAGCTACTGGCTCAGCGGCGCGGACTGGCTCTAGCAAGAGTCAATGCGAGCAATTACTGCCAGCCGGCAAGGAACGGCGCGGCGGCGGCGAGGACGGTCGGTTTCTGTATTTATGTAGGTATGGTGCTCAGTTCTATCTAATGATTACTATCTATAGATACTTACTTACCTAAATCACCAAATTTATCGCTAAGCGCAAAAATCGAGAAAAAGAACTGCTTGGAAATTAGACAATATTTTTTTCAAATTTCGATTATGCTACGCTTGTACCTACGTACATAGTAGGAATTTCTTTAAAAAAATTAATGAAAACGTTCAACCAACTCTGTGGAAAGTTCCACACAGATTTCGGTAAACGTTTTCATTAATGTGGCTACTCTCGACACTAGGAATTTCTCCTGTATCGTGGGTACATAGTAGCTAGATAGTATACATTTCAAGGGCACGTTCACGGCGTAATTAAAAAGAAGGAATACCAAGATTAAAGAAAATTCAATTAAATTAATTAATTCAAGAAAATTCAAATCTGTTATTTCCGTAAATTTCATATCTCTGTAACGCTTCGTTTTAAAAATCTCCGTGTACGCGCGGTTCCCCACGTTTCAACGGTGCGGCAACTTTTAAACATAACTTTATCTAATCAACTTTGGTCAATTTAAAAAAAATCTTAGCAGTTTTTTTTTAAGTTCGCCGTGGCCGCTTTATTGAATAGCTTGCTAGATAACTAATGAAATAAAATTAAAACCTTACCTTGAACTGATTTGGTTTGGGAACGTGGTTGTTTCGCGAACTTGATGCGACTGGCTTAGGCTTTCGTATCACATGAGCTGCTGGGCGTGGCGGTACGACACTTCTACCACGATCATCAGCCTGGAAATTACAACAATAGGTATCGTATTCTTACTACACCGAACACAGCTTTTTAAAATGAGCAGCAAATAAACAAAGCCGACGCCCACTGCAAACTGTGGCAAAATATTCATCTACTCGCTGCGGACTACCTTGCTAAACTCTATCCTGGGCCTCCAATACAATCTAATCTAACCTGCCGCTGTCATTTTGTATGTCTCTGAAGTATTTTTGGAGGGACAATTAAACTACCTACCCGCACAAAGATGAGTTCCCTCAAGTGAACGCCATCGCCAATAGGGCGTTGGGTGACCAAGGGCGGATCCAGCTTTGGCGCCAGGGGGGGGTCACATAGTCGTGGTCAAATCACAAGAAGTTATAATTTAATTTTGATAATAATAAAAGCAAGTATGTAGTATCTCAATGGTATGTAGTAGGTATTTTATTAATAAATGTCAGCACTGTACTTAAACATACCTACCCATATTTAAATAATAAAATAATTTTTTCTGTTACGCCTTCTTCCGAAACACGTTATCACTATGAAGTGATAACGTGTTTCGGGAGAAGACGTTTAAAGTAGATGACTACTACTTAATAGGTACTTTACTAGGTACGTTTTTATGGATGTGCCATTCCGTTTGGAAACTCATAATTTTCAGCAAATCTTGAGCCATAGAAACGCTAAATTGGATGACTGGTTTCATGAGAATGACTGACTAGTTATCAAAGCCGGATTAACTCTGTTAATGGAATTCTCTGGGCCTCTTTTATTACTTTGACTGACCGAATCGAGTGTTATTAAAATCATTGCCACCCCGTGGTCCTGGGTACGATTCTCGAATAAAATACATAAATACTAGATTATAGATTACTAGCTTTTCCACGAACGTCGTTTTGCCCTAGTTCTAATTTTTTCGGTCATGATCCCCTCGCACGCCAAATTTCATATTTCTGTTGCAGGCCTTTTTTTATTCTAATATTTTTTTATAAACAAATCTTCTCCTGTCAGTTACAAACTTTGGTCGACAACGACAAATTAAAGACGATTGCAAAAAAGCTTGTCAAATGTGTGCACCACGAACTCAATGGTCGCCAGCGCGTAGTACGCGTCGAGACGTACGTTGCACTGCTCAACAGGCACACAAATGAAATAACTTTATAACCGCATTGTTATCTATGATAATAAATGGATTCTTTTCGACAATCCCAATCGCTCAGCAAATTGGTGGGATCCTGGTTTAGCACCTAAACAATTCTTTAAACGAAAATTGATCCCTAGAATTTGATGGTTAGGATTGATTGGTAGTTTAACGCCGGTGTAATTCATCACAACTTCTTAATAATCGGAATGAGCATTACTGCAGATGTGTCATGTGAAGAACTGAATATAATGATGGAGAATTTCGTACGTCTCCAACCAGCTTTGGTCAATTGCTCGGCTCCGCTGTCCTGCACGATAACGCGCGACCTCATACTGCACAGCAGACGGTCACCAAGTTACAAGAGCTGCAGTTGGAAGTTCTCCGCAATCCACAGTACTCACCAGACCTTGCGCCTGCAGAATTTTACTTTTTTCAGAATTTGGATTACTTCTTGGCGGGAAAAAATATCAATACCCGAGACCGAGAGGCAGTATAAAGTGCCTTTGAAGAATTTTTTGCCTCCCGTCCAGTTAATTTCTTCAAGAAGGGTATCAATAAACTACCACTGCGCTGGCAAAGATGCATCGATTGCATGAGTGTTTACTTTGATTAATAGAAATAAAAAATATAGAAAAAAACACTTATTTCATGAAAAATTACAACTTCGTAGGTAAGGACCTTTTTTTTTTTTTTTTTTTTTTTTTTTTTAGCGTGGTAAAATTATCAAATAAGTCCTCCCACTCCGGGCAGGGTGGGAGGGACTGTCAGACTTTTACTGACTAAAATCCACGGTGTTCCTTCAATAACCCTTTACATACCGGGGCCACGGTAACGGGATGAGTCCCACGACCCCGGCGGGCTTCGGCCCTCTGCAGAGGGGGCCTCGTCATGTTGCTGACGCTCTTTGAGGCGCGCGTGGAACACGACGCGCCGTCGACCCGGGCATGGTCCATGGTCGGACAGCGAGTTGCCCTTTACTCGCTGTCCGCATGCCCGCGCCTACGGTGGCCGGAGATCGTCGGCCGACGTCCGACGCCGTGGGCGTCTACCACTGCGGCTGGGCTGGAGGGAGGACGCCATCCTCTCCCTCACGCGGCCCGCCTCCTCCTTCGCAAGCATGACTGCTTCGCAGAAGGAGGCGACCGCTTCCCACTCCCTCTCGCCCCGCAGCATGGCCTCGACCAAGGCCGGGCGCGAGAGGTCTCCGCCTATTGTCGCCGTGAGGACACGTCGGTGCTCTGCCCAAGCTGGGCAGTCCTGCACCGTGTGCTCGACTGTGTCCTCAGGGCGACCCTCGCAGTGGTGACACCCAGGCGTCTCTTCCTTACCCATCAGACACAGGTACCTCCCGAAACTTCCGTGTCCGGTGAGGACCTGCGCCATGCGGTAGGTCAGGACGCCGTGACGCCGATCTAGCCACTCCTCAAAGAGGGGTCTTACCGCCGCAATTGCGGCGTGCCCGTAGGTAAGGACCTAATATTAGTTTTAATGCTCGATACTAGATGGTTCTGTATGTATAAAGTCATAGGTCTTACCTATGTAATTGGAGATTCTATAACTAGCTTTTTCAGATTTAATTATATGTATCAAATTCAGTCATTTATTTTTAGATTTGCGTTTGTGATGTTTTTGGCGCCATGGATAAACTGAAAATTCGTACAATTTTCGAATATGAGTTCCTACGTGGATACACCGCTGCGCAAACAACAGTAAACATGAACGACGTGTACGGGCCTAACACTGCTTGCATAAACACGGTCCATTATTGGTTCAATCGTTTTAAATCTGGAAATTTTGAGTTGAAGAACAAGCCTCGCTGTCGGCCGGTAACCAATATCGACAACGGCAAATTTAAGGCGATAGTGGAAAAGTATCTAGCTCAATCTACGGCTGAACTTGCTGCGGGCCATGGAGTTAGGGTCAAAAGAACATTGAAGCACTTTCGTCAAATCGGAAACTTAAAAAAGCTAGATAAGTAGATGCCACACGAACTAAGCGGCCAACAGCGAGAATTTCAATTCTTAATCAAATTGTTACCTGCGATGAACAGTGGATCCTCTAGATAACCGTAAGCGTTCGTCTAAGTGGGTGGACCCTGGTACAGCACCTAATCAGTGCGCTAAAAAAATATTACTCATAGGAAGATGATAATGACTGTCTGGTGGACCCAGTGCCGGACTTGTACATCACAGCTTCTTAACGAATGGCACAACTGTGACGGCAGATGCCTATTGCCAAGAATTGCAAACAATGATGGAGAAACTCGCAATTCAACAACCATGACTGGTCAATCGCTCTTCCCTATTGCTTCTCCACGATAACGCGCGAGCTAACACTTCAAAACAGACCATCTGTTCTCCGTCACTCACTGGACCCCCGTTGCCCCAACAGATTTAGTCATTTTTTATTTGGGAAAAAATATCAGCACCCGAGAGGCAGCACAAAACGCTTTCGCTGGCTTCATCGCCTCCCGTCCGGCAGACTTCTACAGTAAATGAAGGGATATTATTACTTTGGAGGAAGTCACAACGGCCATCAGGCAACAGCTGAATATAAAAGCAGTAGGCGTAGATTTTCTGCGGCGAAATGCTAAAGTATGGAGGAGAGGTTATACCAGATAATGAGAAAACTGTTATTGCGTATGTGGGCGGAAGAAGATGTACCTAAGTGCTTTAAAATCTCTCGCATTTGCTCACTTTACAAAAACAAAGAAGATTACTCTGACTGTAATTTGTACCGAGGCATGTCCCTTCTCTCGATTTCTCATAGATTGCTGCCTTTATCCGAAGAAATACTGCCAGAATCTCAGTTCGGCCTCAGACCGGAGCGAGGAACCTGCGAGGCCATCATCTCAATCCGCCAGTTTATTGAGAATAATCTTCTCAATAAGCTGTAATAATGTCGGACGACAGATTGGCTAAACGCTTCTTCTTCTGAGAACTCAAATATGGCAAACGTCAACGGGGTGGACAATACTTAAGATATAAGGATGTTCTGAAAAGGCATATGCAAGATGCAAGATCGAATCATCTCAATGGGAGCACAATGCAGCTCAACGTTTGGATTGGAGACGTCTGATTAATCTGCAAGTCTCTGATTTTGAATTGCTACGACGAGCAGATTTTGACAAAAAACGAGACGAGTTGAAGGCCAGACATCAGTGGTCATACACTATTGTCGTGCGAACGATGTGTTAACGTGCCCTACATGCAACATGATATTATCAGCGAAATGTAGGTACGCCAGTCACCAACGAGCGCACCGCCGCGCGTCGGAGAGCTGAACAACCAAGCTCTAATGTTTGAATAAAATAGCCATGATACAGTCGCCGTAGCCGAAATCAGCTAGGATGAACTTCATCATCATCATGGACGTGGAGAAGTGCCAGTCCAGTTAGACGTTCTTCAACCATTGAAGCTCTTAGCCACGATTTTATTTTTCGTAACGTAGAGAAAGATCTTTCCGCTGTCGCTACACTAGCATGCAATTAAAAAAATCTTAATTAGGGTACATCTAATAGAAATATCGCAATTTAAAATAAGATCTGACCTTATTTAAAATTGACATTAAGGTCAGAAGATTTTTAACTTAGTAATTTATAACTTAAGTTTAGTCGTTTCGATTGAGGTTAGATCTAGCTAGACCAACGAATTAGGGAGCTAGAAATTAGGTTGAAACAAAGCGCGCGCGCGCAAGTGTCACACGATATGTGTCATATGAAAGGTGGCGGTGGCGTGGTAAAATTCTTTTGATGCGTTCGTTCCCGAATAATGCGTTTGCCGGCGAACAAAGTATTTTACTTAATCAATTAAATACTTAAATAAAATCTATTTTTTGACAAAAATATATAAAAACATTATGTTTAACAACTTTAATTAGCGGTCCACCGAGGTCCTGAACCCCAGCCCAGGGGGGATCATGACCCCCATGACCCAAATGGATCCGCCCTTGTGTGTGACTGCAATCAGATTTATGTCGATAATAATAATTCATTTATTTATGAAAGTATCATAACTCATACTGATAGCAACGAAGTAAATAAAATTAAAATATTTATTTATTTAAACTTTATGTACAATAGTGGTACATGGGCGGACTTAATGCAACAGGGCATTCTCTACCAGTCAACCTTTGGGTTAAAAAGACCACAATGTGGTAGGTGTACAAGTAAAAAAAAATGTCATTATCGAAAAAAAAAATGTCATTATCGAAAAAAAAATGTATGTATAAATATATACATATATATATATATATATATATATATATCATTTTATTCTCAAGTATCATAGACTCATACAAATTATCAATTACATGTCAGTCATAATCAAAATACAATTAAATTAAACAATAATTATCAATATTCAAATTAAAATATTACAATTTTTAAAATTACTAAAAATACTTTATAAATGTCCACATACACATAATTAAACACAATACAAATGACACACAAACAAACACAAATTACACATAATACGCACACTACACAATGAATATATTAACTCGTACCCTATCTGCTCCACGACTTATACACGGGGGCATGTAGGGCCCGCCAATGCCGCAAAAATGGCCCGTCCAACCTGTTGGCAACGACGGTAAGGAGACTATTACTACTGTCCCGCACTCTACCCGCTATCGAGGTCGCCCTATTCCGCATTATTGTAAAGAAACAATTCACGCGTATGTTTGCGAACATTCCCGACGCGCTGCAGAAGCGAGGCAGACGCAACAGTGCCCTCAACGCATTGTTGTACTGAACGCGGAGAGCGCTATACGATTTCTGCGTGTATGACACCCATAGGCTTCCCGTATAAAATGATGTGCAGTAGGCTCGAAACAAGGTGATTTTGACTTCCTCGGAGCAACGAGCAAACCTACGGGCTATCATATTCGCCCGCACCGACAGCGCCCTCCTTTCTCGCTCAATGTCAGCGTCGTCCTTCAAATCGGACGTCACAATATGGCCCAAGTATTTAAAGGTTGGTACCCGCTCCAATGGCACGCCGCACAGCTTGAACGGTGGTACCTCCGTCGGACATTTGGTTCCTGCTCTGAAGACCATAAGCTTGCTCTTTCTAACATTATATTTAAGTCCATGCAAGTGGGCGTATGTTTCGCAAATGCTTATGAGCTCCCTGAGTCCACTTATGGACGCGCTCAGCAGAACCATGTCATCAGCGTAGCTGATATTGTTAAAACAAACATCATCAACGTGGCATCCTACATGGCGACTGCTGAGCCCGGCAATAAGCTCATTGATGTACAGATTGAAGAGCGTTGGTGAACTCAACCCCCCCTGCCTCACCCCGCACTCCAACCTGTACGAGTCCGACAGCGTTCCCGACCATCTAACATTGTTGACCTGATTTCCATACCAGTGCCGGAAAATGCTGATAATTTCTGGCGCCACATTAGCGTCGTACAGCTTTTTCCACAGCACCCGGTAGGAAACCAGGTCAAAAGCTCGGGATAAATCGAGGAAGCACGCATATACCGCCGTGTTACGCTCAGTGTAGTATCTGACAGCATGCTTAAAATTCAAAATAGCACTATCAGTAGACAGCTTGGGTCTAAAACCAAACTGGTTATCGTGCAGAGTTATGGCCTTATTTAAGTGAGAATTAAGCATGCTGTCAAATACCTTCGCAATGACTGTAGCTAATGAAATAGGCCTGTAGTTATTTTTATCACTTATGTCACCTGTTTTGTTTTTGACTATTGGCACTATGACCGTTCTCATTAACTCGTCTGGCAAGAACGAGTGTCTAAGACAAAACGTAAACAACATGGCCAAGACACGCGGCAAATGAGGACCCGCATGTTGAATAAAATAATATATATGTGCAAAAATAATAAACTAATAAATCCGGTGCTTTATAATAATCTTTCGAACTAAGAGAAATCGCAATAATTATAATTATTGCGAAAACCAAACTAAGAATGACAGGCCTTTAAGTAGTGGTTTCTCATTTTACGCTTAAAAGAGAATTTAGACTCGGCCTTCTTGATGTCAAGGGGTAGCATGTTCCAGAGTTTAATGGTAGAAATAGCATAGGAATTAGCCATAAACCCGGTTCGGTGAGAAGGAATGTGTAGAAGTAAGTTTTTGGATGCGCGAAGGTTAAGGCAATGAGAACTGCCTAGCACTTTAAAATTTTGTTTTAAGTAATCAGGAGCACAAGGATCCTTCAAAATAGTGAAGAGCAAGCAGAGGGCTCTGAGGGATCTCCTTTGACGAATAGGCAACCATTTAAGCTGAGAACGGAAGGAAGAAATGTGATCATATTTACGAAGGCCAAAACTGAAACGGATACAGTTGTTAAGAAGTCGATCCAGTTTGTTAAGAAGTTCTTGGGGTAGATCAGAGTAGCAAACATCAGCATAATCAATAGCAGGAAGCACAAGCCATTGGACCAAAGTGGTTTTAGTGCTAGAAGGAAGAAAATGCTTGAATCTATAGAGAGATCGCAGTGTGAATGTTACTCTCTGGCTAACCTGTGCAATCTGCTTATCCCAACTTAACTTGTCGTCAATGAATAAGCCTAGGTCTTTAACGTGTGGTGAGAGTGGAATGACGGTATTGTTGAAGCTAAGCGGGAGTAGTTGGCTAGTGTCCAATTTTCGTAGCGCATGTGAACTGCCGATCAGGATAGCCTGGCATTTACTAACATTGACCATAACTCCAAATCTGCTTGACCAATCGCTGATAGCTAATAGATCAGCATTCAGCAATGAGATACAGTTGTCCAAGTTGTCAATGTCAGCTTGTGCGTAGAGCTGTAGGTCATCAGCATACAGATGGTAAGAGCATTTGAGGATAGTAGTAATAGAGTTTATGAAAAGAGAAAATAAGAGTGGAGAGAGTATACCGCCTTGTGGAACGCCAGTTTTCAGGGCGCACCACTCAGAAAAACCCTGATCAGCACGAACCGCTTGCTGGCGACCACGAAGATATGATGAAAACCAATCCCGTGCCAATGGAGACGTCCCAATTTGTGTCAGAATAGCCAGGAGAATGTCGTGATCAACGGTATTGAAAGCATTGGAGAAATCAATTAAAACTAACACCGTTAATCTCGAACTCTCCAAGCCATTCCTAACGTCTTCTGTAACTTTAAGCAAAGCTGTGGCTGTGCTGTGGCCAGACCGAAAACCTGATTGGAAAGGGGATAACAGATTATTACCAAACACAAAAGAAGATATTTGTTTAAGGACAACTGCTTCCAGGATCTTGGATAGGAAAGGGAGAATGGAGATTGGTCGGTAATGATTAAGTAGGCTGGGGTTGGATATTTTAGGGAGAGGAATCTTTACCTAACAGCAAAACGTTATATCTACTGCTGCAAGTACCTACAGCAGAAAGTTTGCAGCACCGGCTCACGATCGCGCAATCCAGTTGTGATTCAATCCAATTATTTTTCATTTTGGCATTATACTTAGGTACAATGAAGTCGAAAATTTACCCATACGAATATAATAACGAGATAAAAGTTATTAGGTATTTTACGAGCTAGCCAGGTCATGAGATATTCACAAAAAATTACTAAAATAGTTTATTTTCACCTTCAAGTAAAGAAAGCTTTTACAGTGGTCAGAGGTCTTAACACGTTGAACGCCAACGCGGTCAGTGCTGACCGACAGTGAGCTTTCCCTTTAGGCCAAGCAAAAATCACAGTTCTATCCAAATTTAGACCAAATGTTTTTTAATTTTTAGTTTGACGGGAAGCCAACCTCATAAAAAAAGATAGATACTTATATCTAATGTCCAAATGTATGTTTTCACTAACAAAAGTCAACTTTAGTCATAAATTAATTAATTATGGAGATATTAAACGCCGGGCAGCACTGACCGACGCGGCCCGAACGGCAAGTCTTGTTGTCGGCCATGATTGACCGACGCGGCCTGAACGGGAAGATGCATTTTTTTTCTTGGCGTTCAACGTGTTAATAATACAAAATCACAGAATATCAGCGACCAGTTGCAATTGTTGCAAATCTATCGGTTATATTTCGGGGAGTGTGCGCGGGAATTTCACAAACTAATTCCACCAAGCTTGTTCCATCATCGGATAACAAGACTGACGGCGATGCGCCATCGTTACATTGTGGATATCCCACTACTTTTTATAATATTTTTTTTTATTGCGAATGAGCCCGCTTTTGACCTCGATCACACTCGAAGTGTACGATCGAACGAGCAAGCGAGCCCAGAAAATGCCTGTTCACTCTTGCTTTGAAGGCTGACTGGTCATATGTGTCATTAACTCATTACGTTTTGGGAATACTTTCATTGTGCGTGTCGTGTTCACAGCTAAGGAGTGAAATTTCTTGCCGGATTCTGTATTTCCTGATAGCTACAACCTTGGATCTTTAAGTTAAAAGTGAAAACTCCTAGGCAAGCGTTAGCGTCGCCTCAGGTGACAGTGAAATGGTGGTCAAACGCGAGCCTATAAACAATTTAGAAAAAGTACGCCTCCAGAGATCCTTACTTCTTATAATTACAGATGACACGGCATTGCTTTTTAATGGTACCACCTGGGATGAAGCCTTTTCAAATGCTCAAAGAGGGTTTAACATCGTTACTGGATGGCTAACAGAGAACTTCTTAACGCTCAATGTTTCAACCTTCTCCAATAGGCCCAACGATAAGCCTAATCCATCATTACAAGTTATCTCGCATTCATGTAATTGTCAGAATCATATAAACTGTTCCTGTCCTAAACTGTCAAGCACAGATTCAACTAAGTATCTTGGTGTAATTATAGATAGGAATATGAAATTTCACCAACATATTGATTTGGTCGCTGCTAGAGTGCGTAAATTGATGGTGATTTTCAAGGCCGTTAGACATGTTGCACAAATGGATGTTGTAAAGACCGTTTATTACGCGCTTTGTCAATCACAGTTAATTTACTGCATCACCTCGTGGGGAGGTGCTTATAAAACTACTTTCCTTAAATTAGAAAGAGCACAAAGAGCACTGTTAAAAGTGAGTTCATTCCTACCGTTCTTCCATCCTACAAAAGAGTTATATGGTAAATGGGAGGTTCTAACCGTCCGTCAGCTCTTTATTTATTATACAGTTATTAAGCAACATTCTCTGATAATATATGAACCAGATAAATTAAAAAATCTACGACGTAATAACAGAGTCTGCACTTCAAGTTTATTTAAAACCAGTCTAGCACATAGATTTTTCTGCTACCAAGGTTCTCATTTGTACAATACATTAAATAAAGTATTATGTATATATCCATTACCAAAATCAAAATGCAAATCTGTATTGATGGAGTGGTTACAAAAATTAGATTATAATCGTACTGAAAAGCTGCTTCAGTCATGCTAACACATTCCAATATAGATACCAACTAACTCACTCTAGTACCCGCACACATACTTACACGCTCGTACATGCACACACACACACACACACACACACACGCACACGCACACGCACACACACACACACACAAACATGATAATCATTCTACTTTGTAATAATTTCACTCTACTCATATTCAAATTAGGCACTTAGTTTTAATTTTAGTTTCATAGTATTGTATGTTTAATTTTTTTTTCCTCGTACTTTGTATTTTCCAAATAATTCTACTGGAGCATGTTTAAATATAGTATTTAAATTAATGTTTTATTGTATACTTTGTTTTTTCCGTTGGGTGGGGACCTGGTGATCTGTAATCAGGCATTTCTATGCCTAACTCAGACACCAGCTCCTCACAAGTTGTAATATAAGATGTACATTTATGATTCACTGTTGTTAGCTTGTAATTTGTGAGGAGAAATAAATAAATAAATATATTATTATTATTATTAAAATTCTTCCTATTATTTTCATTCTTAGTACATACATTCCTTAAGTAATTCAGTGTCTTCAGCCCAGATACATAATTAGGTATCCTCTTCTTCCAGAACTTCCCCTTCCCGTCATAGCTTTTTGGTTATTATTATTTGTGACTCTGTTTTAGATAACCTCACAGCAGAGAGTATATAACCACTAGAGAGCGTATGGGCCGATTTCTTTAAAGAACACGACTCACCACTCCGAGTCGGGGGGGACAGAAAAATGCAGAGCTGCAATTGGTCAGTTCAAGGTCATGTTGCGTAGGTATGCCTGGTTAAGGATTGGTCTACTCGATTAAGGGAAAGTAGTCGATATCGATAAAATAGATTTTTACATTGTAAAAATGCTGAGTAAAAATTCCATAATAAATATATTTTCATTAAAATCAGTTGTGTCAACAACTGTAGCTTCAGCAGGTACTCTGTAATAATTATTTTTTTGGTGGTGAGTCATTAGATGATTTATCTAATGACTCCTCCCTCCTACATACACTTAACTCGTGGACTCGACATCGAAACAAAGTAATCTGTTTTTTTTTTCCTGGGTGGGAAAATCATCGAATGACTTCTCCCGCTCTGGGTAAAGCGGAAGGGAGTGTCAGACTTTTACTAACTAAAAACCCACCCTGTTCCTTCAGCTGCCCTTAAGTTCCGGAGCCGCGGTATCTCATTAGAACATTACCGCAACCCCGGAACCAAAGTAACTTACAAGGGTGATATTGTATAATGCAAAGGCCCAAGTTAATTAGTATTAGAGTCCGTCATACTATTTGAAGCCTTTTTTTTTTCTAGGTGGGAAAATCTTCGAATGACTTCTCCCGCTCTGGGCAAAACGGAAGGGAGTGTCAGACTTTACTGACTGAAAATCCACCCTGTTCCTTCAGCTGCCCTTAAATTCCGGGGCCGCGGTATCTCATTAGAACATTACCGCAACCCCGGAACCAAAGTAACTTACGAGGGCGATATTGTAATGCAAAGGCCCAAGCTAATTAGTATTAGACTCCGTCATACCTACTATTTGAAGCCTAGAAAGATTGGATATAGGTATCTTATATTATTTTGACATTTCTCAACATTATATCAATAAAAACAAAACTAGAAACCAATATTCCCTAGTAACCTTATCCATCCACTTTTCTTTTTAATCTGGAATCTTCGGAAATCTAAAATGAAAACATGCATGTCACACAGAAGAAAAAATATTAGAACTTTCTCCTTTTTTTAAAGTCGGTTAATGTAGATAGGTATTTTATGACAACTATCTGAATTGAATAAAAAAAATAAGTTTAATTTTATAATTATCGATATCGTATTCAGCCGTTAAAGGTAACAGCACAGATTTTTACTATAAAAATACAAAGGGATAAAAAGGGATTAAAGAATTAGAATTTCTTCATGAAAAAAAGAGACTTTTCCAAAAGACATCAACGCGCGACTCAATTTTGTCCTTGATCACTCAAACCACCACTTTAAATAGACCTCTGCGGTGGCTTATAATCTGATTAAATGATAAATAATTTTCGTATTATTTCATTACTGATGAATAGTTATGTCATCCATTTGGTATCTAGATGTCTGAGAATGTTTTCCACACCACTTCAACGCGCATGAAAGCATTATTATGCGTTATAAATTGGATACATAAATTTTAAATGTGTAATTGTTTAGCATGGACACAGGCCTAATACTTGGTCACAACTAAAATGGTTCGTGTATCATAGCCAATATATAAGAGCAAAAAGACTCATAGTTTTCGTGCGTCGGGGCACTGTATGCGCGGTCAAGTGGTTTTATGGTCTTTGCCGCACAGCAACTAGGTAGGTAGGTAGGTAATACCTAATTGCAGATTCGAAGGTATTACCTACCTATTGCAATTAGGTACATTAAAATCTTACCCTGTAGTTATAGCTATAGGGATCATAGCTGCTTTACCAACTAAATGTGGTTGTTGCAGGGCCTCTTTGCGTTGGTACAATTCCTATCCTATATCCCTTGATGAACTGAATGACGGGTGAAACTTTTGTATCCAATTTATAACGCATAATAATGCGTTATAAATTGGATACAAAAATTTTAAATGTGTAATTGTTTAGCATGGACACAGGCCTAATACTTGGTCACAATGGTTCGTGTATCGTAGCCAATATATAAGAGCAAAAAGACTCATAGTTTTCGTGCGTCGCGCGTCGGGGCACTGTATGCGCGGTCAAGTGGTTTTATGGTCTTTGCCGCACAGCAACTAGGTAGGTAGGTAGGTAATACCTAATTGCAGAAGGAATTACCTCCCTATTGCAATTAGGTACATTAAAATCTTACCCTGTAGTTATAGCTATAGGGATCATAGCTGCTTTGCCAACTAAATGTGGTTGTTGCAGGACCTCTTTGCGTTGGTACAGTTCCTATCCTATATCCCTTGATGAACTGAATGACGGGTGAAACTTTTGTATCCAATTTATAACGCATAATAATGCGTTATAAATTGGATACAAAAATTTAAAATGTGTAATTGTTTAGCATGGACACAGGCCTAATACTTGGTCACAATGGTTCGTGTATCGTAGCCAATATATAAGAGCAAAAAGACTCATAGTTTTCGTGCGTCCCGCGTCGGGGCACTGTATGCGCAGTCAAGTGGTTTTATGGTCTTTGCCGCACAGCAACTAGGTAGGTAGGTAGGTAATACCTAATTGCAGAAGGTATTACCTACCTATTGCAATTAGGTACATTAAAATCTTACCCTGTAGTTATAGCTATAGGGATCATAGCTGCTTTGCCAACTAAATGTGGTTGTTGCAAGACCTCTTTGCGTTGGTACAGTTCTTATATCCCTTGATGAACTGAATGACGGGTGAAACTGGCGATCACGATCGTCAGCATCTTCCTGCAAAACATTAAACATTAAGAGATATTACTCCTCGCGGTGTTTAAAATAATCTTTCAAGTCTTTAATCTTAGAAACGAATGGACCGCTTTTAATTAAGCTTAATAAGCACAGGCAAAGGAATTAAACTCGAGAAATTTATGAAACCCTTTTTCGAAAAAAGAGGATCAGAGAGTACTTCACTTTGTTTAGAATACTTAATCTCTATATAATATATATACCTCTTAACTTTTGAGTTATAAAAATACCTAAGTACTGTAAAGAGTAAACGCAGTTAGATAAATAACACTAGGTACACGTTTTTAAGGTTCCGTAGCCGTATAGCAAAAATTGAAACCCTTCTAGATTTGTCATGGTTGTCTGTCTGTCCGTCCGTATGTCACAGCCATTTTATTCCGAAACTATCATGACTACACGTCTACACAGTTGAAACTTGATAGGTAGGTAGATGTATTCTGTCAACCACTTTACGAGTTTTATACAAAACTGCAACAATTTTTTTTTTATCTAAAATAAACGTCAAGTTCTATATTAGATACGTCTTGAAATGACATGGAGGTCCTTAAACCATCTTTTCTTAAAGAAAATTGGTTTGAACGAGATATGCTTTAACAGTTTCTGAGATAACTTCTTTACAGCGCATTTTAACAAACAGCAATGGCGAGCCTGACTCGCACTTGGCCACTTTTTGACCCGGGAATTTTCTTATTGTTTCCAAACGATTTTAGATGCGCAGGTGAATTTCTCGTTACTACTAAAATACCAACACATCAGACTCTAGAAAATAGATATCTTAGCTCAAAGTATAGGTATACTTAGATCTCCTGTTATAAAGCACTGATAATGGAGGGTATTTCATCTAGAACTTTTTTTATTGGGGCAACACCAAGAATGTGATAGTTTTGATATTTAGTTTTTGGCGGTATTCGTAGTAGCTGTTTTGGCAATTGTTACAATGAATTCAATTTCGCTCGAAAATCGCATAAAAATAATTCAAATCCGCTATGAAAATGGTCGTTCTGTTAAAGTTACATTTCGTAAAATTCGTGATATTTTCGGACAACATATTCGTTCTTCTGAGACCGCTAGTCGACAGGCTCGGTACAAAATGTGCCAACAACAACACGTGTTCGACCGGGTCGTTCAACAGAAAACATCGCCGCCGTGAGCCAATGTTGGGGAAGATTAAAATTTGTCAATTTCACGACGTTCTCAACAATTATCCAAAAGCACAACATGGTGAATTCTGCGAAAGGATTTGGCTTTGAAGCATTACAAGATTCAACTGGTACAGGAATTTAAGCTGACCGACCATTCAAATCGCCGTAGATTCGCTCAGTTCATTCAGGAACAACCTGCTGGTTTTTTCTGAAAAAATCCCATTTTTTTCAGTCGAAGCACATTTTCATATGTCAGAGTAAGTACGTCAACAAGCAAAATTGCCGCATTTGGGCTTATGAAAATCCTAAAGCAATTATTGAGAAGCCTTTGCATGCTCAACGTGTCACTGTATGGTGCGCTATGTGGTCTGGAGGCGTGATTGGGCCGTTTTTTTTTTCGAAGATGAGGTTGGAAATGCGGTAACAGTCAATGGATCACGCAATCGCGAGATGTTATCCACTAAATTTTGGCCTATTATTGATGACATGGATATCACTGAAATGTGGTTTCAATAGGACGGTGCCACATGTCACACAGCCAACGAAACGATCAATTTATTGCAAACCAAATTTCCCGACCGCATAATTTCGCGAAATTCAGCTGTTTAAGCCAGGCCAGTCAGATCGTGTGATTTAACACCACTGGATTATTTTTTGTGGGGCTATGTTAAAAACAGAGTCTATACGGAGCCAATCGAATCCATTGCAGCCTTAAAACTCAAAATCCGTGTGGTGTCGGTTTTTTGCAAAAGATCAAAGGGTTGTTGGCCGAGTATTGGCCACCGCATCCGCACGTTGGCTGCGCGTTTAGTTTGCTACGAGCTCCCAGAACGATCGCACGCACCTGATTAAAATTTTTAACCGACTTCAAAAAAAGAAGGAGGTTCTCAGTTCGTCTTGAACTTTTTTTTATGTATGTTACCTCATAACTCGAAGTCGGCTGGACCGATTTAGAAAATTCTCTTTTATTTGAAATGGTATACTTTCTAGTTGGTCCCATTGTTATGAAATCAGGATCTGATGATGGGATCCTGGAGTAATCGAGGGGACTCTTCAAATATTATAGGCACATCTATAGCGTTCTGGTTATTTCTTATAGTATCTTGTGCAGTTGCTCTTAAAAGTACCATTTGGGGAAGTGGAACTGGTGATGAAGACCACAGATGACCACCGAAACTACTCAATAATAAGTATTTCGTGGATTGCGATTCGATTACTTGAATATGGATATTAAGCACTTTATGCCCGTCACAATACATATGGTGATGTAGAGCTGATGGTGAAGTACCAGGAGAACTCCTCAAAAATTAACGGGTCTGCATCGGAAAAAGCAATATTTTGTAAAAGTTGATAAGTAGTTGACATTTTGGCTTTTGTAACTAGATGAATTACAAACCGACCCACTAAAAAGCGTGAAAAAAACTTTTTAACAAAAAATATAACCGACTTCCATATCAAAACACTACAAAGGCAAAAATAACTTTAATTTCGGAAGGCGGTGTCAAAAAAAAGAAAATACAAAACGGAAATACCGAAATTAAAGTTATTTTTGCCTTTGTAGTGTTTTGATATGGAAGTTGATTTTATTTTTTGTTAAAAAGTTTTTTATAGTCACGCGTCGGTAACAACTAGTGTAAACAAAATGTCAGTAATGACTAATAACGAAGAAACTTTTCGGTTTATAGAGCTCTACCAAGCCGTAAATTGTTTGTGGAACCCAAGCAGCAGCAGTTAGCGCCTCATATCCATTTTCAACCGACGACAAAAAGAGGAGGTTATCAATTCGACGCGTATATTTTTTTTTTTTTTAATGTATGATCATCGATTACTCAAAGACGGCTGAACCGATTTGGAAAATTCTTTTTTTAATTGAAAGGGTATACTTCGATATTGGTCCCATTTTCATAAACGTCAGGATCTGATGATGGGATCCTGGAGAAATCGAGGGAACTCTTCAAATATTATAGGCACACCTATGTGGTTTTGGGTATTTATTATAGTAACTTGTGCAGTTGCTCTCAAAAAGTACCATTTGAGGAAGTGGAACTGATGATGAAGACCACAGATGGCCGCCGAAACTACTCAATAATAAGTATTGAGTGGATTGCGATTCGATTACTTGAATATGGATGTTACGCACTTTATGCTCGTCACAATGCATATGGTGATGTAGAGCTGATGGTGAAGTACCAGGAGAACTCCTCAACAATTAACGGCCCAGCATTGGGAAAAGCAATATTTTGTAAAAGGTTATAAGTAGTTGATAATTAGGCTCTTGTAACTAGGTAAATTAAAAATAGACCAACTAAAAAGAGTGAAATAAAAACTTTTTACCAAAAAATTAAACCGACTCCCAAAAAACACTGCAAAGTGAAAAATAACTTTAATTTCGGAAGTCGGTGCCAAAAACGAAAAAACAAAACTAAAGACACCGACTACCGAAATTAAAGTTATTTTTCACTTTGCAGTGTTTTTTGGGAGTCGGTTTAATTTTTTGGTAAAAAGTTTTTAATAAACACGTCCGCACATTGGCCTGAACCGAAGCAAACTGAACGACCTTCCAACGTGTGGACGCCATCACGAACTCTTGGCCAATATTCAATTCAATTCAAATTCATTTATTGTTTGTTACATGTCAAAAAAAGATCTTATAATTATTATGTTTGTATCAATGTAACATACCTATAAGGTGTACAATATTCATAAATGTGAGTAGAATTTAATA
The DNA here is from genome assembly GCA_943138885.2 of Tholera decimalis. Classification (NCBI taxonomy): domain Eukaryota; kingdom Metazoa; phylum Arthropoda; class Insecta; order Lepidoptera; family Noctuidae; genus Tholera; species Tholera decimalis. Next base: position 26,489,185 of record OW964549.2, read on the forward strand.
TTACAGAAATATACTTATTTGATTTAGTCACTCTTATACATTAGGTAGTCAAATTATACATTCAATGTTATTAAATTATGTGTCAAAATAAAAATGTAAAAGTAATAATCATTGTAATAAAGGTTAAATTATTTTAGAATATTAGTATAAATTAAATAGTAATTCAATGTCAATTAAAAACACCGCCTTACACCAAGTTTTTGTCATTTAAAAAATCGTTTATTGAGTAATAAGCTTTATCTATCAGGAGTTCTTTGAGCTTAAGTTTAAAAATATTGAGGTCTGAAATACTTTTAACAAAATTTGGTAGTTTATTATAAATTTTCACTCCTATTCCAAATATACTAGATTTAAATTTAACTGTTCTGCACCTAATTCCCAACAGTTCATTTTTATGTCGTGCACTTTTTAGTGTTTCATATTTACTTAAATCGCCTTTTATCATTGCTGCCGCTTAATAAATGTATAATGAAGGCAGAGTTAAAATTTTAAGTCTCTTATGTGTGTATCGGCAGGAGTCCTCAGGATCCTACAGTATTGGTATGCGAACCAAGAAAATGTTGTTAAGTGGTCCAATGCACAGTCTGAGACTTATAGGTTGGAATGCGGTGTGAGACAGGGTGGTCTGACGTCTCCTAGGCTATTTAGCACATATATAGATGGCCTAATCGTGGACCTCAGCAATATGCGGGTCGGATGTAGCGTTCATGGTGTAACAATAAATAGTATCAGCTATGCTGATGACATGGCTTTGCTGGCGCCGACGGCAAGTGCTGTAAATGAAATGCTGCGGGTCTGTCAGGCGTATGCTGCCTCGCACGGACTTGTTTATAATGTTACGAAGTGCGAATACATTGTCTTTAAGGCCAGCGGTGAATGCCCAGATACTATACCTGACATTACCCTAAACGGCTTGAACGTCAAAAGAGTGACGAAATTTAAATATCTAGGTCATCTTCTCACTGACGACCTTAAGGACAATGTCGATATTGAAAGGGAGCGTAGGGCATTGGCGGTCCGAGGTAACATGTTGGCCCGAAGATTCGCTCGGTGTAGCAGTCTTGTGAAAGTAACACTATTTAAGGCGTATTGCCAGTGCTTTTACACGGGGAATCTTTGGGTCAACTATACCAAGAGAACGCTGGATGACCTACGCGTTCAGTATAATAATATTTTTAGGATGCTGTTGGGACTGCCACGATGGTGCAGCGCATCTGCTATGTTTGCGCAAAACCGAGTTGACGGCTTCCACGCCGTCATTCGCAAGAGAACCGCGTCGCTGTTGTCAAGGTTGCGGGCGAGTGGCAACAGCATTCTAAAAACTGTGGCGGAGAGTATCGACTCTCCGATTATTAAAAGTTTTGTGAGAAGGACAATCACTAACCATTAATTCGGGGATGTCCTTTTCACAATACTATATGGTCTGTCTTCTTCTCTATTGTATTTTAACTACTAACACTAGTAATAAGTTATATTATTGTTTACTAACACGCTGGATCATTGTTGTCTGAAAATAAAGAATTATTATTATTATTATTATTATTAAACTTTTCTTCGTCAGTCTGTTTAAGTCCGCTCATACTTCTTCCACATTTTTTTTTGTGCTCCAAAAGTATTTTCTCTATTAGAGGTATGACCCCAGAACAAAACACCATATTTTATCGTGGAACCCACATATGCATGGTAAGCGCTTAGTAACGCAGTTTCCTTTACAACTTTTCTTAACATATAAAGGACTGTTGGTTTAATTTGTTACAAACCTGATCAACCTGGATTTTCCAGTCCAGTCCGTGGTCAATATACATACCTAAGAACTTTGTGCTATTAACTTCTTTTATTGTTTCTCCTTTATAGCTTAATTGCAGATTTTTAGGTTTTTGGTTTTTATTTGTAAATGTCATGTAATTTGTTTTGTCCAGATTGATTTTAAGATTATTTTGTGTTAGCCAATTAATAATAGCTTCAAGTGATTTATTTATATTCGTCTTTGTCATCGTCAGTAAAAATGGCAGTGCTATCATCTGCAAATAGTATCATTTGCTGGTTTATGACATTTGGGAGATCATTTATATAAACTATGAACAAAAGAGGTCCAAGGATGCTTCCTTGGGGCACTCCATAATGAACTACTTTTGGATCTGATTTATAAGTCTGTTCAAACCTTGTATCACTTGCTATTCGTGTTATTTGAAATCTGTTAGGTACGATTGTGCATTTCCTCTTACTCCATATTTTTCTAGCTTAGTTATTAGTATCTGATGATCCACATGATCAAATGCTTTTGACATATCCATAAAAATCGTGGTAATTTGTTTTTTGCTATCTAGTCCAGTCATTATTTTCTTTAAAAAATTAAACAGTGCATCACATGTTGATCTGCCTCTTCGGAACCCAAATTGTTCGTTAGCAAATATGTTGTTGGTTTCGAAGTAGTTATATAAATTATTATAAATAACCCTTTCAAAAATTTTGGCAATAACTGGTATTAAAGCAATAGGTCGATAATGTCTCATTTCATCTTTATTTCCTTTTTTAAATAGGGGATTTATAACAGTCGTTTTTAGTTTTGAGGGGAACACTCCCTGTTCAAGGCAAAGATTTATAATATGGCTAAGTATGGGTGCAATGAGATGAGACACCTTTTTAATTATCTTTGTGTTTATGTTGTCATAGCCTGTACTGTTAGTATTCTTAAGCGTATTACTTATCTGGTGTACCTCATGAGGAGTTGTCGGTTTAAAAAAAATTGAATTAGCATTATTGTATGTCAGTGTTTTTACAGAAACTCTTTTGTCCCTCTTCGTCTTTTTAATATCGTCAATGAAGTGATTATTAAATGCTTGAGCTATTTCTTTTGGCGCTGTAACTACTTTATCATATACCTTCATTTGGTTAATATTCTCTTTTGGTGTTTCGGTCTTATAATTATTTATAACTTTCCATATCGCTTTGGCTTTATTAGAAGAAATTATTTTGTGATTTTTGGGTTTTCTTAATAATTGTTCTTAGTCTCTTCGCATATTCTTTGTAGTAAATTTTGTCTTTTAGGTTTGAATTTAGTCGATAATTTCATAATAGTTGACGTTTTCGCTTAGAGCATGACCTTATACCCTTACTAAGCCATTTAGTCCTCTTAGAAATAGGTATTTTTAGTTTGATGTTAGGAAAACAAAAATCGTAAAATAGCTTAAATAAATCATGGAAGGCATTATAAGCGGTTTCGGGGTCGTTATTTGTGAAACATTCTTCATAACTCAGACTTTTTATACAATTTATAAATTTTATAATATTATCCTCACAATAGTCTCGTTTAGTTTTATACCAATGTGTAAAAAGGTAGCTTTTCTTTACTGGGCATCTTATTTGTGTAGTATGATTCGAAAGCGACAGTTCCAAGACAGTAGTTCTGCCGCCATAAGGAAAAAAGACGCATCTAACATTTTTTTTCGAAATTGAGTTATCTATATATTCTTAATCAGAAAAAAAAATGGCATCTGTCAGTATTTTTATATTTCGCATAAATTAAACAGAACCCTATGAATCTCACTGAAAAGACATTTCTGACGTACACTAAGTTGAAAAGACGCATTTCAGTAGAAACGTCTTATTTTTTTACAAAATATTTAATTCTTCATACAATTAAAAGACACTTCTGCATAGTCATAAGAAGAAAAGACTGTTCTGCGTAGATGTGCCTTTTTAACTTAGTATTACGAAAAATAAGCAGGCGCAAGTGGCAATTGTGCCCTTTCTACTTAGTATTGCTAGTTATATGGGGTGAAGTGGGGCTCGCGGTTAGAATACCGCCCTTCAGTTACGTCCAGGCAGTCAGAGACCCTCGCGCGGCCCTTCATGCTTTAATAAATAAATAATCTTTTATTTCAGACGTTAGATCCATTTGTGTTAGTATACAAACAAATCTTAGAAGCTACAAGAAACATAAAATAAAATACTTGACAACTACACCACAATGGCATGTAGGTGTACCCAATGTCCCAAAAAAGGGCTGTCTTATCTGTCTGCTATCGAATTTAGAATGCTGTTGGGGCTGACACGTACCCTGCGCATGATGGAAGTGCATCGTTGACGCATGATAGCATAAAAATCGTCTATTCCCGCGTTGGCGAACATGCCCGAAGCACTGCAGTAGCGCGGCAACCCCATCAACACCTTGAACGCATTAATATACCTTATCCGCAGGAAGTTGTATTCCTCCTGAGTGTAGATAACTCACAGACTGCATATGTAGAAAGAATGGCAATACACTGTAAACAGCGTAGTCCTAACGAACAGACAACGCCCTACGCTCACGCTCAATGTCCAGACCGACTTTTAGGTCTTCAGAAACCCAGTGGCCCGGATACATGAAAGCAGTGACTTGCTTTGATGCAATACCGCAAAGTTTTAACTGAGGCTCAATCGGATAGAACTTGTGCCTGCCTTACAAGACTAGTAGCTCACTCACTCTTTTTCGAGTTGTATCGAAGCCCATGGATCTCCGCGTACCTTTCACACATCGAAAGCACACTTCTCATCGCATTGATCGAAAGGCTCGCACCATATCATCAGCATAACTAATATTTTTAACGCTGGTTCCATCCACGTGACAACCCTGATAAGTGCTACAGAGCTCAACGATCAATCGGTTCATGACAAGCCACCTTGGCTCACTCCGCAATTCAGCCTATATTCATCCGACAACGATCCTGCCCATCTGACACAATTTTTACCATTAATTGTTTTACCAGAACCGAAGTATTGATATGACTTCCTTATCCACGGACCTATCATTCATAAGCTTCTGCCACAGCAAGTCATACGACACCAGATCAAACGCCTTGGAAAGGTCTAGAAAACACGCGTTAACAGGCGTTTTTCTAGACGTATAGTACTGGACAGTCTGCTTAAGCGACAGTATGGCAGTTTCTGTAGATAGACCAGGTTTTTACCCAAACTGTGCATCATGCAATTCGATACGAGTCGCCATATATCTATCAAGAAAATTATCTAGTACCTTGGCCAAGACTGATCTGATGCTTCCCCGGTCTTATCTTTCACAACGGATACAACTATCGTTTTCATTAAGTTGGTGGGCAGATGAGAGTGACTTAAAGAGAGTGAGTAAAACATCGCCAGCACTCTTGGCAGAGGTAGTCATACCCTGGAGATTTGCCCCTTACGATGCTTTTTATTACAGTGGCGACACTTTTCGCTGAGAATCTCACATTTAATTCCATCACAAAATCCTCAGTATCCAATATCTGCGATCTTGGATTATAAGTAGAATCAATTTTAAAATGTTTTACAAACAAGTTAGCTACGGGAGCAGATTCATGTTGCCCGGCTACACTCACAGGGATGCCCGGTCCTGGATTCAATTTATCTGTATTAAATCTTTAGATTTGTCCATTATCATTTTATTTTGGTTATTCTGGCACCATCTTAGTTTTGATTTAAATGTCTTCCTCTTCACACAAACAAATTGTACCTCTTTATAATATATAATATCATACGGATCCCTAACATTTTTGAAAATATTCTATCGCATATGTTCATCAGGGAATATGAAAAATTGTAATGGAAAAAGAATTTTTGAAATCGGTCCAGTAGTTTCGGAGCCAATTCAATGCAAACAATCAAATTCCTTTTGCTTTTCTTTCCTCTTTATAATACAAACTAGTATTTGCGTGTTGCGCGAGGTGCAAGCACCTCGCGTGCTTGTGAAAAATAAAAAAAATGGGGGGGGGTGATGGGGGGAGATGGGGGGGGGGGTGATGGGGGAGATGGGGGGTTTAGTATTTGCGTGTTGCGCGAGGTGCAATTACCTCGCATGCTTGTGAAATAACAAAAAAAAGAAAAAGTGGGGGGGGGGTGATGGGGGGTTTAGTTTTTGCGTGTTGCGCGAGGTGCAAGCACCTCGCGTGCTTGTGAAAAAAAATAATTGGGGCGGGGTGAAGGGGGGATTTAGTATTTGCGTGTTGCGCGAGGTGCAAGCACCTCACGGGCTTGTGAAAAAAAAAAAAAAAAAAGGGGAGGGGTGATGGGGGGGGTTAGTATTTGCGTGTTGCGCGAGGAGCAAGCACCTCGCGTGCATGTGAAAAAAAAAAAAAAAGGTGGGGCGGGGGTTATGAAGGGGGGGGGCTTTGCAGAAGTATTTCCCTCTAGATGAATCTGAAAAAAAATGTTCCAAGTCTCTTAATTTCCGAGATCCGCCTAAAGGGGGTGAAAAGGGGGGCGGGGGGGGGACTTTGAAAAATGGTTTTTACTTTACCGAGCCTCCTCTACACGAATCCGTAAAAAAAAAAATACGGGTCTCGTAGTTTCCGAGATACGATAGGGAGGGGGGAGAAGGGGGGGAAAAGGGGAGGTTTGGCACTTTTCCCGTAGGTTTGAGAGTTACTTGTTTACGAATCTGGCAAAATATACCCACCTCCCCATCCACCATCTGGGAGAACAATTATGTCAGTGAGTCAGTCAGTGAGTGGTAATTTAGCTTTATATTATACACTAGTATTTGCGTGTTGCGCGAGGTGCAAGCACCTCGCGTGCTTGTGAAAAAAAAAAAAAAAGGGGGGGGGGGGTGATGGGGGGGGGGTTGCAGAAGTATTTTGACTAAAGCATTGGCCCTCTAAATGAATCTGAAAAAAAAAATGTTCCAAGTCTCTTAGATTCCGAGATCCGCCTAAAGGGGGGGAGAAGGGGGGCGGGGGGGGGGATTTTAAAAAATGGTTTTTACTTTACCGAGCCTCCTCTATACGAATCCGTAAAAAAAAAATACGGGTCTCGTAGTTTCCGAGATACGATAGGGCCCCCCCCCCCCCCTATCGTATCTCGGAAACTACGAGAAGGGGGGTGAAAAGGGGAGGTTTGGCACTTTTCCCGTAGGTTTGAGAGTTACTTGTTTACGAATCTGTCAAAATATACCCACCTCCCCATCCACCATCTGGGAGAACAATTATGTCAATGAGTGAGTGAGTGAGTCAGTCAGTCAGTGAGTGGTAATTTAGCTTTATATAATATAACTAGTATTTGCGTGTTGCGCGAGGTGCAAGCACCTCGCGTGCTTGTGAAAAAAACTAAAGCATTGCCCCTCTAAATCAAGTATTTGCGTGTTGCGCGAGGTGCAAGCACCTCGCGTGCTTGTGAAAAAGAAAATGAGGGGGGTAATGGGGGGAGATGGGGGGGGTTTAGTATTTGCGTATAGCGCGAGGTGCAAGCACCTCGCGTGCTTGTGAAAAAAAAAAATGGGGGGGGGGGTGATGGGGGGGGTTTGCACAATTATTTCGACTAAAGCATTGCCCCTCTAAATGAATCTGAAAACAAAAATGTTCCAAGTCTCTTAATTTCCGAGATCCGCCTAAAGGGGGTGAGAAGGGGGGCGGGGGGAGGGACTTTGAAAAATGGTTTTTACTTTACCGAGCCTTCTCTACACGAATCCGTAAAAAAAAAAATACGGGTCTCGTAGTTTCCGAGATACGATAGGGAGGGGGGAGAAGGGGGGGGAAAAGGGGAGGTTTGGCACTTTTCCCGTAGGTTTGAGAGTTACTTGTTTACGAATCTGTCAAAATATACCCACCTCCCCATCCACCATCTGGGAGAACAATTATGTCAATGAGTCAGTCAGTGAGTGAGTGGTAATTTAGCTTTATATAGTATAACTAGTATTTGCGTGTTGCGCGAGGTGCAAGCACCTCGCGTGCTTGTGAAAAAAAAAAATTGGGCCGGGGTGATGGGGGGGTTTAGTATTTGCGTGTTGGGCGAGGTGCAAGCACCTCGCGTGCTTGTGAAAAAAAAAAGTATTTGCGTGTTGCGCGAGGTGCAAGCACCTCGCGTGCTTGTGAAAAAAAAAATGGGGGGGGGTGATGGGGGTTTAGTATTTGCGTGTTGCGCGAGGTGCAAGCACCTCACGCGCTTGTGAAAAAAAAAAAAAGGGGGGGGGGGTGATGGGGGGGGTTTAGTATTTGCGTGTTGCGCGAGGTGCAAGCACCTCGCGTGCTTGTGAAAAAAGAAATTGGTATTTGCGTGTTGCGCGAGGTGCAAGCACCTCGCGAGCTTGTGAAAAAAAAAAAAAAAAAAAAAGAGGGGGGGTGATGGGGGGGCGGGTTGCACAAGTATTTCGACTAAAGCATTGGCCCTCTAAATGAATCTGAAAAAAAAAATGTACCAAGTCTCTTAGATTCCGAGATCCGCCTAAAGGGGGGAGAAGGGGGGCGGGGGGGGGGGACTTTGAAAAATGGTTTTTACTTTACCGAGCCTCCTCTATACGAATCCGTAAAAAGAAAAAAATACGGGTCTCGTAGTTTCCGAGATACGATAGGGGGGGGAGAAGGGGGGGGGAAAAGGGGAGGTTTGGCACTTTTCCCGTAGGTTTGAGAGTTACTTGTTTACGAATCTGTCAAAATATACCCACCTCCCCATCCACCATCTGGGAGAACAATTATGTCAATGAGTCAGTGAGTGAGTGAGTGAGTGGTAATTTAGCTTTATATAGTATAATAACTAGTATTTGCGTGTTGCGCGAGGTGCAAGCACATCGCGTGCTTGTGAAAAAAAAATGGGGGGGGAGATGGGGGGGGTTTAGTATTTGCGTGTTGCGCGAGGTGCAAGCACCTCGCGTGCTTGTGAAAAAACTAAAGCATTGCCCCTCTAAATCAAGTATTTGCGTGTTGCGCGAGGTGCAAGCACCTCGCGTGCTTGTGAAAAAAAAATGGGGGTGGTGATGGGGGGAGATGGGGGGGTTTAGTATTTGCGTGTTGCGCGAGGTGCAAGCACCTCGCGTGCTTGTGAAAAAAACTAAAGCATTGCCCCTCTAAATCAAGTATTTGCGTGTTGCGCGAGGTGCAAGCACCTCGCGTGCTTGTGAAAAAAAAAAACAAAAGAGGGGGGTGATGGGGGGGGGGTTGCACAAGTATTTCGACTAAAGCATTGCCCCTCTAAATGAATCTGAAAAAAAAAATGTTCCAAGTCTCTTAGATTCCGAGATCCGCCTAAAGGGGGGGAGAAGGGGGGCGAGGGGGGGACTTTGAAAATTGGTTTTTACTTTACCGAGCCTCCTCTATACGAATCCGTAAAAAGAAAAAAATACCGGTCTCGTAGTTTCCGAGATACGATAGGGGGGGGGGAGAAGGGGGGGAAAAGGGGAGGTTTGGCACTTTTCCCGTAGGTTTGAGAGTTACTTGTTTACGAATCTGTTAAAATATACCCACCTCCCCATCCACCATCTGGGAGAACAATTATGTCAATGAGTGAGTGAGTGAGTCAGTCAGTCAGTCAGTCAGTGGTAATTTAGCTTTATATAATAGAATAACTAGTATTTGCGTGTTGCGCGAGGTGCAAGCACATCGCGTGCTTGTGAAAAAAAAATGGGGGGGGAGATGGGGGGGGTTTAGTATTTGCGTGTTGCGCGAGGTGCAAGCACCTCGCGTGCTTGTGAAAAAAACTAAAGCATTGCCCCTCTAAATCAAGTATTTGCGTGTTGCGCGAGGTGCAAGCACCTCGCGTGCTTGTGAAAAAAAAAAAAAAAAAAGGGGGGGGTGATGGGGGGGTTTCGTATATGCGTGTTGCGCGAGGTGCAAGCACCTCGCGTGCTTCTGAAAAAAAAAAAAAAAAAAAAAAGGGGGGGGGGAAATGGGGGGGGGGTTGCACAATTATTTTGACTAAAGCATTGCCCCTTTAAATGAATCTGAAAAAAAAAATGTTCCAAGTCTCTTAGATTCCGAGATCCGCCTAAAGGGGGGGAGAAGGAGGGCAGGGGGGGGGACTTTGAAAAATGTTTTTTACTTTACCGAGCCTCCTCTATACGAATCCGTAAAAAGAAAAAAATACGGGTCTCGTAGTTTCCGAGATACGATAGGGGGGGGAGAAGGGGGGGGAAAAGGGGAGGTTTGGCACTTTTCCCGTAGGTTTGAGAGTTACTTGTTTACGAATCTGTCAAAATATACCCACCTCCCCATCCACCATCTGGGAGAACAATTATGTCAATGAGTCAGTGAGTGAGTGAGTGGTAATTTAGCTTTATATAGTATAACTAGTATTTGCGTGTTGCGCGAGGTGCAAGCACCTCGCGTGCTTGTGAAGAAAACTAAAGCATTGCCCCTCTAAATCAAGTATTTGCGTGTTGCGCGAGGTGCAAGCACCTCGCGTGCTTGTGGAAAAAACTAAAGCATTGCCCCCTCTAAATCAAGTATTTGCGTGTTGCGCGAGGTGCAAGCACCTCGCGTGCTTGTGAATAAAACTAAAGCATTGCCCCTCTAAATCAAGCATTTGCGTGTTGGGCGAGGTGCAAGCACCTCGCGTGCTTGTGAAAAAAAAAAGGTGGGGGGGGGCGGGGGTGATGGGGGGGGGGGTTTAGTATTTGCGTGTTGCGCGAGGTGCAAGCACCTCGCGAGATTGTGAAAAAAAAAAAAAAAAATAGGGGGTGGTGATGGGGGAGGGGTTGCACAAGTATTTCGACTAAAGCATTGCCCCTCTAAATGAATCTGAAAAAAAAAATGTTCCAAGTCTCTTAGATTCCGAGATCCGCCTAAAGGGGGGGAGAAGGGGGGCGGGGGGGAGACTTTGAAAAATGGTTTTTACTTTACCGAGTCTCCTCTATACGAATCCGTAAAAAGAAAAAAATACGGGTCTCGTAGTTTCCGAGATACGATAGGGGGGGGGGGGAGAAGGGGGGTGAAAAGGGGAGGTTTGGCACTTTTCCCGTAGGTTTGAGAGTTACTTGTTTACGAATCTGTCAAAATATACCCACCTCCCCATCCACCATCTGGGAGAACAATTATGTCAATGAGTGAGTGGTAATCTAGCTTTATATAATATAATAATACAAAGCTCTGATTACTGTGTTAACGTTCAAACTTATTAACTTATACTTAGATAATATTGATTATTTTTGTTTTTGGATAGTTTTAAGCGTAATATTTCATGAAAAAAATTCATGAAATATTATAAGTCGTAGTGTTAGTTTGATCTCACTCAAGTTTATGTCGAAAATTTATTCATTTTAAGAGATTCCTTACAAAGCTGTGATAATTATTATTAATGTTTACTATAATTAGTACAAATTTAGGTAGTTTTATTTATACTTAATCATTAATTTTTTAAGAGTTTAAAACTTAATGTTGGGAAAGGTGTGTAATTGCTATTTTTTATAAAAAATATAAGTCAGTTTCTCACACTTTGTGTTTTATTTAACACAAGATAATTATCGTGTTAAAACGTACTTCAGTTTATAACATAAGATGTTTTGTTAGGGATCCCACAAGGGGCAGGTATTTTTTAAGTTAAATGAGTATTAGTATTACTAAGTTGAAAAGCAGCAAATGGCTATTAGCGTCTTTTTTATTTAGTTAACTAGAACCTGGTAACACATCATCACTAAGTAGGAAAGGCGTTAAAAAAAAATACTACGTTGAAAGGACGTTTCTAGTCAGAAGCGTCTTTTCATCGCAGTAAAACTTACTTTCTTATATTTTTTTTTCTAAAAAGAAAAGGAAAAAGTTATTTAATTAATACATAAAATTAAATTAATTAAAATTCTCATATAATTTCTGAAAGATCAAACAATAATACACACTTTTGCATAACAAAATCGTAATAAGGTTAATTTCCTTACGCACAGCGAATTTTTTAATTTTTAAAACACGTTTTATTTTTTTTCTCCGTTTCGTACTTCATGTAGATGCGTCCTTTTACCTTATGGCGGCAGAGTTTTTGATCCCCTAATATTATGGGCTATGTTGTCAATACAAGTCATGCTGCTTAATCTGGTGGGTTGGTTTATCGTTAACTTCAAATGGTAACTTAAAAGTAATTGTTCAAACTGTCGGGATACGTTGTTATTCTCTAATCTATTAATATTAGAATCACCACATATTATAACTTTTTTGTGTGAGTAACATATTTTGTTTAGTAGAGTCGTTAGCCTCATAAAAAATAAGTCAATGTCATCTTTTTGTTTTTAGGAGGCCGATAAACACATAATATTATAATTTTGTGATCAATTAGTTCAACACCACTACATTCAAAAATATTCATAATACTGAGGCTTTTGGCTTTAGGTATAGTTTTGAAATTATGATTTGTTTTCAGCAATATATGCTGGCCACTACATTCGCCACTGTGTTGGCCAACGTGAAGAGCCGGCTAAAGAATCAACATCTGTCAGCGTGGTGAAGGGCGGATCTAGGGGGTCATGACACCCCCTGGGCTGGGTCCAGGACCTAGGTGGACAACTAATTAAATTTTTTAAACATTGTTACTAGATAATACTCCAGTTTCTGTCGTTGTAAACGAATATCGGCAGTGGATGGCCAAGTAGCAGCGGAGTCAGAAATTACAAATTATAACTTCTTGTGACTTGACCACGATTATGTGACCCCTCTGGCACCAAAGCTGGATCCGCCCTTGAGCGTGGTCGTGTTGGACTTTTGCCAGATATCATTTTTCATTCATAATTGCCAAACTTTTTGTAATACAATAACATTTTATTCATTTTCCTCTAAACTCTTTGTTTTATTTTGTTTTAGAAAACAAAGTTCTTGTTGAAAACCCCGATACATAGTTGAATAAATAAGTTCCATAAAAGTTGGCCAAGCTTAGAATAATAACGGTGACAAGCTTTCACTTTCCTCATATCAATCCAATTTGATTTATTATTTGCTGTTTTCATCTAGAAAAATCGAGTGTTAAATATTTGTTAACAAATTGTATCAAAAACTTATATGTATACTGATAAATAAATCTGTTATTGATGTCCGTCATAAATAAATATTATAAATATCGTATCTTTAGTACTATTAAATAAGTAGATAAATCATTTCAGGTTCAATCATTTTCATTGACTACAGATCCAGACCGCTACTCGGTTATGATTTCTTCACGGTTAGGTAGTTCCGATCACTGTCTGGTGAAGTCTGTATCTGTCTACTCCCCGCCCGATCCCGGCCTTAAAGGCACTCGGCGGGTTTGGCGATACAAGTCAGCGGATTGGGATGGCATGCGATGTATCTTTGCATGTTATCCTTGACAGCCTACTTGCCTCTCTTCAAATGATTCATCGTCATGCGGAGACGCTCCATCTCGTGGGATGGAGTACTACATTCCGTTCTCTGACCAAACATTGTCCGGCAAAGCTCGACCTTGGTTTGGCGCCGAATGTGTTCACGCAGAAACGCTTAAGCACGCGGCGTACCTACCTACTGGCAGCAAAGCGTTTTGGTCCCTGGCGAAGTCGGTCGAATCGAACTTCTGTCGCCCCTCACTACCACCACTGCTCAAACCTGATGGGTCTCTAGCCCACTCCGCTGAGGAAAAAGCAAACTTGTTTGCCGCTCTCTTTGCGGAGTCTTCACGTTTGGATAGTAGTGGCGCTCACCCTCCTGATGCTCCTATTGGATGCGAGACGTTTACGTCGGATATTCGCATACATCAGAAGGACGTCCGAAGAGTGCTCCGTAATCTTGACGTGAACAAAGCTAGTGGCCCCGACGGGATACCAGCAACTGTTCTTAGGACTTGTGCGCCTGAACTGTCTCCAATCTTGACACGCCTGTTTCGTATCTCGCTAGAGACTGGAAAGGTGCTGAAAGCATGGAAACTGGCTAACGTGCCGACCCGGCCAAATACAGACCTATCTCAGTCACGTCTATACTCTGTAAGAGTATAGAGCATGTATTTAATAGCATACTCTTGGCATACCTAGAAGCCAACGACATCCTCAGTGACCGACAATACGGCTTTCGAAAAAACCGGTCAAGAGGGGATCTTCTAGCGTATGCCATTCACATCTGGAGTGAGGCCATTGAGAAGCACGGGGAAGCACTTGCTGTATCCCTTAACATATCCAAGGCCTTCGATAGGGTCTGGCACGATAGCTTTATTGCTAAGCTTCCTTCTTTCGGTTTACCCACTTAACTTTGCGTTTGGATTGAAGACTTCCTGTGAGATCGGTCCATTCGAGTGGTTACTGATGGCTGCTCGTCTGGCTAATTGGCAATTAATTCCGGGGTCCCTCAGGGGTTGGTTCTCTCAGCAACTTTATTCTTGCTGCACATTAATAATCTGCATGCCCGGTACCTTTGGGTATGCAGACGAGAGCACAGTTGCTGAGAGATATGTGTCCAGCGCGCGTGCTGGTGAGTCACAGATCCAGTCTCTCCATGAAGACATGGTTGGGTGCTTAAACTTGTCCTTGAAGGCTGTCTCTGAATGGGGTGATGCCAACATGGTCAAGTTTAATACAGCTAAGACCGTGTCTCTTCTCCGCAAAAAGGAGCCAATTCCGACCGGCTCCTACTTTCCGCGATGTTACCGTGCCGATAACCGATCGTATTGAGCTTCTTGGGGTAACACTAACTTTCACCCTCAATTTTGGTCCGTTTATCGAAGCTAAGGCTCAGCTAGCAGCAAAAAAGTTGGGAATCCTAGCAAAGGTGAGACGGTACTTCACCCCGGAACAGATATGCTCAATTTGTATCAAGCTCAGGTTCGGTCGTGTATGGAATACTGTAGCCATACCATGACGTGTTAAAACGTGAGTCGTTCGAGCGAGAAAGAGGGATGAAGCTATGCACGCTATATAGCTCCATCTCTCTTGCTCGCTCGAATGACTCATGTTTTAACACGTCATGGTATGTCCCCTGCTCTTTTTTTTCTTTGGGATGGATCTGCCAAATACCAACAGGACGCGCTTGAGTCTATCGAGAAACGGGCCAACAGACTCATTGGCAAAGATTCACTGGTCGTATCAAAGCTCCAGAGCCTTGAACATCGACGACGAGTTGTAAATCTATCGGTTACATTTCAGGGAGTGTGCGATGGAATTACACAATCTAATTCCGCCAAGCCCGTTCCATCATCGGACTACAAAACAAACGGCGATGCGCCATCGTTACATGGTGGGCATCCCACCCATACGCACAAAACGTTTTCGGAATACTTTCATTGTGCGTACGGCTAAGGAGTGGAATTCCCTGCCGGAGTCTTTATTTCATGATAGCTATAACCTGGGAGTCTTTAAGTCAAGAGTGAATAGATTACTTCTAGGCAAGCGTGCTCCATCTTCGACCACATCACCACTTATCTCAGGTGAGATAGTGGTCAAACGCTTAAAATTTAGTATCGTTTGGTTCGAAAAGGGGAGGGGTAGGGGTAGGAGGGAAGGGGCGGTGCCCCCTTCACTTCTGGTACCACTCCCCTAAAAAGTTACCTAACTCACCGTTCCAGAGATATTTTTTTTTTGTAATCTAACCTCATAGCGGTTAAAATTTAGTATCGCTTAGTTCGAAAAGGGAAGGGGTAGGGGGTAGGAAAGACGAGGGGTGCCCCCTTCACATCTGGTACCACTCCCCTAAAAAGGTAACTCACCGTTTCGTAATCGTTTGAAAGATATACGCTTCCAAAGTGGTAAAATGTGTGTGTCCCCCCCTCTAACTTCTATAATAATGAAGTGAAAAATCTAAAAAAACCATATGTTGTAGATCTTAATGTAAACTTTCAACCAAAATTGGTTTGAACGAGATCGAGTCAGAAGTTTTTGAGATACAGTATATTTTCGAAAACCGCAAATATAACTTTGTAATTCATACAAATACTATGAAAAACAAAGTTATTTGGCGTAGTTGTAAAAAATGTCCCTGCAAAATTCCCAGATATCCCATAACTCATCTATTTCATACAAAAAAATCTAACACAAATATAGGAGTAAACTCACCTCTTAATAGGCTCAGTCAGCAGATGAATTCATTTATAAAATCCGTTCCAAATGTTGATATACATCATGATTTAAAATTTAAACTATCTTCAAAACCCAATTGCTAGAATCCCGAGACCCAAAATCCCAAATTTGTTAAGATATATAGTATATATATTGTTGAACTATAAGTGTTACTTTGTTAGCTGTTAGCGTATGCTTGATCTCATTCATCTTAATAAATATTTTTTTTTAATTTTATAATTAATTTTGTTTTTGTCTTGATTTATGTAATTTTATAATTTGTCTTTTGTTATTTTGTAATTGTATAAGAATATTTGCTTAAGTTAGTTACCACTTCTACTAAGAATGCTGGTTAACCTGTAATTGGCAACTGTGTAAGCCTAAAACGATTTGTTACCTATTGTTAAAATATTTTATACACAGAAGCTGTTGGTGAACCTTTTTAAAAAAAAAAAAAATGTAAATAAGCTAGTTTTAAGAAATTTGTAAGGTTTTTTGTTTTTTTTTTTTTCAAATAAATATATTAAGTATGTTATATTTATTATAGTTACTACGGAACCCTTCATGGGCGAGTCCGGCGCACTTGGCCAATTTTTTTACGTTCCATTTCATCGGTTTTGCACGAAATCTTACACCACAGACAATATTTTGACAGATTTGGTTATCAATCACCCATTTTAACGTTTCGTTTTCACTTTTATTTGATTTAAGGTTAGAAACTTATTTTGTAATTTTCTCAAAAAATGTACATTACCTTTTAATAAGATCGTAGCGTTATAATCAAGAACAAAAGCCCTACCCGTTTTAACCATTTTTACCCCCCAACTCGAACCAAACGACACTAGACTCAAGGCCTGCAATATCTCAAAAATTAGGATTTTGGTACCTAATGTTTGCCCAAGATTTCTCGAAATCCTGACGTATTAGAAAAGTTTAGATGTCTGAAAAGTTAAGTCCCAATATAATACAGAGTTTATAAAAAAAAAAACAATGAGTAAGTAATAGGTAGGTTGTAGGTAGGCACTTACTCGTTTATAACGTTGCATACAGATTCGTGTTTGGTTAATGATTTACACTAACGTCCTGAATTAGCATTCTCGGCGGAATAGGGAACCATGTTAAAATATAAAATTAGAAAATTTTTGATTGCCTTTTAGTTTTCACCACTGGCTTTACCCGTGTGGCAAGAATTTTAGTATCCCAAAGATATATCATATTATAGGTGTTATAAAATGTATCGCATAATGTAAGAACTACCTAATGAATAAGGGTCAATAACGTAAGTAACGTAAAACACTTTTTTTAATTACTGGAATAATATTTTCGTGACCTACAAAATAAGTCCTTTTAAATGATAGGTTAGGTATATATATATATGTCACACGAAACAAACAAAGTACCTACGGAGTTTTTATTTACTCTTCTAAAAGTGATTTCCTTCAAAATTATTACTTAGCTTACCTAAAAATAAAGTCACTTACTTCATATGAATAGCAACATCCCATTTTGAGTACAGGGACACTATAAATCACACTATGTGAAATTATAATCCAACTAATTAATAAAAAACAACACTGTTCCCTACATACGACACTACAAAACTTTATCTTGATCTATCTTTCATTTCTAAACTGACCACCATCTGACCACGAATTGCAAGTCTTAGCTGTCAGGCAGTTCTGCATGTACCCACGAACAATATAACATCAGAGTTAGTTAAATATGACAATACAAACTGTATAAAAATACTGTGACAATACAGAGGTAACTGATAACAGTTTCCTTCTCGTAACGCGACACTTTTGTTTATACTGTACAAATCTTGATGACTCAATAAATAAGAACTTTGTACTGCATACTTTGAGCAACGTAACTTGTCTATGGCAGCGGTAAACACCGTGAAGGCGTGAACTGTAGTCATACTGTCATACATAGGTACTAAATCTCCCCTATTTACACATTCAGTGTGGCAATCAGAAAAAAAAACAGTTTGTTGTCGACCCCCGCAAGACCTCCATATTAAATCGCTTTCAAACTTAGTAAATAAGACTGGTTTACAAAAAATCCAACTGTTTTCGTTTGCGTTGCGTGATATCGGAAGGTATTGGGAATACTTTCACTGTGCGTAGAAACAGCTAAGGAGTGGAATTCCCTGCCGGAATCTGTTTCCTGATACTTAACTATAACCTGGGGATCTTACCTAAGTCAAGAGTGTACAGGTTACTTCTAGGCATGCGTGCTTCATCTTCGAACACCTTATCGCCATAGGCGTAGGAATGGGGGGGGGGGGGCGGGTGGGCCGTGCCCACCCCAGAATGGTCTGGTGCCCACCCCAGAATTTATACCAACAAACAATATGGTTGAAAAATTAAAAAACTGGCCAAGTGCAAGTCGGACTCACCCATAAAAGGTTCCGTATCCAAGCATAGAAAAAAAACTTTGTTTCTTATACTTATATTACGAAGTTTGTTCGTTAACCGTTTTTATAAATGACCAAGTTGTATTTGAGATTTTTCAAAATGTTCTATATCCATTGATATACTAAAAACCCAAGATGCACACTCAACGTCTCAAAACCGTCCGCATAAAAAGAGTGCTTAATTCTAAATTATGCGCTTATTTCAAATAGTAACGGCAAATTTCAATGGCCGCATTTTCAGTGTCAAACCAATGTATTATGGCATCTTTTTATTTTAGTCGCATAATAAAAATTTCCCTGTTGAACAAATAATAGAGTCGATTTTTTTTCTTGTATTTATTTATTTTTTATTAATAAGTTTATGCTTTATTGTCCATATTGTCCATACTAATATTATAAATGCGAAAGTAACTCTGTCTGTCTATGTGTTACCTTTTCACGCCTAAGCCGCTAAACCGATTTAGATGAAATTTGGCATGGGAATAGTTTAGGACTGTGGGAAGGACATGGGATAGTTTTTATTTCGAAATTTCCACGCGATCAGGATTTACGCGGGAAAAACCTCTACGCGAACGAAGACGCGGGCAAAAGCTAGTATTTAGAATAGATTAAAATAAACTTTATTGTACACCAAAAGTTAAACACATCTATTTTACAATAATTAATACTATTTTAGTTTTTGGCAAATATACGTTATATAATATACTGAAGGAGAAGAGGTCGTCAATTTTACGGTTTTTTTAATGTTCATAAATAAAATAAATAAATAATTTATTGAACATAAAAATATTACATCTTTCAAGTTGTAACGATACCTTCTTCTTCACCAATAAAAGAGGGTAAATGTACCATTAAATTTAATATATTATTTATATACAGTATTATATAAAAAACCTGCCTACCTATCTACCTATCCTAGAAACCGGCCTACCTACCTATCTGACACACTCTCAGGAGAGAAGAGGAGGAGGTTTAGAAAATAGTACTTGCGGGACGGCTTGGCAGGCCACTCGGTCTGGCAGTAGGCTCCCAACAAGGCGTCTGGGCAGCAGGCTCTCAGCAAGGCGTCAGGGCAGCAGGCTCCCAGCAAGGCGTCAGGGCAGCAGGATCTCAGCAAGGCGTCAGGGCAGCAGGCTCTCAGCAAGGCGTCAGGGCAGCAGGCTCTCAGCAAGGAGTCAAGGCAGCAGGCTCTCAGCAAGGCGTCAGGGCAGCAGGCTCTCAGCAAGGAGTCAAGGCAGCAGGCTCTCAGCAAGGAGTCAAGGCAGCAGGCTCCCAGCAAGGAGTCAGGATAGCGGGCTCTCAGCAAGGAGTCAAGGCAGCAGGCTCCCAGCAAGGAGTCAGGGTAGCGGGTACTGCACTTCCTCTTCGTCAAAAGTCGTCGAGAACTAAACTCTTCTAAAAACTGGTCTAAGACTGAACTCCCCGGAGATGGCCCCCAGCGCCTTTTATACCCAGCTCAGCGTTCAAAGTCCATTCCATTCTCATTCTGTACCAGAATTCAAATTGTAGAGTCCAAAATAGTCCATCTTGCCAGTTATTTGATCAGCCAGTTATATTCGAGCATAATTTATTAAACCTCTTCGATAAAATCTGAGAGTGTGTTTTAGAAATTTATAATTATAATTTAAAATGCCGTTAATCAGTAGACAACCACAATATAGTATACAATATTAAGCTAGTCCTATCGATAAAAGTGAATAACAATTATATAATAAAAGTATGAACAACCTTTTTAGTCTATTAGCCATTAAGTGACTACAAGAAGGAAAAATTACAGTTTGTCAGCCTTGACGTAAAAAATGTCATGACAAGAAAATATTTGTTTTGATGGATGAATTATGGATTATGATTACAAAGAAAACGTAAGTTATTTGGTATTTGTAATAACAAATACTATAAAGTGAAGCCCCTGACTCCTATGCTAAACGAGCCTGTGTTACAGGAATCAGTGTCCTACGCTGTACATTAAAACACATTTCAATTTTTATGTAATAAATTACAAACAAAAAGTTACATTAGAAGGTATTGAGAACAAAAGAAATAGAAGCGAAACGTGTATGTGTGTGTAAGTTTGAGGGTTGTGCGTAATTGCGTGTGTTTGTGTGAGTGCGTGTGTGTGTCTGGAACTCTGGACGCGTGTGCGTTAACATGAGGGTGTGTTTTGAATAGCTTAATTTACTGTACTGACGAAATGATTTTTTTAATATCGTCATAGCTCAAAGACTGAAGCCATGATTTTAAAATTTGTTTGACCTTATGTCACATACATAAGCTTCTAAATTGGGATAGTTTTATTTGCTCTATTGTAGAGCCTAGAACTTAATGCCTAAAAGTATCTAGACGTAAGTTTAGTGTGACATTTGGGAACTTTACAAACGGGAAACCCAGTGCGTTTGCTTATTAAATCTGGGCTTACTGGTAACAAATACAATACAACAATCTGTGTCTACGTAGTATGGTACGGAGGATAAATATTGGAAACTGTAAGTACTTGAGCTTCCGAGTATAGCAGTCCAGTGGGATAAATTCGTTTTTTGTACGACATCACTTTAAGTATTGCCCAATGCGCATTCCGCTCTTAGTATTACAATTTTAAACGTCCCTCCCCATACCGGAATAATTTAAATGATTTAATAATAGAATAAAAATATATTTTATGTATATCGATTCATTATGGGATAATTTATGGGTTCAAGACATGCGGTATGCTAATGATAAAAGTGTGTATGAGTGTTGCTTTGGCGCAATACCAATCTCATCATTAAGGCCGTGCGCGCACTGCCTTGCGGTGGCCGCAATTCCGGTAGTTCTACCGCACCGGTACACGGTGGGCTGAAAAACGGCTTTCATAGACTTAGGCATTTTATTTTGCAAGTGCCAGTTTTTGTGCCGGATATCACTTCTATTTGTTATAACAATATACAAAAATGACACCAGAATTGATTCTGCACAAAAACGAAGGAATTATAATTTTTTTACGAAAATTTTGTATGGAGCTAGTATGAAAAATCGAAATATCTCTGAAACGGCAGCGATAACCGTAATATCCTTATAGGAGGTTTTAGTACTAATTATTTATGATTTTTTGACATACGTTACATAATGGTTGTAGATGCCTTTTTTTTTTTTAAATCGTAAAAATATTTTTATTTATTTTTACATATTAAACGTTCCTTTTAGTGTTTAAGTTGAAGAATTCAGAGCTTTAACAACTCTTAACATAAAATAGCATCACCCCTATAGACCTGAAGGACTAGACAGAGGTGTGTAGTATCTTGTTGATCTTGTAAGATTTCCAACAATACCAAATAGTTGAATATCAGTGTCAAAGTGCCCATGCTGTCGCTTCTTTTAGAAAGATAGGGGAATGAAATTGTTAATTGATCATACCCTAAAAGTATGATTACAACATAACCGGACACATAATAATATCGACACAAAAGGAATTTTAAAACCTTGCATACGTTCAAAATACAAAATAACATATTGTGTAGTCATCTAATGAGTCTGATGACAAGTAATTAAGTAATTAGAATGATGGTTGTAGTCTTCTGATTCTAATGAGCCTATTAAGTGATTAAATGATTTGAAATATCTCGCAACAATACCAACTAAGAACTGCATTCACCTTTTTATAATTAGTGAGCTAATGTGATTTGCTAATGTTGATTAGTTCTACTATGAGTTCTACGAAATGTTTTTGACGATTATAAATTTTTATTATCATATCTTTTATAACTTTAATGAGGGTAGTTAACTAATTATTGACTTTATACAATAAAAGGGCTATAATTTTGTTCCATAATTTAGATTGTTCACAACCGTGTAACTGCTAACACTAAAACTATTTGCTTTGCGACTACAAAATCTTAGAATGGAAAGTTTAATCACCAACTTAGATTTGTTTGTTCTTCTAAAAAGTGAGTGTCCTTCATTTAATCATGAAGTATTGTTTAGTGCAATTGTGTCCCGCATAGGCGATTGCCTTTCTGCCGAAGATCAAGTAACTCTCAAAGAATTTTGCCGGAGATTCACGCGAGCTGCTTTAAACAGGTGGCAGAAATCTAAACGATTCTTTGATAAGTTTAGAAATACGTACGGAGAGTGGTTGCAAGCAAATATTGATTGGCCGAGTTGCGTGCAAACTTTAATAAATCAAGAACCAACTGTTGATGAGATACCAAGAGCACGCTCAGTCTCTCCAGAACCTTCGACATCATCGACTGTTGGAACAATGACAAAAAGGTCCCGAAAACCATTCAAAGATCTGGGAAGCAAACAGAAAAAGAGAAGATCTAGTGAGCACATAGGCGAGGATTCCTGTGAATTGGCATATGCAGCTGCAGCACGTTTAAAAGAAGAAGGTTATGAAGATATCGCATCTGTAATCAATTATATGATCAAAAATCCAGAAGCTGCCGTTAAAATCAAGGAAAGCATTAAGAAAACAGTAATATTTACACCAGAGAAAGCACTTGGATTGCTTCTTTCACTTAAGCTTTCAAAGTGGCAATATATTACGTTGCGAGAGACTGCCATTCGGGAAGGTGCTAAGGATATTTACCCATCCTACTATAAACTGCAACAAACTAAGCTTGCATGCTACCCTCCTAATCAATCAGTATCAGTTACGGATTCATCAGCTAGAATTACACTTCAAGCTTTACTTGACATCACGGTGAAGCGGATTCTTCAAAGTCTTTCTGATAATGTGGAAAATAAGCAGTTAAAGCTGATATCGAAGTGGGGATTTGATGGTGCTTCCAATCAAAGCCGATACAAGCAGAAAATGGACGGCGAGCATGATGATTCAAGCATTTTCATGACCTCCTTGGTGCCACTGAAACTGACAGATGGAGATAATACTATATGGACAAACCCGAAACCATGCTCAACTTTTTATTGTCGTCCGGTTCAGTTCACTTTTGTAAAAGAAAGCCATGCAGTTGTCATTGATAACAAAAGAAAAATGGATGAGGAAATTGAGGCCCTTAACCCCACAGAGTGCATTAATAGTAACAGGGTGACTCATAAACTAATGATGACAATGATCGACGCAAAAGTCTGCACGTACCTTTCTGAAGCTAGATCAAATGCATCATGCTACCTGTGCTTAGCAAAACCAACAGAAATGAACCACTTAGATGCTGTAACATCAAAAACTGTGTGTTCTGACATATATGAATTTGGCCTATCATCCCTACATGCCCGTATAAATTGCATAGAATGTCTGTTACACATTGCGTACAGACTTGACTTCAAACAGTGGGCAGCAAGAAGTAATGAGCATAAAGATATGTTACAAAACAGAAAAAAAAACATTCAAAATAAATTTAAAGAGGAGCTCAATCTGTTAATTGATATAGTAAAACAAGGCTCGGGAACTACCAATGACGGGAATACCGCAACGAAGTTTTTCGAGTTTCCCAATAAAACTGCAGCTATTACTGGGTTGGATCAAAACCTGATAAAAAGATTTGCTGTTATTTTGCAAGCAATAACATCTGGTGAGAAGATCGATGTCATCAAATTTAAAGATTTTGCTCGCAAAACAGCAGAAAAGTACGTGGAATTATACGACTGGTACTACATGTCATCAACCGTACATAAACTATTAATACACGGAGCTGACATAATCGAAAAAAATGATATTGTCCCGATTGGGACTCTCTCGGAAGAAGCCTCAGAGTCTCGAAACAAAGATTTTAGGAGGTTCCGGGAACATCATTCGCGGAAAAGAAGCAGGCAAGATTCTAATCAAGATATCCTAAATATGCTTGTTGTTTCTTCGGATCCTTTTCTAAGTGCACAAAGGCCGAAGTTAGATGCCAAAAGGAAGACAACCTTTTTTGCTGAAACTCTCGACCTAATACAGTTTCCGGAAACTGAGTTCGAGTTTGTAGGTATATCCGATCTGGATTCTGACTCGGAATTGGAGTCCGACAACGAAAGTTGTAAAGAAAATTTGTAAAATTTAATTATTTTTCTTTATGTTCTTTTGTTATTTATGTTAGTTTATTGTACCAATATGTTTAGTTAATAATTTCATAAATTATAGTTTCAAATATGTATTTTGTATAATTGAATTTATTAGATATTATTTTTGTTACTTCTGTTTTATTTAAATTACCTATCAATAAAAAGTTTATATACAGTCTTTTTTTTTTCACATATTCTTAATATTTGGGGAAAAAGCATGCTTCCTAACGATGTTCTTAACTTTGACACAGTTCATGGATCGTTTTGAACAGTTTCATATGTTAAAATAAATAATGTTAGTACTATAATCTAGGGCTTTCAAATACAGGATTTTTTTAATACCGGTATCAATACCGGTATTGGAAAAGTCAATACCGTGATCCCGGTATCAATACCGGTAATCCGGTATTAAACGCAAGTTCAATTAGGACATTCATAAAAGCAATAAAATACGTGTTTTTTATTTTCAAATCAATCTTTATTGTTCTTATTTATTGAAAATAATAATAATAATTACCAGCTGTCAACGTTTCGGCCCAACGACTATCGGATCAGGTGCGGGTCATCCAGCGTAACCGTATGTTGGATGACGCCGTACTTGATAGACTACGCCTCGAATCATGGTGCAGCCGTGTCTCGTCTGCTTCACCACTGGCCGCGGTGCAACTACAACCCAGTATCTCACCGTGACCCGACCCGATCATCTATAACTGACGAGTACTAAAAATGACGAGGCTATAACCGTGAGTACCCAGTGCAGTAACAGATTGAGGAGTGCTTTGTAGGATGCATTACGGGAGTATCGCTCCACACAGCCTGAGCTTAGACCTCGTCTGCCTCGTTTACCCATGCATAAGAAAAATAGGGCGCTAGTGTGTGCTCTAGATTCACTGCTGTCAAATTATTTTGTCAATAGTGAAGACCTCACCGATACCCATTTGGTCCTGTACTGTGGAGCTGTAACAGCATGTCGGGTAGCTCATGTCAAGTTCCCAAAGACTGACAGAGCTATTCGACCGGCTGCGGTACCAGCTTGGCAGTGCAGGATCGAACGTCATATCGCTGGGGCTAAAGCACTCATTGGTAAACTTATCTGCTTCAGGCAGGGCAACACTCATCCTAGAGTGATGCGCTTTGTGAGGCGAGCGTTGCGGGGATTGATTTCAGCCCTCGGGATTATCTAACCCACATCACAGAGCGTATCGACTTCCTGAAGCAGAAATTCTATGCATGGGCAAATCGAATTCGTCGATATAAGCGGCGGGTGGAGCGATACACTCAGAATCGCACATTCCAATGCAATGAAAAGTGGGTTTATAGGGCCTGGGAGCGATCTGACCAGGGTGTGACTGATACGTGCTGACATACCTACCGGATGATGACGCCATGTGTTCGTTCTGGCGCAGCATCTGGTCAGCTCCTGTCAGTCACACTGAGGCTGACTGGATGCGGGAAATCAGGCGCACGTGCGATCTTTTACCAGAAATGGGGGCAATCACGATCAGCCCCCAAGATGTAACCCGTGCAGTCCGTCCGTTATCCAACTGGAAATCCCCAGGACCGGACGGGCTGCACAATTTTTGGCTTAAATGGTTCCAAAGATCGCACGCTCGCTTGGCATTTCAGTTCCAGTCTTCCTTAGAGTTAGGATCGCTACCTCAATTCCTAACTACAGGAATAACCCACCTGCTCCATAAATCAAGCAGTACTGCGGAACCTAAAAATTATAGATCGATCACGTGCTTACCGAAGATCTATAAAGTTCTTACATCCATTATGAGAGCCAAATTTATAACCACATTGATACAAATTCAATCATGTCTGCTTCTCAAAATGGATGTAGGAACGGGTCCCGCGGTACTAAGGAGCTTCTCCTCATTGATATTGCCATTAACCAACAGGTACGTCGTTCGCGAAGGAATCTGTCGACATGCTGGATAGATTATAAGAAGGCCTATGACTCATTTCCACATACATGGCTCATGAAGGTGTTGGATTTGTATAAAATAAATCCAATACTACGCACTTTCCTTGAGTCATGTATGGGGCAATGGAAGACGGTACTCTGCTACCCAGGATGTCGACAGAGCCAGGAAAACAGCGAACCGATTAGAATTGAGCGTAGTATTTTTCAAGGCGACAGTCTGAGCCCACTGTGGTTTTGTCTGTCTTTCAACCCTCTCAGTACACTGCTGGAGGGTTCGGGGCAAGGCTACCAGTTGAGAAGAGGTAGTCAGGTCATATCACACTTGCTTTACATGGATGATTTGAAACTTTTTGCCCCCAGCAACTTGCAATTGATGGAGCTACTGAAGGTAACGGAAACCTTCAGTAGCGCCATCAGGATGGAATTTGGGATGGAAAAATGTGCGGTCATGCATGTAAAGCGAGGGGAGATTATATTACACCTAAGATCCCTCAGCTCAACTGAAACCTACAAGTATTTGGGTATGTCAGAGGCACTAGGCATCAATGTTGCTTATGTTAAACAATCATTGAAGGAATGCTTCTTTGGCCGCCTGAAAAAAGTACTGAATAGTCGTCTATCAGGCGGAAACAAGGTGCGTGCCTTCAATGGTTGGGTCACGCCAGTATTGATGTACTCTTTTGGCATACTCAAATGGACTCAGACTGAACTAGACGCCTTGGACAGGCGGGTCTGCACAACGCTGAATGCAAATCGGATGCATCACCCACGTTCATCGGTGATGAGGCTGTATATCCCGCGGAAGTACGAAGGTCGTGGCTTTTTAAATGCAAAGACCCTGCACAACCACGAGGTATGCAGCCTTAGGGAATATTTCCTAGAAACCGACGTGGGTATGCATCGAGATGTGATAGCGGTGGACAAAGGCCTCACTCCGCTCTCCTTAGGTAGCGAGAATTGGCGCAAACCTGTAGTATTAGATACTAATGACCGCAAAGAAGTATGGCAGAGCAAGGAGCTTCATGGACGCTATAACCGGGCTCTTCATGGGTCTGACGTAGATACATTAGCGTCCGTAGCCTGGCTACGTTTTGGTGACCTCTTTGGGGAAACCGAAGGTTTTGTCTGTGCAATTATGGACGGAGACTATTTGCATAGACACAACCTTGTAGCTAGGATTGTTCACCAGCAACTTGCTCTTAAATACAATCTTGTGGAATCAGAAGTACCGTATTATAGTACGTTATCCCGAAACTGATTGACAATAACAAAAACGACATAAGTACAGCTCGATTTCGGTTTAAGACTACAGCGAGACGCTTGCGCTGGTGAAAACTAGTATGAGAATAAGATCACATACATTTTCAGATCTAATATTTGTAATACCGTAATCACGGTATTGGGGCGTCAATACCGGTATTGTAAAAGGCCAAAATAAAATCCGTGATCACGGTATTACGGGATCCCGGAATACCGGTATTGAAAGCCCTACTATAATCCCCTATAAGGATATTATTATTATTATGTGTCCGGTTATGTTGTAATCATACTTTTAGGGTATGATCAATTAACAATTTCATTCCCCTATCTTTCAAAAAGAAGCGACAGCATGGGCACTTTGACACTGATATTCAACTATTTGGTATTGTTGGAAATCTTACAAGATCAACAAGACACTACACACCTCTGTCTAGTCCTTCAGGTCTATAGGGGTGATGCTATTTTATGATAAGAGTTGTTAAAGCTCTGAATTCTTCAACTTAAACACTAAAAGGAACGTTTAAATATGTAAAAATAAATAAAAATATTTTGACGATTTTTAAAAAAAAAAGGCATCTACAACCATTATGTAACGTATGTCAAAAAATCATAAATAATTAGTACTATAACCCCCTATAAGGATATTACGGTTATCGCTGCCGTTTTAGAGATATTTCGATTTTTCATACTAGCTCCATACAAAATTTTCGTAAAAAAATTATAATTCCTTCGTTTCTGTGCAGAATCAATTCTGGTGTCATTTTTGTATATTGTTATAACTAATAGAAGTGATATCCGGCAAAAAAACTCGCACTTGCAAAATAAAATGCCTAAGTCTATGAAAGCCGATTTTCAGCCCACCGTGCGGTAGACTGACCGCAGTGCGTGCACTTCTATGACACTCCATACTTCACAAATTTTGCGTTTCCAAAACGCAACGCAGTGCGCGCACGGCCTAATAACTTCTTATTTTTATACTTTAGTTTTTCTCGTGACCAAATACGATGCGGAGAACGGACATCAATCGTCAGCCAACAAAGGCGAGATTTTTTTTATGGCGAATTTTTTTGACGAAGGTATTATGTATATCACGCCAAAAGGTATAAGCCTTATTGAATTAAAAAAAATAATAAACGATTTTAACAGTTAATATTTGTTTCATTGATATACACATGTTCTACCCAAAAAAAAATACGCTATAATTACGTCTTTAGAACACAATTTAATAAACTTATAATACTAACAAAAATGTCTTATAAAAAAAATTAGTATAAGGTGTAAGTCTCCACTCAAGGCCTTGTCCTATCGAGCAACGTCAGTCGTAAAAGATTGTCTTTCGCACACTGCTTTGTAAAAACAACTTTAAACAATTGTCATAAGATGGAATTTGCAAAAACATATTTTATACTTATAGCATTACTATTACTACGTAGGTGGTGAGTGTTTGGCGAAAGTTTCGAGCGTCACTTTTCTTCGAGACTGTGCATCTTGGGTTTTTAGTATATCAATGTCTATATCACATAAACTTAGCTGGCCAGGCAGCACCTTAGATCTCATTCAAAATAATTTTCGTTGTAAGTTTCCATTAATCATATGCTTTTTTTAGATTTAGCACTTTCTTATTTTAAACATAGAAGACAAACACAGAAGGATAACACACATTTTACCAGTTTGGAAGTCTATAAATCATTCAAACGATTGACTTTGTGAAGGAATGATTTAGGAAACCTCATTCGTTAGCTTTTAATTTTATTTACTTTTAAATAACAATCGTAAACCTGTTAACAGAATACATTTATCTAAGAAGTTTCAACTTTGTAGTCCGAATAATAGATCTTTACCTATGAAATTCTATAATCAGTATTATCAGATTTAATTTTCTGTGGATTGGCGCGCAATTCGTAAATCAAATAAATTTGATCCTAAAGCCATGTTAATTTAATTTCAAATTCAGACATTCAGGGTTCCTAAAACGATCTTTTCTCAAAGTCAATCGTTTGAAACATGGGATCCTAAATCGATGTTTTCTCAAAGTAAATCGTTTTAAGAATCTAAATTTTAAAATAAGAAAGTAAAAAAATCTAAAAAAATAAATAAAATCTCTTAGATCTCATGAAAAAATTATATTTATTTTGCAAAAAGGTTATATATATTGTTTTCGTAAATGTAAACTAGATGAGGCCGGTGTTTTTTAACTGACTACCCTAAAAAGAAACACTGAAACAAAGTCAGGGGTCATCGTCTCTTTTAAAGTTCATACAATCCGTAGTGAACAAATCATATGAGAGCCATATAGATACGTTTATGTCTGTGGCGCCCTTTAGAGGACAGAATCACACAGATTTGAGCAGGCCCGTCCAAATACTGAAAGCATTAATCAGTTATCGTATAGCTCAACTTAGAACTTTAAGGAGCTCAAACTATTTGACGAACAATACCAAAGTAAGGACATTTGGGTAGGCCGTATAAAGTACTCAAACTGCCAGACAGTGCGATAATTACTCATAATATTATTAGTTTTCCCTTTTTAGGGTTCCGTAGCCGAATGGCAAAAAACGGAACCCTTATAGTTTCGACATGTCTGTCCGTCCGTCCGTATGTCACAGCCATTTTATTCCGAAACTATTAGGACTATACATGTAAAACTTGGTAGATAGATGTATTCTGTGAATCGCTTTCCGATTTTAAGAGAAAATTTAAAAAACATTTAAAATAAAGGGGGCTCCCCATACATGGAACTGAAACTGAAAATATTTTTTTTTCGTGAAACCTATACGTGTGTGGTATCCATAGACAGGTCTTTAAAAATGACATGAATGATTCTAAAATGACTTTTTCATAAAGTTAATCGTTTAAAAGATATCCGCTTCCAAAGTGGTAAAATGTGTGTCCCCCCTCTAACTTCTATAATAATGAAGTGAAAAATCTAAAAAAAACAATATGTTGTAGATCTTAATGTAAACTTTCAACCAAAATTGGTTTGAACACTTTGAACGAGATCGAGTCGGCAGTTTTTGAGATACAGTATATTTTCTAAAACCGCAAATATAACTTTGTAATTCATACAAATACTATGAAAAACAAAGTTATTTGGCGTAGTTGTAAAAATTGTAAATAAGCTAGTTTTAAGAAATTTTTAAGGTTTTTGTTTTTTTTTTCAATTAAATATATTAAGTATATTATATTTATTATAGTTACCACGGAACCCTTCATGGGCGAGTCCGACTCGCACTTGGCCAATTTTTTTCCTCATAATTTGACCGATCTGCAGAAAGAAACGCACGTTGAAACTTGCGTTGCCCTGTTGAATCAGTACAGAAACGAAGGAATATTAGATCGAATTGTGACATGTGACGAAAACTGCATTCTTTACGAAAACCGAAAGCAAAAAGTTACAAAGGCTGACCTCAAGTCAAGCGCCGCAACAGTGCCTTAAGGCAAAGCTTACCAAAAGTAAGGTAATTGTAACTGTTTGGTAGTGTATTCGTATTCGTTCTGGCAATAACAGGAGATGCTAAGTGTGCAGAACTTCGAACAATGATGGCGAAACTAGCTATTAAACAGCCCTGACTCGTGAATTGATCTTCACCATCATTGCTCCAAATGATAACAAAAGACCTCACACTGCACGAGAAACTGTTTTAACTCTGCAGAATCTGTGGTTAGAAACCATAGGTCATCCTACGTACCAACAAGACCTTGCTCCAAAGGACAATTTTCAATGAGGTAAAAATATGGATAATGATTGAGAAAAAAGAAATTTTTATTATTTCATACTATAACTACTTTTTTTCGGGGTGCGAAAATCATCTAATGACTCTTTCACTTTAACTCCTAATAACTTAGTCATTTATACAAACGCTATAAAATACAAAGTTATTTTTCGTAAATCTATACTTGCTACTGCGGAACCCTTCAAGGGCAAGTCCGACTCGCACTTGACCATTCATCGATAAGTGATCATCGCTTTTACCACTGGGGGCCAGGCCCCCCCTGGAAAATATCTCTAGATACGCCAATGCTTATCGCTTACCATCAGGTGAGATGGTAGTCAAACGCGAACCTACCAACAATAAATAAAATAAAAGAATGATTTCGGAAGTACGAATTTGTTAGTTGAAAAATTCATTAGAAGTAGATTTTCAGTTATTTATTAAATAGTAAGAAAAATATAAAATGGCTCAGATAATACCTACTTAAATTTCAATGTGACCATAATTTACCTAAATTTTAGCTTTATTTTACTGTATTGAGCTGTACTTAGTTACATGATACCATTAGAACTGATGATTGTTTTCAAATATGAGATGCCGTGAAACCTGATTCACAAAGACACAAACACATACTTAGGTACATAACACGTTCGATGATAGTACGTCGTTAGGCGGGAAATTAAAATAGTGCGTTATGACAGTACGTCGAAGGACGGGTCACTTATTCATAGAACGTCGTCCGACAAACATTTTTCATATAAGTATTATGAAGAGCAATATCCACTGTCATATTGTGAGGAATTTTTTATTTCTTACTGCCGTAACACGAGTATTTTGTGGGTAGTTTCAAATTGCTATCTCAGTCGCTCACACACACGTCAACCGTTCGTGCACGAGTACTAGTTTTGTGGTCAGTGCGGCCGGTGCCATTTTGTGAACGACCACGTATTTACATTGCTCAAACCGTAAGTAAATTTATAAAAATTGGCCAAGTGCGAGTCAGACTCGCCCATGAAGGGTTCCGTAGTAACATAATATGTATATTTATTTGACGAATAAAAAAAAACCTTAAAAATTTCTTAAAACTAGCTTATTTACATTTTTACAACTACGCTAAATAACTTTGTATTTCATAGTGTTTGTATGAATTACAAAATTATATTTGCGGTTTTAGAAAATATGCTGTATCTCAAACACTGCTGACCCGATTTCGTTCAAACTAATTTTGGTTGAAAGTTTACATTAAGATCTACAGACATATATTTTTTTTTAGATTTTTCACTCCATTATTATAGAAGTTAGAGGGGGGGGGGGGGGGGGCACACATTTATGAAACGATTAACTTTATGAAAAAGTGGTTTTAGAAACCCTTATAGCATTTTTAAAGACCTGTCTGTAGATGCCACAGACGCATGGATTTCATGGAAAATAATATTTTCAGTTCTAGTTCCATGTATGGAGACCCCCCTTTATTTTAAATATTTTTTAATTTTATTCTTAAAATCGGAAAGCGGTTCACAGAATACATCTACCTACTACGTTTAACATAAATAGTCTTAATAGTTTCGGAATAAAATGGCTGTGACATACAGACGGACGGACAGACAGACAGACAGACAGACAGACGGACAGACATATCGAAACTATAAGGGTTCCGTTTTTTTTCCATTCGGCTACGGAACCCTAAAAAGAGATATTTTGTGCGTTTATTTGTTTTAAAATACCTTGATTATGGTGCATTTACACGATTTTGGGATGTTCGCGTTTACTAAGCTATGTCAGTTTAGTAAATAGCGTGTACCTATTCATTAAATGGAGAGAGTTACTCAATGAACATTTTATTATTTCAGATGTCGGCAAAAAGATGCAGAGATGAAAAAAAAATTTGGACTTTTATTATTACATGGACATATTCGCACTCCTAAACAAATATATTATTATAGCTATTTGTTAATTTACCTTGACGATTTGTTGATTTTTTATAATACTGAAACAAGTAAAATTGCCATTTTATGTGATAATATAAATAGTTAAGATTTTGATAATTTTTTAGGTTGATTAATGAAGAAAGTTTGTTTTTATAAGTCAATTATAGTAGGTTTTATAAGAGATTTGTTTTTAAAAATAGATGATTGTTTTACTAATATGTATTTTATTACCTTCTATCTTTCGACGCGACGTAGTGTCGCGTCTGGGCAGGCAAACAAATATCCAACACGACACTATGTCGAGAGACGTTCACGTCTGTCGACGTAGTGTCGCATTTGGGCAAGGAAACACATGTGCAACATGACACAACGTCGAGAAACGTTCACGTTCATCGACGTAGTACCAGACTTACACTTGGGCAACGAACTCGGACCAATGTTACTCAAAGAAAACGGAAGCAACCGGAATGTGAAATAACGCAAGCAATGAATATGTTGTCTGTGGAGTTGAAACAGGCTATTTCGGATCTTCGGACTCACATAAGCAACCAGTTTTCGACTGTAAATACTTGTATCTCAAACCTCAAAGAAGAGTTAACAACTTTATCGTCTACTTCTTTACACATACAAAATGATGTTAAGGAATTGCGTGCGGAATATCTCAATATAAAAAAGGAACTATCTGATTTAAACATCAAACATTCTGACCTTGAGAGGGATGTGACCTGTTTAAAATCTACAGCGAACTTTAATTCTGAAAACTATGTTGATTGCACAAAACGCCTGAAAGAGTTGGAGTTAAAGATGAATAGTTCTTCTTCCACAACAATTTCTTTACTGGAAAGAAAAATAGATACTCTAGAACAACAGGCAAGGCATTGCAATATTGAAATATCTAATTTGCCTGAAAAACGCGGTGAAAACTTAATCCCTATGTTGGAGACAATTGGTTCGGCAATCAACATGATAATAGCACAGAAAGACATTATTGCTATTCATCGTGTCCCGCATGCACATAAACAAAACTCTCTTCTCAAGAACGTAATAGTCAAATTTAGTTCCCGAATAATGCGTGACAATGTTTTGACTGCATTCCGGCTGTCTAAAGGACTGACTTCTGACAGAATTGGACTAACAGGGACTTCAAGTCGCATATTTCTTAATGAACATTTGACTTTGCGTAACAAGGAGTTATTTCGGAAGTGTCGCGAAGCCGCCAAAGCCAATAAATTTAAGTTTGTGTGGGTCAGAAACGCGACTGTCCTGGTCAAGGAATCGGAAGACTCGCCCACATACGCTATTCACTCGTTGGACGACATATCCAGCACGATTAAGTCAACTGCTCAACCTCCTATTTCACAGCAAAGTAACATTTAATTTCTGGTTTATTGTACAATTTGTTTTCAGATTAGATATAATATTAGGCTATATACTATCGTGCATGGTGGGCTTTTTTGTGTACATAACGTGTCCTGTGCTATCAATATTTATATTTACTATGACAAGCTTATATAATGGTAAAAGTTTTTCTGTTTATTTGTTAGTCTTACGCTTGTTGATCTTTGAGTGGATAGATTTTAAAAATCTGTACTGGTTCATATATTATTATAAGCTTTCTGCTAATGCTTTTTTTATAAATTTGGTTGCTAAATACTCAGCTATAATACCTAGACTTAATTCTAATTTTATTTGTATTAACAATGGCTAACAATTTGTGTATATATATCAGAATTGCCGAGGGATCAGAACCAAATTGAATACATTGTATATTAATATATTATCACATAGTTATGACATAATAATTCTGACCGAAACGTAGTTGACACTTGAAATTGCTGATAATGAATTTATCGACCAACGCTACTCAATATTCAGATGCAATCGTAATCGTTCTCTCACTAAAAAAAAAGGATGGCGGAGGCGTTCTAATAGCGCTTTCTAAAAACCTTAGGTCGTCAAGTATAACACTATTACCTCCTTTATTTTTGCCAGAACATTTAATAATTAGAATACCGTCTCATGATAATAAGTATATACTTGTCTGTGCTACCTACATACCTCCTAATACAACGGAAGATATTTATATTAATTTTATTAATTCATTAGCCGTTTTAATTGATGACCCATCTATAGAGTGCATGATTTTAGCAGGAGACTTTAACTTTCCGGAGCTCAATTGGATCAAATCATCTTCTCACATGATATGTGCCCCGAATAGTAATTATTCTAATAGTAGTCGTCATTTAATGAACTTTTGTTCACAATCAAACATGAACCAATTTAATAGTTTTAATAATTGCAATGACCGTATTCTTGACTTGTTTTTTTTGTAGCAAACATGCAGAGGTCCATAGGCCTAACACTCCACTCTTACCTATCGATACACACCATCCAGCCTTTTATATTCAAATGTCATTTACAAAACTATCACAACTACCTAAATGTACAAAACGAAATACATTAAATTATTACAAATCGAATTATATGGATATTAATGCTGATATTGAAACAGTGGACTGGCATCATTTATTGGAAACACTGTCCCCCGATGAGGCAGTGTCCAGCTTTTATGAAAAAATATATGAGATAATTAAGCTGCATACTCCTTTGCACAAGCCAAAAAATTATAAATTTCCTAAGTGGTTTTCTAAATACTTATTGAATTTGTATACAAAAAAGTCGTGCTTGGACTAAGTGGAAAAAATATGGAAATGTTAACGAATACGAAGTTTTTTTCCATCTACAGGGCGAGATTTAAAAAAGAAATACACTTATGTTATAAAAAGTACATGAATATGATAGAAGATAATGTGTCTTCCAACGTTAAAGCATTTTTTTGGTCTTATGTCTCCAGTCGCAAGTCCACTAATAGCGTTCCCTTTACCGTTTATTATCAACAACAGTATTCTAATGATCCCATTTCTACTTGCAATTTATTTTCCAATTTTTTTCAATCAGTTTATGAGCCCTCTACATTTGATCCAGCTGCATGGATTCCTCCACGCAGGCTCCACTACTTGGTGCGGTTGCGGTTAGGTAAATGCGGCTTTCGAAGGACCGTATGCGGGAATGTAATTTTAGGCGAAGTGAAATATTGACCACACGCAGTAATGAGCTGACCAGGGTAGGAAGAAGGTGGTGAAGGACTTACTTGGATATCCTCTGGATGAAGCGCGTGGATGCAAGGACAGCATGAGAAGATGTTGCACGTGTGTTGAATCTCTTCCTCTTAGTTGCTGAGCACTTCACTTGGTCTTTATTTTGTCACACGTGTGTTGGCCAACACGGATAATTAAATGTTTTTAGATTTCTATATATATTAGCGGGTTTTATTATTTTTGGCGCGACGCGGGATTGTAGCTTAGCGGTGGTTTCTTAACGAAGACACAATATGGCGTTTTCTTTCTTCCGAATCACAGCGTATGTGCCGTGATTGGTCGCGGCGAATGCGCCACACTGATTGGCGCGTGCGGTGAGCATTTCTTCTCTCTCTGATTTATGGGAATTGGATAGGAGGAAAGGAGATATGGTTAGCTCAAAAACTGCGGTCAAATAAGAATCTGTATTCTAATATGTAAGATGCGTTCGGAGATATGATGATAACAACATAATTATACCATTAGAGGTGCGTTCCGAAATGTGACAGTAGAAAAATTATAAATTAAATAAAACTTGCGCAAGCACTACTGTTGAAAATAATATTAATCTCTGTAATTTACATTTCTCGTTACATAAGATACGTAAAGAGTTGAAGTCATTAGATGTTTCCAAAGGACCAGGGCCAGACGGTATCCCCTCAGTCTTTCTGAGAAACACCTGTGACACACTCTGCCTTCCTTTATTCATATTATTCAATAAATATATGTCCATGGGTGTATTTCCCGAGGTTTGGAAACTTGCTAATATTGTTCCGATCCACAAAAGCGGCTCCAAAAGTGATGTATCAACATATCGTCCAATCTCTTTACTGTCAATCCTAGCCAAAATATTTGAAAATTTAGTACATAATGAGATCTACCCAGTCCTGCACAGTGTGATACTTTAAGGGCAACATGGGTTTGTAAAAAATAGGTCTTGTGTTAGCAACCTCCTTATTTTTACGTCACAGCTATTCGAAGGTATTGACAACATACAACAAATTGATGCTGTATACACGGATTTCCAAAAGGCATTTGATAAAGTTGACCACGAGATTTTACTTTACAAAATAGCTTTCAATGACATAAAAGGAAATCTGCTACGGTGGTTTGTATCTTATGTCACTAATAGGTCACAAAAAGTAGTGATTAACGGTTACGAATCTAGTTTTATAAAAGTTACGTCTGGAGTCCCACAAGGCTCGATTTTGGGTCCATTATTGTTCATTTTATTTATTAATGACATTAAAAACTGTTTTAAGAATTCTATTTAACGTTTTCAATTTTACGTTAAATTTCAAATTATCTATAATGGCGGCAGAGTTATATGCCATTTCAGAGTGTCTGTCATACCTGATGTCGTGTAAATGTACAAAATGCGTTATCCTTAGTGACTCTAAAAGCGCTTTGCAGCATATAGCTCGGTGCACCTCGGGCGTACGAGGCTTGCCTGTAGCCTATACTGTATTAAAGTCATATTTAAAACTGAGGGAAGATGGCAAAATTGTGAAATTTCAGTGGGTTCCATCACACGTAGATTTGAGAGGAAATGATATAGTTGATAAGTTAGCAAAAAACGGAATCTGTGAAGGAATTTTTGTCAGACAATTTCCAATCTTCACCGATATACTAAGAGATGTAAAAGTTATTTGCAATAAATTGTGGAAAGAGTACTTTGATCAACGATCTGTAGAGAAGGGTATATGGTACAGGACAATTCAGTCTGAGCCACCAAGGATTCCTTGGTTTGCTGAAGCACAGATGAACAGAAAATTGTTAGTTACAAGTATGCGTCTGCGATCCGGGCATATTCCATTGAATGCATTTGGACATCTCATGAGAGTGGTGGACACCCCAAACTGTCTGACTTGCAACGTAAGAGAAGACACCTACCATGCTTTGGTGGAGTGTGCTCGAGTTGCAACGGAACGGAGAGCGTTCGAAATTGAAAATAAAATAAATTTAAGGGATGTAGGTATGTGCAATCTGGTCTTATCTAAACCCACATCTAAGTTAGCTATTAAGTTGTATTATCTGATTGTAAAATTAATTAAGTTAAGATCGTAGTCGTAAAGTATTTTTACTCATTTTGTAAACCTACGGGGCTGACATAATCGCTCTGCGATTAAAGCCTTTTTCCAAATAAAGATATAAAAAAAAAAAAAAAAAAAAAAAAATATTACTAGTACTTCTGACTGCATTAATTTCCAGAATGACCTTGATCGCTTCTTTGATTATTGCTCAGTTAACAAACTTCACCTTAATCTTTCGAAATGTCATAGCATTACATTTACCAAAAAAAAATTGTCACCAAATATAAATACTGATTTGGCAATAATTACCTCGACGATGTTACGTGCCTCCGTGATCTGGGTATTTTATTGGACTCAAAGTTACATCTGAATGCTCACGTAGAAAATATTGTTAATAAGACTTTCCAATTGTTTGGATTCGTAATGAGAGTGACTAGAGAATTCCGCCGCCCTTCTACTTACTTATATCTTTACAAATCCATTATACGGCCCCAACTGGAATACGCCGTTACCATTTGGAACCCATTCTACAATAAATATAGTAATATTATAGAGTTAGTTCAACGTAAATATCTACGCACCATGCACTA
Source organism: Tholera decimalis (assembly GCA_943138885.2). NCBI lineage: Eukaryota > Metazoa > Arthropoda > Insecta > Lepidoptera > Noctuidae > Tholera > Tholera decimalis. The sequence goes on from OW964549.2 coordinate 26,527,880, forward strand.
TAGATGCTTTCGGAAAAAAAGTATCTAGTGATTCTTTACTCCAAAAGTATAATCTTCTCACACTAAAATCTAGACGTACTCTACTGGAAATGATGACTCTTTTTAGTATATGTCGCAACAAGTTTGACTGCATCGAACTTGTGAACAATTTGTGCTTTCTGGTCCCTCGCACTGTACACGGTCGAGAAACACGTACGAGACATTTGTTCGCAACCAACCTCCGTCGTACCAACTCTGGGGCACGCTCCCCATTACACCGTCTAGTTGATACTTATAATAATAAAAACAGTTCCATAGATATTTTGTTTCTTGGTAAAAATGTATTTAAAAAAGATATTACATCTGCTTTAAAAGATATGTAGCATTTTATAATTAAATTTATAGTCATTAAATAAGTAATTGTAGTCGTAAGCTCTATGTTAACAATGTAATTTTATTAATCAACAGCTAGCTAAACTCTATTATAATTTGTGAATAACGTAGTGAGTAGTATATTTGTAACTATGATTCGATTCTGTACTATTTATAATCTTTAATATACTACTCTTTGTTATTCCTATGAAATAAAATAAAAAGTATCGAATTTCGACAGGCAAACATATGGCCAACACAACACTACGTCGTGAAATGTTTGTCATTTAGTATTGTTTAGTATGGAAAATTCTACCGATGTAATGTGGTGTCAGGGTAAGTGCTCACTGTCAGCGAACGTGTTAATATCTATACTTGAGACTAATAATTATGTAGGGACAAGGTATATGAACATTATGTCATCATCAGTGATCGGAGTAGGTAGATTGATTTTTGGTACTTGTATCATAAATGCACACAGAAAGAATAGCATGGATAAGCCATTTTCCCGGAAAGTAATTCCGGTATTTCCGGATTCAATTAAACATTGTTAATGTTGGTAGTGATATTATTCCTACTCAATTCAAAATTTAAAGGAAGGTATAAAAACTAAATTAATTCATTATTTATCTGTTGAATAATAAACACAATCTAATTCCGATCGAAGCTTTAATTTTTATTTTTTTATTTTTAGCCTTTTATGGCTAGAACTTTTATAGATAGACATAAATTGTTGCACTTAAATTTAAATATTTTCATAGTGGTCATGGTAATTTGCATTAAGGGTAGAATAAATGACGGGGCCCCATAGAGGGCCAATGCCTGCTGGGGTCGTGACACTGTTCTAAGGATGCACCACGACTGTGAAACGTAAAGCATACGAAGGAACAGGTTGATTTTAGTCAGATTTTAGGACCAAAAAAAAAAGGGGTAGAATAAAGAAAAAAGATAAAAATCAACATTGTTTATCGTTAAATATGTACATTTTACATTTATTCACATTTTTAATCTTCATCGATTACAATGTCAGCATCCTGGTAATCCTGATCTTTACAATTAAAATATATAACTATGAGTTTCTCTATATTTTCAATTTTCAACCTATTTCTTTTAACATCTAAAATCCATTTATAAATGAAAAAAGACCGTTCTACATCTGACGATGTCAAAGGAGCAAATTTTAAAAAAGGTATTAAATTATGTGCTTCATTTTTTTCAATGGCCTCACTATATTCTCTAAGTGTGTCTAAATCTGGGTTTCGTTCCATAACACATTCTATTTTATTTTTTCTGAATTGCACTGATTTATAGCATCTCTGACGTTGTCAAATGCTAAAAGTGAATCTGTCAACGATAAATTATGCTTTTGCAATTCTTTTAAAGACAAATGAATTATAAAATAATTGTCTTTAATGTAATTTAAATCTTCTTTTAAATTTTATTTTTCTATAATATTTTTTGCCTCTCGAATAGATACCGCATCAGAGCTGCTTAAGAGGGTGTCGAGCCTACGAGACGCACGGAAAATAGGTATTTACTGCAGCGGGCTAGTCGTGTGCGTTGTCACACACACAATGACAAGTTCGATCGAGGCCCGCTTGCCGTTGCACGACAAAGTTTGCTAACATTGCATTTTTAAATTTTTTGTCGTTATGTTGAATTAAGAAAAAACGAATATTAATTATTTAGATGGTTTTATTTATCACACTAATATTATAAAGGCGAAAGTTTGTGAATGAATGTGTCTGTTTGCATGTTTGTTACTTCTTCACGCTCAAACGGCTGGATGGATCTAAATGAAGCAAGTAGGTACATAAATCACAAAAATAAATATACCTATTATATAAAAATTAACGTTTGTTTTTACTGTAGTAATACATTATTCATTCCCTCACTATTCATCCTATTGCAATAAAACTTTGATTTTATATATTAAACTCGTCAGATTTTTTTAAATTATTACAATGTGGGTACATTTCACAATACTAGCAATCTTGTTAACCCCTCCAACAAAGCTAAATATGTTTGTGTCTGGAGTGGGTTCACGTCAATAGTGTAATGGGTGGGGTTCGAACCTGCGACCTCTCGATCACAAGTCCGACACCTTATCCATTAGGCTATTGACATTTCGAAACTGGGTAAGTAGGAAGTTAGGGTAGATGGTATGCAGTACTTATTTGAATAATAAAACCAGTATGAAATAAAAAAAATATAATTATGTAATGTCATAATAAAACCAGACTGAAATAAGTTTTGTTTATTAAAATTTCGTTTAGTGCTCGTTTAAATTCTGATGTACTGTCATATTTTTAATAACATTCGGTACTTTAGTACGTGGGGCCATATCAAAAAAAAATTTTTTCATTAATGCTGTCTAGCGAACTTACTTCGCAGAAAATATAAGCGTAATTTATTTCATAACAATATATGTATCAAGTGTAACTTAATTTAAAAGAAAAAAAAAATAAAAGAAATCTATAAATCTAATGTTATATTGCTTATTATAACATTTTACAAAAATTGGACAAGTGCGAGACAGACTCGCCCATGAAGGGTTCCGTAGTAACTATAATAATATAATATAATATGTATATTTATTTGACGAAAAAAATCCTTACAAACTAGCTTATTTACATTTTTTACAACTACGCTAGATAACTTTGTTTTTCATAGTGTTTGTATGAATTACAAAGTTATATTTGCGGTTTTAGAAAATATGCCGTATCTCAAAAACTGCTGACCCGATATCATTCAAACCAATTTTGGTTAAAAGTTTACATTAAGATCTACAGATATTTATATATTTTAGATTTTTCACTCCACTATTATAGAAGTTACAGGGAGGGGATACACATTTGACCACTTTGGAAGCTTATATCTTTTAAACGATTGACTTTATAAAAAAGTCGTTTCAGAAACCCCTAGGCCTTTTTTAAAAACCTGTCTATAAATACCACAAACGCATAGGTTTCATGAAAAAAAAAATATTTTCAGTTTTAGTTCCATGTACGGGAACCCCCCTTTATTTTAAATGATTTTAATTATTTTCTTAATATCGGAAAGCGATCATAGAATACATCTACCTACCAAGTTTCACATGTATAGTCTTAATAGTTTTGGAATAAAATAGCTGTGACATACGGACGGACGGACAGACAGACAGACAGACAGACAGACGGACAGACATGACGAAACTATAAGGGTTCCGTTTTTTTCCATTTGGCAACGGAACCCTAAAAAACGAGTAATTTCTTAAAATATATATTTTTAATTTTTATACACTACACAAATCACAGTAAATAAAGTAAGAAAAGAAAAAAGACAAAAAGATACTATACTTTGTAAGAAATAAAAAGACAATAAAACTTATTTCGAATTTTGAAAATACAATCGTAGAAATATCAATGCATCCAAGGTTTGACTTCCAAGCCTGTTTCGTAATTTATTACCAACATAAGCAGCAGCTGAAAACGCTCGCTTAGGTTTTAAACTGGTTGGAGGAATAGACAATAGATACTTATATGCTGTTTCTAAGTGATATCCACTAATTCCTCTATTTTCAAACAGGCTTATTTCACGTCTAATACTATATTTTGCCAACCCCGATTAATTTTGTATTTGTAGTTCACGATCTGGGGATTTCATACTCTTATCAATTTCCAGCTGTAACTTTTCCTTTAGTGTCAATTGGGGTTGGGATTGGGAGGTTTGTGGCCTTAACTCGTCATCTGTTTGTGATCCTGATCTTCTTTCTTCTTCTTCCGTGCCATCTCGACTTTTATGTTTTTTAACAATACACTTTATTTCCTTCCTCACTAAAGCCTGTGTAAGAACTGGAAATAAGTCATGCCATTCCAAATCCGATAATAACTGATTTTCATCATTTTTCATGGATTTTGTAATAATTCAACACACCAGTCAAATCATCACTTCGTCGTTGCTTCATACGTTCCACTAAGGATGTTTTCATTTTTTGGCAAGTGCTGAGTTTATGCGAGATAGCTGTTTTATAAGAAATTTCAAAGCGGAATCAGCTGTGCATAAATTAGCATCTCGCCGACAGATTGCTTCTACTGTCAACTTAATTGGGGTCAGCACATTAACAATTTTATTTACCAATTCAAAATCAACTTCTTCCAAACGAATTGGATGATTGAGATCTATAAGAGCTTTTTGAATGCAGATTTTTAAAAGATAAAATGCAGTATAAAAATTGAATCTATGTCAGCTGCGGATCCCCACAGTAATATACCATAAGACATGATACTGTGGAGCCAAATAAAATAACCGAGCTGTCGCTACATCAGTTAATTTGCCTAAAATTGCCTAATTTTTCTTTCTGCAGCTGAGCTTAATCTACTAGAAAGAGTCCTAATATGATCGCTCCACTGTAACTTTGAATCCATAGTTATACCCTAAAATACAGTTTCCGTAATAACATCGAGTATTTTGCCATCAAGGATTAAATTGACACTAGCTTGTGGTACATTAAGCAATGAAAACTTCAGACACTTCGGTTTGTTCGCATTAAGTGCGAGATTATTAGCAGCGAACCATTTCGCAAGAACTACCAGACCTTCATTTACATGTAAGGCATCCGCATCTTTTCTATCTATTTTAAAAATGAGAGAAGTGTCTTCAGCGAATAGAATTATATCCGATAAGTTGGTCATCATGTAAGGTAGGTCATTGATATACTCTAGAAAAAGGAAAGGGCCAAGAATTGAACTTGCGGAACGCTCATCTTGGCTAGGGATCCTGCAGCTGTCGCTCCATTAACAATACTTTTTTGATGCCTGTTTGATAAATAGGAAAGAACAAGGTCAGCAGAACACGAATCCACGAATTGTAATGTAATGTAATGTAATAAAAAATTGGAATGTAATTGTGTAATTTACAGATCAGTGTTTTGTGGTCAACGCAATCAAAAGCTTTGGAGAGGTCACAAAATATGCCAATTGCATCCTGAGATTTCTCCCAAGATTCCAGAATGTGACGGATGAGCGCTACTCCTGCGTCTGTTGTTGACCTACCTTTCGTGAAACCAAACTGCCGACTATGCAGAATCCCATTTGAGTTAAAATGTGACAGCATCTGGTCCAGCATGATTTTTTCGTATATTTTGCTTAATGCTGGAAGCACATATATTGGTCTATAGTTAGAGGGATCACTCTTACAACCCGACTTAAAAATTAGTTCTACTTTACTCTGTTTCATTAAATCGGGAAAAGTACCGCTGTCTATACATTAATTAAATATGCCTATTAGGATAGCAGCAATTGAGTCAATAATATTACCAAGAACCCTAACAGATACAGATACACCCAACAGTCATCAGTGTTTGTTATGTTAAGACTACGGAATGTTTTTTAAATTACATCAATAGAAATGGGCTTAAATGAAAATGTTGGTGTATCCTTATTGAAGTTTTCCTTTAAAAAGATTCTGCTAATGATGGCGAAGAATGTAGAGATTTAGTAACCTCTACTGGAATATTGGTAAAGTAATTTTCCAACTTCTCAGCTACTTTTGACTTATCTGAGATGACCTGATCATCGATGTTCAAAGTCAAATCATTCTAACCCTGTTGGTTTGTGTTTTCAGTTTCTTTGTTTATCACCTTCAACACAGTTTTTATTTTATTGTTAGAAATGTTAATTTTGTGTTAAATGTTAAAAGCGGTGATATATTTTTGTTCCTTATATCTAAGAGAATTACTACATAATATTAAAGTACCACCTCCTACTGAGGACCTGTTGTATGCACTAGTAACTGAAAAAATATTAATTTTAAACAACATTCTATCTGGTTTTAGCCAGGTTTCACAAAAACATAAGATATTTATATCATATTTATCTATTAACATTTCCTCATCTAATATTTTGCCGGAGAAACGATTTATATTCTGATGATATAGTAAAATTGTGTTATTATACCTCTCCTTTGTCACATCTAAGGGTTTAAACAATTAATTACAGTATTATTAGATACCCTAGATAATACTGAATAGTCACTTAACCTAGGATCAGTTAAATTATCAATAACCGAGTGTAAATTGTAAGCTAACAAAGTAGCCAATGAACTTTCGTCGTAAATTCTAAAATGAATGTCAGGATTGCAATCGGTACGCCCAAAAACCTATTGAACGATGTTTGATGCAATATTTTGCAATCGACCACGTTTGCTGAGCAAGCAATATAATGCGGTCGCACTAAGGTCGCCGCGAGCTTAGTGTATTTCGAACAGCAACCGGGTGCACTCATTTTCATCATTTAGCGATAATTTTAGCCCTTACGTTACATAAACCCTTGAAGGTTATCAGTGTATTTAACTTAGTAGACACACACGATATCCATATTGAATGTTGGAGAAAAAGTTGCATCCACCAAGGATGCAACTTTTTCTCCAATATTCAATATGGATATCGTGTGTGTTTTAAATTGGATTTCAAAATCAAAGTCAGATTTGCAATCACCACCCCCAAAAACCCGTTACACGGTACCTATATCGAATGTTTGAGAAAAAGTTGCATCACCATCTTGAATTTTGAAATTAATACCAGATTTGCAATCACCACCCCTAAAATCCCATTACACGATACCCATATCGAATGTTTGAGAAAAAGTTGCATCCGCCATCTTAGATTTTAAAATGAATGCCAGATTTGCAATCACCACCCCCAAAAACCCATTACACGGTACCCATATCGAATGTGTGAGAAAAAGTTGCATCCACCATCTTGGATTTAAAAATAAATGCCAGATTTGCAATCACCACCCCCAAAAACCCATTACATGATACCCATATCGAATGTTTGAAAAAAGTTGCATCCGCCATCTTGGATTTAAAAATGAATGCCAGATTTGCAATCACCACCCCCAAAAACCCATTACACGATACCCATATCAAATGTTTGAGAAAAAGTTGCATCCGCCATCTTGGATTTTAAAATGAATGCCCGATTTGCAATCACCACCCTCAAAAACCCATTATACGATACTCATATCGAATGTTTGAGAAAATGTTGCCTCCGCCATCTTGGATTTTAAAATGAATGCCAGATTTGCAATCACCACCCCCATAAACCCATTACACGGTACCCATATCGAATGTGTGAGAAAAAGTTGCATCCACCATCTTGGATTTAAAAATAAATGCCAGATTTGCAATCACCACCCCCAAAAACCCATTACACGATACCTATCGAATGTTTGAAAAAAGTTGTATCCGCCATCTTGGATTTAAAAATGAATGCCAGATTTGCAATCACCACCCCCAAAAACCCATTACACGATACCCATATCAAATGTTTGAGAAAATGTTGCATCCACCATCTTGGATTTTAAAATGAATGCCAGATTTGCAATCACCACCCTCAAAAACCCATTACACGATACCCATATCGAATGTTTGAGAAAATCTTACATCTTGGATTTTAAAATAAATTAATGATATGAGAGAATTAAAAAAAGAAAAACTATACTTTCGCCGTTATGTTTATTAAATACTCTCGGTAGTCGGTGTTATAGGTTTTGTATTTTATTTTTTTTTTTGACACCACCTTCCGAAATTAAAGTTATGTTGGGCTTTGTAATGTTTTGATATGAAAATCGGTTTTATTTTTTGCTAAAAAGTTTTTTTACGCTTTTTAGTGGGTCGGTTTGTAATTTATCTAGTTACAAAAGCCAAAATGTGAACTACTTATCACCTTGTACAAAATATTGCTTTTCCCGATTACTTGTTTACGTTTACGATTTGTCCCGTTAACTTTTGAGTTCTCCTTGTACTTCACCATCAGCTCTACATTACCATATTATTATGCATTGTGACGAGTATAAAGTGCATATCCGAGTAATCGAATCGCAATTCACGAAATACTTATTATTGAGTAGTTTCAGTGGCCATCTGTGGTCTTCATCATCACTTTCACTTCCTCAAATGGTGCTTTTCGGGAGCAACTGCACAAGGTACTATTAGAAATACCCAAAACGCTACAGGTGTGCCTATAATATTTAAAGAGTTCCCTCGCTTTCTCCAGGATCCCATCATCAGATCCTGATTTCATAACAATGGAACCAACTAGAAAGTATACCTTTCAAACGAAAAAAAAAAATTCAATTCGGTCCAGCCGTCCTCGAGTTATGAGGTAACATACATAAAAAAAGTTAAAGACGAACTGAGAACCGTCTCCTTTTTTTGAAGTCGGTTAAAAAGCAATAGGTAATAACTAATAACATTACAAAATAGAAATACGTACTTTTTATGAGAATGGCTTTTTTTCGAAAATTTGCGCCAACTTTCCCATAATAAAACAAATATTGAAAAAAAAATGTTAAATAAATATATATTGAACAATAAAAAGTAATTGTTGGGTATGCATAATAAATCGTACTCAAAAAAACAAAAAATATGACTTATGTTATTCAACGGATTGCTGCAATACATACGTACACAATAGATCGCGAATTATCGTTAGCCGCGAAACGCTCCACGATGAGACGTGACCACTCTTTGAGCTCCCGTGGACGACTGAATTTTCGACCGGTGTACGTTGCGTATGGTTCAAAATAGCGCGCAAATTAGAAGAAAAAATTAAAATTAAAACAACCAAGCGACATTTTGGAAATGTTAAAGTCGTAAATTATAGTATGATAATTAGAGAATAATATTAATTGAAGTTTATGAAAAAATTCAACAGTTTACTATCAAAATTCAGCGAAGCACGAGCATGTTTTGTAAGGATTTGTTGCGTCCCAAATGTAATTTTGAACGCTCTTTTGGTGTGGCAACATTCTATTGTCTTTGACGTTGCACTTGACATAACCTCTCTTGACTTGACAGATTAACTTTGTTTGGAAAAAAAATGCCGGTCATGGGAACCGCTCTTGTTGGAAAAATGTCCGCACGTTTGGGACTTTGATTTGATTGTAATTGGTAAACTATTGTTGAATTCGCCCGTTGAGACCGACAATTGGGTCGCGAATTATTTGTTGGTGGAAGTGTATTCCCCATTTGTTGAAAACCCCGGGATATTGTTAAATTATACGCCGCCTTGTCGTCGGTCGGCCGGCACGCGGAATTTGTTGTAAATCGTATTGGATCTCACGAGATATGAACAGATTAATTGTGTTCAGTGATTGATTGAACTTTGTAAGCTCGGATTAACAAGAATCCAGTGATATTTCTCGGAACACATCGCCTTATTGTCTACCACGCGTAGCGCGCGCTTGCTGGAAACGAGTTGGGTGTGATGCTGAGTTGGAACCGCGCCATCTGGAGTTGCCGGCGCCTTGTGAACGTTCTACAACACTTGACTTACATCACACGTTACAATTACTCACCCTCATATTACATACAAACCACACTTGGAGCGTGACCTTGGAAGGTCGAAGTTGGCGTCCCCAGCACTCAGGTTAGTGGTACATTTTGTTTATTGAAATAAGGCCTAAGAGCCTACCACAACGTAGGGCTCCGCGTAATCGCGGACAGTTCGACATACCAGTTACCGTTGGCTGGGCTTGGGGTCGAACAATCTGGTAGCAGAAGCGCGGTTCTTATAATATAAGATCCACTGGTTTAATTGGAAGTTTTGACTATTGTTGAAAGTAGCTTTGGTTCAATTACTTAACATAGCTTGTAACTCGATAAGTTCTGAATATTGCTTTGTCAGCCGGGCTCAAATAGTACTTGTAGTTGTACTGTAATTTGTAGTGCTAGCCCCTTGGTATTGCACAGACAAGTGGGATTTGTTTGTGAAATTAGGAATTATTGGTTGTATTTTGACATAATTTGGTATATTGTTGTAAAAGCTGTTTGGTATATTCATTTGATTAATAATTGAATGTCACTAGTCTGAAGTTAAAGGTTTATCTAAACAATAATCACATAGTCTAACATAATAAGACTTGAATTGTGTGTATTGGTTATTGTTTATAGTGTGATTATTGGATTGTGTTATTGGAGGTTGTCCGAGCAATATTACACATCCTATTGTTGTATTTATTTGAGGTTGATCCAGCATTGTATTATACATTCAATTGTTGTTTCTTTGTAACTAGCCATCCTTAGCAGGCTAGATTCATATTTGGAATAAGTACAGGGTCGGATTTGAACTTTAAATAATTGAATTTGAATTTTTATTTTGTTGAAATTATTTGGTCAGCTAACAAGTCATATTTGTTTGTTTGTTTGTTATTTTAGCCTGTTGTATTAATATTTGATTGTTGCAATGGCCTCATTAAAGGCAGTTAGGGAGTCTGCTGCCGTATTGGTCTCACAGTTGAGATGGTTCGCATCGGCGGTAGCAACGGTTGAGCGTCCGGACTTGGAGGAGCTCACCCTTGCTCGGAACAAGCAAGTGGATGAGAGGATCAAGTCAGCTGATGCTGCGCTCACACGCTTCAATGAGTACATCATGGACGTGGATTTGGCGGTGATGGACCAGGCAGCCCGCGATAAGGTTTTGGGTGACTATGACCAGATTGTCAACCTGGGGGATGTCATAGGTCAACGAGCTCGGGAAATTTTGAGGAGCCGGATGCCTGAGGAGGCCAAGCCTCAGACCTCCGTTGTCAAGGGCCCTGAACTGTTGAGTAGGCTGCCCACCCTGGAGCTGCCACATTTTGACGGTCGCTTGGACCACTGGCTGGGCTTCCTAGATCTCTTTGAGAGTCTTGTCGATGCACGTTTGGACCTCGGACCTGCCCAGAAGCTGGCCTATTTGTTGTCTGTCCTGGAGGGCGAAGCCAGAGCCTTGGTGCAGCACTTGCCGGTGACGGATTCCTCTTACCCGACCGCTCTGGAGCTTCTCTCCCGACGGTATCAGAACAAGCGCTGCCTGGCTGAGGTGCACATCGACCAAATTTTGGGGCTACCGGCCATTGTCAGCACGTCGACGTTGCGCACTGACTTGCTGAACCCGTTGGTTTCAGCGACCAACGCTTTGAGACGCTTGGAGTTACCGGTAGAACATTGGTCCTACTTGTTGGTGCACATAGTGCTGCAGTTGCTCCCCGCGGAGTTGAGGTCACGTTTTGAGCAGAAGTATGGTGGGGATAGTGCCACCCATCTTCCCCCCTTTGACGACCTCCTCAAATTTTTGGAAGACGAGTGTCGGTTTGCGGATAACACTCGTGGCGCCACGGGGTCACCCCCACTACCTTCTCAGCCCAGAGACCAGGGACGGACTAGGGCCCGGGGGCCTGTTGATGTTCCCCCCGCCCCCCGTATTGCTGGCGCCCGGAGTCCTCGGGCTAGGGGGCCTGTTGATGTTCGCCCCGCCCCCCGTTTTGCTGGCGCCCGGAGTCCTCGGGCTAGGGGGCCTGTTGATGATCGCCCCGCCCCCCGTTTTGCTGGCGCCCGGAGTCCTCGGGCTAGAGGGCCTGTTGATGATCGCCCCGCCCCCCGTTTGGCTGGCACCCGGAGTCCTCGGGCTAGGGGGCCTGTTGATGATCGCCCCGCCCCCCGTTTTGCTGGCGCCCGGAGTCCTCGGGCTAGGGGGCCTGTTGATGATCGCCCCGCCCCCCGTTTGGCTGGCGCCCGGAGTCCTCGGGCTAGGGGGCCTGTTGATGTTCGCCCCGCCCCCCGTTTTGATGGTGCCCGGAGTCCTCATCATTGTGACTTTTGTAAGGCAACGGGGCATGTCATGGTGCGTTGCCGGGACTTTTTGAATTTGCACGTAAGTTCCCGCCGCCGCATTGTCAACGCACGCCGTTTGTGCTTTTCGTGCTTGGGGGCCCACTTCCATCGGGACTGCCCCGACCCCCGCCCGTGTAGAATTTGTGAAGGGTCCCACTTGGAGATTTTGTGCGCCAACGCGAACCGCTCCAGCAGACCAGCTTCTAAGGGGGGTTCGCGCATGGGGGGGTACCCCGGAGACGAGCACCGGGCTGAGACCCGCGATTCTGTACGCCGCACTCCACCCCCCGCGCAAGTTGAACGGGAGCCCCACGAGCGCCATTTGGTCTTCCCTCGTCAGGGAGAACGCGCATTGGCTGCTAGGCAGCAGTGGCCGGGTCGGCGCCGCTCCCTTTCCCCTCCGTTGGCGGAACGTCCCCGGCTGGAGTCGCGCCCTCCGCCATTCGGGCATCCGGTGGGATATGCCCCTCCAGTGATGGCGAGCGGCTTGGGACACCGCGCGGACGAATGGTTTGATTGTTGGCCTCGTCGTGAACGAAGGCAGCCTGGAAGCGGCGATCGGTCGCCGCCCAGGCATCACTAAGAGATTGACGCCTGCCCCGCTAAAGGAACCCCCCGATCAAGACGGTTTTGTTGCCAACGGCCTCGGTCACGGTCTGGGGACCCTTGGGTGACTCGATTGTGGTCTGTGCCATTTTGGAGACGGGAGTCCGGGGTTGCCTTTTGTCTTCTTGGTTAGCGGGACAGGTTGGCCTGAAGGTGAACGACCTTTCAGGCAAGATTTGGGGAATTGGCGAACCGGCTGACACCACTGTTGAGGGAAGGACCTGGTTTGAGGTCACCCTTGTGAGTTGTCCTTACCCTAAAATTGGTGCTCCTGCCCTTGTTGTAACTGAACTTGGTACAATTGTTGGTGACTGATCGTCACACTAAGAACTCGCATGCCGGTTGCAATGCGCTGTTGGCCATTCTGCAGCGAGAATTTTGGATTTTGTCGGCTGATCGCGTCAATGAGGCGAGGCCCTTTGCTGGCGTCGTAACGGATTTTGTTGGTCCCCCTTTGTTGAAGACGTCCACCCTTCGTAATAGCAAGATTGTTAGGGCTTATTTGTGTGTTTGTCTGCCTGTCAACCAAGGCAGTACATTTGGAGCTGGTAACCTCCCTCTCGACAGAGGCCTTTGAGGCGACTTTGGAAGGATTTGTGTCTCGCCGTGGGTTACCTTTGTTGATTAGGTCTGATTGCAGTACGAATTACAAGGGTACAAGTAACTATTTGAAGGAGGTATACGCCTTCCTTAATGAGAACCAGGTTGATATTGGTAATAGTTTGGCCCGCCGAGGGGTCACTTGGTTGTTTGACCCGCCAGCCTGCCCCCCATTGGGGGGGTATTTTTGGGGCCGCGGTGAAAGCGGCAAAGGGACGCTGGCGGAGATTGTTGGGAGACACCGTTCTCACCTTTAATGAACTAGCTACGGTATTTGGCCGCATTGAAGCTGTGTTGAATTTGCAACCTTGTCAAGACTTCCAATTGATTAGCGGACGGGTAGGCCCGTCCGGGGGGGGTAGATGTTGCGTCCCAAATGTAATTTTGAACGCTCTTTTGGTGTGGCAACATTCTATTGTCTTTGACGTTGCACTTGACATAACCTCTCTTGACTTGACAGATTGACTTTGTTTGGAAAAAAAATGCCGGTCATGGGAACCGCTCTTGTTGGAAAAATGTCCGCACGTTTGGGACTTTGATTTGATTGTAATTGGTAAACTATTGTTGAATTCGCCCGTTGAGACCGACAATTGGGTCGCGAATTATTTGTTGGTTGAAGTGTATTCCCCATTTGTTGAAAACCCCGGGATATTGTTAAATTATACGCCGCCTTGTCGTCGGTCGGCCGGCACGCGGAATTTGTTGTAAATCGTATTGGATCTCACGAGATATGAACAGATTAATTGTGTTCAGTGATTGATTGAACTTTGTAAGCTCGGATTAACAAGAATCCAGTGATATTTCTCGGAACACATCGCCTTATTGTCTACCACGCGTAGCGCGCGCTTGCTGGAAACGAGTTGGGTGTGATGCTGAGTTGGAACCGCGCCATCTGGAGTTGCCGGCGCCTTGTGAACGTTCTACAACACTTGACTTACATCACACGTTACAATTACTCACCCTCATATTACATACAAACCACACTTGGAGCGTGACCTTGGAAGGTCGAAGTTGGCGTCCCCAGCACTCAGGTTAGTGGTACATTTTGTTTATTGAAATAAGGCCTAAGAGCCTACCACAACGTAGGGCTCCGCGTAATCGCGGACAGTTCGACATACCAGTTACCGTTGGCTGGGCTTGGGGTCGAACAGGATTTTTGTCCGACTTTATGCATTTTTGTTTAATAAACTATAAAATATTTTTAAATTTGGCCAAATATACTTGCTAACACATTTATTCTAGTGTTCATTACATATTTTTGTATGGTAATTAACGTACTATTATAGGTTATATTCCTTTAATAGTAAAGACCGTTTTGAGTTATTTTCCTCGGCGCAGGCTTAAACAAGATAATACTTCTTTTATTTTTTTAAAGTTTTGAGCGTAATAAAATGCTGCCTCTAATTAAGTGCCCCATCTTGTAACAACTGGTTGGGGAGGTAGCGGCAAATCTGGATATTTTTCTTTTAAAATTTTGACTCTACTTGGGGCTTTCAAAAATACCTTTTTAACATTTGCTATTAAAATGTTAACATCGTGATATTCTAACCTAATTTGCTCAGATACGCGATGAAGAGAGTGCGCCAATCATGTTACGTGCTTCATTTCAGGTAAGTATTGTTTTAAATTTCGTCCTGCAGACAGCATATATGCAACGCTATCAGTGCAGAGGACAAGAATGTTACCTACCTTCGATTCAAAAGAATCTTCCCAAAAGTTTTCCAAACATTCTAACACAAATTGCGTGATTGTTTGTCCATTAACTACAGTTAGCATTTTACATGCTACCAAATAAGGTCTAGTCAAATTGCTAGGATGTAATGGTTTTATTAAAAAATGGACTATATAGCGACCTAAAAAGTCTGTCTTTTCATCTAATGATATCCATAGTTTCTCATTTTATCATTTTGCCGAATCGAATTGATTTTATTCTTAAAAAACTTGTCCAAGTAAACTTTCCGTAACTGTGATTCATCTGGCAGAGTACGATTAGTACACGTACAACAACAGGTACTACACATATATTTTTTAAAGAAATCTTGAAAAGTAGTATTTTTCATCTGAGACCACGGAATATTGCACAAAATGAGAAATTTTATAAGATCGAAATAAAATTCCTCTTCGGGCCGCTCAAACTTTCCCTGGTGTACTGCTCCTTCGATATGTCTTTTAACGTTTCCTTTATTTATGGTTTTCAAATGGCTTTCACATTTTGAACAGTATATTGTACCACTAGCGTGATCGTAAAGTAGTTCAGGATGACCGGATATCCATTTTTCTACAGTTTCAGCCTTGACGTTTGCCATATCTGAACTCTGTTGTAGAGATGGAACCTCGTATATATCACCTAAAACAAAGACATGAAAAAAATACATTTTATTTAGTTTATTTAGCTTACTCCGTTTGTTTTATTTTTCGTGGATCAAATTTAGTCATTGAAATTTCACCCTCTTCCTGTCAACCGATTGATCTAAAATTTGGTATTCGCCTTTGATTCTGTTGACAATACAATTATGTATATTCAATATTATTGTCAATCCAAAATGGCTGCCGCTACAAGATGGCGGACAACTTAGTTTTTTTTCAATCCCATCAATATGGGTATCAAATGAAAGGGCTTGTTACGTAGAATATTTTGTAGAGAAGTAGATAAGGCCTATAGTAATTTATTTTACCAATACATTGCAAGAGGACACAGCACACAGGGCATTCAAATTATATGCGGATTCCAGTAAAATGTCGGTTAATAGTGGAGTTAGCTGAATTGCGACTACATTACTAGAATATCATAATTTTGTTTCGCACTAAGCTCACTGGTTCATACTCTATTAAAGATTTAACAATATTAAGACTCATGGTATGTTCAGCAGGTTAAGCGAACAAACACAATACTAAAAATATTCTTATAGTACATCCAAACATGTTTTATACTCCTTGTAACTAGTAAAATATTACTTACCAAAGCTTGGTTTAAATATGTAGATCCAATTCAATAGTGAAAAATCTGAGTCCGTATATTCGAGCCAAATCGTGGTTTAGAGCAGATTCCAGAAGTCAGTGTGTACACAAGCCAGGGTCAAGTAACGTTTTCACAACACAGTAACAAACAAAGATGCGCACTCTACGAACCGAAGTAAACGAGTGAGCTACCTGGCATGTCGTCGGCGGGCGTACGCATTGTTCTGATAACCGGTTATTGTACCACCCATGATCCTTTGTTCTGATTGGTCGTTGGGTTTTGTCAAATCGTGACTGTGTGCCGTTAAAAAAAATATGAAGAATAATAAAGAATAATATTGCTCATTTTATTACAATTCCTACCTTTTTTTTGAGGATGGCAAATCATCAAATGACTCCTTCCACTATGGCAGAATAAAATTCCTACATAAGTTCCGGTTTTTTTTTAATAATCCACCAATTCCGGAGGAATGTCCATATTAATATATACGTTTCGGATCAATGACCCCATTTCAATCTACCTACTCCGATCACTGGTCATCATGTAGGTAGGTAGGGCGGTTGATCGTCCGGTAAACAATATCAGACAGGTAGGTTCATGGTCGACTTCAGTAGGACGTAGGTAATCGGGCGAGAAGAATTAAACATTGTTCTTCACACGAAATATAATCAGGATCTTATCATAGACGACTGATGAGTTTGAAAGATGACAGTGATACATGACATACCCGGTCGTCAATCACTCTCAAATCGAAGGTCCAAATCGAACTAGAATTTGAAGAAGTGTCGCATACCCTTCCATCATCTCAATCACATCCAACTAATGATGTGCTTATGACTGAACAATATCTATGGAGTCTGAACGGACGTCGTCTGACGCCAGAGTCTGACGGTCAGGAACAAAAAAAAACAACGTAACAACTCATAATTTAATATTCTAGTTGGGGTGTCTGAGGTATTGCGCTTAATCTGTTACACCTTGTATATGTAATTATGTATATATTGTTAGAATTGCATAACATATATACAGACCACTCTCCTATTGTTGTTTTCTGCAACCTCAGTGTCAAACCCAGAACGTTTCACCGTACCCAACCCAAAATTGATTTGCCTCGGATTGTAGACGAAATTCTCACCACAGATTTTTCATTTATCTTTCAGTGTCACAATCAGTGGCGTAGCGTGCCTTGTCGGGGCCCCGTATAAAAAATTTTTTGGAGGCCCTTATATGGAGGTAAAGATTTTTCACAAAAGAAAAAAAATATTGTGAGAAGTAATATTTATTTATCACATAATTTACCCATTTTACAAATAAAAATCGAATTTTAAATATTCACTCTCCTTGCCTTTTTATCGGCAAACTGATTTATTAAATCATTTATGGCTGATGATGATTTTAGTTTTTCTAAAGTTTCTGCCTCTATGGACAATAGTGAGATGTCTGACAGCCGTTCTTGTCCCATCGAAGTTCTTAAGTAATTTTTTATTAGTTTTAATTTTGAAAAACTTCTTTCTGCCGTTGCGGTTGTAACTGGAAGGGTCAAGAATAAAAAGCATGCTGTGATTACCTCGGCAAAACTGGATGCAAGACTATTGAATTTTATTAGCAATAATTCAATGAGTTCTTTAATGGAATAAATTTTTTTAATTTCAGAATTTAAGCATATTTTTAGAGCCTTTAATTGGTCACAAAGATTAAGTGAGATGTCTTTACTGTATTTAGCAGACAGTTTTCCGGAAGCGTTTAATATCTCTTCGCTTGAAGAAGATAGGAGTTTCTCCGGTTGTAATATTTCGAATATACTACTCAGGTTGCAAAGGCTCTGAAATCTTTCTTTAGTTTGAGAAATTAATATATCTAAACAGCAATAGTATACATTGACTTTGAAATAGGATTCCGGGTCGGAAATTCTTTCATCTTGTGATAACTCATCAAAAAAACGCTTCGTTATCTTTCGCCTACTGTTTTTAAAAACAGTTGTTACCCCCCACTTTTTTGCTAAATCTTTGGATTCATTTAGCAAACTATTAAATGAATTCTGATTTCTTAATTGGCACATTCTATTTAAAAGATTACTTAATAAAATACTAGATTTCTGTAAGTCATTATTATCATGCTGTAGAGCTTTAGAAACAGGATTAATAATTTCAAATAGTGAAGAAAAAAATGTAACGAGCACTAAGAAATCAAAACTCTCTAAAATATTAATTATACTTTTACATTCTTCACGTTCATCTTTTTTATTTGAAATTAAATTTAGTTGGTACAAAGTTTTCATGATTAGTAAAAAATTTTTCTTTACTGCTAATAAAGCGTCGTTCCAAGAAGACCATCTGGTAGGACATACCTTTTTAAGGGTAATCAAATATTTTTCAGATGAATCGTCACTTAGCATAGCCCAGCGTTTTATACTATTGCCAAAAGAAGTATATATTTTTTCTAAATTATCGAAAAAAGTCGATACTTCACGAACATGTCTCGCAGCATCGTTCAAAACCAAGTTTAAAGCGTGCGCAGCACAATGAACATAATCGGCATTTGGAGCATGCTCTTTTATTAGGGTTTGTAATCCTCCATACACACCCGACATAACATTTGCTCCATCGTATCCCTGTCCTCTACATTTAGTCAAATCAATTCCATATTCTTTAGTCAAATTTAAAATGACAGTTTTCAGACCTGCAGCACTGCAATCGGTTACTGCTATGAATCCTAAAAAGGACTCACAGATTTTTATTTCTTTAGGCACATTATCATCATTTTCTGTAACCGAGATATATCGAAAAACTACAGATAGTTGGTCAATTTTTGACAAGTCTTGTGTTGTATCCAGAATTATTGTCAGAAATGGAGCTTTTTTAATTTCTGAGATAATACTGTTCCTAACGTTAGTACCAAGCAAACTAATAATTTCGTTTTGAATCGTAGGGCTTAAATAATTTATTTCACCTTTCGGTTTTAGAAAAAGTTCTTTTAAAGTTGCATCATAGTTAGATAGCAGACGTGAAATTGCCATAAAATTGCCAGAATCAGAATCATGCCCCCTCAAAGGTAGATTACAAGATACTAAAGTAATTATAACATTAATTATACGATGCAGTACATCTCTCCAGAATGTAATTTTACTATCGATTTCACTTTTCAATAGAGTATCGATGGTATTTCCTTGCAACCAATTATTATAAGAGAGTGAGGCACTAATATGCTGCTGTGACTTTTCATGGTCAAGAATAGTTTGTGTGAAATTGCTTCTAACCGAAACACCGTTAACCCAAGCAGAGGAGTACGATTTGTTTTGACGATCTGCTAATAACCAACAGAAGTGACAGTATGGTTTGTTTAAAACGTTAGAATAACATAACCATGGTCTTATAATTTTTATGCCTGCCTGATTGAAATATGAATAATAATAAGCTGAAAAAGGTCGGTTATTTTCTGAAACTTTTGGAAATGGTCCTTGTGGTTTAAGTGGACCCAATTTAAAAATTATTTTTCGTTCGCATTCAGTTAAATTGTCACCAAAATTTCCTCTATCTGATGAAATTATATTACAATCTGCATTATCTGCAGATATATCAGAATCGTTGACTTGGGGTTCCTCGATTTCTGGATGGACATCCGATAAAGTATGTGCTTGGCTTTCTTCTATTTCCGGATGGATATGTGACGAAGAACATGCTTCAGAAGAATCTAAAAATAAACGAGTAATTGTTAAAAAATAAATACGAATGCTTTGATACTAAACTAAAAAGAGTTATATATAAATAAATAATGTTACTAAGGGTCACAGTTAGAGAGTGTTCAGTTCAGACGCACACAGATTCTACGCGGATTGTGCTCGTACCTATTAGTAGATACAAAATCACCTGCAGCCCGTCCGTGCATTACTATACACCTGCGTGCTATTTAAACGCAGCGCGTAGTGTAGTGGCCATACAAAACGAGAACCCGAAAGCGAGTCTGCACATCTGAAGTTCTCAACACGCAATTAACGATACGATACGGACTGATAAACAAACAACAAAACAAATCGATCCTATAGATAAGTTAGAATTTTGTTTTTTTTTAATCAAGGCACGGAACCCTAAAAACAGTATAATTGTGAAAATCGAGGGGGGAGACAACTTTTTGTGACGGACAGATGGACAGACCGAAATTAAAAGATTTCCTTGTTTATCACTACGGGCCCCTAATAAATGGGTTGGGTAGTAGTGTAGTACTTACCTTTCCAATCTAAATCACTCACAGTATCTTGTCTCTGAAAAAATGAAGAAATTTTGGGCACTTTTTTTATAACCTCGTCCCTTTTCTGTTTAATTTTTCTTTTCTCAGCGCCGCTAGGATAATCTCTTTTCCTTTCACTCATTTCTTTTACAAATCGTTACTAATACTGCTAAACCAGAAGAACAATATTGTTTGTACTGAATTACAATGTAATGCACATTTATATAAAGCGCGTAAATAAACAGTGCACTGCACTCCGTGGTTTAACATCCAATGCAAAGTACAACAACGTACACGTACATCGCGATATCGATGAAGGATTCCCGGGGATTCCCCGCTGAGTTGAAGATGAAGTAAGTAAAACGGGGAAGTCCCGCAGCCCGCCATAACGATGTAGTGTTGCCAACTTTTGAACGCACGCTTAAGGCGGGCAAAAAAGGAATTGCTTTATAGAATTTTGTCATTTGTAAAATAAAATAAGAATAAGAATAATTTATTGAATCCAAGTACAGATGAAAGTAGAATACAGATCTTAAGCTTAAATAAATTAGAAAGTTTTTATTCTTTTTCCTTACACACTTTGGGGGCCCCCGTGGCCCGGGGGCCCCGTATAATTGATACGGCAAATACGGCGGTAGCTACGCCCCTGGTCACAATCCAAATGAAGCTGCGGAATCTCTTGTTTCCATCATGTCCTCAGCTATCAAATCGCACACACATGTTTCACTAGTTCCCAGTCGTAAACGCATCATCAAGCCATGGATTACTCCTGGCCTGCTGAGGTGCATACATCACAGGGATAAGCTGCATCGTAAATATAAAAAACAACCAGAGAATGAGACGAATAAACTGATCTTCTGTCGCTATCGCACCTTCTGCAACAATCTCTTAAAGAAAGTCAAGTGTGAATATGAACGCTCTCAATTTCGGCAGGCTAGAGGTAGTCCAAAAGCTACATGGAGGCTTGTTAAAAAAGTAGCTTGCCTCGGCCAGTACAGGGACTCGGCTTCTGAGCTACTAAACTGCAGTGCCGAACCGTCCCAATCTGTGAATAAAGTCAACAATTACTTTGCGAGTGTTGGTGGACTCTTGGCAGCTGAAATCGAACACTCTGATCTCTATAGGTATCTCTCACAAAATCGACTCAACCACGAGATCCCAAGTACTTCCTTACCGTCTTCACCACATTCAATGGTTCTTCACAGCGTGGATAATACTGAGCTGGAAAATATCATCCTTAGCCTTAAAGATATCTGTGCTGTTGGATTTGACAATATATCCCCCTCAATTGTGAAGGCCACACGTCACATTCTAATTCCTATCCTTGTTTTCATCTTCAATCTCTGCTTTTCAACGGGTATTTTTCCTGATGTTCTCAAAACTGCTGTAGTCCACCCTATCTTTAAGTCGGGAGACAAGGCAAATGTCACTAATTTCAGACCTATTTCAGTGTTGAGTACATTTTCTAAGATTTTCGAAAAGGTCATAAACCAAAGACTCACCAAATACCTAAAGAAATTTAACCTTCTCGCTAATAATCAGTTTGGCTTTAGGAGTGGAAAATCTACTGAAGATGCTGTACTCGAACTTACGGATACTATTATTGGTCATTGGGAAAATAAGTATAAAACTCTTGCCATCTTTTTAGACCTCTCCAAAGCCTTCGATACGGTCTCAATTCCTATACTTCTTTCGAAGCTAGAGCATCTAGGTATTCGAGGGACGGTTCACGATCTCTTCAGGAGTTATCTTACAGGTCGTAAGCAAATCACAAAGCTTGATAATTATCTCAGCAACGAGGAAATTATTACATTTGGAGTCCCTCAGGGCAGTGTCCTGGGACCCCCACTTTTTCTCATATACGTGAACGAACTGTGTCAGTTATCTTTACCCAACTGCAAAATCATAGCTTACGCAGATGACACAGCCTTAATTGTTCATGGGCGGGACTGGAATGAAACTCGCCTTAACTCGGAGTTTGCCTTGAGTGCCGTCATGAGGTGGCTGACTATTAACCTTCTCACCTTGAACATCAATAAGACCAAATTTATAACATTTTCGACTATAAAGTCAAGTCAACCCCCTACACCGCTAGAAATTTGTGCTCACACCTGCCATAACTTACAACCAAATTGTGGCTGTCAACAATTAGAGAACACCGCTATTATTAAATATCTTGGAGTCATTATCGATAGCAACCTGAAATGGAAACAACATATAGCTTCAACTGTAGCCCGTGTGAGAAAACTTATATACATTTTTAAAAAGCTCAGAGGCTCGGTTGACTTTGACTGTATGTTAACCGTTTACTTTGCGCTCGCTCAGTCTGTTCTAGGGTACTGCTTAACGGTCTGGGGTGGTGCTGGTAAAACCGTGATGCTTCGGGTAGAACGTGCGCAAAGAGCTGTCCTTAAGGTACTGGCAAGGAAACCGATCCGATATCCCACATCCTCTCTATATACCCTCTGCCAGGTCCTCACCGTAAGACAATTATTTATACTTCAAACTATTCTTCGCAAACACAGCCAAATTAAATTTGATCCTAAATGTTGTACTGCGCGCCGCTCGAATAGGGTTTGTAATACTGAGTCTCGTCGAACCGTAGCTGCAAGTCGTCATTTCAAACACACAAGCTCAAAATTATATAATAAATTAAATAAAAACTTACACATCTACCCATTAACCAAATGCAAATGCAAAAAGATAGTAGATTCTTGGTTAAAATCACAAAATTATGCGGAGACTGAGAAGCTCGTGGAAGTGTAACACATCCATCACACAGCCCAACAAAACTTCACAACTCACATTCCACATACACCCCTTACACACCTCATTTACACTCACCCATACATCCACACATTCACTTTACATTATATTACTACTTCTAAACACATCCCAATTTCATTGTCTTTTGTTGTTTATTTTTATCTTTTAAATTATTGCTTTTTTCTGTTTAAATTATTTCTTAATTTAATTTTTTAAATGGAGCATTATATCATGTTTTATGTATCCGGAGAAGGGCGTTGTTAACTGCGCTACAGTTTATACTTTTGCAGCTAACATCGTTTGACTTGTTGTATCTAGTTTTGTGTTTTTGTTCCTGAATAAACTATTTACTATAACATTCATAATAGGTACCTACTATGTGACTAACATAGTACCTATTAAGATTACGAAACAAAATAACAAAATTTGTAGTGTGTGTGTGGTGTGTGTGAGCGAGGAAGACGAGGGGTGTATGAAATTATGTTTCTATGTAACATTATAACTATCTAAAATTTTAACTTCCCTGCTGAAGAATTTACCTCTAAAACGGACAAATAATGTCTGAGCTAGCAACATTACGCGGGTGGGAAGGAAGGGAGGCTAGCGGGGGACGCTTGTCTCGTATTTGGACACAGAGCGTGGCTTGCAATTACAGTTAAACGCGGTTTCTGGTTCTTTCTGTAAGTATTCTAAGCTAACAGCCATATCAATTGTAAACCAAACCTTTCAAGAATATGCAGCTAGCTCTGAAAACCAGTCTATATAAAAGCTGAAGTTTGTTTATACAGGGTTTTTCAACAAGAATTTCGTTTTCTAAAACAAAATAAAACAAAGAATTTAGAGGAAAATGAATAAAGTTTTTATTGTATTACAAAGAGAAAAGTTTGGCAATTATGAATGAAAAATGATATCTGGCAAATGTCCACCACAACCACGCTGACAGATGTTGATTCTTTCATCAAAATTTTTATTCACTTTTTGGCAAAATGGAGGGTATTTCGTTAATGACATCACGGATTTTGAGTTTTAAGGCTGCCATCGATTATTCGCCTACAGCAATAGGCGAAATCTTTCATATTTAAAAAAGGGATTGTAAATCTATATCTATACTAATATATTATAAATGCGAAAGTTTGGATGGATGTTTGTTATTAAATCACGCTATAACGGGTGAACGGATTTGAAAATTTGGCATACAGATAGATAAATATGTCCTGGAATAAAACATAGGACGGGGACGGGATCCCGTGGAATATTTTCGACTTCTACGCGGACGAAGTCGCGGGCAGAAGCTAGTAAATAAATACATTAACATTAAAAGTGGGAAAAGTTTGTTTGTTTGTTTGTTTAAACAAAGTATGGGGTGGATTAAATGCAATTTGGTATTGAAGCTTGAGGAAGGTTACACCTGACTGCAAAAGAGACAGTTATGTTGCTATCGTGATAAAGTCCGCGACTGCTAGTATTTTTGTAAAACTAAGTTTTCCAAATAAATATAAAGCAGGTATATTTTATCATGATATAACCTTTATATTGTATCGCCGAGACTCGAACACTCTTTTAAGTGAGTAGACCCTGCAACTGCATGGCAAAATGTTGCATTATGGGCGCCACGACCAATGGATCTGCTGCATATTTAACGCCGTTCTGGAGTGCCCTTTCGTTGTTTCACTGCAACACGCCATACTGAGCTGCTCTACTCTTAGGCTTAGACGAAGTCTATAATCTATAAGTACTATAGACATAGGTACCTCCCTACGTGGTCCTAGAGTCATATGTACCGCTGCAATTCAGAATAATGTTTCAGGCCAGTTTACATCAAAATCTGAAATTACACGAATTTAGAGTTAGGTCACTTTCATTCTAAGAGTGCGATATGTTACCCGACTGCACAACGTAAAGGAGGATTTGAAAATATTCATAGGTAACCTCCACAGAGAGCAATAGACAGTAACTAAATAAAAGCTGGCTGTAGGTAATGGTAACGTCTAAATTTGTTAAAAAGTGACAGATAAAATCATAGATGATACATAAAATTATAGTAATAATGTTTCCTTACATAGTTTCTTTTTGTAGTTGTGATGAACCAGAATTCAAACCGAATTTAAATGACACGTTTCCCAGTTCCGACCAAATCTGGGGAATGGTGGGCACTATATTAGCAACGGTTGCGTGTTGGATTGTGTATACAAAGGTACCTATGAAAACTAAACGCTTTCTTTTATTAGATTACGTGGTCTGTTGCTTACTAGTCGAAAATCGTAAACTTACACATTTCGCAAAATGTTACGGTGTTCTGTGCCCAATATTTTGTTATGATTATTGTAACACCATGGAATAGGTATGAGTGACGATTGTGAGGAAATTGGTGCATGCATGGCCCAGTGCAATAACTTATATGTAATATGTCGCACCACTAGATAAAAACTCCGGTAAATCGAAAAACCTCATTTTTCAGAAACTTAGAGCATTTAATGCTCTAAGTTCAGAAATGACGAAAAACTGATTTTGGGATATTCACCATTGAGGTAATATGTACTACGTACTAGAGGAGCTATCCTAAGCAAAGGATATGTTCCATTTTGGCAAGAGTTTAAACTTAAGTTCGCTGCAGCGCTGAAACAATAATTAGTCGTATAACAAAACAATAAAAACACGCAGTGCTAAAGCGCTTCAAAGGTGTAGTTTTCTCGCGACCAAAAGGTCGGAAGCGCCGCGATTTTGTATGGCGCTTACGCGTTTTCTTCAACGTTCTGCTATAACATGTCACTTATATAGATTAAACTGCTGACTGACTACAGAAGTGACATAGCTTTATACCTAGCAATCTTCATACGCACTCTTTTACCATACTTTATTATTGAATTTATCCTAAAAGTAGGTACTTAAAATAAAACAAAATTTTGTTTTGTATATTTATATAATGAAACACGCGAAAATGCAACGAGCATATCGACGCTGGAAAGGAAAAAATATCTAAGCGACATCAGACTAACTTTAGGTACAGTAGAGCTGTTTAAAGTTTGAATTTTCAGAAAAAAAATCGGTAAATTCTTGTTATGGTCCAAAAAGCCTAATTCTTAGAAATTTATTTGGATATTTTTTATCTACATTATAGTATATGTAACTATTAAAAATAATGCTTAGTTTTAAAGTTAGTGTCGCTTAGTAAAATTTTCCCTAAAAGTAGAAACGGGAAAAATTGACTAACCGACAAGCTTTGATTAAGGAAGGTACGGTAAAAATGTAATATATATATTTTACAAAACTGGATATGTACTGATATCGAGTGTCTGGGAGTTGATTCCAATTCGTACACCTACCTTAGTGACGCGCACGGGACCACATCATGGTTAGACCATGTGGTTACAACGGAAGGGGCACATAAATCGGTACTCAAGGTTAATATTCTGCATGAGGTGTCGTGGTCGGACCATTTCGCGATTGAGTTGACCTGTAATTTAGACATAGTGGTACCTAAAACTGTACAGCGATCCTTCGTGCAGGACAGTGTAGTCTGGGGAGAGCGTGATAAATCTCAGACAGAACAGTATTGGCACGAGTGTTCATCTAGACTGATAAATATAGATTTTCCTGCAGAGTTTTGTCAGTGTGCGGATGTATCTTGTTGTAAGTTAGACCATAAGCTTATTATACACAATATGTATGCAAAGATAGTAGGAATTCTTAGAGAAGCTGCCTCAAATTGTTATAAAACTTATAAGAACAATAGAACGAAGAGAAGGTACGTCACAGGCTGGAATAAGCATTGTAAGGAGGCGCATGGGAGGGCTCGGCTTCGGTTTCTGGAGTGGGTTAGCCACGGTAGGCCGAAAGTTGGACCTGTCTATAATTTAATGAAAGAAGCTCGTAGTAATTTCAAAAGTTTGTTGAAGTGGTGTAAAAATAATGAAACACAAATTAAAATGGATATTTTGGCGACGCAGCATACTGCAAAACATTTCAGTAAGTTCTGGAAAGAGACCAACAAACTGAATCCGAGGCCGAGTGTTCCTGTAAGTGTTGAGGGTATCAGCGACCCTGATCGAATCGCCAACCTGTTCAAAGGGCATTTTAGAGTTCACTCTTCATTGGGATCGGCGGTTTCAGAAACAGGAGTACGTGAGGCGAGGGAAGGTGACCCAATTATGCGAGTAACGGCAAAAGAAGTAGCCCGAGTGTTGAGGAACATGAAGAGAGGGAAATCCCCTGGCCACGACGCACTAAGTATAGAACACCTGCAACATGCAGGTGTTCATCTGCCACGGGTGCTCGCTATGTTCTTCACTTTCTGCATTGGTCATGCTTACCTGCCGGAGGCACTTATGAAAACTGTTGTGGTCCCAATTATTAAAAATAAAACGGGAGATGTGTCTAGCATCAGCAATTATAGGCCCATATCACTCGCAACGGTGATTGCAAAAGTGCTGGATGGTGTGATTGAGACTAAGCTTCGTCAGCATGTACAGCTTCATGATGCTCAGTTCGGGTTTAGAGCCGGATTATCGACTGAGACAGCTATACTCACTCTCAAGAACACTATCCAGTACTATACCAGCAGGAGCACGCCTGTTTACGCCTGCTTCTTAGATCTATCGAAAGCTTTTGATCTTGTGGCGTATGACAGGCTGTGGCAGAAGTTGTCGAGTGATATAGACCTCCCAGCTGAGCTAATATCTTTGCTGAAGTACTGATATGGTGCTCAGGATAATTGTGTAAGGTGGTCAAGGTCGCTGTCGGACCAGTACAGGCTGGAATGTGGCGTCCGGCAGGGTGGATTAACATCGCCGATCCTTTTTAGTTTGTACATGGACCGCTTGATCCGTGAGCTCAGCAGTACTGGTATCGGATGCTCCATTGATGGAGTTTTTGTAAATAACATCAGTTATGCTGATGATATGGTGCTGCTGAGCCCATCGATCAAGGCTCTTAGGAAACTTGTCGACATTTGTGAGCGATATGCTGGAGCACATGGCCTCAGATACAATGCTACAAAAAGTGAAGTCATGATATTCAAGTCGGGTTCAAAGACGTACAAGACCGTTCCACCCGTATTTCTAAATGGCTTTGCACTTAAAGTAGTATCTTGTTTTAAGTATCTGGGACATTGGGTCCACGAGTCGCTCGCAGATGACGTCGATATGGAAAGGGAGCGCAGAGCGTTGTCGATCCGAGCCAATATGTTGGCCCGCAGGTTTGCACGATGTACGACACAAGTCAAGATCACACTATTCAGAGCCTTCTGCCAATCTTTTTACACGTGCAGCCTGTGGGTTAAGTTTACAAAGAAGTCGTACAACTCTCTGCGCATCCAGTATAATAATGCCTTCAGGGCGCTGATGAGGCTGCCGCCATGGTGTAGCGCTTCTGGGATGTTTGCCGATGCACACATTGACGGGTTTGCATCGATTTTGCGTAAGCGAGTCGCGTCCCTAATGAGTCGAGTCGCCGGCGGCGACAACAGCTACCTGCAGCTATTTGCCAGCCGGATGGACCAGGAGTGCTCAATCACATTGGCGTATCTAGAGATATTTCGCAGGGGGGACCTGGCCCCCAGTAGTAGAAGCGATTGGCCAGATTTTTAAATTTTTCACCCATAATTGTTTGTTAGTAAAAATTCTCGGGTGGGCACCAGACCATTCTGGGGTGGGCACGGCCCACCCGGCTCCCCCCCTTCCTACGCCTATGCTCAATCATGAATCACTGGAATAGCATTCACATTGAGCACTCTGGGTCTAGTCCAAAATACAGGTTGAGGTAGCTTTTGTTATAGGAAAACCTCTTTTATAAATCTTGTATTGTTATTTTTTTTTTGTTGCCTAATTAATTTAATAATAATAATAATATATATATATAAGCTGGCAACACTAGCCGTCAAACCAAGTTTTATGTTCCGTCTATACAAATTAAATCCGCAAACAATAGTATTAAGTTTTTCCCATCCAAATTTTCCAATATCCATGAAAAGAGGACATATTAAACACAGGAAAATAACAATATCTAAAAGCCACCAATATTTACACAAAATGAAAATAAACCAGCCATTGACAACTGTCAAGTGTCAATCTCACCAATCAAGAAAAAATGCGAGAAATAATATGTAAATATGTGAACAAATAAACTTGGACGATGCTTACGAGAGCAGCTTCGCGACGTGCACGCCCACCACCCCCGGACCTGTCGCTCAGCTCCGCCTCGCCGCCGCCGGACTCAGGATCATCAATATCACCGGCGGCTGCAGCCGCGTCGAGCTCGAGCGACGAGTATTTCTCTCCGCCGACGTCGCCAACACCTGTGCGTCGGCAGGGGAGAGGCCGGCCACCGAACAGCTTGGGGCCTAGGAGCCAACCGGCTCCGAGTCGGGTCCCCGCTGCCGGTGGTGTGCAGCGCATGAGATGGACTCAGTCCATAAACGAAAACGTCATGCGCGCATATTATGGGTCTACAGAGGGGGGAACTAACCTCACTGCGTATCGTGTCAGGATGCTGTCTCTGTTCCAGGACCTAGAACCAGCTGTCAACGTCTCGGCCCAACGACTGTCGGATCAGGTGCGGGTCATCCAGCGTAGCCACAGGTTGGATGACGCAACACTTGATAGGCTGCGCTCAGAGGTACTGAGCAACCATATCATCTCGTCCCCGACGCAAGCCGTGGTACAAGCGCCCGCTAGTGGCGCAATGACACCGCGGCCCAATGGTCATAATAATGAGCTAGATGATAGGGTTGTCACGGTAAGTAGCCAATGCAACGATCGACTGAGGAGCGCACTGGAGGATGCGCTTCGCGAGTATAGATCGACTCCGCCTGAACTTAGACCCCGGTTACCACGGTTACCCATGCACAAAAAAAATAGGGCGCTGGTGTGTGCTTTGGACTCGCTGCTTGAGAACATTTTTGAGAGCAGCGAAAACCTCGTTGATACGCACTCAATCCTGTATTGCGGGGCTGTTGCGGCATGTCGCTTAGCTAACGTCAAATTCCCTAATAACGACGAAGCTATTCGACCAAAACCTGCTGTACCAGCCTGGCAGTATAGGATCGAGAGGCGTATCGATGAGGCCAGAACACTCATCGGCAAACTATACTGCTTCAAGGAAGGCAATGCACGCCCACGTGTGATGCGTTTTGTACGGCGGGCTTTCTCGGGGACTGGAATCAGCCCTCGAGAATACACACCCCACATTACGGAGCGCATTGACTTCCTGAAGCAGAAAATTTATGCATGGGCAAGCCGTATCCGACGGTTTAAGCGGCGGGTTGAACGGTACTCACAGAATCGCATGTTCCAGAGCGATGAGAGGTGGGTATACAGAGCTTGGGAGCGACCCAATCAAAATGTGACTGACGTGTGCCGCCCGGATGATACCGCCACGAATTTATTCTGGCGCAACATCTGGTCGGTACCCGTCTGTCATGTTGAGGGTGACTGGATGCGTGAAGTTGAACGCGTATGTGAAGCTATACCACAAATGGATAAAATAAATATCAATAAGTCTGATGTAGCCAAAGCAGTTCATTCGTTACCAAACTGGAAGTCTCCAGGACCGGATGGACTGCACAACTTCTGGCTCAAGTGGTATAGCAGCTCGCACGCGCTTTTGGCTTCTCAATTCCAGGCATCCTTAGAGGCTGGGTCTCTACCAGAGTTTCTTACGACTGGCTGTACCCACCTGCTCCATAAGAGTGGTAGTCCCATGGAACCCAAAAACTATAGACCGATTACTTGTTTGTCTACGGTCTATAAGGTTCTTACGTCCATTCTGAGAGTGAAAATAAATATGCACATTGAGTGCAACTCAATTATGTCCGCTTCTCAGAATGGATGTAGGAAAGGGTCCCGTGGCACTAAGGAGCTACTCCTCATTGACATGGCCATTAGCCAACAGGTTCGTCGATCCCGCAAAGATCTATCAACATGCTGGATAGACTACAAAAAAGCCTATGACTCTGTTCCTCATACCTGGCTCATGAAGGTGCTAGAGCTTTACAAAATAGATCCAACTCTACGCACCTTCCTTGAGTCATGTATGAGGCAATGGAAGACGGTACTTCGCTATCCAGGATGTCGACCGATCCGAGGGAATGATGAGCCTATATGGATCAGACGGGGAATATTTCAGGGTGACAGTTTGCGTCCACTTTGGTTTTGCTTGGCCCTGAATCCTCTAAGCACAATGTTAGAGGACTCAGGCCTGGGCTATCGGTTGAGAAGAGGAGGTCAAAGTATATCCCACCTCCTTTACATGGATGATTTGAAACTCTTTGCCCCCAACAACTTGCAACTGATGGAACTACTGAAGGTAACTGAAACTTTCAGTAGCGCCATCAAGATGGAATTTGGTGTGGACAAATGCGCAATCATGCATGTAAAACGAGGAGAGATTATGGAATCTGAGGGAATTCAACTTTCAGACTCCATACACCTTAGATCTCTCTGCTTGACCGAAACTTATAAGTATTTGGGTATGTCGGAAGCTTTGGGCATTAATGTTGCTGACATGAAGCAATCGTTGAGGGAGCGCTTCTTTGGCCGCCTGACAAAGGTATTAAACAGCCTTTTGTCGGGAGGAAATAAGGTGCGCGCCTTCAACGGTTGGGTCATGCCGGTGTTGATGTATTCTTTCGGCATACTCAAATGGACTCAAACCGAACTGGACGCCCTGGATAGGAGGGTCCGCACACTGCTGACCGCAAATCGGATGCATCACCCACGATCATCGGTGATGAGACTGTACATCCCGCGGAAGTGTGGAGGTCGAGGCTTTTTAAACGCCAAAACTCTCCACAACCGCGAGATTTGCAGTCTCAGGGAATATTTCCTTCAAGCCGATGTGGGTATGCACCGAGATGTGGTTGCAGTGGACAAGGGACTCACCCCGCTGACCATGGCTAAAGAGAACTGGCACAAACCTGTTATACTCACCGCAGATGACCGCAAGGAGGTATGGAAAAGCAAGGAGCTTCATGGTCGCTACTATCGGGCTCTCTATGGGCCCGATGTAGATTTGACAGCTTCGGTTGCCTGGCTACGCTTCGGGGATCTCTTCGGAGAAACTGAAGGTTTTGTCTGTGCAATTATGGACGAAGTTATCTTGACGAATAATTACCGGAGACATATTATGAAGGACGGGACGATTGACGTGTGTCGGGCATGCCATCATCCTGGTGAGTCCATCAGACATATTGTCTCCGGTTGTTCTCGTCTTGCTAACGGCGAGTACTTGCATAGACACAACCAAGTAGCCAGAATTATCCATCAGCAACTTGCTTTGAAATACAAACTTGTCGATTCTGAGGTACCGTATTACAAGTATGTGCCCGACCCAGTTCTCGAAAATGACCATGTCACGTTGTACTGGGATCGGTCTATCATCACTGACAGGACTATTGTTGCCAATAAGCCTGATATAGTGGTGATAGACCGATTAGTGCGCCGCGCAATGATAATCGATGTTACCATCCCACATGACGAGAATCTCGTGAAAGCTGAGAAAGAGAAACACATAAAGTATCTCGACTTAGCTCATGAGGTTGTTGACATGTGGAATGTGGACTCGGCTGTCATTGTGCCGATTGTCATGTCAGTCAATGGGCTGATCGCTAAAAGCTTCGATGACCATCTGTCGAAGCTGGCGTTGCACAGCTGGATAAAGGGCCTGATACAGAAGGCAGTTCTCCTCGATACGGCTCGCATTGTGAGGAGGTTCCTTTCTCTGGAGACCTAACCACCGGTAGCTTGGACCCTGCTCCCGACACCGATGGACTGCCATTTTTTATATTTTTAAATGTTTTTTTATTGTAAGTTTTTATAGAAAAATATTTAAAAATGTAATTTTTGAGATATTTGTTGAATAAAGGAAATAATAATATAATATGATTTTTTCGTCCAATGTATTTTATAAATTTGTGACATATGTAAATTAATATATTATGAATGATTGTTTTTGAATATGTAAGTTAAGCTATTGTGACGTATTTTATTTCTTTTAATAGTATTTAAATTTTGTAGTGTCTATTTTTAAGGTATTAATGTATATGGTTTTATGGGTGCAAAGTCCAAAATAAATGATTCTATTCTATTCTATTTTTTTAGAATTTATATCAGAGTAAAAGTTGCTTTACCAAAATAAAAAACATGTGGAATTTGAGGCAAAACAACCTAAATATTAATTTAATATAATTTTTTTCCTTAAATTTCCAAATAAAAACTTCATACGGAAAAGGTTCTTTTCTTGCCGTAGCAAATACAGTGTACCATTGTGAAGGCGCATGAATTATAGTTTTTTTAAGGTTGTTCTCTATAACGGCGTGTACACTGTCAACAGGCATATATTTGTGTCCTGTTAGTAAATATTTAATTTGTATCGTTTGAAGATTATTACACTCCTGCAAAGTAGAATGTATCATGGGTAGGACAGTGCGATTTCTATTCTGCCCAGGGCAACAGTCGCAGTATAGAAGAAAGTGTTTTATATTTTCTCTTTCATGTAACTGTGGAGAATACTTACGATTTCATTTGCACCCCTTTCATCTAAACGCCATGTAGGAAAAAAACCAAATAAGTCAAAATTACCTAAGTGATAAAAGAACAAATCCTTTCTGAGGAAAAAATATACTATGCCCCTAACACTATATTGCCAGATACTGGAAAAATTAACTAAGTGGAGTAATTACCGTAAGAACAGAAATGTCAAACTTGACCAAAGGCAAATTTAGCATTTCACAATTACGACAACCACCAAAATTTTCTAAAATGCTCGAAAATTTTGTCGTTTAGTAAGGAAAAAAAAAGTGAACTCTCGCGAACTTCAAAATGTCGAAGCGACATCAAAAGTCGTTGTAGAAGGACGTGAGTAACACCAAACGATGCAGGAAAATCAGGCGATTCCAACAATGTATATAGCTCAAATAGCCAAAAAATGTCGCCTGGATAATTTTTCCTTTCCAGCGTCGATATAATATATGACTGGATGGTAACCAGGCCTCTTCACTACGGTTGTTTTGGACAAATATAATCAAATTTTCTCTATCTTTACGGCCTAAACGTGGAAACCTTAAATAAACAAAATGTAACAAGTTATGTCTTACAATATGCAATCATTATTTTAATGTTTCAGTTTATATCTTTTTTCGTTGAATAACCACAGCCAGTTTTTTTTCTAAATACATATATGTTTGATTATTATTTTCCGCTTTAAAAAGAATTGTCAGCTTATTCTACCTACGCTTATTACACAAATTGTCTCATCTTAATTTTTAGTCTATGACACATGGCGTCTGCCAAATATTTTTATTCAAATTATATTTTAAATTGTTAGTTACTCGGCGATGAAAAATTATTCCTTTGCACTTCGCCATATTAATTGAACTATTACTGCAATATCGTAAAACATTTAATGCGTTTGAACGTTTTTTCCTTTAAAACAAATAATGACTTATGCCATAGAGTACTATAATACTACGGATAACTGTGTGCGTTACCCCAGCAAAATAATGTCGAAAATAGTCATTTAAATCTTATAGATAATTAGTTGCCCAGTTTCTGTAATTGTTAAGCACATTTTTAAATTTGTTACACATATAGTTTTTTAGTTATTACACAAAAACATATTCTGCTGGGGTAACGTTTGAAACGTTACCGCAGCAAAACTTTTTTTTAAATAATGGGAATATTGAAATAAATATTAGCTACACATTTAGTTGTCTAGACGAGGTAAATGTTACACGTTATTTTGTTTTTGTTCTTTCTTCGGCTGCGAAGTTATTCGAGATTTTGCTGGAGTAACGTTTGTGGTTTTGCTGGATCTCTGAAACGGTTAAGCGAATTCTTATCGTCTTCTGTACATGACTTCTTAGGAATTAGTTTTAATTTGTTTCGCAATAAAAATAACAAAATGATATACCGTTTAAAAGTTATTTAATGAAATATAAAAACACTTCTTTAGGTCCTAACACTCTGAATATGAGCTCTAAAGACTTACTTTAAACGTTATTTTGTAGCGTTTAACTACCTTCAAATGTATATGAAGTTTCATTAGTATCCTGGTGGTAATTAACAAATTATGATGATATTCAGTTCTCCACGTTCACGGTCACAATGCGCGCGGAGTTATTTGGCCACCGATAAACCTGTATACGGTTATATAAACTGAATGTTATATCAATATTTAGTTGCTTAATTCAGTTATATACCTGTAAAATTTCAGAGTAGTACATACAATAATTAACGAGATCTATACTAATATTATAAAGCGGAAAAGTTTGTTAGTTTGTTTGTTTGTTTGTTTGTTTGTTTGCTTGAACGCGCTAATCTTCGAAAGTACTGGGTGGATTTGGCTGAAATTTGGTATGGAAGTAGCTTGAAGCTTGAGGAAGGTTATAGGCTACTTTTTACCCGACTGCAAAAAAGGAGAGTTATGTTTTTATCGTGATAGAATCCACGGGAGCGAAGCCCCGCGAGAGTACTAGTAATTAAATAAAAGTCATTAGGAACTTCAACACCATGGTAATCCGACCAATTTTAGGTGGTTACAAAAAAGCGACCGCGTAGAACATTATGCTATCTTCTAAAATATGTAGGATAGTCTTACAAGTTTAGTAGAGATGTGTACACAAGTGTTAAAAAAACTACATATTTCTTAAAGAATTTTTATTTACAGGTAAAATAATAATTTTTAAACTTAAAAACAGTAAGTCCTACTATTTTGTAGACAAATTTCAAATATCACAATATTTTTTCTTAGATATATATTACAGACTAGCTTTTGCCCGCGACTTCGTCCGCGTGGAATAGTTGCTTTGGGCTAACGTTAAATTTAACCCCGATTTTGAAGCACTCTTCATTGGCGCTCCGCTCCTATTGGCCTTAGCGTAGTGATATGTAGCGTAATGTTATTTAGAGCCTTTCTCTATAAATTGACTATTTAATTAAAAAATAATTTTTCAATTCGAACCAGTAGTTCCTGAGATTATCGCGTTAAAACAAACAAACAAATTCTTCAGCCTTATATTATTAGTATAGGTAGCTGTTGCCCGCGACTTCGTCCACGTTTCCGTCGTTTTTCGTAAAAAAAAGTAGCCTATGTCCTTCCTCAAGGTTCAGTGATTTTGATGTAAAAGACAGATTAACTTTCGTAATTTAGTAGGGAAATATAATATGTCAATCTATAATACTGTTGAAAAATATCGCAATACCGAACCGCACAATATTATTGTTAATAGCTGTGCCCGCGACTCCGTCAGCGTGTAACTCCTTGTGTGTTATTAAGTTAATGTATCGGTAATATTGTTTAGATCACGTTCACATGAGACTTAAGTACCTATAGAACGAAAATACTTCGGCGCAAAGCTTCTGGGTAAACTATGTTGAAAGTTGACCCGTCCGGCACGTGAACATAAAGATTTCTAGAACTGCTAACCCGGGAAAGAGCGACGTACGACTGACCATGCGAGAAACAACTGACACCGAGATCTACTCCAGCAACACGAAAAGTCTGCCCTTGAGCCTTATTAATTGTCATTGCATAACACACCGATACTGGGAATTGCGTTCTTTTAAATTGGATTGGAAAATTATTTGGTATTATGGGAATTCTGGGAATAAAGACGGTTTCTCCTGCACCGCAACCTGTTAAAATTTTGAGCCTCGATTATATTTTGTTGCAACTGGGTTACTTTTAGCCGAGTTTCATTGCAAAGTTGTGGTGGTTTTAAATTTCGGAGCAGAATAATAATCAGAAAGCTTCGAACTGCTAAGCTATCGGGAGTTACACGTGTTATTGTGAGTCAACCATAAAAGATAGATATATGCTGTCGTGGGATATTTTTTATATAATTTTAAGGTGAACATTTCCGTCATAAATGATTTCTGTGTAGCTTTAACCATTAAGGTTGCACTCGCGACGGAAGCTTAAAAAATGGAGTAACTTCTCCCGTTTTCCCAACATTTCCCTTCACTGCTCTGCTCCTATTGATTGTAGCGTGATGAAAAGTATATTATAACCAGCTCAGGAGTATGAATAATAATTGTACCAAGTTTCGTTAAAATCCGTCGAGTAGTTTTTGTTTCTATAACGGTTATACAGACAGACAGACAGACAGACAAAAATTTTACTGATTGCATTTTTGGCATCAGTATCGATCCCTAATCATCCCCTGATAGTTATTTTGTAAATATATTTCATGTACAGAATTGACCTCTCTACAGATTTATTATAAATATAGAATAGAAGATATAGATAGTTGTATTGTAAGATTAACTTAAATTATGTAAAAATCACAGATCAAAAATAAAATAATAAAATATTAAACTGCAGTCAAATAATTATGTAAGTCAGAATCATCTTTAGGCATAAATTTCATATCCATAATAATTAAAACGTAGAACCATCATTCTTTCAGAAAGTTTACAGTTAGAACCATCTTTTGGCATACATTAAATAAAACATTTCATTGTGAACATACGTGGTTTTTATTTCCCTGTAAGAAACATGTAAACATGCAAGCAAGCATGCAGTTATGCTAAACGAAATTATGCAGAATTCGGCTAAATAATAATTATACATACTAAATAATTTTTATGCCTTAAAAATATTCGTTTAAGGAAGATTATACCAAGTGTGTTACGCCAAATGAATTTCGGAGTATCAAAATTCTGCCAAATAGAAGGAACCCGTGCAACTGTGCCATTATACACTAACAACATTATACAATATATACCTATCTAATAAGTAGCTGAAAGGTAATAATAATAATGTTTATAGTACAGAAATTATAATATTGTTATGTATTTAACAGTGTATGCGTCTGTACCGAAATTTTAAGGTGTATTATCCTACATATTTTAGAAGATAGCATAATGTTCTACGCGATCGCTTTTTTGTAACCACCTAAAATTGGTCGGATTACCACGGTGTTGAAGTTCCTAATGACTTTTATTTAATTATCTCGTTAATTATTGTATGTACTACTCTGAAATTTTACAGGTATATAACTGAATTAAGCAACTAAATATTGATATAACATTCAGTTTATATAACCGTATACAGGTTTATCGGTGGCCAAATAACTCCGCGCGCATTGTGACCGTGAACGTGGAGAACTGAATATCATCATAATTTGTTAATTACCACCAGGATACTAATGAAACTTCATATACATTTGAAGGTAGTTAAACGCTACAAAATAACGTTTAAAGTAAGTCTTTAGAGCTCATATTCAGAGTGTTAGGACCTAAAGAAGTGTTTTTATATTTCATTAAATAACTTTTAAACGGTATATCATTTTGTTATTTTTATTGCGAAACAAATTAAAACTAATTCCTAAGAAGTCATGTACAAAAGACGATAAGAATCCGCTTAACCGTTTCAGAGATCCAGCAAAACCACAAACGTTACTCCAGCAAAATCTCGAATAACTTCGCAGCCGAAGAAAGAACAAAAACAAAATAACGTGTAACATTTACCTCGTCTAGACAACTAAATGTGTAGCTAATATTTATTTCAATATTCCCATTATTTAAAAAAAAGTTTTGCTGCGGTAACGTTTCAAACGTTACCCCAGCAGAATATGTTTTTGTGTAATAACTAAAAAACTATATGTGTAACAAATTTAAAAATGTGCTTAACAATTACAGAAACTGGGCAACTAATTATCTATAAGATTTAAATGACTATTTTCGACATTATTTTGCTGGGGTAACGCACACCGGATAACTTATGCGCTCAAGATCTGACAAGCGTCTAAGTGAAGAGCAGTCAATAGACCGCACTTGAACTGAACCTCAGACTAAGGATTTTCCTTAGTCAGAGAACTGAACGCAGTAGTGATGTGTGGTGGCTTCTCTAGTACGTAGTACATATTACCTCAATGATATTCACTAGAGATGTCAAGAAATCAGTAATTCATTCATGAATGTAATATGTTCTAAAGCCTGTTAAATTAAATATGTGTTATATGATCCCCCCGAAACTTGATAAAAACTTATTGTTTTAGTTCTTTAGTTTTCTTTAGGTAATAGGCAACATTTTTTTGTCATAAGTAGAATTACCTTACTTTATCTGACATAAAAATGAGTTGCGTTAGGTACTTTACATCCCAAAATATACGATGTACTGGTAGTATTAAAAACCTACTAAGTTAACCGATTCCGTGCGGAGGTCATTTCAACCGACGACAAAAAGAGGAGGTTATCAATTCGACGCGTATATTTTTTTTTTTTTTTTTTTTTAATGTATGATCATCGATTACTCGAAGACGGCTGAACCGATTTGGAAAATTCTTTTTTTGATTGAAAGGGTATACTTTGGTATTGGTCCCATTTTCATAAACGTCAGGATCTGATGATGGGATCCTGGAGAAATCAAGGGAACTCTTCAAATATTATAGGCACACCTATGTCGTTTTGGGTATTTATTATAGTAACTTGTGCAGTTGCTCTCAAAAAGTACCATTTGAGGAAGTGGAACTGATGATGAAGACCACAGATGGCCGCCGAAACTACTCAATAATAAGTATTGAGTGGATTGCGATTCGATTACTTGAATATGGATGTTACACACTTTATGCTCGTCACAATGCATATGGTGATGTAGAGCTGATGGTGAAGTACCAGGAGAACTCCTCAACAATTAACGGCCCAGCATTGGGAAAAGCAATATTTTGTAAAAGGTTATAAGTAGTTGATAATTAGGCTCTTGTAACTAGGTAAATTAAAAATAGACCAACTAAAAAGAGTGAAATAAAAACTTTTTACCAAAAAATTAAACCGACTCCCAAAAAACACTGCAAAGTGAAAAATAACTTTAATTTCGGAAGTCGGTGCCAAAAATGAAAATACACAACTAAAGACACCGACTACCGAAATTAAAGTTATTTTTCACTTTGCAGTGTTTTTTGGGAGTCGGTTTAATTTTTTTAGCAATCTTTAGTGCCTGGCGTCAAACAAAAATTTCGTGATGCCTCTGGGGCACCAAGCGCCAGAGACTTTGATGATTCCCCTGGGGAATCATCCGCCATGAATTGTAAATTTTAGCTTATTCTCGTTTTCCACTTGTTAAAGAGTCATTTACCATTGTGTATCGAACGTAATCAATCAGTAAATTCGTTCAGTGCATTTAAAAGTGACGATCTGTGTGTTTTTATGGAAATGCAAGGTAACTGACTAATTTCTATTAGGTGTTGTAAACCTTTTTGCATTCTTTTATGGTTGTATTTATTCAAGAGTGTTATATAGAATTTGTTCACGTACTTTTTGAGTTTGCAGCGAGGTGATATTTATTTATTATACAGTGTTATGTAGGGAAACAATTTTAAACCCGCTATTTTGATGGTAAAATTGTTTCTCTACAAAACAATGAAATATAGAACATATAACTGAATGGGAAGTCCGAATCTAATGAATCAAAAATATTCTACTCGTACCTACAAACACTTACCTGATTATGAAGTGTTTTATTTGGATAACAATGTAAATGTATTTTATTGATAAAAAATATCTATGACTATCTACTTAAAAATGTGGATTTTTGTTAAGCGTTTAATTGACAACCTTTTTATTTTGTTGTAGAGTTACCCAGACAAAAATCGAACAGCGCAAAAAATGGGCAAAACCCATTGTTTGTTAGGTCGCCGATCCGCCTCGCACTCTTTGTAACCCCATCATGTTTTGAGGCAAAAATGAACCTTATGACAAAAGCATTTAATTTTTTGAGAAACATTCCAGAAAGTTGGCGGCTGTTAGAATTATTATCAATAATAAAATGTGACTCGACAACTTGGTTTACAACCCCTGAAGTCTGCTAATTTACGAAATTACTTGAAACGAACACTGTGGGCATGATATGGGTGACAAATAAAGACACTTTTATTTACGGGACTCTTTGACAAATGTGGTTTTAGCCGAGTTTTTTATGTTTCAGTTTTGTATCCTCTCGGGCACCATACGCCATACGCAATAGATTTACATGGTGCCTGTGCGGCATCATCCGCACGGAAACGGTTAAATACTGGCTTTGTAGTAGGATAGGTAAATATGATAAAAACATTGAAATAAAACGATTTTGTAGTCAAATGAAAAATTGTTATTTATTTACTTATAACAAAGACCACAAAAATATAAAAAGTTCACTTATTAACTTAGTGACCATAT
This sequence comes from Tholera decimalis, assembly GCA_943138885.2. Lineage (NCBI taxonomy): Eukaryota > Metazoa > Arthropoda > Insecta > Lepidoptera > Noctuidae > Tholera > Tholera decimalis. The sequence goes on from OW964549.2 coordinate 26,569,172, forward strand.
TAAACTAGATTATTACTAGAGTATTTACTAGGTATTCTTATTAAACTTTATTTTATATTAAATTATAATCCCAGCTGCTATTTATGACTTCTCTTCGTAATAAGAAAATATTTTTGGCACGTAGGTAATTAACAACGCTATTAAGGAGTATGAAAGCTTAGATAGTGTAATTCGCAAACATAAACTATTTCTTAAATATGTGGAGCACCTAATTAAACTACCATTTATTAGACATTCTTTAAAACTCAACATCTTTTCACTTTATAAAATTCTAAGCCAGTCTCTGTTAAGCTATCACTTACCTAATCGACAATAATAGGTACCCATAGTTTCAAATCACAGTTAAATCATAATAATATAAGTTTGTTAACCTTTTGACCGCCACAGTCCTGTCCTGTATAGACGACAAGCCAAAATTTGCCCAGCACGCCACGGTCGCGACTGGGTGACAGAATTTTAAACGTAAATAAATATCACAAAACTGCATTGTTTTGTTCATTTCCCTTGTTAATTATATACCTTATCTCTTCTTTATTTATTTGAAGTGATGTGAACTGCTTTCGTCAGGTTTCATGTATAGTAACATAAGATGACAAAAAAGAAAACCAGTTATAAAGTTCGAAAAACTTAATGCCCTCGGCGCCACAGTCACCATAACAGGACACGTAGTGATGTAGATACCAGTCAATAAAACAAGAATATCGATCTTGACGGCAACCTACGTTATATTTAATTTACTCTGAATTCTGCACTAATAAATAAATAAAACATTGATACTGAACTTTTATGTTTGAGAAATCAAGAAAATTGTATAGTACTGCACGCTAACGCTCTTTAAACGTGGAGTGTTAGTAGATTATCGATTAATTGTAATGACTGAAGTGCCCATCTCTATCACTCTGTTGAATTGTCTGTTCCGGGGACACCACAGTCGTCTATGTTTGACAGTCCCATGACGACAAACGCGATTTTTTTTCAAACAGAGTAGTTTATTTTCTGTTATTATTATTAATAATGGAGGAGTATAATATGAGTAGTGAAGGCTTATTAAATATACTGCAAGGAGTCGACAATGACACGTTTATCATAGAAGACAGCGCAATTACTAGTACTACTGCACATATGTCATCAGTTAGTGGCGATGCACTATAGTACATTATGATTATGATGCATGTGTGCTATGTTGATCATTGCACACACGTTTCATACGACGTTTTTCAACACTCTTACGAGGAAAAAACAGACTTGTATTGTTAAATATTAACTTGGATGGAAAATATGAAGACGATGAGTCGTTGTTTGTTAATGAGGTTAAAAAAAAAGCACATCTCCAACCTCCGACTAGTAAATAGTTATCTGTGGCGTTATAGCACTAGTGCAGTAACGTAAAGTAAAAACCACGCGTTTCGAATACACTGGATCATGGACCTAATAGCGGTTCATTAACCCTTTGACCGCCAACGACGCCTACAGGCGACAACAAAAAAGTGTCCAGACCGCCAACGACGCCTGTAGGCGACACCAATTTGGACCCTTATTTACAGGAAATAAAGTCAATGAATATTTTAACAGCTTTTTTTAATATCATCCCCATACTTCATTAAATTAAAGTAAATAAAATAAAAGCTTGTTCTGTGACGTATAATCCTGAAATTTAAATTTTTCCAAGACCATCTGTAAACTCGTAAAAATATAGGCCCACCAGACGCCATAGTCGCTTTAAAGCGACACTAGTGATGAGGTTATAGTCGATATTCATTTACTAAGCTACATGATGCTTTGACTGCAATCAATACAAATACTAAAAATTAGTTATAATTCTGAACAATTTGCAAAATAAAAACATTTTAATCAAAAATAAATGAAATGAAATAAATAAATGATGTAGGATAGTGGAACCAAAAGATGAACGCCCCCCAGAAGATGAACAATTGTAAATAAAAGTAGAATTGTAACAATACTGATTGACTTTTATGATTAGCTTTTTTTTCTCGCTTAGAGCTACATTTTCACCGCCCGCCTCCATAAAAACGTCGGCAGTCACGCGTCAGGCGCGCTTGCGTTTAATAATTTTGTGTGTGGTTTGCGCCAAAAATCATCATTGTATGGAAACCTACTTAAGGTGAGTACTCCGCAGATTTAAGCTAATCGTTTAGTTAAATTAAGAATTATTGACACAATATTTTTTTTCTTTGCCAAGTAAAATCTTGATTAACTCAGTGACTAAAACGTAGTCATATATGTATTTATAAAATTTAACATATTTATAGCGTATAAAACACTGTTCAATAATGGTTTTAATATTTTTGACTTTAGCCAATAATTGAACACCGTTCATGTAATGGTAAAAAGTACATAGAATATTTAATAATCATTACCATTTAACTAGTGGATAAAAATGATCTATGTATTGTTTAAAAATATCTGTTTATTTAATAAACTAAAAACCTAAAGTTGAACGGGTATTTTTATTTAAATTTTACAAGATTTATTGGTTTCAATATAGTATGAAATCAGTAGTGTTCACTTTTAGGATAAATTATCAAAAGTTGAACCAAAAATATCCTTACAATTTTTTTCGTTCAACTTTTAGTTTTGTTTCCTAAATTTTAACGAATGTACACCTAGAAAATACAAAATGAAATACTTGCATGCATGTAGACCGTTTTAAACAATTTAAGCGTGCATGATGCAGGTGCATGAGCTACTTATGTTCATACATTCAAACAAAGAGGTAATCTATAACAGATGCGGTCTACACAGTCTGCGAAGGAAAGCAAGCAAATTTGATGACCTGACACTGACATATTTTGTTGAACCATCTACCGAAGATTTGGAAGAAGTATCGATGTCAGATATAACCAAGAGATTGCCATATCCTCGAACTGGGTGAAGTGGATGATTACTTTTGAAAATTGTGATCTCAATATGTACGAATTATTTTTATTATAGAGAAGGTTTTCTTTTTAATTGATGTTATACTAGTTTTAAGTTAGAGTTGTAAAGGTACCTAGTACCTTTTTGAAAAGTTCTTCTACCTTCTTTCGTCAAGTATTTTCCTAATTTGTTACTAAGGTATAGAATACTATGTCATTTTAGACTACCTAATTATTTTATTAAATAAACAAGTTTTTCCTTTATTTTTATTATTTTCATCTATACTTATAATAAATCTGTAGAGAGGTCAATTCTGTACATGAAATATATTTCCAAAATAACTATCAGGGGGTGATTAGGGATGGATACTGATGCCAAAAATGCAATCAGTAAAATTTTTGTCTGTCTGTCTGTCTGTCTGTCTGTCTGTATAACCGTTATAGAAACAAAAACTACTCGACGGATTTTAACGAAACTTGGTACACTTATTCTTCATACTCCTGAGCTGGTTATAGTATACTTTTCATCACGCTACAATCAATAGGAGCAGAGCAGTGAAGGGAAATGTTGGGAAAACGGGAGAAGTTACTCCATTTTTTAAACTTCCGTCGCGTGTGCAACCTTAATGGTTAAAGCTACACAGAAATCATTTCATGTCGGATATTCTCCTTAAAATTATATAAAAAATATCCCACGACAGCATATGTCTATCTTTTATGGTTGACTCACAATAACACATGTAACTCCCGATAGCTTAGCAGTTCGAAGCTTTCTGATTATAATAATATTTGTCTATTCTTACGTTTATAACACTCTCAGTCACCCCTAATTGAAAAATTTAACATTATTAACTATTCCATAAAAAAGAATCATATAAATCGGTATAGAAATACCAGTTATACATGAAATACGCTAATAATAAGCCATCGCGCGTGAATACTGAATCATGCTATTTATTATATATTTATTATATATATTTATTTTTGAGAATCGGTCGCCGCGCTCGACGCGTCTCGCGGCCTGATGATATAAAAATTGGCCAAGTGCGAGTCAGACTAGCCCATGAAGGGTTCCGTAGTAACTATAATAATATAATATAATATGTATATTTATTTGACGAAAAAAAAACCTTACAAATTTCTTAAAACTAGCTTATTTACATTTTTTACAACTACGCCAAATAACTTTGTTTTTCATAGTGTTTGTATGAATTACAAAGTTATATTTGCGGTTTTAGAAAATATGCTGCATCTCAAAAACTGCTGAACTGATTTTATTCAAACCAATTTTGATTGAAAGTTTACATTAAGATCTACAGACATATATTTTTTACATTTTTACTCCATTATTATAGAAGTTAGAGGGGGGGACACACATTTTACCACTTTGGAAGCGTATATCTTTTAAACGATTAACCTTATGAAAAAGTGGCTTTAGAAATCTCAATGTCATTTTTTAAGACCTGTATTTTCTATTCCGTGGGATGGACATAGGCTACATTTTTTTTACGAAATACGGCGGAAACGCGGACGAAGTCGCGGGCAACAGCTATCTATACTAATAATATAAGGCTGAAGAGTTTATTTGTTTGTTTGAACGCGATAATCTCAAGAACTACTGGTTCAAATTGAAAAAATATTTTTTAATTAAATAGTCAATTTATAGAGAAAGGCTACAGGCTGTGTATCATTACGCTAAGGCCAATAGGAGCGGAGCGCCAATGAAGAATGCTTCAAAATCGGGGTTAAATTAGCCCAAAGTAACTATTCCACGCGGACGAAGTCGCGGGCAAAAGCTAGTTAAAAATACACTAATAAATTAGGTACACAATTTCTACGCCTTCTCTTAAGTCATATCAAAATCTTAGTTCAACTAATTGGGGATCAGTGTTCAATTATAGGAGGAAAACCCATTTTTTTATTAATTCTTATTTTGTATAAAACTCATGAGACAGTTTTTTATTTATTTTTGAAATAATCTTATAATTTTCGAGCATCAAAAATAAACAGAAAAACAACTTCAACTATTAAGATAATTTAATTACAAATATTCAAAGTTAGCAATCCGGCTTAATCGTTCATTTATTGGTTCCTACCTGCAAAGATTGTTATTTTAGTTGTGCTTGTCACGTCACTAATTCGAAGCCATCTTTCATTGGAGCTAACGCGATTGTCGCTGTCAAATAACTTTTGACGAGATGTTGAGTTGAGTTTCGTATTGCATTTCAAACGAGATTCTTCTCCGCAACGTGACCGCATTTTGCGAGCGGGAATGTCTTTTTTTAGTTTACCCCGGGACTTATATGCCTTTCCAGAATTTTTAAGATTTTTGACTACATTAGCTTTCCATGTTTCCGGTTTTCGCAGTTTTATCTTACCCTTTACTATTTCATGCGCTAAGTGTTCCTCATTTCCAATAGTATTATTATTACCAGTGTCACTTTCAGGTAAATGTTCCTCAAAGTCAACAACATTTTCGCTAAGATTTTGATCCTCGCGATTAGAGACAGGAACGTTAAGTTCATCCCCAGCGCTCCAGCTTGAGCTACTGCTGGAACTGCTGCTTGAGCTGCTTAATGAACTCAAACTGGTAGATGAAGACAAAAGAGAGCGAGGTAGTGGTATTTGTGGAGAAGTAGGAGACTTACGCATAGGAGAGAAGATAATTTTTCGTTTGGGAATAGGGCTTTCGTAGTGCGGATCTGCGTCCGAATCGTCGAAATCGCTTCGATCGCCGCTGTGAACTGGTGAGACAGTATAATATTGACGTTTAGGAACTCGTCGTCGTTCGTCAGCCTTAGTTAACTGCTCATCGAGATTTGGGCGATATTCTAGTAAGCTCGGCAATGAAACTGACCTTAAACACTCAGCATGCAATTCAGACTTCCTTACACTATCAACCATTTCGATACCAGATGGTTGTGCTGTTGGCTGATCAGGATCTTTTTTTCTGCATTGATGAGATCCAACATAATTTACCCCCGGCCTTTCATTGTCCTAAAATAAATAATGTCCTTATTTCATTATACGAGCGAATAAAAGCCAAGTTAAATATTCATTCAACTTAACCATCGTTAGTCGGAATTCATGTTTTATGTCATGTAAACCAGAGTAACTCGAAATAAAAAATAATATTGTGAAGCAATATCAACATAAGCCCCCGCAAGTCAAAATATCGGTTTTATTTATCACTTAAATTTCAACAAAACTCAATCAACTCGAAATAAAATATGTAACTTACCTAATGAATTTCACATAAACTCCAGCAACTCAAATAGGCAATAATGCAAACAGCTTTCACTCACAACGGTCGCAAGACGACAACTAAAAATGGCGGGGTTATATTCGTGCCGTCTAACGTAATATAATTCAACTAAAGCAATGTTTCGCGCCATTTTTCGATAATGGCTGAAGTTATAGGCTACGTGAGTTTTAACTCCGCGTAGGTATTCTCGTGGGGATTTTGAAAACGCCATTAACTCAATATGAGTACTTTTTGAATTAGTGAGGTTTTCATCTAGGGGTGCGATATATTATACAGCGTTATTAATAATAACGCTAAAGCCTTAACTAAACTAACTAATCTGCAATCAGAATCGATAACAGGACACATTGGTGATGCAAAAATAATTGCTTTGTCATTTTTTGCCTTATATTTTTTCTAATTGCTATAAGCAAGATTGCTAGAGTAGTAAAGTTACCTTGGCTACACAGTAATAAGCGGCAAAAGCACACACATAGCTTGTTAAGTAATGTCGCGCGTATTATCCATAAATTCGGCTGTTTTGAAGGATAAAGTTGACTGTCATTAACTCAATAAATAACAAATATGTACCTAATAATAAAACAATAAATATATTCCAATCTGAAGAGATTATGTTACAATATCAGAGAAAGTAACGCTTTAAATACAATTTTTTTATTGGGCACTTACTACAAACTACTTGGTTGACAACGTTCTCGACATTCTTTTCAGATAAAGATTGGCAGAAAAAGGTATCAGGACCAACAAATGATCATGCACAACAAGCCACCACGAGTGACGACCACGGCGCGCCAAACACGCACCTGATTAATTATAAATTAAACTAAATATTTTATAGAAATATATCTTTATTCGTTAAAATAATATGGCTTATTTGTATAAAGTAAAATTTTATGTCGTTTATATAAATTGTATAATGTCAATCTATCTACCCCCCTACACCTTGGCAACAATAATAAAAATAACAAGAAATATAGGAATTTCAATTAATTAAAATGATTAAACTAATAAGTGTCGTTCAGCAAGAACATTGTCTCTCTTGCGTATTTCTTGCAGTCTTGCAAAAGATATTTGTATTCATCTTCTACCTGCCCCCTTTTTAACAAGTACACTAATATGTACTGATATGGAAAAACGGGAACGTTATGTCGAGCGAAAAACCGCAACTTGACTCTTTCAATGATTTTCATGTCGACAAAACAGTAGTCCGCTGTACAGCAACTGCCTGGGGTCCTAGAAAATTAATTGGAGTTACAAAAGTCGGCTAACATCCAGCGAGGAACAACGCAATACGATTTTTCCTGGCAAATATTAATATCATTAATTTGGACGTCAAACTAGGGGCTAAATTTGTGTGAAAAATGTTCAAAAAAACATTTGTTTCAGTCGAATTGAGGGTAAAAATAAATAAACTTCATTATCAAGTTATCAAGGGACATAAAGTTGGTATTCCTTTGGTGGCAGCGCTTTTTTGCGCTTCGTCGAGTACATGCAGTCTTATAGTTAATTAAGTACTTTTGATGAAAACTTGACAAGTTCAAGAGAAAATTTAGATAAAACTGATTTATAATATTTATTTATATTATTAATAGTTGACCCGGCAAACTTCGTATAGCACCATTTTTTGTTTTAGATTCTGAGAATAATGTACAATTTGGTGCAGGCGTTTCGATGTTATGCGCGTACATACATTGCGATGATTTTTATTAGGGTTCTGTCATTGATATACAAAAAACCCAAGATGCACACTCAACGTCTCAAAACCGTCCGCATAAAATGAGTGCTTAATTCTAAATTATGCGCCCATTTCAAATAGTATCGCATCACTCGCGTTTAGGTACACACGTCAAAAATGCCGAAATTTTCTTTGACAGATTGTTAAAATATTACGTAAAGAAGGCTAAAAAAGGATGGGCTATCGAATTTTCGCTAAGTAAAAAAGGTTAAAGATTCGTTTTTATTGTTTTTATGACTGATTATAGGAAACAATATGTGATTTGTATTTAATTTGTCTTTACACAACGGTTAAAGTATAATACGGCAAATTTCAATGGCGGCTTTTTCAGTGTCAAAACAATGTATTATGGCATCTTTTTTATTTTAGTCGCATAATAAAATTACATATTAATTTTTTTTTTATTCTTAAGTTTATGCTTTATTGTCCATACTAATATTATAAATGCGAAAGTAACTCTGTCTGTCTGTGTGTTACCTTTTCACGCCTAAACCGCTGAACCGATTTAGATGAAATTTGGCATGGAAATAGTTTAGGACCGTGGGAAGGACATAGGATACAACGGCTCAACGGCTCAACCATCGAGTCCAGAGCTCAGACTGCAGCAAAAAAGCTGGGAATCTACACATGGTGAGGCGGTACTTCACGCCTGGACAGCTTCTAAATCTGTATAAAGCACAGGTCCGTTCCTGCGTGGAGTATTGCAGCCACTTGTGGGATGGCTTTGCAAAGTACCAACTTGCTGCACTGGACTCGATCGAGCTCAGAGCTAAAAGGGTTATAGGCGAAGAGGTGCTAGTGAACAAGCTTCATAGCGTGGCTAATCGGCGAACCGTTGCTTGCCTGTCGGTTTTCTACAGATTGTACTTCGGGGAGTGTGCACAGGAGCTCCATGACCTGATTCCTCCATCTCCCTTTCACTACCGGTCTACCACCCACACTTGATTGATATACCGTCTTGTCGTACCAAGCGCTTCTCCACCATATTTATTGTGCGCACAGCCGAGCTGTGGAATTCTCTGCCGGCTTCTGTGTTCTCTGCCACTTATGACCTTTCAGCCTTTAAAGCACGAGTAAATAGCCATCTTCTTGGCTCACTCGTCCCATCTTAGACCTCATCTATCGCTTACCATCAGGCGGGATCGAGGTCAAGAGTGGGCCCATCAGTAATAAAAAATAATAGTTTTATCCCGAAATTCCCACGGGATCAAGATTTACGCGGGAAAAACCTCTACGCGAAAGAATTCGCGGGCAAAAGCTAGTATTTAGAATAGATTAGTTCTATACTTTATTGTACACTAAAAGTTAAACACATCTATTCTATTAATGAAGGAGAAGAGGTCGTCAATTTTACGTTTTTTTTAACGTTCATAAATAAAATAAATAAATAATTTATTGAACATAAAAATATTACATCTATCAAGTGAAGCAGGCTCGCTAAGCATTGGAGTCAGGGGACTCCAATGCTAAGCGAGCCTGTGTTACAGGAATCAGTGTCCTACGCTATACATTAATACACATTTAATTTTTATGTAATAAATTACAAACAATAAGTAACATTAGAAGGTATTGAGAACAAAAGAAATAGAAGCGAAACGTGTATGTGTATGTAAGTTTGAGTGTATGTGTGTAATTGCGTGTGTGGGTGTGCGTGTGTCTGGACGCGTGTGCCTTAACATGAGTATGTGTTTTGAATAAATTAATTTACTGTACTGACGAAATTATTTTTTTAATGTCGTCATAGCTCAGAGAGTAAAGCCATGGTTTTAAAATTTGTTTGACCTTATGTCACATAAGCTTATAAATTGGGATAGTTTTATTTGCTCTATTGTAGATCCCAGAATTGAACACTAGAACAGAACTGAACTGAACACACTAAACTTACGTCTAGACACTTTTGGGCAAAAGTGTCTAGACGTAAGTTTAGTGTGACATTTGGGAACTTTACAAACGGGAAACCCAGTGCGTTTGCTTATGAAATCTGGGCTTACTGGTAACAACCTGTGTCTACGTAGTATGGTACGGAGGATATAATATATTGGGGAACTGTAAGTACTTGAGCTTCCGAGTATAGCAGTCCAGTGGGATAGATTCGTTTTTCAATATTTGTTTAATTGATATACACATGTCATCTACCCAAAAACATTTACGCTATAATTACGTCTTTAGAACACAATTTAACAAACTTTTATAATACTAACAAAAATGTCTTATAAAAAAATTAGTATATAAGTCTCCACTCAATGCCTTGTCCTATCGACCAACGTCAGTCGTAAAATTTGATTGCCTTGTGCACATTGCTTTGTAAAAACAACTTTAAACAATTTTCATAAGATGGAATTTGCAAAAACATATTTTTTATTTATAGCATAACTATTACTACGCAGGTGGTGAGTGTTTGGCGACAGTTTCGAGCGTCACTTTTCTTCGAGAGTGTGCATCTTGGGTTTTTTGTATATCAATGGGTTCTGTACTCAAAGGGCAAAACGGGATCCTATTACTAAGACTCCACTGTACATCCGTCTGTCTGTCTGCCCTTCTGTCACCAGGCTGTATCTCATGAACCGTGATAGTTCGATAGTTGAAATTTTCACAGATGATGTATTTTTGTTGCCATAGCGGCAACAGAAATACATCATTTGTGAAAAACAACAAATACTAAAAAACAGAATTAAATAAATATTTAAGGGGGCTCCCATGCAATTAACGTGATTTTTTTATACATAATTCAAGCTCAAACTCAAAATGTTTTATTTCACATAGGCCTACATGGGCACTTACAAAACGTCAGCAGTTAGGACACCGTTCAAAATTGGTCATTTTCTGGAGAAGATGGTACGGAACTAATGGTACGGAATCCTTCGTGCGCGAGTCCGACTCGCACTTGGCCTGTTTTTATGTATTAAAACTGATATTGCAATAAGTACCTATATGCAACGAATTAGGAATGATATAGAACACGAACTCCGCTCAAAAATGGTTCCACGCAATACACAACCAAGTAGGCGGGGTGAAAAAAATACAACCAAAGCCCCTCTCAGTCTGACGTGCGCTCAGTGACAGACACCAGAATCGTGTTGATTAGGGAAAAATCCAAGAAAAAGTTCGTTTCTGAGGGATAAAAATGACCTCCTGCGTAGTAAGGTGGTGTAAAAGATGGAAAGAAGGAAGTAAAAAACTAACTGGGATAGCTTATCACTCGTAAGTAAAATAATTTCGTGTTTTATTTTCGTATAGACAACCACGAGTTGTCAGTATTATGCAACAGGTAGCCAGCCAGTTTTTAATACCTAAATGTTATATATTTTATATTAAGTACAGAGTTTTATAAATTGATGGATTGGTTTGCCTGTGTGTTTCTTATTTTAGTTTCCCCAAAAAAGAGAGTCGACGACTACAGTGGATTGCAGCAGTCCGCTTAGAAAAAAGAGAGGATGACTGGTTACCAACTAATGCCAGTAGGGTTTGCTCCATACATTTTGGTAACGAAGACATATATTCGTCACGCACTGGCTATCGTATGCTAAAAAATCTGCTGTACCTAATTGTACGGTTAGTACTGTTGCACAGCATTTCGTGAAAAATTCGGGTAAATCCTAATAACTTAATTTAAGGATTACTTAAGAATACAAATTTTAAATCACGTCTAATGTGTTTTATGTTATCAGTAGGTATTACACCACGTTGCAACAATGCAGGTCATTAAATCGGCACTCCGTATATGAGCTGATAAATAGAGCAAGCCAGCCTTTAGGAGATGTTTCTGTCCATTTTACCAAACAACAAAGTTTTGTTTTGAGTACCTCGAGTACCCTTAAAATTTGGCTGACTTCTATCTAGTTTTATTGATAATTATTGAAATTGTAATGGGTTACCTACGATCTGTAGTAACATTTGGCGTATATTTCACTCTTGTGGGTCAGGAATTTTTTTATATGGCCGACGGGCATTCCCTTTTATGAAGCTTTACACTTTTTGTAAACTTAATGTAAAGAGGTTTAATATTAATTTATAATATTTGAATTCATAATAAATTACTGACTCCTACTGAATACTGCATAACACCATCCTCGCCGCTCGATGTCACGAAACAATCCATCTTGTTCGCACTCGCTTGATTCATATTTCAGTTTCGCTCTAACATTATCTTACTAAATAAAATAGCGCCCCAAATTAATGAATTGACGGATCCATGCGCAGAAAATAAATTTAGCAAAGTATTTTGTTTTGTTTGTGCGCGTGATGCATTCGTATTATCAGTTTAGTGGTATGAGTATGGAACCATGTTTTAGCGGGCTTCGTTAGAGAGTTATATTTCTATATCATTCCTAATTCGTTGCCTATATGCAGGTGGGCAAAAACACGTGACATTATCTAATATAATTTTAAAATGAAATGTAGTTACTGACCGTGGATCATACGTGACAGGCTTTGCTTTCAAAGTCTTGAATATCATCTGATAATATTGCCTGTACTTCCTCTTCATGATGAGTACTATCTGTTTACCTTCGAACGGATACTTGGCACTGAGTGCATCTAGCTCCAAGTGCCAGTACACGGCTGCTTTTGACACTTCGACACTAGTTGAGTCTATTTCCAATATTTTTGGGTGTTTGAGCCATTCATACAGATACTCCTGTAAAAAATAGAACATACGTTGAATGAGGATTGACAATGAAGATCACAAATCTAATGTGATACATGGACGAAGGAACACCTCTATATTTTTTCCATCTAAACTACAAAATATTTTATTAATACGTATGTTTGTTTGAAGTAAGTCTCGTAGAGTATTTATCTGATCGCGTATATTTTTTTATGATAGAAAAACTACACTATCGCCGAGTAGATTTTTATTCCCACCAATTCAGTCATTCCTGTGGGATAGGTCAGCGATGACGCGGGATATAAAATGTTTTTAAATTTAATTCTTTTAGCTTAATTCTTACTTTTCCCATATCACAAACCTACCATAACAGTACACATACATACCTGTAGAAACTTCTTGCATCGAAAGCTGTCGTAGATAAAGTTGACATGAATCAACCATTTGCCAGTGGAAAGGGCGCATACCATCATCCCAGTGAACGTATCATTTGGCAACACTGCTATGAAATGTGTTGCCAACATCTCCATTTTAGTGTTTTCTGCTACAACTCCGCCTAACTCATTTATCATTGCTGCAATTCTTTCGCGATTCTATAAAAGGTAAGATATTATAGAAAAACTCAAATTGTTCAGTTATTTTTGAAAAATATAACAAAACATAGTGATAATGTAATCTATCACAAGTAGATTTTAGTCTATATTGTGAAATAAAAACAAAACGGATAAATAAAAGAAAATCTGCCATATTGCAATACATTTAAATTCTTGCGTACATGTTGGAAGGAATTATGGGAGGCCTTTGACCAGCGCACTATGGGACCAGCAGGTATTCTCCATCTCAAAAATCGATAACTAAATAATTAATTAAAAAACTAAAAAATTAATTAAAAATTAAAAAAAAATCGATAACAAAATATTTTTCACGTATTTGTGAATATCTAGGCAATAAAAGAAATCAAACATCATCATTTTAAAAATTATATATTTTTCGTTAAAAAATGGCAAAGATAAAGTTAATACGAAATTTCATACAAAAAATTATACAGTTACATTAAAATAGCAATAAAAGTTACAGTTTTGCTTAAAATAAGTTTAAAACTAAATTATTATTATCAAACAAATTGTTACAAGATAAAAAAAATTGTTTTAGGATTCCTATTCATCACTTTCTATTTCCAACAATTCTTTTCGGTTATCAATGTATACTGGCCGATTTTTTCTGCGTTTATAGGGAATCCCGATGACATAGTTTGAAGAATTAAATATAAACTCTTGATTAATTCTTCATCAATTCAATTCTCTGCAGAACATTGGTAACAATTTTGGAAAAATCTCCTTGCCGTATTTCCGTCATTACTATTACCGGAACCTTGACGTTGTTTATCAATGTGCAAACCAAGCACTTCTCGGAAACGTTATAGAACATATTTTTTCTTGTCTTCTTTAAGTTGGTTGTTTTCTGGAGTTGTTGCAGACCACTTCTCAAAACCTAAATTGTAAGAAATATGGACGATCATTTCCATAAATCTTATCCATGCGTGTAGTGTCGACAATCCGTATTTAAACGCATTTTCATTTTCAATTCTCGTTGTAACTTTTAAAAGATCATTCATTTGTCTGGGAGTTGCTCCACAAACAGTGCAGGTAGCACTGGAAGATGTGTACGTTAATACTTGAGCAACTTTCCCATCAATCATTGTCATAAACAGTTCATGTTTAACTTCGATGACTTTGTCGTCTATTGACACAAGAGTTGGAATCAATTGATCAATTTTGGCTTCAGTATCACTGACAACCGCTGTAGTTTCTTCGGGATTTCTTTTGCAAATTGTAGTAAAATTGGACTGCAATATCTAAGAGATGAGCAAGTAGGATTCTGCCATATAACTGCAGAAGTTTCTTCGTCTACTAGTCGCAGTGGTACAAGGGACACTAAAAACAAATTAGCAACTGATATTTGTTACACTTTGTCCGGAGGATCCATCACATCCCCATTTAGTGAACAGCTTGAGACGATTGTAATTTGTCAATCCTGACTTTATCTTTTTTTTATTACTGATGGGCCCACTCTTGACCTCGATCTCGCCTGATGGTAAGCGATAGATGAGGTCTAAGATGGGACGAGCGAGCCCAGAAGATGGCTATTTACTCGTGATTTAAAGGCTGAAAGGTCATAAGTGGCAGGGAACACAGAAGCTGGCAGAGAATTCCACAGCTTGGCTGTGCGCACAACAAATGTGGAGGAGAAGCGCTTGGTACGACAAGACGGTATATCAACCAAGTGTGGGTGGGATTGGGATCCAGCCGTGCGTCTGGTAGATCGGTAGTGAAAGAGAGATGGAGGAATCACGTCATGGAGCTCCTGCGCACACTCCCCGACAAACCGACAGGCAAGCAACGGTTCGCCGATGAGCCAGGCTAGTCCACTAGCACCGCGTCGCCTATAAGCCTTTTAGCTCTGCGCTCCATCGAGTCCAATGCAGCAAGTTGGTACTTTGCAGAGCCATCCCACAAGTGGCTGCAATACTCCACGCAGGAACGGACCTTTGCTTTATACAGATTTAGAAGCTGTCCAGACGTGAAGTACCGCCTATAATACGGAAGACTGTATGGTCTAAGAGATCTTGGAGATTGATTTTTGCGCTTATATTTGTCACCGTTATACTGGATGCAAGTGGATCGCAAGCCTTTTTTGCTTCACTTAGTACTTGATACGAAGGCAATACAGAACTTAAATTCTTATCAACGAGTCTTTTTCTTAGGTACGTATATTGGGCTTTAGTTAAATCTATTTCAATACACATACTCAATGAAATGAAATAAAGGAAAGTGTATCTGGATTGAGTATGTTTTGTAGAATTACTTTTTTCTCTTCTTTTTCCTTATTTCTGATAATAGTCACAATCGACGCTTCGTCATTTTCACCCATGGATCGTAAACCTTGCACATAAGCGTTACGGACATGTCCCATTCCATACTCCTGGACCAGTTCCACATTTTTTCGTTTCTTCGTGTTTTCCGAACACTCGTCATATGGTTTTGTTGGTCTATCACGATCACCAGAAGTATTCAAGCCAGAATTTTCAGATGTTGAGGTACTGCAAGAATTCTAAGGTACTTTTAACTCACCATTTAACCAATTTGAGCATAGGCTCTCAAAACTGTCTGGCTTTCATTTAGCTTTGGTTTATTTCTGGTTGCAACTTGATGTTAGATTTTTTGAATACTCTCTATTACAGTATTAATTTCAGTTTCCGATTATTTAAAGTTGTCCAACAAATATTTTTTGAGGTCTTCCCACTTATTATTTTATCACAAAGATCGCATCGAACACAAACGAATTCACTCATTGTTAGATAATAAATGTTTGTTTTTCTGTTAATTGTTACTGGACAGAAGTATCTGAACATTTTGATGAATATAAAGGACCAATATTTTAGTGTCTTGTGCAAAAACCACGGAACAATTGATTATAACAGTTCTAATGGAAATAGTGTAATCAGTACTGATTGTAATTAATTACCACATCAGATAAATAGAACTTTCACAGCAATATAGTTTATCATACTTGTGATTAAGGTGATCACCGCAAACAAAAGTGCTATGGGAAGATTCTTTCAGATATAATAGTAGTCTATTAATTTTTTAATATATGCTTCTATCATAGAAATGGAAAAAAAACGTTGAAAACAAAATATAATAATTAAATAATTATAATATTTCATAATAAAAAAGAAGAACCGTAATTTTCGGGGGTGTTTTTATTTTCCCCCGATTGAAATTATTGTTTCTAAATCACCACTGGCGCAACAAACGCTCAAGTTTTTTTTTAAATCCTCATATTACTGAATAGGTAAGGTCTCTAATAGAGTGATTAACTTGAAACCGGCAGCTTTCAGCAACAAGGAAAACTCCAATTGCAATAAACAAAAACGAAATTTTCTTTACTTCACTAAAAAAATATTAGAAAATAAAACAAATGTACTTTTTTACGAAAACCGTGGTTACAAATTGGACATTCTAAGCTATCTAATGACGTAACACTAACATACTTCCTTGGAAAACTTCCGAATAATTTTGTGTTGCACTTCCTTAACGGTAATTTAATTGGCATAAAAATATTTATGCCCAATGTTTGAGATTCATTTATAAACGTTAAAATAAGTTATTTTTTTTGTGATTTATTCGTATGTTCAATCCTTTGAGAGTATAAAACCATAAAGAAATCTATGGATTTACGACTTTCGTCAAAACCATTTTAGAGATAGAAAATACTGTTTGGTACCATAGTGCAGCGGGGTAATATGTATAAAAAATAATACTTGCAAATAAAACAAAACCTATAAAGACTGATTTGTTATCTCTAAATATTATAAAACAATGTCCCCCGCCGCGTCTATCTGTCTGTTCGCGATAAACTTAAAAAGTACTGGATGGATTTTCTTACAGTTTTCACTAACACATAGGAGTGATTCCTGAGGAAGGTTTTGGTGTATAATAAGTTAAGGTTATGTGCAAATTGGATGAAATGCGACGATATTAGTTCAACATGTCGGAAAAAATTAAGCCGATCGGGAGCTTTAATCAAAAACGCTGCCAAAATCTTTTGAGTGACAAAACAATGTATGATGGGATTGTTCCTCTTTCGTAGATCTACCAAAGAGTCCGTGATAGCATATGGCTATCTCCCAACTCCCAAGGATAACCACAATAACCATTTTTATCTTTTACAAATTACAATAAAATGATAGGTTATTTTATTTATGAAGATGTTTTTAACAGTACAGTATTATTCCTTATTCAATTAAATACGTTAGATACGTTGAACATTTTAGATAGAATAAAATTAATATCTTACGAGTTATCGCAAAATAAAAATTACCGGACGATAATTAATTAAGCAAAATAATATAAGCAAAAATAAACTCTATTACCCGAGCGAAGCCAAATCATGAAATTTTGCAAGATGCAAGGTTTCAACAAAATTAAAAAAAGATAATTATTAGTTACATTTTCTTTAACTAATATACTAATATTATAAATGCGAAAGTTTGTGAGATGCATCACGCAAAAACTACTGAACGGATCTAAATGAAATTTGGTAAGTAGATAGATGACATCCTTGGAATAACACATACTACTTTTTATCCCGGAATTCTCACGGGATCGGCTTTTACGCGGAAAACCCTCCCACTAGTAGTAAACTTATGTTTTCTGATGGATAATGGACCTTTTATAGTTCTTGGTTGATTTTTATCATGTATTGCGACAGAAAACTACAAAACTGTTTGACCCAACATGCACTTGGCTTTTTTTACTTACATTGATACTTTCAGATAGCATGAACACCTTCTTCTCACAGGCACAAATTAAATTCTGTTTCAATTTCCATGACTCCTCAGATGTGCCACTTGGAGAATGGTAATCACTGTCTAAAACAGGACATTCAAACAAAATGGTTAATTTTCTGATATCAGATGGAAATAAATTTAGTACAGACAGGATATAGAGTTGACCTTGGGAAAGGACATAGGCTACTTTTTATCGCGGATAACATCACAATCCCGCGAGATAACGTTGTGTAGTCCGCGCGGCGAGCGCGAGAGCGGGCGGGCGAAGCCGCGGGCGGAAGGTTAGTTATATATAAATAAAACTAACAAGTCTCATTTTTCGTAAGTTTAAACTAGTTGTAGTCGGTTTGGTAACACTGGCCGTGTTACCAAACCGACTACCCTGAGATGAAACATTGAAACAAACTCAGAAATCAATGTTGTTGAAGTCCATACCACCCATACTGATCAAATCATTTGGGAAATGTAGGTTTATCTGTGATGCACTTTTGAGGAAAGAAAGAGATTTGAGTGGACCTGTCTAAACAGTACAAACATTTGTCAGTTATCGCATACATAGCTCAACTAAGAACATTAACCTTTTGAACGCCATTGTCACATATATGTGACAAACGAAATCTTACCCTGAACGCCAACGTCACAAATATATGACAAAATACACGTCGCACCATATTATGAAATAAACAATTTAACCATTACTTTTGTGTGTTTTTATTTATATAATTTAAAAGTTTAAGCTTCCGTCTATATTGTATTGCATGAAACTAATATAAATAAACCACCAATATCGAGAAATTTGTTGTTTTAAAAGTAGATGTTAAACGCGTATAAAAGGAGTGTCTCACACGCCGTAGTCTGCTATATGTGACAGCTAGTGTTGTGACGTATGATTTTAAAATCAATAAAAACTTAAGAAGATGAATATGAAATTTTAGTCCAGAGTATATTATTTGTGTATCAGTTGGTATCAGGAGAAATAAAACGTATTTTCAAAACAACTCAACCTTATACAACCATGCCTGTTTTGTTTATATTAGGTAATAAACTGATGTTCTTCCTAGTATTATTAGGTACATTTTGTTAAAGATTTGTGATATTGTAAGACGATTCGTAATAATAATTATTAGGTACATGTAACTGTTGATTTTTAAATAATTTCTGTGTATTTTTTACATGTAAAAGAAACTATAATTAAAATACTGATTTCAATTTATTTTTATTACTACATTAAAATCCTTGCGTATTTTTGATATAGATAGGTATTATATTAGATGAGAATACTTATTAGAATCGATAACAAACGTGTACACTGCTACATCCCTAATTCAGATGCGAGAATGTCATAAAATTGACTGGCAAGCAACGCCATTGTCACAATACCAAGACAAGTCATGTTGAATAGTGTTGTAACCATATTGTAATAAATATATTTTCTGTTTTCTAATATCTGCTTTTTCATTGATAAAGTCTCTGTTAAATGCTGTGTAAAGATTACTATATTGGAATATAGTTGCAGGTTAAATAAAATTTCAGTGTTGTGAGTACAGTTTATTAGAAAATTAAAGACGAAAATAAAAACTCAGTTGTATATCGATATAAGTTTTGGAATCCCTATTTTTTATGAAGGTCATTTGACAGAAAAAGTGGCCTGGCGTCAGGGGTACGGCGATACGTTTATACTCTGGCGTTCAAAAGGTTAAGGGTGCCTACAATTTGATGAACAATAAATACCATTTTTTACATTTGGACAAGCTGCATAAAGTACTTACAACTACCAGATAGTGTGGTAGATAGATAGATAATACTGTTTATTGTACACCATAACAGAATTATATAAGGACTTAACAGCTACAACGGATACAATCTGTGGTCTCATTGCTAAAAGCTACCCTTGTTCCACACCTTGGCTGTGCACCAAAAATAAATAATTTATGCTTTTTTTCTGAATTAAGCCTTTTTGATAACATAATATTCCACATTGGGTAACTTAAATGGCAACAAAGTGAATGACACCTAAGGTATTCTACATTAGATGTAATTTAACAGCTGTGAGGCACAACTGTACTATTTTATAAATAAATAAGTAAATAAAATAAATTTTGGTTTTACTGACATTTTTTGTTCATTTCATGACTCTTATATTGGTGATACAAGAAGTTGATTGATAAAACTCTACTATATAGGGATGAAACAATATCATCTGGGTATCAATACTTTTACTCGATACAATATCGGTCACGAGGTATCGATACCTACTCGGTATCGATACCTACTATCGGTAAATTTTTCCGTCGGAAGTATAAGAGGCAAATAAGAACAGCAGTGTCAGCACATTTGACGAATAAAAAAAAACCTTAAAAATTTCTTAAAACTCGCTTATTTACATTTTTACAACTACGCTAAATAACTTTGTTTTTCATAGTGTTTGTATGAATTACAAAGTTATATTTGCGGTTTTAGAAAATATGCTGTATCTCAAAAACTGCTGACCCAATTTCGTTCAAACCAATTTTGGTTGAAAGTTTACATTAAGATCTACAGACATTTTTTTTAGATTTTTCACTCCATTATTATAGAAGGTAGAGGGGGGACACATTTTACCACTTTGGAAGCTTATATCTTTTAAACGATTGACTTTATGAAAAAGTATTAAGTATTTTTAAAAATAAAATACACAAAATATTAAGGAAAAAAATCTGTAATCGACATGCTCCCTAGAAAAATATTTTTTCTAATGTTTTCCGATTGATCGATTTCTGGTGGAAGTATTGCCACAATACTTTACGTCTTTGAAGCATTTCTAAGTTTCCATTTTTCCACTAATTTCACATTCCACACCTCAGACTTTTGTGGTCCTATTATTACTGACTAGTACTCACGCGGGGCTTCGCTCCCGTGGATTCTATCACGGTAAAAACATAACTCTCCTTTTTTGCAGTCGCGTAAAAAGTAGCCTATAACCTTTCTCAAGCTTCAAGCTACTTCCATACCAAATTACATCCAAATCCACCCAGTGCTTTCGAAGATTAGCGCGTTCAAGCAAACAAACAAACAAACTTTTCCGCTTTATAATATTAGTATAGATTTAGCTAAATGTTGCTATTACAATTTAAATTCAGTTAAGTTTTAATTTAATAAAAACAAATAAACAACCGCCAGGTGATGAAGGAATGTAGATTCTACCTACTATACACAAGGCTGCCAACTGCTAACTGAGCAGTAGAAAAGATGAGTTCGCGAAACAAAAATTAAATCAGTGAGTGAGTGACCGACCGACTGACCGAGTACCTATTGATACAAGTACTTACTTCCCGATACTACTTGTTACTTAGTTCTCAAGTATCGAGTACAAAAGTACTTGGTATCAAAAGAAAAGTATCAAGTAGTTACTTGTATTTACTCGTATCATTTCATCTCTACTCCTATAATATTTAAGTACCTGAAGTCATTTCCTGAAGACTGGCTTTGATCTTAGTGGACACCTGCATCTTTCCCTTTATTGGACTGTAACTGGAGCCTTTTTTCTTCAGCTTGTAGTTCTGTATATACTTCTGGAATGGCAAGTAATTGGAAGTCTTCTCTTTGCCACTTTCTATTAACTTCCGAAAACTCACCTTTTTTGGTGTACTCTGCCTGCTAAAAGTTCTGTAAACATTAATTCAAATTTTAAATGATTATCTCATTTTTATATTTAAAGATTTTATTAATTAAGTCAGTTACATTGTTTATAATAGAAATAAGATAAGAATTTACTGTAGTTTAAGTAAAAACCAAAGCAGATGAAAATATTACCCAATCAATAGCTACACCAAGGCATGTTAAATCAAGAAGACTAAAATAATGACAGATGTTTAATATAAGACCCATTTGAAAAATATATACAAACTATTTAATCTGAACTAAATTTAATATAATTAATAAATTATTATATGTAGTTATTTCCCATTTTCATTTTTTGGAGCAACAAAGCATTTTGGTTCCAATTAAATAAAGCATGAAGTAATTAGTAAATTATACAATTGAAATATACTTAGGTAGATCCCAGACATGCCAATAGTCAATTTGTAACTCACTCATTCCCCAACTTTGAAAAAAAATTTTTAAAGGGACTTGATGTGGGAGTAACTTTCTCTTCAACTTTTTTGCAATCAATTTCTTGATAAATATCCTCAACAGACCAACCTATTTGTCGACGAACTGCCTTTGGTTTCCTAGTCTTTTCTAATGATGGCACAAAATCAACACAATCCTCTCCTGGATTGACAAAACCAGCCTTGTAATGCACAACAGTCTCTTTTGAAGTTACTTTGAAGTGTTCCGCCTTAAGATGTTCCAAATATGCAAATTTTTCAGTGTATATGTCATGGCACACAGGACAGACATAGTGGTGCAACTTTACATTTGTAGTGCACCTATTGAAATGTATGACATAGTTATCATACTGGTCAAATTTCTCATCACACAGCACACATGTGACATCCATATCTTCAGGTATATCAGGCAGGGGCTGTGTGTGGCGAGGAGGCAATGACTGAGTAGTTCTAACTTGCTGTTGATTTGGGACAATATCTGATGCCACAAGAGTTTCATTACTGCTTGACCGTTGCAGTTGATTTCGCTCAATTGTGCATGTAGTACGGCAGGTGTGGGTGCCCAGTTTGCTGTAGGACTCATTACAACCACCACATTTAATAGAATCAACATCACTGTCAGTCTCATCACTTATATCGTGGAAGATGTTGCTATCCATGTTACTATCCATATTGTCTTTGAAAAAGTTTTCATTGTTGTCACCCTCAGCAGACACATACTCTTCCATGGAACCATCCATTGTACCATCATGCATATGAAAATCCTTTTTAAAGAAGTCATTATAGTCACTAACTGAGGATTTGTTTATATTGGTGTCTAGTAACAAAATAAAAAATATATATAATCAAGTCATAATTGAAAAACTAAGTAAACATTTCAGATTTACAGTTAGTTAATAGGTTGCTTATTATTAACTTACTTGCAAATTATAATAAATACACTTATTACCTGGACATTTTCTGATCAAGTTATCAATCCTTTCACACTGTTGTTTGAATAAATAAGCTGTGCTTAAATTCTCTATACATGAAGAACAAACACGATCTGACAACCCATCACCTTCATAAATCTAGAAGAAAACAAAACAAACTAACAATTTTAGAGGACCTACCACAGTCATTTGAGGGATTAACAGTCATAAATAATGCTTACTTGAACGTTAGTAAAGGACATAACCATATCGGATAACTTGACACACTCATCTTGTTCAAATATTGAACAAAAATCACCAAGTTTTAAGCATAGCCTGCATTTCTGAAATCGGGAATCCATTTCCTAGCAGTAACTTCTGGTACGAAGTACTTTTATCACCATTGCCCAATATTGACTTAAAATTAACACTAAACGGTACTTAGAACATAGAATGCGTTATGCGATATCACGTTCATGCAAAACAAGAAATACTTACAAAATAACCGTCCCTCTTTTTAAATTTGTCAGTGACAGTTGGTGACAGAAAAACCATGTATTACCAGTATAGATAAACCACAAAGTGCACAGCACAGTACTACTATTTTATCACAGTTCGACGGCTCATATCACTTCATAAGCGCGCTCCACATTCACGTGAGAATCTCGCGAGAAAGCGAGTAAAACACGAGAAACGTGAATGTGGAACTGATTTATCGCAGGTTCTCGCCTTGTTCTCTGATTTTGTCGGTTTTTTGGCGCGAGACAAAAGAGCTAAGAACGGGAGAACAGACGAGAACTTGTGTTGACTCCACACTCGTATGTTTCTCAGTAGTGAGCGACTCGCCGATTAGAAGAGTTGTGCGTGGTATTTACAGAGCATCAATATAAGCATATATATGTCGCAACAGTTAATTCTGCGTCCATTCTCATCGAGCGTAAGAACTGTATTGAGAACCTTGCAAGTGTGTACCCAAAGAAGCTCTCACCTAGATTGTGAGGTTCTCGGCGAGGATCTCGCGTGAATGTGGAGCGCGCTATAGCCGTGAACACTTGACGCTGGCAGAATAGTCGACAACGGCTCAGTTGCCAAAGAGGAAAAAAATATTCATTCTCTTTGAGAAAAACGTTTTGATGGTCGAATGACTCTCTGGCGTTACAATAATACTAGATACACTCAAGAAAATATTGTGCCGACCACGGAGTCTGGTAGAATCAGTGTAAATATTTGAGGCTGGATGTCGGCAGATGGAGTCGAAGAATTAAGCAGATTACCTCCGAAAGCCAACGCTTTAGATTATGTAGATAATTTAGAAAATGCTATGTTGCTAACCGTCCGGAACGTCTACCCGGAAAGCGATCTGCCTTAATTTAATTTTCTACAAGACAACTGCAGATTACTCACAGCTAGAGTGACTCGTACCTGGTTTGATCAACATTCATTCATTAACTTGATTCCATGGCCGTCTAAAAGTCCAGATCTTAACCCGATCGAAAACCTTTGGGGACTTATGGTGCAGCGATGGCATCACCGCAATGAGAGAACTCGAGATGCCATCGATAGTCATTGCCATGAAGTTTGGGAGGCTTTGCGCGGGACAGACATTTGTTCACGCCTAGTTGGCTCTATGAGAAGTCGCTTGTTAGCAGTCATCGAAGCTAATGGTGGAAACACGCGTTATTAGGCTGATATTTCCCTATAATTTTTTTTTACAATTAAATGGTACTGTTTCGTTTTATGAAGGACAATAAATTTGTTATTTTTAAATGATAAATCATTGTTTATTATTAATCCCAAAACCCTTTACGCTACTAGCAGGAAATGGGACGTTTTTAAATCTATTAAAAACATATATAATAAAGTTCAATTCCCTGGATTCAAAATTCAATTATTTTACGTCGAAACTAAACAAAACGTTTTATTGCACATAAAGTACGAGTAGCAGGAGGATAAATTGCAAGCCATCAGTTCTGAGTTTAAATAAACAGGAATGACAGATTCTGACGTAGCAGTTATTAATCTGTCAAGCGAAAATAGCCCTTGATGTTTTGTACGTGCAAATGATATTCAACCTTAGAGTGGTAAACCAATTTCTTGGTCGACTGTACCTACTGTACAACGTTGTCAGATTTACGAGAAATTTCGTACCTCTACGAGATTTAGCAGTCTCTGTACGAGAAACGAGAAAAAAAGCTCTTACACTCTTTTACGAGATTTTAAGAATGTTTCTAAAGGTGAACGCAGACCTAGCCGCACTGCACGCGCCGCAGTCTTTGCATTCGAATTCTTTATATGAAGTTCTATGCAACCTCGCACACCTACCCGCGCCGCAGTCGCCGCAGTCCCTGAAACGACCGAACTCCCCAAGCCGCTGCTGATGACGTCACCCGCACGCAGCGGACGCTGCGGCTAGCGCAGCGCGGATGACGTCATTCGCATCCACGGCGCGCAGTGTTGCCAGAGTTATAATTTAGACAGAATCTATGTCAACGGTTTATAATAAAATTACTTGTTCTCGTATAAATAATTACTTGCTTATTCCCTATTATAGCACCTACAGATAAAATTACACAAAATAGTAAAATACCAATACCAAATACAGATTTTTTACAGATTTTTTAAATCTTCGGTACAGATAATGCTTTCAAAAATCTGGCAACACTGCAAGTGCGATGCGTGCGGCGACGGGAACGACTGCAGCGACTGCGGCGCGGATAGATGTGCGAGGCCATTAACAAAAAGCGATGACTGCGGGGACTGTAGAGACTGCGGTGCGGCTAGGTCTGCGTTCACCTTAATACAAACCAAAAACATTTAAAGAAAAGAGTGGTATGTCCATACCACAAACTCGAATAAGGTCTTCACTAGATCGTATCTTTAATCGGGGAAAACCCGCTAGATGTATTACACTACACATGTACTAGTAGCAAGTAGGTACCTACAAAATGTATTTTTTATTTTATTTTATTTTATTCATTAGGGACAAAAAAACAGTTACATGGTAGAAAACAAAAAAAATACTTAAACTAAAAAAACAAACATGTAACCCACACCATTGTCCACATATAATTAAATGTGTTTTAAAGAAGTTGAGGACTGTAATTAGACATTTGTAATTCCAAATATAATGCGCTTATGATATTCAATTAGTGTGCTCCTTATTTAATAATATGGCAATAGCCTTTGACTTCAAGGGTTTAGATAAGCTAAATATATCAAGTTCCATAAAGTGAGTATTGTATGACTCAACGAGGCGACGAAGAGGTGCGCGCGCGTATTACTTAAGCTAATAATTTGTTTTATTTTTTGAAGATTTTGGTAAAATAATTAAAAAGATATTATGAATCACCTAGAGTAAAGTTTTTTCATTTGTCGGTCCCAAACTTAAGGAATATTCCTACGCCAGGCTAGCTAGTTATAGTCTCAGACCAAATAAAATAGAAGACGGAACTCTGCCAACACCAAAGTGAGGCCGTCAAATTACGTCTTGCCGTGTACATACATACACAATTACACGCCCACACGTTCATCGTAATTACGTCTTGACTTGTCAGTCTAGCTATCGCAGCTCGTGGGTGTTTATCAATGAAAATGTGACTAGATCGTATCATGGAACGAAAATTTCATGGTCGATTGTAATGAAAATGGTCCCGAATCAAATTTGGCGCAATGGTGTTTTATGTTCGTGTTTAAAAAATAAGAATAGAAAGTGGGGCGCATAATTCAAATCATCAGCAATAAGACCGCCATTGTAACCATAGGTGTGTTTAACTTTTGGTGTATAATAAAGTATATTCTATTATATTCTAAATCTTACCAGTGACCCTCGCGACTCTCTTCAACACATATGCATCAATTTTTTACTTTCTATAGCGCCTCTTTTTCCTCAAAGCCTTGATCTAAAGGCCGCTCCACGCTCACGCGAGAATGTCGCCGATAATCTCAGCGAGAATCTCAGTGAAAATCTCGGTGAGAAGCTCTTTGGGTCCACAGTCCACACTCGCAAGGTTCTCAACACAATACAGTTCTCGCGCTCGATGACGATGGATGCAAAATTAAATGTCGCGACAAGATTATTACTATGCGCATTGGCATATTACAATTACGCCTATATTAAAAATTTAAAGCAAATGTAAATAAAATACCCAATGGGGCCCGGCACTGCACTTCCTTATACAGGTTATTCTATAACCTAGCTGGGAGTGTAGCACCTCACCACCATTTTAGTTATTGTAGTACTTACTTAAATATGTATGTAGTCTAAGTGTAAAATACTGTATAGATATAAGTAAGCAAAAATTTCAATTCTAGTTCGTTCGTCCAAATCTGGCTCATATTGATGCTCAGTAAATACCACGCACAACTGTTTTACAACCCTAACTGTTTAATCGGCGAGTCTCCTGCTATTGAGAAACATAGGAGACTGGAGTCAATACAAGTCACAGAGTACTATAATACTACGGATAATACAAGTTCTCGCGTTCGTAACTCTTTTGTCTCGCGCCAAAACACCAACAAAAATCGGAGAATAAGCCGAGAACCAGCGAAGATTATGAAAATCGGTTCCACATTTACGTTTCTTGTGTTTTTTTTGGTTTTTCACATGAGTGTGGAGCGGCCTTAAAAATATTGCTGAGAATATCTAACTTAATTTGCTGACTCTGCTGTATTGACATCAGCTTTCATCTAGCAGAGGGCTACCAGATGTACGATTTTAATCATACTCCTACGATTTTTTGGCATATTTACTCATGTACGATCGCTAGACCAGGATCTTACGGAAAATGTACGATTTTTACATACCTGGCAACATTTCATAATGAAACGAACGTGCTTTACTGGCAAGTTCAAGTTTCGGGGAATTCCCCAACATCTTGTACTTGAATGAAGACTCTTTGCTTATTCATTTAGAGGCTGTGTTTGTTTACATTTTTATGAAACTTACTTTTTTTATTTCTGATGGGCCCACTCTTGACCTCGATCTCGCCTGATGGTAAGCGATAGATCAGATAGATAAGGTCTAAGATGGGTCGAGCGGGCCCAGAAGATGCCTATTTACCCGTGCTTTAAAGGCTGAAAGGTCATAAGTGGCAGGAAACACAGAAGCCGGCAGAGAATTCCACAGCTTGGCTGTGTGCACAATAAATGTGGAGGAGAAGCGCTTGGTACGACTAGACGGTACTGGCACTCCCACGCATCGACGAAACACAGTGAACTGCTTGACGTCGAAATCCGATCGGACGGTGGTCGCAAACGCAAGCCAGGCGGGCGTGAGCCCTACCACCGCAAACGAAGAATTGGTCAGTCATTAAAGGTCATGGGTGTGACTGTTCAGGATGCGCCGAGCGCTAGGTTCAAATTAGTGACTAATGGAACTAGTTGCACTACTCGTGGAGGCTTCTTCATGCATCCCAAATGAAAAATAAAAACATAATTTTTTTCTTTCGGTAATAATTGCGACTTGTCAAAAACCTGTTTTCCTCGTCACTGTCAGTCTCGATCTGTACGTAGGATAAATAGTCAGCGTCAAGATGGCGGGACCAAGTCTCCAATTTAAAATGTATCAAATTAAAGTGTTTGTACTACATATATACTATCTGTACCCTAAACCAGCAATTTGTACCTCTAACGGCAAAGGAAGTACGTCCGGACGAACCTGGTCCCGCCACTTTGACGTCAAAGTGGTGGGATCATCTGAAAGCGCTACCGAGAGACAGGTAATTCACACACAAAGACTTAGTACTACATATGTACTTGTATATACTCAATTTCCAATGCAATTGTAAGTGCCAAACTAAAGTTATGTTTTTAAAACTTTGGTCCCGCCATTATGATGATTCATGTTATCGCTGAATTCATATGAAAATCGTAAAAAATTCGTACAAAATCTAATGTGGAAACTTAGTACGTCTTATCATATTCATGTCATATTCATAGCTTTAGTACATCAAAAGTTATTTATCATTTATTATATATATCGTTATCTTTGAAATAGATACCCTTATGCAGAAATGAAACAACCCAAAATGCTATTGCAATTTATGTATATTTTTATAAAAATCTGTTATAAAGAACCTTTAGTG
The DNA here is from genome assembly GCA_943138885.2 of Tholera decimalis. Lineage (NCBI taxonomy): Eukaryota > Metazoa > Arthropoda > Insecta > Lepidoptera > Noctuidae > Tholera > Tholera decimalis. The sequence goes on from OW964549.2 coordinate 26,598,092, forward strand.
TTTTAATGATAAAAATTACTTATAAATAAAATAAAAAACTTTTTAACAAAAAATTAAACTGACTCCCAGAAAACAATGCAATGTATAAAAACTAACTTTAAAAATACTCTCCAAAAATAACTTTAGTTTCGGTAGTCAGTATTTTTGCTTTGTATTTTTGTTTTTGGCAGCGACTTCCGGAATTAAAAATGAAATACAAGTTGCACTGCGAGTGCAATCCTACTTCCTACTTCCTCCTACTAATATTATAAATGCGAAAGTTTGTGAGGATGGATGGATGTTTGTTACTCTTTCACGCAAAAACTACTGAACGGATCTGAATGAAATTTGGTAAGTATATAGTTGGCAGCCTGGAATAACACATAGGCTACTTTTTATCCCGAAATTCCCACGGGATCGGGATTTGCGCGGGAAAACCTTCCCACGCGTACGATGTCACGGGTAGAAACTAGTATAACATATATTATCCGATGGTTTATAAAGTGTAGATGAAATAAGAAACTGCTTGAAGAAAAAATGCTCAGTCAACGTAGTCTCTTGATTTAAAGATTTTAAGCATAGTTTACCACGGCAAATCAACTGATGAAATTATACAAGATCACATTTTTTCATGCAGTACAACGGAATCAAAACCATATACTACTCGATATCAACTACCTACAATATTTTTTTGACTCAATTATCAGAAGAATGTTAATATTTTTGAAATTCCGAGACAAATTGTCTTAAAAGGGATCCCTGATATCTGCTATAAAGTATATAAAAAATTCTAGCACTAAACACTGCAAAGTAAAAAATAGTTTTAATTTCGGTAGTCGGTGTCTTTGGTTTTGTATTTTAGTTTTTGGCACCGACTTTCAAAATCATAGTTATTTTTCACATTGCAGTGTTTTTTTGCAAGTCAGTTTAATTATTTGTAAATAAAAATATTTCTCTCTTTTTGGTTGGCCGATTTGTAATTTACCTAGTTACAAAGCCTTTTTTTTTCTGGATGACTTCTCCCACTCTGGGTTAAGCGCAAGGGTACTTCCCGAAACAGCCATGTCCATTTAGTACCTGTGTCAGGCGCAAGGTGCGGATGCCATCATGAGATCCTGATTTGATGACAATGAAACCACTTCTAAAGAAAACCCTTTCAAATAAAAAAAGAATTTCCGAAATCGGTTCAGACGTTTTCGAGCTATCGGTGATCAATGATCATACATTAAAAAAAATATACGCGATCGAATTAAGAATCTCCTCTTTTTTCGATCAATTAAAACAAAGGTGAAGATTATTTTTGCGCATATATTAAACTATTAGGCACTATGTACGTTTGACTCTTCATAACTTTCGTTTTCGTTTTTTGTCCGATGCCGCTACATGTAGGCTATAAACTCTATAGCATGATTTAACTTTAATTTTGTGTTACATAAAGTTTTTATAAATAAATGAATAAATAGCAGATAAAATAGCATTTGGCCCGGGTCGGCGGCACTTCGAGTTCAACGCTCGCCTCACGGAGTCGTCAGCACGAGTGACGGGGTCCCATAGGGCCATTGCTCGCCGGAGTTGCGGGAATGTTTTAAGAAGATACCGTGGCCCCAGAACTTAAGGCAGGTGGAGGCAAGAAACAGGGTGGGTTTTTTAGTCAGTAGTAGTCTGACATTCCCTTCCGCTCCATTCACAGCGGGAGCAGTCCTTCGATAATTTTCCCTCCCGGAAAAAGAAAAGGGGATTTTGTCGAGCTGTATTTCTATGAAAATGTTCATATTGTTCCACAAATTGTAAATAAGCTAGTTTAAAGAAATTTGTAAGGTTTTTGTCAAATAAATATATTATATATATTTTTCACAAAATTTGTTTATATTTTTCGGAAACGAGAGCTAGTGATATAAACTAAGTTAAATGTTTGTTTGTGATGTTTGTTTCCTTACTGCATACATCTGTCCAGTTCTATAATAATAGACTAGAAACGAAAAAACTTTTGATGTACTAAAGCTACGAATATGAAAATTGCCCACGTATAAGTACATAGGACGTACTAAGTTTCCACATTAGATTTTGTACGAATTTTTTACGATTCAGCGATAACATGAATCATTATAATGGCGGGACCAATGTTTTAATAACATAACTTTAGTTTGGCACTTACAATTGTATTGGAAACTAGTACACACGCGGGGCTTCGCTCCCGTCGATTCTATCATGGTAAAAACATAACTCTCCCTTTCTGCAGTCGCGTAAAATTTACCCAAACCAAATTTCATCCAAATCCACCCTGTACTTTTGAAGATTAGCGCGTTCAAGCAAACAAACAAACAAAAAAACTTTTCCGCTTTATAATATTAGTATAGATGAGTATAATTATACAAGTACATATGTAGTACTAAGTCTTCGCGTGTGAATTACCTGTCTCTCGATAGCGCTTTCAGATGATCCCACCACTTTGACGTCAAAGTGGCGGGACTCGCGGGACCAGGGTCATCTGGAAGTACTTCCTTTACCGTTAGAGGTACAAATTGCTTGTTTAGGGTACAAATAGTACATATGTACTACAAACACTTTTATTTGATACATTTTGGGGACTTGGTCCCGTCATCTTGATGCTGACGATAAATATCCTATTCGAATTTGTATAGGTACTGTCTTGAGTGCTTTTTGTGTTTGTTGTTTGAAGAAACGAAATTGAAACGAAAATAACAGAAATGTTAAACAATATGACCACAGAGTTTAAATCTAATAAATAGTTTTATTGCATTTCTTTGCTAAAACTAAATGAATTTTAGTTATTTCGTATTACTAAAAGTTGGGGAATAAAATGGATGTGACATACGGACAGACAGACGGACATGACGAATCTATAAGGACATCAAAGTCATGGACAGACAAAAAACAAGAGTCAAATAGTACATATTACCTCAATGGAGTCAAAACAATATGTCTCGTGTTTTTTGTCTGATTTAGTTAAGTATTTCTAATAAAAAATTGTATCAACTTCTAGGTTGTACGATCTTTTCATTTCATTTTCATAATTATAGTATTTATACTATAATTTCGCCCTTTGTACTATATACTATCCACATCTAAGGATAGTACGCTAAAATTCTATAATTTAAAGTTTGCTCCCGAATGCTTAGTTTTACGTCATATTATGAATATTCCGACCTAATTCCGATCTTTCGATGTTTTCTGTGTTGATGGCCGGGGATTCCTCGATTATACTCCGAGGTACACTTCTCTCTTTCCCAGGGTTGGATTTTGTACTATAATAATTTGTATTTAAAATGCCATTTTATTGTCTTGTGATGTGACGCTATCAAAAGCTGTAACAAAAGTGGGAATTTAACTGATTTTATTCCTACTGAGGATACATTGATGAGATTAAATGCCAAGGATGAAGATAGAACTAATAGTAATAGATATTCAAGAACTGATAAACTTACAAGAGGAGTAAATTTTGCCTTAACGGGTGTTGATTTTAATAACTATTATATTAAATTAAAAATAATGAAAGTGTACTATATTTTCTGTATAAATAGTATCCTTTTCATTTTTTTGTACTATCTTTTTCAACATACATAAATCGAACCCTAATCACACTTTTTTTTCACCTGTCAGACCTGATTCTAGCTACGCTGTGATCTCTGACTAGAGTTGCCCAACTATCGATAGTTTTACTATCAATAGATGACCTCGAAAACTTGTAACAATATCGATATTGCTAACGATAGTATCGATATTATCGATATCACAAATCAACTAATACTATTGATTGGAAGCAATAGTATCGATAGGATCGATACTATTACATTATAATACTCTTGAATACTATCAATAGTATCGATAGTATCGATTTTTAAGTAATACTATCGATACTATTGATAGTTTGTAAAACTATCGATAGTATTACACCATCGATAGTTTAATAACCGCTGATAGTATCGTTTCCCGTTATCGTTAGGTATGTATGTACTTTGGCAGAATGTTGTAGATCGTAAAACAAGAAGGTAACTTGATTCATACAATCTTACAGCATAACTGATATTCTTATTGAATCTGAAATAAAAACCATTACTTATATTAATCAAATAAATAATATATCACACATTTACCTGTATTATTGGAAATAAATATATACTTGTCAAAGTAACTTTGAATATGTTGTTTGGTAATCTTCGGCAATAAGGTCGAGCTATTAACGTCGTGGTAAAGGTCGCTAGCAGGAAAGTCGACGGCTTGGCTTCCAGAAGCTTGAGGGCTTTGATTGCCGAAATTAAAATTTCGGTCATAGGCTTCTAACCTAAAAATAATGAATACCATTTAACATTAAAGTAATGTTCTCAAATTTTTCGTAAATTTTCCTAACATTTGTCAAGTACGAATTAACACGTTACAACCAAAATAAGGAACAAATCTAGAGCCTAGCACTGATGAAAAATATTTTATTAAATAAAAGTCTACCTTTCAACAAGATCTGCTTTCTTTCCAGTTATCCTTGCTCCTCGTTTTTTTAATTCGTCTTTCAATTCTTTAAGCTTCCAGGTACAATACATGTTATCAAAAACGATCTTAAACCGGTTTAAACACAAAAAAATCACAAAACTCAGACGAAAACAAAGCGAAAACGAAGTGACAGCAGACAATCCGCTGCTGGCGACATCTGCGTTGAGCTTTGCGTGTGCATCCCCATTATAGCTTATGTAGCAAGTAGTGTTAAACTGTTCTCACTCACTGTACCTTATGTTGTGTCACCGTTACTAACAAAACTGGTAAAGTTAAACATAATTATTTTAAATTAATATTTTTATGAGATATATAAGGTGTATCTATTCATACACGAAATATTTTAAGAGATATACCTATAGCTTGTAAAGAAACAATAAACATGACTAAAAAATGTTTATCAATGTTTTTTTATTTTATTTTACGTAATTATTATAATTTTAAAACTGCTTGAGACATTTTGCATAAAATCTTTACTCCATACTATATGAATGACCCGCCCGCCCGCGCCGCTGTGAAGTGACGTGCCCCCGCGCGCCTGTGTCGAGCAGCCGCGTGTTGGTGAGATTGTGCGAGTATTCGCTTCGCATGCATGTCTCCACGTGACGGCGCTACATGGTAGTTATTTCGCGTCCTGAAGGTTACCGCACTCCAGTCTGTGTTCTGCCGGATTCAAACACCTGCCCCCACCTCATTTTACATGAGACCTAACAATATCACTGGTAAACAGCTGTAGTGGACTTACAAAAATACACCTCTGCCTATCTCTACCGAGAAATCAGGCGTGATGATGTTAAAAATAAACCAATGTAGCTAGACTTCGTATCTCATTCTAGTGTCATTTTAATAACGTATCGCTTACAATGGATAATAAATGTGAATTTAAATTACAATACCATTTAAAGCTATTTAGCTTTAATAATTTGCCTACTTAGGCAAATCATTAAATTCACTCCATTAAAGTTTTACGAAAAGGAACCTAGATGCGATTAAAATATTTTTTCAATTATAATCCTAACCTACAATTATTATTATTACCCATCTACATTTACATCTATCCTACCTACATCACATACGATGATACGAATTGAATGGACTTTAAGACACGTTGACCTCTGAGTTCGTTGTTTCGGTGTTTCTTTTCAGAGTAGTCAGGAAACACCGGCCTCATCAAGCTTTACTCAAAACACAAAAAAATGACGTTTAAAAGTGTACTATTTAGAACCAATTTACAAAATAAATAATTATTTCATTTCATCTGTAAGCTAGGTAAATACCAATAAACAGCTGATAGGTTCAACTCGAATTCGCATGTTAATGACCTCTGTGAGGTTATTAAGATGTGTCGAGCGAGTCGTATCCGTCAGCTGATTGTTAGTGTTCACAAGTTCACAAGTTTATGACTAGATAGGTAGGCAAACCTATCTAGTCATAAACTTGTGAACTTTAAGAATGCCGTCAATAATGAAATAATAGGTACTTATTATTCTACATTATTATTGTTTTGGCTTTATGTCGCAGTGAAGTTAGTCGGAAACCTGTCTATTTTACAAGAAATTCGTAATTGTGACGCTTTTTACGAATTACAGTAACAATAATTTGGCGTGTCTAAAAATTAGAATCAACTTATTTAGAATAATTTAAAATGTACATACCTAGTACCTTCTTCCTTGCACTTTTAATTATGTTTCTCTATCACTAACCATCACTGCGAAAGCGTTCACAATTCGCGTTTTTAATTGTTCCACACTTGATATGGTATGGCCGTCATTACCATAAACCAGGTCTTTAGCCCTACCCCACATTTACACTGAACCGCGTCGGCCTAACAATATGTGGATTTTATGATGCCCACCAGTGTGCGTTGTAGATGTTAAACATCCCAACACGCGTAAAGGTGGACTAGTCCGTCCAGAGTATGCGCCGCGTCGGGTCTTCAAGTAACCAATGGCAAAATTCCACGCGTGGATTTAAGTCTATCGGCTTTAATTCTTCCACCCTAGTGAAGTGGAACGGGTGCTTCCCCTCATCCCGCAGAAGGCGCCAAATGGTCATTTTGCTCACGTTAAAAACACGAGCGGCGTCTGATGTGCTGGCCATTGGGTGCTGCAAAAAGAAGTCGACGATGTCGTCCTCGATTCTTACTGGCACTCGTTGCCTTCCTCCGTCTGCAGCTGGTGGCATGTAGATCCTATAGTCCATATGCCGCTGTACAGTTCCAAGGATGGTCTGCAGTGATGGTCTTCTCCCAAATCGCTTCAAGAAGAGGGCTTGTGCTGTGAGCAAAATATTTCCACCCTCATTGTAGCACCACCACCATGTTCTGGTACTCCTGTAGTTAGGCATTGTTTAATATGTTCCCCGAGCGAGCCCGACGCGTGTCAGCTGTCTGCTAAGGCGCGCGGATTGAGCGGGACGAGTGAGACTGGCCTAGCAAGACGCCGCGCGCGACTGAGACGCGGGCGCCGAGAAGGGTAGCAGGCGCCCCCGCCGCCCGCTGCGCGCGCATGTTTTTTCTTTCATCATATTCACAAAAGCTGCGCGCCGTTTCAAATACCGCCGCCCGCGTAAACTAGTGTAGTGGATGTTTAAAAATAAGAAAGAACCATTATTTATTATGTGTGTCAAGTAATATTAAATTATTTAATTTTATTAATAATATACCTAGATATTTTTTATTTTTTGTTGCTATGGTTTCCTTACCACCTATAGGTATACCTCTTAAAATATTACGTGTATGAATAGATAAACCTTATACTAGCTATGTAATTGAATATTGGAAGGCAATACTATCGCCGTTTATAAAACTATCGATAGTGTGAGCTATCGATACTATCAATACAATCGATAGTATTGCTACAAAACATATGCTGGTCTTCGATAGTATCGATACTATTTTTGTATATCAATACTATTGCCCTGTATCATACTATCGACAGTATCGATACTATCGATAGACTATCGATACTATTGGTATGACGTCAACTATCGATAGACTATCGATAGTTTAGTGATAGTCGACTATCGATAAGCAACACTATCTCCGACTCATTTAATCTGTGCGCTGTGAAATGATGTAAACAAATCAACCACAAAATAAACCAAATTATTGTATTCTAATTTGTTTGAAAAAGTGTGTTACATTAGGTACCTACATTAAAAAGAGAACCATCTACTGGCCCCCTTCACGCAGTCATACATACAAAATAAAGAGATGCAGCCAGAACTCCACGTTAGTCCAAATATTTACATGAAACCTTTCCCTCGTTTTGATCGTCCCACGGTTATTGGTTATATTGGTCTAGAAAATCTCAAATATGCTCGTCGTGTTGATAACGATAGGGTATATTTCGACTTAAACTTACATTTAGATAAGGTCATACGTAAGCCGGACTTGGATGTAAAGTTGAAGGATCTGCTAAAGTTCTTATTAGAACATGAACGTCGGTTGACTTTACCATGTGTGACAATTTTAGATAAATCAATATTTTTTTCTTACCGCGGTCTCATGACTTGCGTAGCTTGCACTCCATATGAAAACAGGGAGCCGTGGAAGATTGTCGCTATTCTGTTCAAAGGCAATATTTATCTATGTGCGAGAGACACAGAAGAGAAACTTAACAGAAGAACAAATATGACAGAACGAGATAAACAGTTTACTTCATGGGGGTATAAGTTTGAACAGTACCTTTTATCTGGTATGTACTATTAAAATTCTGTTACATATTACTATAATGGTCTGCATTGTGATCACTCAGTATTTTCTGCTTTTTTTTTAAAGTTAATTGCTTAGATTTAATAATATATAATCTATAACTTTATATGTGCTTGCTCATAATGCAAATACCGTACAATGTATTAGTCTATTAAAATATTTTTTATTATTACGAAATTAATGATATTTCAAAATAACATTGCAGATGAGCCCAACTCTGAGCCAAATCCTGATGTTCCTGTGGATGAGAATGAAGAATTCTCACTAGTTTTCACAACAAACTTGAACCGCCATAAAATAGTGTATGGTGCTGAAATGGATGGCATCCGATGTGATAAAGCAGCTGTTTCTAAACCTCCTGTGGAACTTGGGCCAGAAGCTATTGTAAAATATTTGTCATCAAAAGAATTTATAGAGCTGAAAACTAATAGGCATATAGAACATCCTAAACAAGAGACTAGTTTTAGGTTTGTAACATAGATTTTAATTGAGTATGTATTGCACATTAGTAAATATCCTACAGATTATCTTCATACCATTCTTGTGGTGGCCACTTAGATACACCATGGTGGGTAATTACATGACAACGACATCCATTGACTTTATTGATAAAAAAATACAAATGAAATTAACTTTTTATGCCCTAAGCCCTGGAGCTAAATCCATACTAATATTATAAATGTGAATGTAACTCTGTCTGTCTGTATGTTACCTTTCACACCTAAACCGATTTAGATGAAATTTGGCATGGGAATAGTTTAGGACCCTGGGAAGGACATAGGATAGTTTTTGTCCCGGAATTCCCACGGGATCAGGAATTACGCGGGAAAGACCTCCCACGCGAACGAAGTTGCGGGCAAAAGGCAAAAGCTAGTATAAACTAAAGAAACATTTTAATATAATTTTGCAGGCGATTCAAATCAAAGAAATGGTGGTGTCAATCATTCCTTGCTGGAGTAGACACAATATTATGTGGATACAGAAATGATGATGGAATTGTAGAAAACCTGAAAATATGGCAAATTAAAGATTTAGTCAAAATTTCTCGGGTAACTATTTTCTTCTATTTTATGTTTACTATATGTATATACTATATATATACTTGGTGCCTAGTTAGTGACCAAATATCCCAATTTTCCAAGAGAAAGTAGCCACTACTTAATCCTGTCGGGGTTGCGGGAATTTTGTAACGAGGTACCACTGCCCCAGAATGCAATCTGACCAACTGAAGGAACACGGCGGGGTTTTTATCAGAAGAAGTGTGGGAGGAAGTAATTGATAATTCCACCCAAAAATAGCCTCTACTAAATAGTGAAGTGTACATAGTACATATCAATATAATATATTGATATGTACTATGTACACTTCACTTACGTACACTTCACTTCGTCTGTAGTAGTAACGGAAGCGTTTTATATATTATATAAAACGCTTCCGTTACTACTACAGACAACGCACAGCCGAAACTACTGGGCGCAAGAAGCTGAATTTTGGCATGTAAATTCCTTGGGGTGTGTAGGGGAGTACTAAGGATTTTTGGAATTTCCCAGGGGATCGGAATTTACACGGGAAAACCTCCGACGCGATTGAAGTCGCGGGCAACAGCTAGTTTAGTATAAGCAGCAATTGTTCTGGTAGATACTCATTTCTGGAATTTTAATTGGAATTATTTTGACTAAACAGCTTTGTTAAAACCTTTTGTTTTTTTTCAGAGGTTTTGGAATCCAGATGTCTGCTTCAACTTCCTAGATAATTTCTTAATATATGTGAAGCGCTGTTTGGCAAGAGAAATAAAGTACAAACATGGGGAGAAGGCTTTAAACAATCTTCAAGCATTGCCAATTATAACTTTGCTGTTTGAGTGGACACCAGGCATGCCTGTTCAGGTTTCTCAAGATTATTCACCTCAAGATGACCCTATACTAATGCCATGGTTTATAGATAATTTTGGTAAGGTAACAAAATAACAATAAGTTTAGTACTTTTGTAATGCCTTAATTCATGTCAAGCAGGGATATTCAACTGGAATGAAATAGTTCAAACTTCAAAGACATTAAAAGCAGTCAAGGCACTACCGTGGTTTGTACTTTCTAGTTTAGCTATGGTTATGGATCGAAATGAATCCCATATTCGCTATCTGATATTTGGCGACTAGTGATTAAATCTAGGCGAAAAAACATCTCCGCTAATAATCAATCATAATAATAAAAATAAAAAGTGGTCGAGATCTCGAGGTACAGAGGTGGCTGAGCTACCAATCTACCCCCATATCTTTTAATCTAAGTACTCTGCCATTTAGCTTGACGCTAGATTAGATTTCATATCAGATACAATGCAGTTGTCTTGAGATAGGTACCAGAGTTTTTATGTCTGTGTGCAATGGTGTAAAAGTTTACTGAATTCTATAAGGTTGTATTTAAAAAAAAAATTAGACTACACTTCAATTCAGAATTAAATATATTACTTACATTCGTTGACACATTTTACTCGGTAATCTACTTAAATGTTACTGATAGCCAACATTGAAATTTGTGTCTTTTGGCATGAAAAGATCCTAAACAAATAAATATGTAGTTGCAATGGAATGTAAGCTTTTATTTTTTGTTTTTTTGCTACAACTTAATAATAATTCTGAATTGAAGTTTCTTAGGAATAAGATAAAATATTTGGAATTATACATTTTTAAAACTTGTACTTTGTGTAGTTTACTTTCTCGCTATTATCTAAATCCATTTAGATGCCAATAAATTATTATTAGTATGTATTATGGAAAGATTATATGATTGAGGATTTACAGAGCGTTTCGAGAGTGTATCAACTGTATTTATTTTTTTAGACTTTTGTTTTAGACTAAGCATGTTAAGCATTAATTTGTATTTGAGTAACTAAAACCATGTAAATGTAAAACGAAAAGGAATTAAAAAAGTGCGATTATTATCGTACCATTTATTATCACTGCATAGCAAATGGTGTAAATCAACATCCATAAAAGACTAATCAACAACATGGATATCTTCACTTACAACTAGATATGCTTAAAATAGCTAATATGTATTATCTATCATACATTCATAAAAAATATTTAGAAAATAAAAACAATAGTTAACAGAACAACATAGTTGTAATAAAAATAAAATGGTGTCATGTATTAATACGTGTCAACCGATGTTAATGCTGTATTTACATAACAATGATTTAGTTTAGCAACAAAGACCCCATCGTGTCACTGAGATGGATATCCGTACTTTTATAAAAACATATTGTAAATTTTAACGAATATTCCTAAAAGAAATCATAGTTATTGATATTAAAATTATACCATCTAAAATAATGAATTAATTTTAACAATAAGATTCTAAAAAATGTTACAATCGATCTTGAATTTTGTTAGTTTTAAACATATTAAATTTTAATTATACATATCTGGACAAAATATTTGGGTTGGAACAAATTTAAATAATGGTTTAATTAATAAAATCATTTTAAACTATTATTCTTACACATCTTGTTTAGTCGTTAGAGTAAAGACATCAAATACAAATAATAACTACATATCTACAGGTACACATTAATATTTAAACAAATGTTTCCTAATCTTAAAAACATTAAATGTGATTTTATTAAAAATGTATACAAAATATGTTTAAAAAGGCGAATGACTTCCCATTATAAGCCAGTGGATACACTGCAATATTAAGGAAAATCGAATTGCTGTAGTCAAACAAAAAGACCGATAGAGGACAAGGACAATATATTTATTCCGACGCGGAATAAATGTATTGTTCTTGCCTAAAAATGTAGCATTTGGAATAAAGAATACGTAAACCCTCCAAATTTCTAAATGTATCTGATCATATGCTGATCTTAGATAAAAGCGCAGTATGCTGATGTTGATTTCGTTCCCATTTCCAATGGGCTGGCTTACAATGGCACTGTACATGTTTGAGAGTTATTAAATGGCTTGAAGAAGTGCTAACGACTAACGAGCATAAGAGCGTGACGTACCCAAAAAGCAAGTTTCTGACGTTGGAAAGACTTGGTACCAACAAACTATGTATTAACATAGTATTTTAAATATGAATGTGGAAGCTCAAACCATGTGCACTTAATAAATTTCAAAATAGAATATTGTTCTTGTTATTTGATGTTTATCGGGTTATTTATCTTTAATCCACAAAATCAGATTCGAGGGAAACTATAATACAGGCGCAATTTATATAAAACTCAAAATCGCTCGTTTTATGTGTATTCATTGAATGTACCTATTGTAGGTAGATATTTTTAATTATAAGTAGGTAACATAATTGGTATGAGTATAATATATTAAGACATATCGGTGTGGGTATTTCGTTAAAAGTGATGTTAATCAACGTTTTACGCGATCATAATTATAATATTACTTACATAATTTGCAACGTACCTATATTGCAATTCCGACAGAATTATATATTTTCTATAATCATCTTATAAATCGGGTATACGAACAGAGTAAATATAAAGTTAGTTTAAAACGTTTATGGTATACGAAGAGATGCGAATTTAAAATCACAACACATAATGAGAAGATAATTACCTAACTACAATAAACACATAATAACTCTCTTTTATTACACATTGTCATTTTGTAGTGCACATTTATAATCTGACATATATAGTGGAAAATTAGGTGTATGATGAATGTTACTTAATTTAGATGTCGATGATAATTATCGTATCGAAACAATGAGAACTGGAATAACATTGAAATTATTTACAATGTGCTTCAACGTGTTAACTCTTAACTTACGAGAGACGAGCCTTAACAAAATGTACAACTTAACAGTAATTAGGTACTAGTCGATTTTGGTAAGTTGTACCAAATTGGAATAACACTGATCTGATCACTGAGGTTATTCGTTGTGTTCATGTGTTCCTCGAGGCGAAGTGATCATGACAAGTTATTTCTTTGTTGAAAATATTCTACAAACTTTAAACAGTCTTCGGTTACACTTAAATATACCTAGGTATATCTTATCGAATCAGTGTGTTTTGTACTAGCGTTATAACAAACCAACTACTAAGCTTTAAAAGGACATTTTTACTACAGCAATCGTTATTGAGGCACAGGTTGAGGAAAATAATTTTAATATAGAACTCTTATTTCATTCACTTAATAATGAAATAGTTCATTGTTGAAATAATACGCTATGAAACAACAAAATACATAACATTTCGCTAGGCCATTCAGTTTTGAATTTTACATTATGATAGAAGCCGGTCTTATGATGTCGATAAGAATTACCGAACAGTTATGAAATTGCAAGAATAGTTGGTAGTAGAGCGTATTTTATAAATGAACATTTATATTGATACATATACATAAAAAAAACATGATTGCAAGCATTTAAAAAAACACACCAGTCAAACTGAATGATTGTCATTAAAATAATTCAAATTTTTTTAAGTAATTCATAATATACTTATGCTAGTTATCCAATTTAGAAAAAAGTAGTGAAAATTATAAAATTAAAGGCGAAAGGCGGAAGAATTAATAATTACCTTATTTATAATTTAAATGTGATTTCATAAACAAAATACTTATCATTAATAATCTGTAGTTTTTTCTTCACTACTCTTTATTAAGAGGATTTGTTGCCTTTTGGTTGTGAATTGGACCGGCTTCGCTACTAATGGAAACACAATAGTAATTTCCCGCCTTACAAGCTCACTGCGGCCACAATGGCATGCTCAACTCTTCATCCCGCATTTGATGCGATCATTGTAAATTTAGTATATCAGTAAAACTCCTATGTGATAATAAAATATATTAAATCTTTGTGCTAACTTACAATAAATTCATTTTTCATAAACTATATATTCTATTTTATCATTTTTCTTATGAAAAACCAATTCTAATTTACTAAGCGCGCTTGGCACGCTGCATTGGTCTGGTTCAACACTATAACTACGTACATTAGCTACTTTCATATGATGTTGATGATGGAACTGGTTAGCTAGTATCATTATTGACTGTATCTCACTAGTTTATATAAAATAGGTATCAAAATTTCGATGTTTCTTTGTGATAACAATGAGCGCAGATATTGTCACGAGGCACATACCACCTTCCACGTAAAATCCATGTTACTATAGCATTCTGAAAGATCTGTTTAATAACACAACTTATAAGCCTATGTTATACGGAGTACATCACATGTTAGAAATTGTAGTTTGAAAGTAATGCATTCTTTTGCCAGATATTTGCAAAATCTAGTAAAATCAAATTTTTTGAAAAAATTATGGACTATACACATATAGTATTAAAAGCAATTAGCACATAGCAAGCTTAAATTTATACTTACAAGATAAATTTAGTTGAGAAACATGTTTCGTTTACATTGAGCAGCATTCAGCTCAATATGTAAAATATAGATTTTTACTGTTTCGTTTATTTGCACTTTGGTGGTATATGCCTAATATTGTATTAACGTATACAGTCGGTAAACACTAAAATTATCAACACAGCTTCCCTAAAACTAGTTAGTACAAATAGCAATAATTACGTATCTACCGACAGTGGGTATCTTTGTATATAATTTAGTCATTTTCAAATCAGCCTGAATGTGTTTATTCTATAGTATTCGTATATTGATTTAATCTTTCAAGTTTATGGTTCATCTTATGTAAAATAGATATACATGTATATATATTATATATGGTCCGATGCATCACACACACTCTGCGCATGTTGACAGCTGAGCCGCGGTTCAACGCGCAGTAATCACATTCTTAGTTATTATAAAATAAAAGATTGCAGAAGCAATAATGATTCAATTCTAATTTCCATGACTGTTATGTATATTGGACTAAGATAACAGCAGCATGCATATTTCAAATTTATAGATTTTCACTTAATTCATCAAATGTTAAAATACATTCTAGGTGTCGTAACGCGAAGCCGTCAAAATAAAAAATAATGTAGAGTTTTGCTTTTGCTTACTCTAATAATTGATGTCACATAGCTTTTATTATTATCACAATATTATAGTGCATTGATTTATTGACTCAATTTTTGGGAGTGTGCGATCCAAAGTTAAACTAGGTATGCACAACTTAGCACTTGCCTTCACTGAAGGCATACAAATACATTGTACTCTGTAGATATCCAATTGATCGGTATCTGTAGAAACAAATTGAAACTTATATTATTATGGTACATATATACAAGTGGTGGTATCGGGAGGGCTGACTAGAGGTCGACGTAGGGCGTGGGGTCCATCTTGTCGAGGTCGGCCAGCAGGGCGGGCGTGAGCGGCTCCCCCAGGATGTCCTCCCGCAGTATGTCGTGCAGCGGCGACGCCAGCGCCTGCTCGCTCTCCACCACGCTCTCGTGCATCTGCGCGCTCCCGCACACCGAGTTACCGTTGATCAGAAAATCCCT
Organism: Tholera decimalis; assembly: GCA_943138885.2. Taxonomy (NCBI): domain Eukaryota; kingdom Metazoa; phylum Arthropoda; class Insecta; order Lepidoptera; family Noctuidae; genus Tholera; species Tholera decimalis. Next base: position 26,613,712 of record OW964549.2, read on the forward strand.
GTTGCTGTAACTGAACACGCTTCTGTCCTCCGCGAACTGAGGAGTCGATGGCACAGACTTCGACGATATACCATTCGATACGTTAGAGTAATTCTCAGCAGTGAACAGCTCCCTGGAACGGCGAGAATCGATCTGCAAGTTGGGTGCGGTGCGCTTGTACGGTAGCGGAGTGCTCGGAACCGAACGAGACGTGTAGTATTTATTTTTTTCTGTTGTTACCAACTCCGATAAATCAAACTCGATGCTGTTCGCTCGTTTAAGGAAATCTTCCACGTTGTCAGTGGCGGCGCTGTCGTTAGTGAACGACTGGTTGAACTGGTTGCTTCTCTCGAGCAGGTCGTCACCACTCGGTATTATCGAAGTCAATTGCTCGTCCAGTATCTGATGTTCAGGGAGGGGGTCACAACTGTTGCTTAAAGTGTCATTAGGGTTCAGAATACTCTGTGTCGCGCTAGTAGTGAGCACGTCGTTACTGCTATCGATGGCGTCGTATATTTTGTCGAGTGTTTCTCGGTTAAGTCCAGCTTTTGATATGTCACACGTATCGGCCAGAGATCCGAAGTCACAAAACTCATTGGGCACGGGTGTCGGGGGAACTGATCCCACCGGAGTATTGTTGTAACTCAGAAGTCCGATATTTCCTATACCCTGCTTCAAGGGCACTGATTGTGATCTAAACGTGTCCGGCCCTGATCTATAAGTAACGAGAGACTCTTGGAAAAACTGACTAACCTCACTCGACAATGGATCAGCGGACAGTGGTTGGTCGCCATTTATGTGATCTCGAAATGGTGTGTTGGGTAATAAATTCAAACATAGATTATTGGATCCATTAGACATACCCGTTGGGCAGGTGTACATATGAGTTTTATACTGTGTAAGAATGTTTGGCGAGGGAGGAGCGGATATCGGTTGGCAGTACTTGCCAGGGCCACAGAGTTGCGCTTTGCTCATAAACTTTTGATCGTTGGGTATGGCGAATTGTTTGGAGCACGGATCGGCCACACCAAGGGAGAGAGGGTTCCGCCGTTTCCTTCCATTGTGTTTGGGTATGGGTCGAGGGCAGAGCCGCGAGCGCGGCACCGGGGTGTTCCTCGGACTCACGAAGGGGCTCGCCGCGGTGCTGTGCGAATGCGATATTGGAGATGTCTGTAACGAGCCGCCCATTATTATTTGTTTATTCACCTTAGTGGGACTTTGACCCCTTTGTCCAAATCCTAATGGTGACTTGGAATGAAAGTTTCCTGGAGAATGGCATCCATCAGAAATTGGCACAAACTCGTATTGTTGTGTTCTGGTAGTGGGACTTTGCGGTTCGTTGTGACAGTGCCCGTTGTACAGATGTGGCCCTCCGACACTCCCAGGCACTTGATTGGAAGCGGTATCATTGTCATATGATAAAGACGTTCCATTTTGATTTGGAATAGAATTACTGAGCTTGTTGGTGTTCATAGTAGTTAAATTGGTTAAAGTTGGGCCATTCATTTCTGGTTCACTTGTCCCGAGCGGTTTGAAGGCGCCTTCAGAAATATTAGTTTTCATAGGCGGAGGCTCGTGCGAGTTCTCCTGGGAAAGTTGAGACTCTTGATTGATTTGAATAGTTTGAGAACTAGACCCACTTTGATTTTTTAAGTTTTTAGCTAATAACTCCCTGAGCTGCGATATCTTTTCATTTTTGCCCTGACTATGGTCGTCGTGTGGGTCCTGGCCTCGCTCTAAAAAAGCAGCTGTATTATCAGACGGGCCGGCGTTCGCTTGCGCTTGCGCCTGATGAGCGCGCTGATGAAAATACTGCAGCAACTCTTCCTCATGCTCCTGGCTGTTCCCTTCGTTCAAATAATCGTCTAAATCATGTTTATCAATGTTACATATGCTGATCACACGTTCCCTGTTGAGGATTTCCGAGTGTTTCTCTTCACAGATCATCCCCGTTTTGATGTTAATCCCATCCAGACCGCAACATGAATCAGGCGTCACGGTTCGCTCGGGCGTTCCCGCCCGATCCGGCGAGGGTCCACTGGCTCGGCCGCTTGATTTCCGTAATTTATTGCGTAGCATTTCGGACTTAGACGTCGGAGCCTTCACCGACCGTGTGGGACTCGCCGCCTCCTGTTCCTCCCGGGCCAGCGCCGCGGCGGTGCTTTTGGACCGGCTCGTTAAGTTTTTTGGATCCTCTAAAAAAGCAACCTCGGGACGAACGGGAGTATCGGCGGCGAGGGGCGGCAGCGCGGGCGGCGGGGGCGCGTGCGGCGGAGGGGGAGGGGGCGCGGCCAGCGCGTGGCGCGCCGCCGCCAGCTTGCCGCCCAGGATCTCGGCGGCGCGCATCTTCTTGGGCAGGTACTCGGTGCGCGGGAAGTCTTCTGGCGGCGGCGGAGCCCGCGGCGAGGCGGCGCGCGTCTCGCTGTGGTACGTCTCCAGGATGAGCTTCTTGCCGGGCAGCGGCAGGCGCGCCGGCGGGGGCGGCGGCGGCTCGGGCGGGCGGCGGCGCGCCCACTCCGTGCGCTCGGTGGACAGGTCCAGCGACGCGTCGCTGCTGAGGTTGATGGGCAGGTTGTGCGCCGCGTCGGGCGGCCGCGTGAGGTCGCGCGCCGCGTACGTGGGCTCGAACGCGTACGGGTCGGCGCGGTACTCGTGCAGCGGCGCGGGCGGGTGCGGGGGGAGCGCTGGGTGCGCGGGGTGCGGCGGGTGCGCGCGCGGCGGCACGGAGTAGGGCAGCGGCGCGCGCGCCTCGTACACGGCGCCGTATGCCGGCTGCGGGTAGTAGCTCATGTCGGGCGGCGCCTCGCTCTCCAGCTTCATGGGCTGGTGGAGCGTCGCGTACGATGTGGACGGCGGCGACTCGCCCGAAACTTCTTGAGCCTTGTTCTTTTTAGGCCGTCCAGGAGTTCCTTGTGTCTGGCGAACGAATAATAAATAACAGGTTAAATCACTTGCGACCAAATAGCTCGCGCCATACCATAATGTATTTCTGTTCACTTACTTGTATTTTTCGTTTCAGATGCTTTATTAACTGTCGACTTGTCGCGTCATCTGCAGGTGCTGAAAAGAGTGAAACAAAACTATACAACTAATTACACGGTAGCTCTACAGACGTATATTTGAAAATATGTAGATGAAAACTTTGATTCCTTCAACATTTCAAATTCTGTTACTCAGCTAGTTATCTGACCCCAACAAATTTGGAAAAAGGACAAGCAAATGAGTATAGATAATCTGGCTAAAGCCGAGGCCTAGCGGTTGGCCCCGACTTTCAATATTAAATGCTTTGAATAAAAACGGCTATTAATAGAAAATATGCATATAATTTTTTAAATAGCTTACTAAATAGCTTATCAGGTCTAGTGAGCGACTACGAAATATTTTTTCATCACTGACGAAGTTATAAAGCTTTAAATACATGCTTGCCGATGTTTAGTAACCATTTTTACATTCGAGATTCCTACGTGTGAAAGCACGTTAAGACGTTGGTCTCGGCTATCATTTATACACCTTTGAAAGTCGTTACTCGTACTCAGAAATTAGAAAATTTGACACTGGTCTTGCCGGAGGGTATCGTGATACCCAGCTGTTAGGTTGTGGAGGTCAGATAAGCAGTAGCTTTATATAAAACACTAGTATTCAGCTGCACCCGGTTAGGCTGAAAATTGACCCTGACGTAGCAGGGAAAAAAAAATTCTCTCTTATTTTCAATATTATTAAAGGTTTTTTTTTTTCTAGGGTCGCGTTTGAACACCAAAGTAAGGAAAGCTCAATATTCGTAAATAAATATTTTAATAAATCCTTGTTTTGCTCACTCTACACAACTGGTTCGCTTTGACAGCTATGACGTCACAATATGGCGCTAAGTCGATCCTATTGTTAGTTGAATCGCAGTGTACGTACCGTGGGTTTGCGCAAGCGGCGGCGGCGACGCGCTGGCGGGCCCGGGCGGGGCTTGATGCGTGCTCATCGACATTAAGTGCCGGGACAGCTCCGACACATTCGAGAACTTCATGCCTAAGTATAACAGAATACAATAAACGTATATTTTTATTTTATTTAATCATTTATTCTCAGGTTACAAAGACCAATAAATACACACATCAAAAGTGTCTAGGGATCAAGCATTTTTATGCGGATTTCTTGAGATTGAGATGTGGCTTTGTAATAAATTTATGATTTTATAAATTTACTAGCTTCCGCCCACGACTTCGTCCGCGTGGAATAAAAATCCCCCGATTTTGAAACATTCTTCATTAGTGCTCCGCTCCTATTGGTCTTAGCGTGATGATATATATATAGCCTATAGCCTTCCTCGATAAATGGGCTATCTAACACCGAAAGAATTTTTCAAATCAGAACCGTAGTTCCTGAGATTAGCGCGTTCAAGCAAACAAACAAACAAACTCTTCAGCTTTATAATATTAGTATAGATATGGATCCTTTTTGGTGCATTTCATAATTTGAAACAGGAACTGTTAATCAAATTCGAGTAAAAGATGAAAATCAGCTGTCAATATTTTCCCTATAAAAACATACAACGCATTGAAGACATTATTAGTGCTACTGTTTCCCTACTACTGATTGGCAGGGAAGAAATGCTCAGAGCCGTGGGAATGATAGAAGCTGGTTCCCAGCAACGTACTGTGGCTTTAGCTCTGAATACAAGTCAGAGTGTTATCAGTCGACTTTGGACACGTTACCGAAGCACTGGTACCGTGGCTGAGCGCCATGGAGGATGGTATCGCTGCACCACACGGAGACAAGACCGATACATTCAAATCTTAACTCGAAGAGCTCCAACAATAACCGCCATGATGTTAGCCGTGAGGCTTCATCACTCTTCAGGGAACTTAATTAGCGACCAAACAGTCAGAAACCGCTTGCATGAAGTGAACCTTCATTCCCGAAGACCGCTACGGGTACCACCTATAGCAATGCACAATCGTAGGATTCGATATCAATGGGCTCTTGAACACAGAAATTGGGCAGAAGAACAATGGCGTTTCGTGTGCTTTTCTGATGAGTCTCGTTTTGGTATGAGACCGGATACAAGACGTATACGACACTGGAGAACCCCTGGACGCCAACAGCGATTAAAATCCTGCCAGGAAGTCCATCCTTATAGTGGTGGAACCATCATGGTATGGGCGGGTATTTGGATCGGCGGAAGAACTGAGTTGATTTGGATCAGAGGCAACCTCAACGCTCAAATTTATGCTGAGACGATTGTATCTGACGTCATCGTTCCTCTACAAGTGCAAATCGGTCCCTTATTTCAGTTAATGCATGATAATGCACGACCGCACACCGCAAGAGTTGTAAGACAGACTCTCGCCGCAGCTAACATCAATGTCCTGCTCTGGCCTGCTCAGTCGCCAGACTTGAACCCGATTGAGCATGCATGGGATATGCTACAGAGAAGAGCTCTGCCGAATATGGAGGGTATCCAGTCGCAAGAAGATCTTTTTTTGTTGTTGCAACGAACATGGGCGGCCATTCTACAGCGTGATTTGGATGAACTCATTTTGAGTATGCCAAACCGATGTTCTTGTGTTGTTAGTGTTCGCGGTAGAAACACGGATTATTAATTGTTTAAGTTACCCAATAAAATTTTAAAGAAAACTGTTATTTCAGTCTTTTTTTCGAACTTTAATGTTAGTGGTTCAAATGTCAAAAATCCCTTTATTAGGAAAATGGCAAATTTCTTTAGCAAAGGTGACTTGGTTTATCGTTACTGTGACAAACGAAAACACTTTATTTGATGAATCGTTAAAGAAAATTTTAATTAATATCAATCAGGAGAAAAGTTATTGCAAAAATATATGTTGATCCCTAGACACTTTTGATGTGTGTATATATACAACGTGTAACGGAAACCCCATATCTATCCAAAAGGACTGAAGACAACATCTGGTATGGAGTCTCTATGCAAAGTTTCAGCTCAAAATAAGTGACTCACAGAATTGACCCCAAATTATCGGTTTCATATGTTTCTTGAATACCAATAATAACAAACGTGTCACATCACTATGAGGGTCATCACTTTCCACGTCACTTGCCAATAAAACGACAATTCTCTTCGTTCTTCTTAATTTGAAAAATTCGGTCTCTGGTATCAATGTATTGAAATTTCTAATAAGTTCCACACATGTAGACATAGGATTACTAAACCCTTGCTATATCGTTTGTTATCATCCAAAGAAGCCGTGCACTTGGTATGTATATACCCTTTAAATTACACGTGGTATACCTTAACCTAAAGTATATATATCGCCGATAGATGTCATCAGTAACTCTCACACTCCCAGTCAAGTCAACCCCTGATTCGCAACACATTGATGAGTGTATTTGCACGTCGAAAACAGAGTCTAACATTGAATGTACTCCCACTGAAAACCAGCAGTCGACCACTATTTCACAAACTAATTCGCAAAAGGAAGCTGCTCAACGAGTCATGATCTTCGCCGATCAAGCTGGATATCGATGGGTCCTATGTATATGGGCCAAACTAACAATTTGGCCATTTTGACTTTTTTATGGTAATCGCATCTTATCGATATAACGAATTATGTGAGCTATTAAAAAAAAATTGGCCAAGTGCGAGTCAGACTCGCCCATGAAGGGTTCCGTAGTAACTATAATACTATAATGTGTATATATTTGATAAAAGAAAACCTTACAAATTTCTTAAAACTAGCTCATTTACATTTTTTATAACTACGCCAAATAACTTTGTTTTTCATAGTGTTTGAATGAATTACAAAGTTATATTTGCGGTTTTATAAAATATGCTGTATCTCAAAAACTGCTGACCCGATCTCGTTCAAACCAATTTTGGTTGAAAGTTTACATTAAGATCTATAGACATATACATATACTTACATATATATATTTTTTAAAGATTTTTCACTCCATTATTATAGAAGTTAGAGGGGGGACACACATTTTACCACTTTGGAAGCGTATATCTTTTAAACAACGATTAACTTTATGAAAAAGTGGTTTTAGAAACCTCAGAGTCAATTTTAAAGACCTGTCTATAGATACTACACACGCATAGGTTTCATGAAAAAATAAATTTTCAGTTTTAATTCTATGTATGGGGAGCCCCCTTTATTATAAATATTTTTAATTTTTTTCTTAAAATCAGAAAGCGGTTTACAGAATAATATATATATATATATATTATTATTCTTATAGACAGACAGACAGACGGACAGACATGACGAAACTATAAGGGTTCCGTTTTTTGCCATTCGGCTACGGAACCCTAAAAAAGATTTCTGCATAGAAACACGATTTTTTATTACAGTATAACGGCATATGTAATATGAATTTAAACGTACAAGGTCCTAAGAGTAGTTAGAGACTTATACGCGGGGAGTTGCCGCGCGTTTATTTATTGTTTGGACCAATCAGCTGATTTGACAATACATTGAACGGAGCAACGGCCGCACTGTGATGAATACAAAATGTAATTGTTGTGTTTTTGGGTACAATTTAGTTTAATAAGTAAAAGATGACATCCTATTATCGCACTAAATTGTCTAGAAGTCGGAATTTAGTGAAAGAAAAAATATTATCCCACCCGCATATCACAGTTATTATGAAAATTTAGTAGCATCTAATGACATTGCGTCAATTAATGAAAGCGATAATGAAGAAAATTAATGAAGACTTATTAAGAATTAGCACGGGGAAGCACTTGCTGTTTCCCTTGGCATCTCCAAGGCTTTTGACAGGGTCTGGCACGATAGCCTTATTGCTAAGCTTTCTTCTTTCGGTTTACCCACTCAACTTTGCGTTTGGATTGAAGACTTCCTGAGAGATCGGTCCATTCGAGTGGTCATTGATGGCTGCTAAATTGCCAATTGCCAATTGGCTATTAATGCCGGGGTCCCTCAGGGGTCGGTTCTCTCAGCACAGTTGCTGAGAGATTTGTGTGTCCAGCGTGCGTGCTGGTGGGTCACAGATTCAGTCTCTCCATGAGGACATGGTTGGGCGCTTGGTCTTGTCCTTGAAGGCTGTCTCCGAATGTGGTGATGCCAACTTGGTCAAGTTTAATACAGCTAAGACCCAGGCTTGTCTCTTCGCAAAAAAGAGCCAATTCGAACCGGCTCCCACTTTCTGTGATGTAACTAGGGTTGCCACCTTTTATGCAGATAAAGTACATTGGTTAAAATAGGTAAGAAAAAAAGTACATAGCATCAAAATAAAGTACAATTTATTTTCAGTATCTTTCCGCTGTCTGTCCCTATGTATGCTTAGATATTTAAAACTACGCAACGGATTTTGATGCGGTTTTTTTAATAGATAGTGATTCAAGAGGAAGGTTTATATGAATAATATATGCATAATATAGTAAAGAAACAATGATAATTTTAGAGGTTTCTAATGTGATGCTTAATAAACAATTTTTTGCGCTTACATTGCAAACGCTGGCTGAACCGAACGAGACAGATCAAAATAATGTACTACAGTACACCTTAAAAAGGTCTACAAAAAGTTCGCAATGACATATGCCTATCTCTTACGGATAAAATACTATATATCCATTTTAATACGTTAAAAAATGGGCAATTATAAAGCGGTAATTGGAAAGCTATTAACACAAATACTGTACTAATCCTTATCATTTTAAATACGTTAGTTGGCTTGAGCATTTCATGAAGATTATTTTTTCCCTTTATACCATGCAAATTAAATGAATAGAGTCAGTCAAGCGAGTCGAGTCCACAACCATTTTGCTGATGTCTTATAATGGCAATACTATTATTTGTCAAACAAATTGTCACAAATTCTGTTGTTAACCTCGTAACATTCCGGTTTTTGTTGAATTTTTAATTTTATAATGCCGAAACCTATTAAAAGTAGTGTCAGGAGCCTATTGTTTACAATGATTAATAAATATAATCATGTAAAGATTGAATCTTTTATTTATTTATAATAGGCTCGCGTTTGACCACCATCCCACCTGATGGTAAGTGATGATGTGGTCGAAGATGGAGCACGCTTACCTAAAAGTAACCTATTCACTCTTGACTTAAAGACCCCTAGGTTATAGCTATCAGGAAACACAGACTTCGGCAGAGAATTCCACTCCATAGCTGTACGCACAAGGAAACTTTCCCAAAACGTTTTGTACGTATGGGTGGGATGTCCACCATGTAACGATGGCGCGACGCCGTTTGTCTAGTAATCCGATGATGGAACGGGCTTGGTGGAATTAGACTGCAATTCCATCGCACACTCCTCGAAATATAACCGATAGCAAACTGATATGCTTGCAACACGTCGCCGATGTTCAAGGCTCTGGAGCTTTGTCTCGACAAGTTTCTCGTTGCCGATGAGCCTTTTGGCCCGTTTCTCGATAGACTCAAGTGTATCAAGCTGGTATTTGGCAGATCCGTCCCAGAGATGAGAGCAGTACTCTATACACGACTGGACTTGCGCTTGATAGAGGTTGAGCAGCTGTTCCGGTGTGAAGTACCGTCTCACCTTTGCTAGGATTCCCAACTTTTTGGCAGCCAGTTGAGCCTTAGCCTCGATACACGAACCAAAATCAAGGGTGAAAGTCAACGTTACCCCAAGAAGCTCGACGCGATCAGTTATCGGCACGGTTACACCACGAATAGAAGGAGCCGGTTGAAATTGGCTCCTTTTTGCGGAGAAAAGGCACGCCTGGGTCTTAGCAGTATTAAGGTTGGCGTCGTCCCACTCAGAGACAGCCTTCAAAGTCAAGTTCAAGCGCCCCACCATGGCCTCTCGGAGAGACTGGACTTGTGACCCACTAGCACGCGCGCTGGATATATATCTCACAGCAACAGTGCTATCGTCTGCATACCCAATTTCGTAATTTCAGTTTCGTAGTTTCATTCGCAGTTTGTATCTAATTAGTATATCTACTAAAAAATTGCACAGCTGGCATCTTTACAGTCTAAAATGGGCCAAGAGACTCATTGGCAACGATGCACTGGTCTAGTCAAAGCTCCAGAGCCTTGAACATCGACGACGAGTTGCAAGTCGATCGGTTTTCTATCAGTTACATTTCGGGAGTGTGCGATGGAATTACACAATCTAATTTCGCCAAGCCCGTTCCATCATCGGACTACAAGACAAACGGCGATGCGCCATCGTTACATGGTGGACATCCCACCCATACGCACGAAACGTTTTGGGAGTACTTTCATTGTGCGTACGGCTAAGGAGTGGAATTCCCTGCCGGAGTCTGTGTTTCCTGATAGCTATAACCTGGGAGTCTTTAAGTCAAGAGTGAATAGGTTACTTCTAGTCAGGCGTGCTTCATCTTCGACCACATCATCACTTAACATCAGGTGAGATTATGGTCAAACGCAAGCCTGTAAACCATAAAAAAGCTGATCTAAACGCAGCTTAGCTCATTTGGACTTGTTTTATTAATTTACCCCCTTTTTTTAAGGATGGGTAATCATCCAATAACTGCCTCCCGATCTGGGCGAAGCGGGAGGGTGAGTCAGACTTTAACTGACTGAAACCCATCCGTGTTTCATCATAAGCCCTTCGTGTACCGACGCCGCGGTAACTCTTTCGAACTATTCCGCAACCCCGGCAGGCAACGGCCCCCTTGTGGGCCCTGACAATTTTGCTGACACTCTGAGGCACGCGTGGAACACGACGCGCCGTCTACACGGGCCTGGTTTCAGTTGGGCAGCGAGCTACCCATTGCTCGCAGCCCGCAGGCCCACGTCTACGGTGGCTGGTTTAATCTAACTTCCCTAGTGCTGCCTACTAAAAATGTTATTTTCCCCATTTGCCATTAGTTTCTAGTACATGTAAATACTCAATTTTCATTAAAATTGTAAGTGCCAAATTAAAATTATGTGATTAAAACATTGGTCCCGCTAATTTTATGATTCATTTTATCGCTGAATTCATATGGAAATCAAAAGAAATCCTGCAAAATCAAATGTGGTATCTTAGTACAGTCGGCCAAGAAAGTGGTGTACCACCCTAAGGTTGAATATCGCTTGCAGATTCATAGGTGATAAAGATTAGTTTCGCTTGCAGATCGATCTGACAACTTCTATTGCTGTCTTTATCTGATTATTGATAACGACTATTACTGTTTGTAACGTGACAGCTGTTCTTAGTTTGAACTTGATGGAACCAATGACGTCGTAAAATCAACGGCGGGGGGCTGTAGATTTTGATGACAAAATTGTATCTACAAATTCAGAATTGTAATCAACAAGTTACATAAAATTGTAAAGGCACAAGGCGAGTCCACAAACCTACAATTTCTGTAAACTTGTAATTACAATATCAATAAAAAACAAGCTAAAAATAGATTTATCCTTTTATTAAATTTCTACAATCAATTTTAAAATACTTATAACAAACAAAAACATAGCATATATCGTAATATTTAGAAGATATTGAAAATTTTTAAAAATTAGAAACGGGTGTAACCGCCGTTGGCCTCTATAACCTCTAAAAGACGAGACCTCATTGAACCAACAAGCCGTGAGCAAATATCGGTTCCCCGCATTTCCTCCCAGATATAATTACAGTGACTAATAAGAGCTTGTTTGGTTCTTTCATTTTGATGCGACCATCGTTGGACCATAAGGCCCCAAAGATTTTCTATCGGGTTGAGGTCCGGCGATCTTGAGGGCCACTGAATTACCCTTACGTCAGTGTGTGAACGAAACCAGGCTCTTACGATCCTCGCATTATGAATTGAACAATTATCTTGAACAAAATCAAATTGTGGCACTTCGTTCTCCGGGTAAACATTACGGACTGTCGGTAGCATTGCATTCTGAAGCACGTCGATATAATTTACAGCCGTCGCTCGAGGAGGTAGAGAATTCGACCTGATTCTCTATTTGGGATTACATGATCATCTTTATACCGTGTTGAATTATATCGCCAAAGGTGAAGACGTCCATGCTGACTGGATTTAAACGTTTTTTCATCACAAAACACTGTATTAGACCAATCAAACTCTAAGTGCTCTCTGGCGAAGTTCAGACGAGCAAGTCTGTGAGCATCCGTCAAATATATTTTCTTGGCGTAATGCCTGTGGTGCAACCCCATGTAATGTAGATGATTCCTTATTGTTTGGGCACTCACATCGAACATCTCCGCAAAATGTTTTGTGGGCTTAAAACCATTGATTTCATATTCCCGTCTCATGAATTCTCTATCGTTATTGGAGAGTGCAGGCCGGCGACCACTTCTTCTGTGATCCAACAAACTTCCCTCCTCTCCTTCACGACGAATCCAAAAGCGGACAGAACGCCTCGATATATTCAAATTCCGGGATATCGCACTGATACTGCTTCCCTCATTAAATTGGGCAATTATTTGTGCTCTTTCGGCAATGGTCAAGTTGGCAGGCATTGAGATGATTTTATATGCAGTTGATTGAAAAATAACACGGAAAATATATCGATTTTTTGCATATATTTGACAAAATGTCAATTGTCAGTTTTCTTTTTCAAATGGAATTCGGTTGTCTAAATAGTTTTTATTACTTTTGTTTGGAAACATTTCAATTGCTTTGTAGAAACTAATGTCCTTTTCATTTATACTAAAGGTTAAAATGTCATGTACTTATATGTGACATATGACGTATGAATACTAAATACATAGGTTTACGTCATGATAATGTTGTCTCTTTCAGTAATATCTTTTTATAACGAACCTTGTTGTAATTTTCGATGACCGGGAAACTAAATCAAAACTGGTACACCACTTTCTTGGCCGACCGTACGCCCCAGGTACATGAATGTGTGTGATTTTCATATTCATCACACAGAGAAAAATCCATACATCTATCTATACATCCATCCTCACAAACTTTCGTATGAATCACCTGTCTCTGATTAGCGCTTTCAGAAGGTTTCGTCACTTTGACGTCAAAGTGGCGCGACCACAGACGTCTGGACATAATATACTTCCTTTACCTTTAGAGGTACCTACAAATGTCTTGATAGGGTACAAATAGTACATAATGATGTAGAACATACACTTTCCTGCCATCTTTATGGTAACGATTTTTGTGCTTCTGAGTCTACAGACGAATTCGATTTTCGAATGCTACATACCTAATTTTGTTTCGGCCCAATCACAAACTATCCTCTCGGTTTCTCTGGACGCCGCAGTTGGTTCCTGTAAATAATCATAACATGGCATATTAAATCTTTTTATACACATTTTTTTCTTAGCTTACATTGTGTCCCATTGCTGAGTAAAGGCCTTCCCTTTTTTCTTTCAAACCTGTCTTTCTTTTGGGCAATTTCGCACCATGTTTCCCCGCGAACATGCTCAAATCAGCATGAGCATATTGTATACACTGAGAGCCAAAATTATAAAATACATATAATGCAAGCAAAACAGTCATTTAAAAAAACTTTTTAGCAAAAAATAGAACCGACTTCCATATAAAAACACTACAAAGGCAAAAATAACTTTAATTTCGGAAGGCGGTGTCAAAAACGAAAATATATACAAAACTAAAGACACCGCCTTCCGAAATTAAAGTTATTTTTGCCTTTGTAGTGTTTTTATATGGAAGTCGGTTCTATGGTTTTTTTTCACGCTTTTTAGTGGGTCGGTTTGTAATTTATCTAGTTACAAAAGCCAAGTTGTCAACTACTTATCACCTTTTACAAAATATTGCTCTTCCCGGTGCAGAGCCGTTAATTTTTGAGGAGTACTCCTGGTACATCACTTCAGCTCTACGTCACCATATGCATTGTGACGAGCATAAAGTGCTTAACATCCATATTCAAGTAATCTAATCGCAATCAACGAAATACTTATTATTGAGTAGTTTCGGTGGCCATCTGGGGTCTTCATCATCAGTTTCACTTCCTTAAATGGTGCTTTTCGAGAGCAACTGCACTAGGTACTATAAGAAATACCCAAAACGCTATAGGTGTGCCTATAATATTTGAAGAGTTCCCTCGATTTCTCCATGATCCCATCATCAGATCCAATCGTGACGACAATGGGACCAACTAGAAAGTATACTCTTTCAAACAAAAAAAGAATTTTCCAAATCGGTCCAGCCATCTCCGAGTTATGAGGTAACAATATAAAAAAAAAAAATTCAAGACGAATTGTAAACCTCCTTTTTTGAAGTGGGTTAAAAATCAAATCACCACTTGCTTAGACCTTTCCCAACTATGTTTTGGTCGGCTTCCAATTAACCGTATGCAGCTGTGTACTAGTATTTCATATAAAGTGAATGGCTATCTGACCTCCACAGCCCAGTGGCAGGGTAACACGATATCCCTTGGCAAGACCAGCGTCAATTTTTCTGGCCTCTGACTACCCGTGACTGTCAAAGGTGTACAACTGACAGCCGCACAGTGGTCCGGATTTTCAAAATGATGGACTTTCGATCGAAGATGGTTATTTCACTAAACAAAAAATGATCAATATTTATTACTACAATTTTTGAATTAAAATTGCTCCTTTCCGTCAAAAAAAAATCAATATTGAAAATAAAATGTATGGGAGAAAATCTATTTTTTTTTTCTCCGGCTAGTATCAAAGTATAGCAACCAAACCTTATATTCTGGTAAGTACTTGTTGCCCTTAATACGACGACATATAAATTGCTTGCGTATCCCTGCGGCCTTGGCGCCTACGATGATTCAAAGTTTCTAATTTTTAAGTCGATTTTTCTTAATGTTTTTGACGATTCATCTTAAAAGAAACGGTTAGAAATGGATAAAGCCCTGAAAAGGGCTATTTTTAGAAGTCCTGAAAAGGACTATTTCAGGTAGTCCTGAAAAGGACTATTTTATGCAGTCCTGATAAGGACTATTTTAATGAAACGACTTATTTTACTAACTCAATTCAAACTACTTACTTAGCTACGTGATATTTGACAAATGCTTGCACTGTTTGGACGGGCCTGCTCATATCCGTATGATTCTGTCCTTTAAAGGGCGCCACAGGCATAAACCTACATGGCTCTCATATGATTTGATTACTACACATTGTATGGACTTTAAAAGAGACGTTGACCTCTGAGTTTGTTTCAGTGTTTCTTCTCAGAGTAGTCAGTTAGGAAACACTGGCCTCATCTAGTTTACATTTACGAAAAAAAAAATGACGTGTAAAAGTGTTATTTATAACCCATTTGCAAATTAAACATCATTATTTCATAAACAATAACAATATCACTAAATCTGTCACGCTATTACGCTAATGGATCGTCAACTCCTGCCTGCAGCTCCTGTAGATCCATATTTTCAGTTTCTTCTGTTGTTACCTCAGGCAACAACAAAAGCTCTTTAACATCCGAAAAAAATCGAAATGTTTTGAGTTGTTGTATTTTGGTCGAATATGGGATAAATATGGGTCCGAACTAATTAAAAAATTATGCAACAAGTCTTCGTTGGTATCCATCCTGTTAAATTTTCTTGTGTGATTTTCACGAACTCTTCGAAATTCTTTATTTCTTGCTTCACTGGCTTCTTCGGAAAGAATACCAATTGGCAGGAAGCCAAAGTGTTCGCAAATGTCTGCACCATGTATGAGCAGCTTGTGCACACTTGCGGGCATATAAAACCACGGGTATAGATGAACAAACATCTCAGCTGTATCTCAAAAATACGATCTAAAATTTTCAATATCTATGGCACATCCAGATGAAATTGTTTAAAGATTAACCGCGAAATGCGTTAGTAGGTCTTTGTCAATATTGGTAATTTCGGCAGATAACTCTTAATCTCTAAAAAACCTTCTAGGCTGTATTTCCGTCGTTTGTGGTTCCAAAGCCTTGCTTAACAAAATCTACAAGAATTCCCATTTGCTGCTTGAATTCTTCTTGTGCCAGTTGTTTTTTCGCAGCTTTTAGTTCCTTGTTAAATGATAAATGATAATGATCTTTATTTTGCAAATTGGTTATTAAATAACACTTTTACACGTCATTTTTTTCCTTAAATATTAACTAGATGAGGCCGGTGTATGTTAGGACCTCGTACAGCCCACATTTTAAAGTCCATATTGTATGATATATATGACAGATATAGTAGAATACAATCCATACAACGAATCCACATATGAAGAGTAGAAAGTCCATATTTATAAATATTTTCTCGTACAGATCTTGAAAATACTTCTGACAGCTTGTTCATCTCAGTCGGCTTGGCAAGGCAAATATTGCAGGCATATTTTTCAATATTTTTTTTTGACGTGAAGGAGCAATTTTATCGAAAAATTGTAGTAATAAATATTGATCAGCGTTATATATACTATTCGATACCATTTTTTGTTTAGTGAAATAACCATCTTAACGATCGAAAGTCCATCATTTTGAAAATTCGGACCACTGTGAGCCGGGACCAACGGCTTAACGTGCTCTCTAGGCGAGGAAGATCCATCCACAGACCGACCTCGGAAAGCATTGCTAATACAAAGTTTAGTCGGTTATTGGCATCATCTGGTTTTAATTCTTGGACTATCTGAATTTTATAAGTTCAAAATTCGTCGCATAGTCGTTCTTTTGATGTCCAAAGAC
Source organism: Tholera decimalis (assembly GCA_943138885.2). Taxonomy (NCBI): domain Eukaryota; kingdom Metazoa; phylum Arthropoda; class Insecta; order Lepidoptera; family Noctuidae; genus Tholera; species Tholera decimalis. The sequence continues at coordinate 26,630,216 of OW964549.2, forward strand.
TGACTTCTCTTACGTGTTGACTGTGGATTTCGCTGAACCGAAACACGAACACGCTCCACAATGTCGGCTGATCTTGCAGAAACTGGGCGACCACGAGCCGTAATTGGTACTGTTGAGCCGGTTGTTTCGAACATTCTGATCCATTTCCGTATCACATTGGCGCTTGGAACTTCACTTAAATCGCGTAAACCGTGTTCATGTCGATACAAACGTCGTGCAGTAATCACTGATTTATTGTTTTCGTAATACGCTCGGACACAAAATGCACGCTGCGCTCCCGTGTACGGCTCCATGGCGACTAAATTTCCAAGCAAGAGGAAGTCGCTGCGCCCGCGCAAGGCGGCGCGACAAGTGGTAACGGAGCATGTGCTCCTCGCCCACAGAAGCCAACCTTGGCCCGTGAATACGGGCCCGTCATTGGAGTGCCAACGTGGCATGACGTGATTATGTGCGCGCCCTGCCAGCGCGTGGTAACGCGCGGCGGGCGAGCACACATGTTTATATAAATATATGAAGTGTAAACTGTAAGCGCGACACGACGCCGTTATTCGGCTTCGTTTCTTCACGACACCTCGGCGGTCTGTGCCCACCAGGTGGGACCCCCAGTTACCTGAGGGAGGCCTAGCGGAGCACGACCAGCGGCGAGGGTACCGGCTTAGGTGAGCCTACAGTTGGATGCGAGGCTCTCGCCCGTCCCGCTTCCAGATCTAGCCGGTTACGTTTCGGGCCGCACAGCCGTGTTATGTGTGTAAGAGCGGCATTGTACTGTGTGTTCGCTGCTCAGTGCGTCGGTGCCGAATAGCAACATATCCGGCGCTGTTGTGTATAAATGTATGTATAGTTATGCATGTATGAATCGATACGTAACGTGCCTATAGTAACTTAGCACACGAAATTAAATATTAATTAAATTTCCAGGAAGCGGCGCAGCTAACAACATATCCCCCCGCCGCCCCGCCCCACGCGTTTCCGAGAAATTGAAGAATTAAATCGCCAAAACTCATATGGCCCACCTTGTATGTATAGATTCTTCACTGCTTAAAATATTAGGGTGGCGGATTATTTTCACTAAATTAGTAAAAAAATGTAAATTTGAGAAGCATACCTTGGACGATTCTCCCAAATCAGGTAACTGTGGCACTTCTAGTTTGATCTTTTTCCTTAGCCCCGCGTAGCAGTATCTAGAAAAAAGAAAGATCAAAATATATCTGTTTCTTTACCTTTTTAAGTTATCCACAAATTCACAATTCAATTTATTTAATTCAGACATGCGTCGATATAGTGTTAGTAAACATTATAACTTAATAGCTAGTGTTAGTAACAGAGATATGACACAAACAATAAAAACTTTGAGAGAGAAGAGATTATCCTTGACCGGTATGGATCCTCATCCAGTGACAAAGCAGAGGAGAATCCCACCGGTCAACGAACACTCTTAGGGGCCGTCCATTAATCACGTGATGTTTTTTTTTTGCATTTTTTAACCCCCCCTCCCCCTTGGTGATACATGGTGAGGTTTAAGGCTACCCCCCCACCCCCCCTATATCACGTGTATTTTTTCATACCTGCAAGGAATCTACTTTTTTTAATATTTGTTAAATACTGGTATAAGTATCATCTGATTTTATTATAGAAAATTAAAGACTACTATAATAACGTTCAGAGGTTAATGTATAGTATTTTCGAACCACGGATTAGAAAGACTTTCTTCAACACCAAGAACTGGATAAGCATCTTGCAAGTCAGTTGTTGGCACAGTGCTTTGTTGAAGATCAATATCGGTTTCATCAAGCCACTCAGCGCCATCATTTCGCATACTTCATAAATTCTTCTTTTTAACCGACTTCAAAAAAGGAGGTTCTCAGTTCGTCTTGAACTTTTTTTATGTATTTAATTTTTTTTTTCGTTTGACCTGGTATACTTTCTAGTTGGTCCCATTTGTTATGAAATCAGGATATGATGATGGAATCCTGGAGTAATCGAGGGAACTCTTCAAATATTATAGGCACACCTATAGCGTTTTGGGTATTTCTAATAGTACCTTGTGTGTTGCTCTTGAAAAGCACCATTTGAGGCAGTGGAACTGATGATGAAGACCACAGATGGCCACCGAAACTACTCAATCATAAGTATTTCGTGGATTGCGATTCGATTACTTGAATTGCATGATAAGCACTTTATACTCGTCACAATGCATATGGTGATGTAGAGCTGATGGTGAAGTACCAGGAGAAGCAATATTTTGTAAAAGGTGATAAGTAGTTCACATTTTGGCTTTTGTTACTAGATAAAGTACAAACCGACCCACTAAAAAGCGAGAAAAATAGCTTTTTAGCAAAATATTAAACTGACTTCCATATCAAAACACTACAACGCCAAAACTAACTTTAATTTCGGAAGGCGGTGTCAAAAAAAATTAAAATACAAAACCAATAACACCGACTACCGAAATTAAAGTTATTTTTGGCTATAAGTTAAGTTATACAGATCACCTAGTTTAGACGTGTTAATTCAAAACGTACGAGGTTAAACAATTTACGCATGTGTATTCAGTGTTAAAACAACAGAATAACTGACACTGACATGCTGAGTCCGGCGGACGGTTGTTGCCGCTCGCGGGAACTTTAGTTCCTTCGTTGCCTGGCAACGGCGAATCAAGTTCACACTACAAGTCTTTTATTTTATTCATTAGGGACAAAAAAACAGTTACATGGTAGAAAACAAAAAAATACTTAAACTAAAAAAACAAACATGTAACCCACACCATTGTCCACATATAATTAAATGTGTTTTAAAGAAGTTGAGGACTGTAATTAGACATTTGTAATTCCAAATATAATGCGCTTATGATATTCAATTAGTGTGCTCCTTATTTAATAATATGGCAATAGCCTTTGACTTAAAGGACTGTTTAGATAAGCTAAATATATCAAGTTCCATAAAGTGAGTATTGTATGACTCAACGAGGCGACGAAGAGGTGCGCGCTCCCCAGCGTTAGTCTTACACATGTCTGTATGGAACAGTCGAGGAACGCGCACCCCCCGTTGTACAACAGTTCTGGGCACTTTGTATCGTAATTTATTAGTAAGGTCGATGCAATCAATTCTGTTGGTACATAACCCATAAAGAGTTATTACATTTAACAGTAATCGTCTGGACTTCAAACTTAGAACGCTGTAACGTTTTAACAATTCCTCATACGGTACTTTTGAACGACGACATTTGTAGTTCATGGAACGCAAGAACTTTTTTTGTACTATTTCCAATCTAGAGCAATATTTATCGTAAAAAGGATTCCAAATCTGTGTAGCATATTCCAACTGGGATCGAATTAAAAATCATTTTCGATTTTGTACGCGTTTGACGAAAAAATAAATACATGTAACGCCGCTTTTCGGTTGAGTATTGCGCGCTTGCCAAAAAAAAAAAAAAATACACGTGATATATTACTTTACCCCCCCCTGCCCCCCTGTGATATTTCGTGATTTTTTATGGACCCCCTCCCCCCCTTTCGAGCCTCACGTGATTAATGGACAGCCCCTTAGGAGGCTGTTGGTGATTTTACGCAGGCGGCAGACCAGAGATGGCGTTCTCTTTCTTATTATTGCGAATAAATCGTCTGTGTGCGCCTCCGCAAACATATTGGAAGACAATATTCATTGTCACATATTTCTGACGTTTTGGTGTGTACAGGGTTAATAACTTACATCTTTTTTTTTTTCCGGGTGAGAAAATCATCTAATGACTTCTCCCGCTCTGGGTTAAGCGGAAGGGAGTGTCAGACTTATACTGATTAAAAACCCACCCTGTTCCTTCAGCTGCCCTTAAGTTCCGAGGCCGCGGTATCTCGTTAGAACATTTCCGCAACCCCGGCAGGCAATGGCCCTATGGGCCCCGTCACTGGTGCTGACAGCTCTTTGAGGCGCGCGTGGAACAAGACGCGCCGCCGACCCAGGCCTGGTCCTTACCGGACGATGAGCTAACCCTACTCGCCGTCCGCAAGCCCGCGCCTACGGTGACCAGGGATCAGCTCGCGATCCCCGACGCCCAGGCCGTTTCCAGCGGCGGCTGGGGCGTGAGGAAGAGAGTTGCCTCTCCCTCGTGCGTTCGGCCTCCTTCGCTAGCATGACTGCTTCGTAGAAGGAGGCAACTGCATCCCATTTCCTCTCGTTCCGCACCATGGTGTCCGCACCCGGCCCTAGTTCATCGGGCCGGGCGCGAGAGGTCGTCGCCGCCGCCGATCGCCTCCACGAGGACACGGCGGTGCTCCGCCCAAGTAGGGCACACCTCGATCGTATGCTCCACCGTGTCCTGCGGGTGGTCCACACAATGACGACACCCGGGCGTGGCCTCCCGCTGAATCCGGAACAGGTACCACCCGAAACAGCTGTGTCCGGTAAGCACGTGCGTCAGGCGGAAGGTGAGGACGCCATTGCGTCTCTCCAGCCACTCCTTAAAGAGGGGACTTATTGCGGCGTGCCCAAATAAATGATATCTAACCTTTATATTAGAATATATTATTTGCACATTTAAATATTTTATCGTTTGTATGAGTACCTGGCCGATAGCAATAGGGTCCCGTCTTGAAGGGTGAAAATAAATAGCACTGTTGAGTTTTGGCTACCCCGCTTCGGGCGTGATGTTATATTGTTGTTTCCTAGTACACTTTCTTCATAAATAAAGCAGAAACATTTTTTTTTCATAAACTGGTTGATTAATCATTCTTCATTTTCATTACGGATCTCTTCAATGGGTGGCACGTGTATCGTGCATGCATATAGTGCACCTATGTACATACAGTATGTGTGCACAAGTGCACGTCTACGTTTTTGAACAAGTAATTTATTAGCAAAACAATATTAAATCTAGCTCTTTTAGGAAGATTGGTGATGGAAACTTCACTATGAGGTCAGAATAATGTGTAAATTAATAAATGGCATAAGTATTGTTATCAAATGTCAAACTGAACGTGGTTCATGAAAGAATTTTATTCGTAGGTCTTTGCTATATTACACAATTCAATATTTTCGTATAGCAAATTAATAAAAGTAATCAGTGTTTCATTGTACAACTCGCATTCAGGCCGGTGGCCACGTGTCAGTAGTAAACATCTGATATGCTCAAACGGTCGACGTCACCAAGTGATATTAGACAGGGTCATTGACTTCACCTACTTTGTTAAGAGCATACAAGCTCTCTAGTAAAAAGGTACACAAATGTTCGCTTCTATAAACAATTACCGCACCTTGACCTTGAACTTAATTCAAGAAACTACCAGCATTATAAATACCTACATATTTTACTAATAGACATGCCATAGCGAGTATGTAGGAATATAATTATGTATGAGAAATTTCCTCCAAGTGGACTCAGCCACGATCACACGTTTATCAATTTAAAATATTAATATTTAAAAGCAATTTTTTTATCAATACGTATACATTTATCTTATTTAGTTTACGTCATAGATAGAGTACAATAAGATTTGTTTTTAATGATAAACTTGCCAATTGTGATCGTTGTGCAACAAACGGGACTGATCGGACAGTGATAAATTAAATGTGCATAATTGCTATATTATAATGCTTATATTCGCTTGAGGGGAAAGCAGAAGTGTAGTACAACCACATTGTCCACAGTTATGATTAAATGACAAAAGGCTCATGGGCAACGAGGTACTGGTCGAGTCAAAGCTCCAGAGCTTTGAACATCGGCGATGTGTTGCAAGTCTATTGGTTTTCTATCGGTTACATTTCAGGGAGTGTGCGATGGAATTGCACAATCTTATTCCACCAAGCCCATTTCATTATTGGACTACAAGACGAGCGGCTATGCGCAATCGTTAGATGGTGGGCATCCACCCATACGCACAAATTATTTTGGGATTATTTCCATTGTTTGTACAGCTAAGTAGTGGAATTCCCTGCCCGAGTCAGTATTTCCTGATAACTATAACCTAGCGGCCTTAAGTCATTATGAATAGCTCACTTCGAGGCAAGCGTGCTTCACACCTTCGTTCACATTGTCGCTTACCATCAGATGAGATATGCGAGCTTATCAAGAGTAAAAAAATGATGTTTTAATCATAAAAAGCAATGGATCTGTTCGATTGGTATTTTATGAGTTACACAATAAGGGCAAACACTAACCATCAGTCTAACTGCAAGAATAATCAGATGTTGCTTATTAATAAATAAAAAATTGGCCAAGTGCGAGTCAGACTCGCCCATGAAGGGTTCCGAAGTAACTATCATAATATAATATAATATGTATATTTATTTGACAAAAAAAAAAACCTTACAAATTTCGTAAAACTAGCTTATTTACATTTATTTACAACTACGCCAAATAACTTTGTTTTCCATAGTGCTTGTATGAATTAAAAAGTTATATTTTCGGTTTTATAAAATATGCTGTATCTCAAAAACTGCTGACCCGATTTCGTTCAAACCAATTTTGGTTGAAAGTTGACATTAAGATCTACAGACACATATTTTTTTTTAGATTTTTCACTATATTATTATAGAAGTTAGAGGGGGGGGGACACATTTTACCACTTTCGAAGCTTATATCTTTTAAACGATTGACTTTATGAAAAAGTGGTTTTAGAAACCCTTATATCATTTTTAAAGACCTGTATAGATACCACACACGCATAGGTTTCATGAAAAAAAATATTTTCAGTTCTAGTTCCATGTATGGGGACTCCCCTTTATTTTAAATATTTTTTGATTTTTTTCTTAAAATCGGAAAGCGGTTCACAGAATACATCTACTTACTAAGTTTCACATGTACAGTCTTAATAGTTTCGGAATAAAATGGCTGTGACATACGGACGGACGGACGGACAGACATATCGAAACTATAAGGGTTCCGTTTTTTGCCATTCGGCTACGGAACCCTAAAAACATTATACATTTATTTAAGCATTATTAATAATGATTAATGGCCTCTGCTCTGCAGGGTTATCTCATTATTAATTTTATTGTTACACGTTATTTTACGTAATCTATCATAACGAGACTCACGTTAAGTAGGTAGGTAGTTGTCCAATATATTATTTAAGAAAAACTAACAGTCGCGCTAGGCTTCGCTCCCGTGGATACATGATAAAACATATAACCTCCTTCTTTACTATCCATTTAAAATTTTAGTATCATCTTTTCTGTGGAGTTTTGATAAGTAATTAATTTTCCTAAAACTCCACAGAAAAGATGGTACTATTTAACAGATTTTAAGGCCCCAACTTATGTTTTTTTTTCTAATTTATCCTGTAATTCCTTTCCCAAAAATTAATAAAGCGAATTACAATCTTGTGATTAGATCTAAATTTAAAACACGGAAAGCCAGATTCGTTATCTTGAAGATCCTTATAACATTTGATAACGAGCTAAAAGCAGGTATTACATAATGTACCTAGGAATGACTTATCTCTGAATATATATTTATACTTTTAGGTACCTACTTATCTGCTATCGATAGGTTTATATGACAAGCCTTTCTTTTTTGTCTTCCACTTTTTTGGCGATGAAGTCAACAATATAAAATACTATCCATCATGGGAGCCGGCTCGAGGAAAATATGTTTTGACACCATGCTATCAATTTTATTTAACCCTTATAAAATTGCGAAGATTATGTGTGAAGAGAAGAATATGTGTAATAAAGAACTATCACTTCATTTTGGATTTAATTCTTTGGATTTAATTTTTTTAAACAAATTACTCACGATTTTCTATATTTGATTCTTTGGGTAACACATAATCCTCGGGGTTGAAATGTTTTTTACAAACACGAGAATGTTTTGTCGGAGTATAATATTATTCCTGCGAATCGCCACAAGCCACTGTTTTAGAATAGTTTATCTTTTGGAAACATGTGCCCTCCTTTTTTTTTGCGAACAAAACGGAACTGCACAGCATTGCGGCTTAGCTACTCTTAGATATGAAGATACCTATTTATAATTAATTAATGCGATTTAAAACTTTGTTTCGGCACCGAGCTTATAAAATCGCCTTTGACAGCTATACCTCTGGACCTTAGTCAGCAGTGGCGCCAACTGGTGAGCAAAAAAACGATAGTCCCCATTGTCTAAGTACTAGCACTTTGCACGCGACTCGTACGCGAGGATTTCTAAAATACGGCCGTAAGTATTACTCGAAGGGAACGACAAATCCCAAGAAAATCAAGGGAAACCCTTGACTTTAAGGGCTCTTACAACGTTTAACATATACTATCTTAAGCCTGCAATACATGTTGGCCGAGCGTTGTCGAGTGAAGGCCAATACAAACATGTAGACGGTATATTTGCCTTGTCTTGCTATCGCTCGGTGTCACTTGCCTAGTTGGTCGAGTGGAGGCCAGCGCCAAAGTGTATAGAGCTCATTTGGTGCAACTTGTCTTCGCTCGCCGTTGCTCGTGATCACTTGCCTCACTTCGGATCGGTGTCGGTTTTTGGTCACAAATCAAAGGCGCTCGGCCAACGTGTGGGAAGCTCTACAGACCCTCTTCTACATTGGTCATCTGCATTGGCGTTCGACGAACTTGTCGACATTATTTCTTGCCTTGTACCTATTTGCCAACGCTCGCGTTGGCCTACGCTCGGCCAACATGCATTGCAGGCTTAAAGCAAGTCAGATATTTGTGTCTGATAATCATCATTTCATGGTCCTGAGCTGATGATGGAAATAATAACACCTGAAAAATTTAGATATCCGATTTAGATGGGGTTTTCACTATTGAAATTCTTATTCTTGCGGCACCTTTAATTTGTCTGACTATGGTGGTATCTACTTAACTTAAGAATAACAGTATTATCTAATTACAATTTAAAAAAAAAACTTTGTTGCTAAAAATCTAACCGACTTCAAAACGATATTAAAACTCTCAAAACAATAAATACACATGGTCAATATCCCGTTTTAATCTCTAATAAAGCAAAAAAGTTATTTAAAAAATCTAAAAAACCCGACTGCTCAACTGAAATGCAAGAAACAAGTCATTTTTATTTTAAAATGTGACAAGCAGGCGGACCCGTCCATTAAAAAAATATATATTTTCAATTGGGTCCCGTCTACAAAACACAGGGAGCTAGTTAATAATAAATGCTTATAAATAACCAACTGTTACCCGCGACTCTGATTGATTGGTGATAGAACTTCATACAAACTTTTATCCCAAATTCCTGCTTTTTTCCGTTATTATAAATAAAATTAACATTATTTGTCGCTTTTTGTTTTGAAGTCGATAAAAAATTTTGTTGAAAAGATTTTATACATTAGATAGATAGATAGAATATACTTTATTGTACACCAAAAATTTAAACACACTTAAATAACAATATTGCTAAAACTTTGGTTACAATGGCGGTCTTATCGCTGAGAGCGATATCTTTCAGACAACCTTATATTAGAAGATTTAAACTAAATTAAAGTTTGTTTACTGCAGATAATGCACCTTAACATAAACGCTTTTGACGTAACTGTACACAACACGTGTACAGATTAGTCATATTGCAGTAACATACATATTATATTATTATCTACATCACAATATATCTACTACAAGTGCAGTGGTCCTTATTATTATTGTTTACTTAACGCAATATTAATTAATTCCCACAATATTTTGTACAACCAGATTACTGCACAACTACTTCGTGTTGGGCTTATTAGGAAAATCAATTGGAATACATTTATTTTAAAAGCAATAGTGTGGATTGGTTTAAAAAATGTTTAGTTACAGCAAAATTGTTAAATATGAAGACGTAAAGGCCCGTTCATTATGCAAACATAACGCCTGAATTTATTTTAGGGGCAAGCAGGAATCGAAACTGGAACTGTCGCTGGCATATTTAGCCAGTACCAAAGTCATTAGACAAATTACTTTTATTTTATCATACGAATCTTCATTACCTACATTTTTAAATAAATTGTGCTGTAATAGATACGTGTGTATTATTATTTAATATGTTATATGCAGGAGATACGAAACGCGACAAGCACTGATTGCTACTATACTTAATCAATTAACGATCGTAAGCATGCATGGTTACGATCGTTAATTGTGCATGTGTATGCATACGATGATAACAAAAAGGAAACGCTAAGAGCGTATGTGTGTGTGCATGTGTATATGTGTGTGATGTAATAGAATATCATTCAGCAGCTAATGTATTTATTATCATAAAAATGATTTGGCACCCAACGTAATAAAATCATTAAGATGTAACAGAGAGATACATTGCTGAGAAGTAAAGCAAAGATGAAATTTGCGTTCGTATTAATATTATAAATATACAGTATTAATATGCTTCGTAGTTATGTAGAAGTATTTGTTATAAATGAACCAACCTTTGGGCATTTGAATGATCATAGAATACCTTTAGTACAACCACTAAAAATCTACTACTACTTCAAAAAATATATCACAAAATTCATGTAGACCAACGTGCTATGAAGGGTTCCGTAGTTTTATGTCACCGAAACCATAAAAAGGTTCATATTTCAAACCAATTCCAATACAAATGAGAACATCGAGCACCAGACATTGCTTTGACGAAAATGTAAGTAGGACTAACTTAATGGTTGAAAACAGTTTCTCCCATACATCTATAAAAGTCACGGATAAAACTAGAACCTTACTTCATTCGGGCAGTAGATACCCTAGCATCCTGTCAACGTTTTCTCATTACTGATTGTGATTCCCTAGCTGTTATTATCACCTATCGGCTCGTATCGCGCCATTTAGTTCTGCCTTGGGCAGAATGCAGGAGAGCGGCGCGTAGTATTCAATTCAATTTAATTATTTCAGACATACGTCCATAGTGTTAGTAAACATAATAACTTAATAGCAAGTGTTAGTAACAGAGGTAGGAAACAAAAAATAAAAACAGACATTATCCAGTGACACAGCAGAGGAGAATCCCACCGGTCGATCGAGTCAGTGAACACTAGGCTTGCCAACTTTAAAATACGAATTTGCGGGAAATGAAGATTAAAAATGCGGGATGAAATTTAAAAAGCGGGATATAACAAATTTTATTAAGAATACAGAAAAATGTAAACTTTTCTTCGTAAATCAGGATGAAACGTAAATAAAACACCTGGTTAGATTAATAGCAGTCCATATTTACTTAAAAAACGGTTTAGACTATAACCTTATATACTATAAGATTATAATAAGTTATAGTGTAATTTACGTTACATACACTTTATTAAGAGAACTATAAATTACTTTTGAAATGAATATTTTTTTGTGATTACGCACTTTTAAGAATTTTTTTATTTTTTACAGTAGTAAAAAATAGTATAGTACAAAATTGTAAAAATCTTTGCATGGATAGGAAAAATTAACTTTAACTTGTAGTTCTGACTTCACAGAATCCACATGAAGACGATTTTGTGCGTCGGCCTAGGCATTATTACAAAGCGAAAAGACCCTCTCAATATTTTGTGCCATATTTCATAGACTGACGCTTTTTCAGTACTCTCATTGGCTCGCTCTTCAATAACTTTTTTCAAAGTTTCTTTCACAGTACAAAACTCTTCATAAAGCTTGTCCATATCTTATTTCTGGATTAAACATTTTTTTTTCGCAACATTCTGATAATTCATTCATAAGTGAATTCCCTTTCTAACGCAAATGTGGCTATGGAAGCTAAAGTATTTAGCTTTCTGAGAAGTCGAAGTGGTCATCAATATATTTCAACACATTATTATACCACGCAATAAGGGTCAGTTTCATTGATTCTTTATCATTATCTGAAAAACTTCTCAAAGCACTGGTGCAAATGAAATCGAAAAAGTCGTCATCGATTCTTTGTTGTGTTTGTTGTCGTACACTTTTCACAATGTTTTAAGTTTCACATGATAACGCATTTTCTTTCTCCAATCGCATGATGCTATTCTGAAAATTTTATAGAACGGTTTCAAAAAAGCCAAGATAGTGTTCGATCGTTTTAGCCTTATCCTCGTCAAAAAAAATATTTATAGCGACTGGACAGTTTTCTCCAAGAGACGAAAAATAACTTTTCAAGGCAGGAAACCCGCTTGAAATTTTCTGGACAGTGGGATTTAACGAGTGCCATCTTGTTATCACATGTCTCACCATATTTGTATACTGTAGATTAGCAACAGCGAAAAATTCTTTAAGTGTTTGAACTCTTTCTGCATGACACGACAGGTGACGATATACTTTTAGAACCAAAGTTTCCACGTCATTTTCACATTTTGCTCCAGCTTATGCAACAGCATTATGTAGCTGCAACATGTGTGCTGAGCATCCTGCAGGCACAATGTTTTCATTTTGGTTCCGTAAATGTGTAAAAACTGAATTATTTCTCCCGAAATTAACATTAGCATTATCAGAGGCATACGTAGATAAGGTCAGCAAATCGAGAGAATAAAGTTCAAAACATGTCTTAATGTTATTATATATATGTAACGCTTTCTCATTGGGGTCTTCGTAAAAATCAAGCAAACATGTGCGAATACCCTCTTCAGGACAATAGAATCTTACAACTATTGGAAATATCTTCACATTTCCATGATTAGATGCATTGCTAGAAATACTGTAAAATATGCCAGATCTTAGATTTTTTTATAACATTTTCAATAGACACAGGAGCTAAAACATTGTTTACTAATGCTGACGTCTTTGGTTTACCAAGTGAAATTTTTGCGGCGACTTTTGAATCAGGAAATAATACACTGCATAGTTTTGAATCGCAATCTGTTGTAGTGTACGGTATGTTGTGTTTTACGCCATGGTAAACCTTAACCAATTCAGCAGCCAAGACTTTTTCTTCATCAGACGTAAATATAACACGCTTTAAAAAAAATTGTATCGGATGATTGCTTTTTCGGGTTCTCTCGCCCCGTAGGTGTTCTGGTAACGCGATGTGGCGTTTAATATCGTTTAAGCCGCCGTGTGCTATCGAAAAAGACTTTTTACTAATCTCACAGATAACTTTGTGTAGTGTATGGTAATAATGTAGCTTATTCCGAAAAGCGGGATATTTAGCGTCTATGAGCGGGACGTCTCATTAAGGTCTCAGAAATGGGACGTCCCGCATATAGCGGGACGGTTGGCAACCCTAGTGAACACGCTCAGGAGGTTGTTGGTGCTTTTACGCAGGCGGCTGACCATGGAAGCCGCCGTCTTTCTTATTATTTCGAAGAAATCGGAAACAATTGGACGCACTACAACGCCACGAAAATCCAAACAGCATCTGGAACGCATTATTATATTGGACACGCAAATCGCTGTTTGTCCTTTGTGTGAATCTGGTCTGACCATTTATTTATTATCTATTTTTATTATATACTTTATTGTACACCTCATAATATTTCTATGGATACAAAAATTTAAACTAGTGTACAATGAGCGGTCTTATCGCACAGGGCGATCTCTTACAGACAACTTTTGGATGGACAAAAATTAAAGGAGGCCATCTACAAGGCCTTGGCTTTTTGCCGTCAATATTTCCGGTAACCACCAGTTATTCGATACCCTTCTTTTCTGGCGATGTGACCGTTTACTGTAGCATCTTCACCACGGAATAGATAAATAAGGTTGGAATGGTGATGTGGGCGTGGCGAGCACGCCACTACTATGATTCGAAAATCTTAACTCGACCGATTAATTCATTCACCACGTTTAGTACGTTTCGGGCTACTTCGGAACACAGATCTCTGCTTTAAATGCCGTGTTGTGCAATTATAAATTGTAAAACAAAAAGTCAGACCGCAAGTATAGAGCGAGGAGGTATATCTTTCCATCGGTAAGTCGAAAATAACATTTAATTCTTAGAATACAGTAGAAACCGCATTCAACTGTAATTGCAAACCGCGATCTGTGTCCAAATACAAGACAAGCGTCCCCCGCTAGCCTCCCTTCCCACCCGCGTAATGTTGCTAGCTCAGTCATTATTTGTCCGTTTTAGGGGTAAATTCTTCAGCAGGGAAGCTAAAATTTTAGATAGTTATAATGTTAAATAGAAACATAATTTCATACACCCCTCCCCTTCCTCTCTCACACACACCACACACACATACTACAAATTTTGTAAATTTGTTTCGTAATCTTAATAGGTACTATGTTAGTCACATAGTACCTATTATGAATGTTATGCAATTATAACAATATCATATCCATAATTACATATACAAGGTGTAACAGATTAAGAGCAATACCTCAGACACCCCAAAAGAATATTAATTTATAAGTCTAAAACAACATCCGTAACTAAATATATTGAAACCAAACCTAGACATTTTTTTTTTATAAAATAGTTATCCTTACTAAACGCAAAACGTATGTGCTTCATAAAATATCCTTACGCAGACGCATACACTCATGCAATATTAGCGGCCGACACGCACACGAGCGCATTTTCTTGAATTAAGGATTGTATTTATTTGTCATGATACTTTGTTTCCATTTTAAGTTAAATGAAAGATTTTGCCGTCAAAATTTAACACCTATTTTTTATGACGGAATTCGATTCTGAACCAACTACTTTCAGGAATTGCGTTTACTCTGTTACACGTTGTATACGGGTCGCACTGATAACCTAATTCCATGCCGGAGTCTGTGTTTCCCGATAGCTATAGCTTAGGGGTCTTTAAGTCAAGAGTGAATAGGTTACTTTTTGGTAAGTATGCTCCATCTTCGACCACATCATCACTTACCATCAGGTGAGATGGCGGTCAAACGCGAGCCTATTATCAATAAAAAAGACATACGAATTAATAAATAAATATAGAAAACAGCTTCGAAAATAATGTAATATTTTTAATCAATATTTAGACATAAAAGTAGAGATATGCTATCTTGGACTTTTTTGTAGCATTATAAATTGTAGATCTACAATTTTCTAGTATATTATTTTAATGTATCTCTACTGGTCAACGCGGCGTACACGAGTAAATCTCTCAGGAGGCAAGATATTTTGCGACCTCTTCAACAATAATCGTTATATTTCAATCAATTTACATAAAATATTAATGAATTCTATATAAACCTTCCTCAGGAATCACACTACATATTCGTGAAAACGGTACGAAAATCCGTTAAGTAGGTAAACTAATATCTCGAAAACAATCATTAAATTTGCCTCGTTCTCTCGCCGATTTTTCAGTGTTTATAAAAACAATCTAGTATTTTACTCCAAGTTTGTAAATTTTTAAACACAAAGCACAACGTTTTTGGTTACATTTACGATCTTAAATCTCATGAATCGCAATTCAAGAAACTTTTTTAACATTCAATATAACTATGATGCGTTTCAACTAAGAACAGGATCGACTTAGCGACATATTGTGTCGTCATAGCTGTTAAATCGAACTAGTTGGGTAGAGTGAACAAAACAAGCATGTATTAAAATATTTATTCACAAATATTGAGCGCAACAAAATTTCCCTTTCCTTATTTCAGTGACCAAACGCGAGCCTATCATAAAAAAATAAAGCGAGACTACATAGGTACGTAATTATAAACTATAGCACTTAAGTACGGTCCCCCGGTAACCATAGGGACCGCACTTTAAGGACTGTAGTTTTTAATATATTTGTTTAAAAAATTCCCAGAATTGTTTTTTTTTTTAAATTCTACTAAGTACTAAATACAAATATTTAGATACACACGCACATAAAAATTGTCGTTCGATAAAAAAAATCTTAGACTGGCCTGTTGGTATAGTGGTCAGTGGACCTGACTGCTATGCTCAAGGTCGTGGGTTCGATTCCCACCCAGGACAAATGTAAAAATATATTATTATTAGCGTAATACTAGTAAAAATAATACAATGAGAAAGATTAAAAATCTGGACTTTGCTCTTTCACTTTCTGAATCCGGTGTGGTGCCAATGTGACACGACCGGGAAAACTAATTTGTTAATTAATATTAAAAGTAAAAAGCTGAAAATAAAAAAAGTTATTTAAAAAGTCAAAAAAACCCGAATGCTCAACTGAAATGCAAGAAACAAGCACATTTTTATTTAATAAAGTCGGCAGTCGGGTTTTTTAGACTTTATTTACAGGGTTCCGTAGTCGATAAGGAACCCTTATAGTTTCGCCATGTCCCAAAATAATGGGAGTGAGGGAAGACCAATTTTCGATTCAGTGATCCGTTTGTGAAATATTAAGCTTTCGTTAGAGTACGTCCCCCCCCACCCCCCTACCAACTAAGTGGTTGTAGGTAGAAATGTAAGCGTCACGGTAGTAGTACCTACATATAACGAAGTTAAAAGGTAAACTATCAAAATAGAATAGAGCCAACTTAGGAGTTATATTTTTATGTATTACTTAGCTGTGCCCGCGACTTCGTCCGAGTGACTTTCGGCAGCATTTTTAATTTTTTAGGCTAATTATTTTGAAAATAAATATCATTCATAATTTGAATGTCGTATTTATTAATATCTAATCAAAGTCTAAAAAATAAGTTTCAAGCTTCTAGCTTTAAAAATGACGTAATTTCCATACAAACTTTCATCCCCTATTTCAACCCCTTACAGCTCTTTTCATTTCATTAAAATCGGTTCAGTAGTTTAGGCGTGATTGCGTAACACAGAGTAACTTTCGCATTTATAACATTAGTAAGGATTTATATTTATTTATTTATGTACACACATGACACTTACAAAAGAAAAAATATAAATACAGACAAAACAGCACAAAGGTACTTCCTATTTCCTAATAAATTTCTTCCAACAGACCTGCGACAGGAGAGTTGAAGAGGAGATGATAGACACAGTGTGTATAAATACTAATTACGATAAATAAAACATACTTAGCTAATAAATTATACTATATAAAGCTAAATTACCACTGACTCACTCATTGACATAATTGTTCTCCCAGATGGTGGATGGGGAGGTGGGTATATTTTGACAGATTCGTAAACAACTAACTCTCAAACCTACGGGAAAAGTGCCAAACCTCCCCTTTTCACCCCTCCCTATCGTATCTCGGAAACTACGAGACCCGTATTTTTTTTACGGATTCGTATAGAGGAGGCTCGGTAAAGTAAAAACCATTTTTCAAAGTCACCCCCCTTGCCCCCCTTCTCACCCCCTTTAGGCGGATCTTGGAAATTAAGAGACTTGGAACATTATTTTTTTCAGATTCATTAAGAGGGGCAATGCTTTAGTCAAAATAATTGTGCAAACCCTCTCCCCCCCATTTCTTTTTTTTTCGGATTCATTTAGAGGGGCAATGCTTTAGTCAAAATAATTGTGCAACCCCCCCCCCCCCTTCACCCCCATCACCGCCCCCCCCCCATTTTGATTTTTACTACTGAAAAAACTATTGATTCTTACTTTTAACTATAAACGGGCCTTCAATTTTTTTTATGCTATGCCCTCCCCTCCCCAACCTTCCCTAAAATTTAAAAGGCTGTAACTTCATAACGGTTAGAGATAGCCATTAGGTGTTTGAACAAATATTATAGTAGGCGTCGAAACCTGTCCGGTGGTACGTAGGGCCTGAGTGGAGTGAACCTGCGAGACCGTAGCGTAACGAAGGTTGAGTGGGTGATTTACAATTAATTGTAAATCAAAATTGGGTATTAACAATCCACCACCACAAACACGCGAGGTGCTTGCACCTCGCGCAACACGCAAATACTAGTTAAATTATAATGATATAATGAACAAGTATATACATACATAGAGTTAAAATACATATTTATATTAATGCTATTAAAATATATACTTATAATAAATATATAAAATTACGGGATGTTATATCTAACATCTATTATATTACCTATCGGTAATGATCTTTGGCCAGCTTTTTGAAGATACTAATGGATTTAGCTTCGCGGATTTAAGCGGGAAGTGAGTTCCACAGTCGTACTGCATGAAAGGAGAAGGAGTGGAAAAGGAAACGGGTTTTATGGGATGGGAAATTGAGATGGAGTTTAAGGTGGAATCTACAAAGGGCATCAGTAGGACGAAAACGATCGCGCAGGGAGCTAGGATATGCAGGGTTGAAAAGGATGTTGTACAAAAGGAATAATATTCGAGTGTTCCCGCGAAGACGGATAGGGAGCCACTTGAGATCCTTGCGAAACTGAGAGACATCATCGTATTTCCTCAGACCAAAAACAAAGCGAATACACAAGTTTTGCAAGTGCTCAAGCTATCATAAGAGCTCCTCAGTGGCATCCAAATAGCAGGCATCGGCATAATCAATAATCGGCTGGATTAAAGTTAGAGCTAAAGAGATTTTAGTTTTGAAAGGCAAGAAGCATTGAAGGGATTTTAAAGAGTGAAAGGAAAAGTGCACCTTTGGACTAACCTCATTTACTTGCGCTCGCCAAGAAAAATTGCTGTCTAGTAATACACCAAGATTCTTTGCTGTATCCGTGTACGCAATGACCGAGCCGTTAAGGGATAATGGCCTCAAAGAGGAAGTGTCAAGTGCAGAGCGATAGTATCGACTACCTAAGATCATAGCCTGGGACTTGGACAGATTAATCTGTAATCCGTATGATTTAGCCCACTGACTAATATTCTCCAAGTCACAATTCATGGCACTAATCGCCGAGTCAGCGTCAGCCAGCAAGAAGTGTCGTTAAAGCTGTAAATCGTCTGCATAGAGATGAAAGTTTGAGGTGATTATCTGAGTAACTGTATTAATAAAGATAGAGAAAAGAAGAGGAGAAAGAACGCCATCCTGAGGCACACCAGCTGTGAAATCACACCAATCAGATTTTTTTTATCAAGGCGGACACACTGAGAGCGACCCCGAAGATATGAGTCACACCAGGATAGTGCAGAAGGAGAGAAGTTAAATGAACGAAGGACTCCAAGAAGTATGTCAAAATTCCGTGAGTTGAACGCGCAACTGAAGTCAAGTAGGACTAATACGGTGAGTGATTTATTGTCCATATTTATATATTGGTTTTCGGACAAATTCCATCGAAAAATATTTAGAGTAAGTTCTTACTTATGTAAAACAGAATAGTTTTTGTTAGAGCATGATAGGACTCTCGGTCAGCTAATCCGACTCGAACTTGGCGTTGTAGTAAACGACAGCCTACACTACGCGTGGCCTGATTGTTTTTTTTTTTTAACGTGGTAAAATTATCAAATAAGTCCTCCCACCTCGGGCAGGGTGGGAGGGACTGTCAGACTTTTACTGACTAAAATCCACGTTGTTCCTTCAATAACCCTTTACGTACCGGGGTCACGGTAATGGGATAAGTCCCACGACCCCGGCAGGCTTCGGCCCTCTGCAGAGGGGGCCTCGTCATGTTGCTGATGCTCTTTGAGGCGCGCGTGGAACACAACGCGCCGTCGACCCGGACATGGTCCATGGTCGGACAGTGAGTTGCCCTTTACTCGCTGTCCGCATGCCCGACGTGTGGCCTGATACGCTCTTTTCTTATTTCGTTGAATTAGAAGCTTAATTTCTTTAGAACCCTAAGCGACTATAGATAAAATATATTTAATATTAATTATAAATCAAATACAACAAACACGAATTTGATTTACATTTGCACGCGTTCTTATAAGAAAAAAATAAAACGAAAACCTTATAAGGTTTTCGTTTTATCTTTTGAAGAACGGAACCTTAAAAATTGAGAAGAATAGAGCTTAAGTACCTATAATACCTTAGGTCAGTGATGCATGATACCATCACTGTTGTGAACTTGTAAATAAATCAATAAAATAGATAATAATCAGTAAGTAGAGAAATTGTTCAAGGTAAATATGCATGTAACCAAATATTGTAACCCAAAAAATATAAAAGTTATTGAATGAAAACTTCAGACTGTATTAGCTTTTTTAAGTTCATAATGATACGCCTATTTTTTTGTCAGGTGGGAAAATCATCGAATGACTTCTCCCGCTCTGGGTTAAGTGGGAGGATGTGTTAGACTTCTACTGACTAAACACCCACCCTGTTCCTTCAGCTGCCCTTAAGTTCCGGGGCCGTGGTATCTCGTTAAAACATTCCCGCAACCTCGGCAGGCAATAGCCTTATGGGGCCCCGTCACCGGTGCTGACATCTACTTGAGGCGCGCGCGGAACACGACGCGCCGGCGACCCGGGCCTAGTCCTTACCGGATAGTGAGCTACCCGTGCTCGCCGTCTGCAAGCCCGCGCCTATTGTGGCTGGAGATCGGCTCGCGATACGCGACGCCCGGGGCGTCTCCCGCGGCGGCTGGGGCGTGAGGAAGAGAGTTGCCTCTCCCTCGCGCGCTCGGCCTCCTCCTTCGCTAGCATTACTGCTTCGCAGAAGGAAGCGATCGCATCCCATTCCCTCACGCTCCGCACCATGGTCTGAACCAGGGCCGGACGCGAGACGTCACCGCCGCAGATCCCCTCAACGAGGACACGGCGAAGCTCTGCCGAAGCGGGGCACACCTCCACCGTATGCTTCACCGTGTCCTCCGGGTGGTCCACACATACTCATGTATGTTAAGCTAAATTGGTCCAACGAAATTGCCACATAAACCAAAAAAAAACATAACTATGTACATTTAAAAAAAAAAAGCGCACCTGAGGCCGTGATACCGAGGATGTCAAAAAATCCAAAATAATTCAAGGATTAATCCCCTAGACGGGAATTAGGGCCAATCGTGCGATAGCAGAGTTATATTATTTTTTATGTTGTCTCCATACAAATTTCTAAAGAAAAAGTTCTGTTTACGTACCCATTTCATAAAGAATATATTTTAGGCATGTAATTAGCTTCCTCTAGCATTCCATGTAAAAAAAATGTCACTTTTAAAGAAATGATTTGGATGTCTATGAAACGCTGATTTCAGCCTATAGTGCGCCGATGCGAACCCCTCCCACCGTTATTTGGGAACCCGAAGGTGGCGCGTTCCGACGACCATGAAAACACATGGCCTCAGACTTGTGCAGGACCACCTCGAGTCCCAGTTGCCGGATTTTCTCTACGACAATCGCAACCGCTCGCATTGCCAGTTCGGCCGCCGCCTGGTGCGACCCCCCATGCGCCAGAACCAGCGTGTCGTCAGCGTAGCAAATTACGCTGACGCCACGCTGAGGTCGGCGCGCAACACCAACTCGTAACCGATGTCCCACAGGGGCGGCCCAAGAACCGATCCCTGTGGGACACCGCACGACAGCTCTTGCCGGTTCCACTCTCCCTGGTGACCAAGGTAAATGAAGGCTCTGTCCGTCAGGTAGGCCTCAACCACACGACAGAGGTAGGTCGGCATCCGGTGATACCAGAGTGCCTCCCGTATGCAACTCCAGGGCAGGGTGTTAAAGGCATCGGCGATGTCGAGAGACACCGCCAAGACGACCCCACCCCGAGACAGCGCAGCCTCTGTCGAGAGAGCCCTCACACGCATGATGATAATGATATGCCTAGACTTTCCCATTATTATAAGAATAAATTAACGTAATGATAAATGATAACTAACACTTTAATATTTCATTTCATTCGTTTTAAATATCAAGTAGATGAGGCTGGTGTTTCCTAGTTGACTTCCCTGAGAAGAAACATCGAAACAATCTCAGAGGTCAACATCTCTTTTGAAGTCCAAACAATACATATAGGTAGGTTAAATCATATGAGAACCATGTAAATTTATACCAGTGGTGCTCTTTTGAGGAAATAAGCACACAGATTTGAGTGGGCCTATTCAAACAGTGCAAGCATTTGTCACTTATCTCATAACACAACATAGAACTTTAATCAGCTCGAACTCGATTTGATAAACATCGCCAAAGTAAGGACTTGGTAACTTGTATAAAGTACTCAAACTGCCAGACAGTATGTAATCTATTCATAACATTCGCAATGAGTTGGACAAATAGCAGCAATATAGCCTAGTAATAAGCCAAGTACAACAACACAGAGGTAACAACACAGGAAGCTTTCGTTCAGACTTTGTCAGCTATAGGCTGAGTTTATTTCTATTGTACAGTCATTGTTAGTTTTGCAATGAATCAAATTAGATGCATAGAGCGCTATGCATATGGCGCATCTGATAGAATTATGTCTCGTTTCTCAGTAAAACAGTTATAAAATATGACTTACAAAGAATTGGATATTACCTGGAGTTGCCGCGCGTTCCCAGCCGACGTGGTCTTACTGTTGGGTACACCTGCTTCATTACTTTCCCAAAATCCGCCGTAGAGAGAGGCTTCATGTTACTGCTCATACAATGTGCACTGTCAATAAAAAATATAGGTTACTCACATTTTCAAAGCTTAATCAATACAAACACATTCAACTGATTACGGTATTTATCATGGCTCAGTGCCTTGCAAGGTACCTACTTAACAAAGGCGGATCCAGCTTTGGCGCCGTGGGGTCACATACTTAGTAATAGTAATTTAATTTTGACAATAATAGATACGTATGTAAATAGTATGTATTTTATTAATAAATGTCAGTACTGTACTTAAAAATACCTACTCATATTTAAATAACGAAATCATTTTTTAGGGTTCCGTACCCAAAGGTTAAAAACGGGACCATATTACTAAGGCTCGCCAAATAACTTTGTTTTTCAGTGTTTGTATGAATTACAAAGTTACATTTGCGGTTTTAGAAAATATGCTGTATCTCAAAAACTGCTGACCCGATCTCGTTTAAACCAATTTTGGTTGAAAGATTACATTAAGATCTATAGCATACTTTTTTTTTAGATTTTTCACTCCATAATTATAGAAGTTAGAGGGGGACACATTTTACCACTTAAGAAGCATATATCTTTTAAACGATTAACTTTATGAAAAAGTGGTTTTAGAAACCTCAATGTCATTTTTAAAGACCTGTCTATAGATACCACATAACTGAAAATATTTTTTTTCATGTAACCTATGCGAGGTTACATGAAAAAAATATTTTCAGTTTCAGTTCCATGTATGGGGAGCCCCCTTTATTTTAAATATTTTTTATTTTTTTTCTTAAAATCGGAAAGCGGTTCACAGAATACATATACCTACCAAGTTTCACATGTATAGTCCTAACAGTTTCGGAATAAAATGGCTGTGACATACGGACGGACGGACGGACGGACGGACAGACAGACAGACAGACAGACGGACAGACATGTCGAAACTATAATGGTTCCGTTTTTTGCCATTCGGCTACGGAACTCTTAAAATCATCTTAAACGCTGTCGGCTGGTAAGTAGAGATTGGCGGCATTGCTTTGTTGTTTGGCAATCCTTAGCCTTTGGCCAAAGAAATAGCCAGCCCTTGGGTCAAGGCAAGCGTCAACGAGCCTTTACAATATTTCTTTAAAAAGGCTGTGAGCACACGGGCCCTACGGTCCAAGAGTTTCGAACCCAAACGACTCGAAAATATAGTTATCACCGAGATAACTGTATTTACATAACTTGAGGTATTCCGCAGCCGCAGCATTAGCGCCAGCACAACATGATGAACTGGAAAAATGGGATGGCGCGAGAGTATCGACACAAGTTGCGTTCCACACTGAACGCCTGACCATCATCCAAGGAAACAATGCCATGCCGTTCGGTCGTTTTCCCATCGTCACGCACTCCAATATAGTTGGATCACCGACGGTGACACGGGCTCATCGGATGACGTCGTTTAAAAATCTCAAAACAAACAATCGTAGTTGCACTAGTGATTGATACATTCTGTTACTTCGTAATTTTTTTTTTCTGTTTTATCCTCATTTATCTTCATAAAACAAAATTATTTACAAATATGTCAAAAGTCGACATAATTGTCACGACAATCCGACAATTGTCATCGCCAATTGTCAGAAATATTTTGATGTGGTTTTGTGACATATATGTCAAGTTTATTAAACGCGTTTTTAACCGACTTCTAAAAAAGGAGGAGGTTCTCAATTCGGATGTTTGTATTTTTTTTTTTAATGTTTGTCCGCGCATAAGTCCGTCGCTTACCAACCGATTTGAAAAATTCTTATCTTGTTAGAAAGGGTATACTTCCCAAATGGTCCCATGAAAATTTTATCGAAATCGGACAAGCCGTTTCTGAAAAATCAACAAAAGTCTAAAAAAATATTTACGTTGATGATCTTTTCGTTTACTCTGCATTGCGTTTTTTGTTCGCGCATAAATAACTCCGTCATTTACGAACCGATTTGGAAAATTCACTGACCCACTAAAAAGCACGAAAATAAAAACTTTTTTGCAAAATATAAAACCGACTTCCATATCAAAACACTACAAAGCCAAAAATAATTTTAATTTCGGAAGGCGGTGTGAAAAAAAAGGAAAATACAAAACCAATAACACCGACTACCGAAATTAAAATTATTTTTGGCTTTGTAGTGTTTTGATATGAAAGTCGGTTTTATTTTTTGCAAAAAAGTTTTTTCTTGATAAATATGTCACGATTTTGCCTGTCGATTTTTGACATATTTATCAGTTTTATTAATCAGCCTAAGCGCGATAATTCTACAATTTTGTCACTTTCTAACATATACGTCGAATTGTCATCTTTATTAATAGGGCCCAGGCTGTATCTCATCTAAGGAAGAGGCCGAACGCGTGAGGGAGAAGCAACTTTCTTCCTTACACTCCAGCCGCCGCGGGAGACGCCCCGGGTGTCGGGGATCGCGAGGCGATCTCCGGCCACCGCAGGCGCGGGCTTTCGGACGGCGAGCAGGGGTAGCTCACCCTCCGGTAAAGACCAGACCCGGGTCGGCGGCGCGTCGTGTTCCACGCGCGCCTCAAAGAGCTGTCAGGAACAGTGACGGGGCCTCATAAGGCCATTGCCCGCCGGGGTTGCGGAAATGTTCTAACAAGATGCCGCGGCCTCGGAACTTAAGGGCAGCTGACAGGGTGGGTTTTTGTCAGTAGAAGTCTGACACACCCTTCCGCTTAACCCAGAGCGTGAGAAGTCATTCGTTGATTTTCCCACCCAGAAAAAAAAGGCTGTATCGCATGAATCGTGATAGCTAGACAGTTGATATTCTCATAGATGATGTATTTCAGTTGCCGCTATAACAATAAATACTAAAAAACAGAATCAAATAAACAAAACCAAAACAAACGCTTGTTTTTTTTTTCGTTTTTTGTGTATAATGGTACAGAACCCAGAGTGCGCGACTCCGACTCGCACTTGGCAGGTCTTTCTGTTACGTCTTCTTCAGAAACGCGTTATCTACTTCAATAGGTACGTTTTTATGGACGTGGAGAAGTGTCAGTCAGAAGTGTTAGTCCGGTAAGGTTAGACGTTCTTCAACCATTGGAGCTCTTAGCCACGATTTGATTTTTGGTAACGTAGAGAAATATCTTTCCGCTGTCGCTATACTAATAGGTAGTGTAGCCATAATACATTAAAAAAATCTTATATTAGGATACATCTCAATATCGCAACTTAAAATAAGGTCAGAAATCGACTGCGGTATGTCCTGACCACCTTCCGCTGCCACTTCACCGTCCAAAGCCGATATTCGTTTTCGAAACAGGAGTATTATCTAGTAGCAATGTATAATTGGTTGCTAGTTGTTTCACAGTTTCAATGTCTTGATTACTGTATTAGCTTTTTGGCATGAAAACGCTTAGTTGAAACAAAATTAAGTATTTTAAATTAAGTATTTCAGGAGACAGACGACGGTCCTGTAGGTCACTTATTATTAAATCCAGAAGAGGGATGTACGTATATATATGGCTCTGCGGAAATATTCTTCAGCAGATTGAACAGGTATATTTTGGCCCTATGTATTTGTTTTACTCTATTCTGGGACATTTTATTTCTACATCTAGCTGCTCAGCTAGGCACTTCTTTGGCCTTTTCAAAAAATTGTTAATAATAATAAATAAAAATAAATAATTATGTATTATTAAATTAATAATCACATTGATACAAATTCACATACATCGATATTGCCATAAACCAACAGGTTCGTCGTTCCTGAAGGAATCTGTCGACATGTTGGATAGATTATAAGAAGGCCCATGACTCGGTTCAACATACATGGCTCATGAAGGTGTTGGAGTTGTACAAAATAAATCCAATACTCCGCACTTTCCTTGAGTCATGTATGGGGCAATGGAAGACCGGTCCTCTTCTACCCAGGATGTCGACAGATCCAGGAAAACAGCGAACCGATTAGGATTGAGCGTGATATTTTTCAGGGCGACAGTCTGAGCTCACTGTGGTTTTGTCCGGCTCTCAACCCTCTCAGTACACTGCTGGAGGGTTCGGGGCAAGGCTACCAGTTGAGAAGAGGTGGTCAGGTCATATCACACTTGCTTTACATGGATGATTTGAAACTTTTTGCCCCAGCAACTTGCAACTGATGGAGCTACTGAAGTTAACGGAAACCTTCAGTAGCGCCATCAGGATGGAATTTGGGGTGGACAAATGTGCGGTCATGCATGTAAAGCGAGGGGAGATTATGGAATCCGTGGGAACTCAACTCTCGGATTCCATACACCTAAGATCTCTAGGCTCAACTGAAACCTACAAGTATTTGGGTATGTCAGAGGCACTAGGCATCAATGTTGCTTATGTTAAACAATCATTGAAGGAACGCTTCTTTGGCCGCCTGAATAAAGTACTGAATAGTCTTCTATCAGGCGGAAACAAGGTGAGTGCCTTCAATGGTAGGGTCATACCAGTATTGATGTACTCTTTAGGCGTATGCCAGTCTGAGTCCATTTGAGTATTCAAATGGACTCAGACTAAACTTGACGCCTTGGACAAGCAGGTCCGCACAACGCTGACTGCAAATCGGATGCATCACCCACGTTCATCGCTGATGAGGCTATATATCTCGCAGAAGTGCGGAGGTCGTGGCTTTTTAAATGCAAAGACCCTGCACAACCGTGAGGTAAACAGCCTTAGGGTAGTGTTGCCCAAACGAGAGTCTCGCAAGAGTCTTGCAATTAGCGATTATCCTATTGCTATGCAATGTAACAGACTCTGTTACATTGTTCTGAGATCTCAACTACCGTTTAATAAATAGCAATAGGATAATCGCTAATTGCAAGACTCTTGCGAGACTCTCGTTTGGGCAACACTACCTTAGGGAATATTTACTAGAAGCCGACGTGGGTATGCATCGAGATGTGGTAGCGGTTGACAAAGGCCTCACTCCGCTCTCCTTAGGTGCCGAGAATTGGCGCAAACCTGTAGTATTAGATACTAATGACCGCAGAGAAGTATGGCAGAGCAAGGAGCTTCACGGACACTATTACCGGGCCCTTCATGGGTCTGACGTAGATACATTAGCGTCCGTAGCCTGGCTACGTTTTGGTGACCTCTTCGGGGAAACCGAAGTTTTTGTCTGTGCAATTATGGACGAAGTTATGATGACGAATAACTATCGGAAATATATTGTGAAAGATGGTACGGTGGACATATGTTGGGCATGTCACAGTCACAAACCGGGAGAATCCATTCGTCACATTATCTCTGGTTGTTCTCGTCTGGCTAACGGAGACTATTTGCATAAACAACCTTGTAGCAACTTGCTCTTAAATACAATCTTGTGGAATCAGAAGTACCGTACTATAGGTATGTGACCGACCCGACTCAGTTCTCGAAAATGGCAATATTACACTGTACTGGGATCAGTCTATCATCACTGATAGGACTGTTGTTGCCAATAAGCCTGACATAGTGGTAATAGACCGATTAGAGCGTCGCACAGTGATTGTTGATATAGCGGTCCCTCATGACAAGAACCTCGTGAAAGCCGAGAAAGATAAGCAAATTACGAATCTTGACTTGGTTCGCGAGGTTGTTGACATGTGGGATGTGGATACAGCAATCATTGTGCCGATAGTCGTCTCAGCCAATGGCATAATAACCAAGAGCCTCGACAAATACCTTAGGAGGCTTTCGTTGGGCAGCTGGAACAAAGGGCTTGATCCAGAAACCAGTACTTCTGGACACGGCGCGAATTGTTAGGAGGTTCCTCTCTCAAGGGCCAGACCACCGGTAGCATGGACCCTGTTACCGATACCGGTGGGCTACTGTTTTTTTATGTTTTTAAATGTTTTTTTTATTGGAATATTTAAAAATGTAAATAATCTATACTAATATAATATTATAAAGAGGAAACCTTTGTATTTTTGTATGTTTGTATTGAATAGGCTCAAAAACTACTGGACCGATTTCAAAATTTCTTTTACCATTACTTAGAGGGATTCTTCCGAATCCGTATAGGCTATATTTTATCCCGGAAAATAGATAGGATTTTTCGTGGTAGTGAAAATTGTGGAGTAAGGCGTCGAAAAAACTGCCGTACGTTAACGATTCTCGCGAACGCTGCCTATATTTAATATAAACATTGCACCCGTGCGAAGCCGGGGCGGGTCGCTAGTATGTATATAAAATGTAATAAATTAAATAATAATATATTGAAAGATGAAAGTAGAATACAGATCTTAAGCTAGGAACTAAAATGCCATATACAATCTTATTAACTACAATTATTATGCTAAGAGGTGATAAATCTGTTGACAATATACGTACGCTGCCGCTTAAACCAGGTTATACCTGTATTTAAGTGACAGAAAATTACCTCCGCATTTTCTCTTTTATTTTATGAAAGGTGGTGGGCGTGGCGGTGGCGCGGCATAAATCAAATCAAATCGATGCGTTCGCTCCCGAATAATGCGTTTGCGGTCAAACAAAGTACTATTTTACGTTTTAAATTAATGAATTTAAAACATAATATTGACAGTATTTAAATAAAATCTATAGTGTGACAAAAAAAACATGTGTGCAATTCACACGTGGTAGAAATGAAACTTTAAAAAAAAAATTATGGGTCTGTCTCTTTTTACTGTCGCTTTTTCGACTCCCCACGAGATCCCCCCCTCCCCCCTTTCAGGGCTACCTCACTTACCCGCGACCTAACTTCGTTCCCGTGATCGCTAGATAGCCGAGTTTGGGGTCATTTTAAAGGGCATCAAAAGCTCTACCACTTGACCCCAACAAAATTCCAAAATTCGGCAATTTATGTATCTGTCTCTTTTTACTGTCGCTTTTTCGTTTCATTAACTTTCAAATCACAACGATGCTAAAGAAGTTTTCACTTCAAAATATATAAAAATATGTTTAGCAATTTTAATTAGTGGTCCACCAAGGTCCTGGACCCAGCCCAGGGGGGTCATGACACCCTCCCCCCCCCCGGATCCGCCCTTGGTACTTGAACAGTTTAGTTTCTGCAAGTTACAGGCTTTTGTAGGCCATTTTATATTTGCGTTTTATTTATTGTAAGATTTATTGACGTATTGTATGATCGTCAGCGAGGGATAAGCTACTCACATGATTTCCTGTGGGTGTTAGAGAGGCGCGTGCAGGAGTTATATTAAGATTGACGCCTTGAACAGCAACAGGAAATCATAAAATCATTCTTACAAGTGAAGTCTAGCTGTTTCTAATATATATGACCGAAGCAAATTATTTATTTAGACACAGCAAAATATTTGGTCTTACAAAGCCAATAGAGTTTGGCTGAATATCAGAGAACTTGGTATGGTTTGCACATTGAGACAAAAACAGTTACTCACATATATTCATCATACACATCCTGCTTAGGTAATGATACATCCGGGTCAACTTCCAAGTGGGTCTGTATCCAAGTTACAGTCTGCTGAAGTTCAGCCCTGCAACACATTCAAGTTCAGAAATATATCTTATCAGAGTTGACTGACACAAGATCTGTGAAAGTATAGATAGATAAATAATCATCATAATCATAAAAAATTGGTATAAAATAGTGTAAAATATAATAGAATGGTACAAACATGTTTAGCTAGTATGAAAACAGCATGCAAAATTTAAATTTTTGACAAATGGGCAAGAAGCTAATGGATGTGAAATGGTGATTTCTCAACATTTCATCTCCATAAATTCCTTCAAGCTGTAGATATTACAATCTTTTAACCAATGGTGCAGTTTGCAGTGCGATGGAATTACACAATCTAATTCCGTCAAGCCCGTTCCATCATCGGACTACAAGACAAACGGCGATACGTCATCGTTACATGGTGGACATCCCACTTATACGCACTAAACGTTTTGGGAATACCTTTATTGTGCGTACGGCTAAGGAGTGGAATTCTCTGCCGGAGTCTGTTTCCCGATAGCTATAACCTAGGGGTCTTTAAGTCAAGAGTGAATAGTTATTTAGTTATTAGTTAGAGTTAATAGTAGTTACTTTTAGGTAAGCGTGCTCCATCTTCGACCACATCATCACTTACCATCAGATGAGATGGTGGTCAAACGCGAAACTATTATTAATTTAAAAAAAAGTTTTATCCATACTTCCATACTAATATTATAAATGCTAAAGTAACTCTGTCTGTCTGTTACCTTTTCACGCCTAAGCCGCTGAACCGATTTAGATGAAATTTGGCATGGGAATAGTTTAGGACCTTGGGAGGGACATAGGATAGTCTTTATCCCAATATCGGGATAGATTTCGAATTGCACGCGGACGCAGACGCTGGCAAAAGCTAAATTAAATTAAATAAATTTGATTTTTTAAATTGGTACCTATGGGAATAGTTTTGGACCCTGGGAAAGACATAGGATAGTTTTTATCCCGGAAATCATCCAGGATGTAAAAAGGGTGTTGGAATTTCGTATAGGGAATCAATAACATACTATACTAATATAATATTATAAATGCGAAAGTAACGCTGTCTGTCTGTCTGTTACCTTAGGCATAGGATAGTTTTTATCCTGGAAATCATCCCTAATGGATGAAAAAAGAGTGTTGGAATTTCTTATAGGGAATCAATAATGTCCCCGCCCTCCCCACACACATAATACATTTAGACCGCTGAACGGAATTAGATGAAATTTGGTATGGAGATGTTTTAGACACTGGAAAAGAAATAGGATGGTTTTTATCCCAGAAATCATCCCTTAAGAATGTAAAAGGGGTGTTGGAACTTTGTTTCCCCCCCTCCCAATTTATTCAAATTGTGTTTTAACTACACAACTACATGTAGACCATACATATCTTTTTACGCCAACCGTGTCGTTATAATTTTAACCAATCAAGTTAATATACGAATCATTTATATTTAAAATTCGGGGCAATATGCGGCTGCCCTTTTGAAAATAGGAGAAGATCGTGTGGCAACAGATATCAACGGGATGATTTATTTGAGCTCTGAATTCTGTAACATAGTCCACGATACAGATAATGTAATAAAACATGATTATTCGGATTTCAAAAAAAATATGAGGAATAGAAAATGGCTGCGTGAAAGAGCAATTTTGGCACCGACTAACGAAGTTGTAGGGCAGATCAACGAAAAGATTATGTCTCATGTTGATTGTGATGTTTTCGAGTATCTGTCCATCGATAATGTCTGTCTGGAAACTCTCTGGAATTGCTAGAGTACCCCATCACATTATTTGAGGCTTAAACTTGGTGTCCCAGTCCTGTTGATGCATAATCTAGATGCACCAAGGCTTTGTAATGGCACGCGACTACAAATTACACACCTTGGACGCAATGTTGTTCAAGCAATAATTATGACAGGAACAGCAAGCGGTGAAAACGTATTTATTCCTCGCATTCCAATAATCCGGACCGATTTGCCATTCCAATTCAAAAAACTAAAATATCCCCTAAAAGCAGCATTCGCAATGACTATAAACAAAGCTCAAGGACAGACACTGAAAGTCGTATGTGTACATTTAGAAAAAGACTGCTTTTCCCATGGGCATGGGTATGTAGCGTGCTCACGAGTATCAAGCTCACAAAATCGACACGTTTTAGCCAAAGACGGGATAACCAGAAACGTAGTTTACAAAAATGTAAATAGTAAACTACGTTTTTGGTTTTAAAAAGATTTTGAAATACTGTCTGTCTCTTTTTGGGATGAACGGACCCTGGTGAAGGTTTTTTAAATATTATATGCGTTTTTAACCACCCAAAAAAGTGCGGTACACCATTTTGGCAACAAGAATTATTGACAAAGTGTAAATTAACGCGGGCGAAGCCGCGGGCAAAAGCTAGTCTTAAATAATATTGAATTTAACATTTTTAAATTTCTCGGTAACTTATTATAAATACATATGCACATTGCGAGGCAGTTTTTATTATATTTGGTAAGTCTTGGCAAATCATTCAATACTAATTTGTATGGATCACGTCTAGTTCGAGGATTTACATCATTTGCTGTCTTAAATAGGTTTTTAATGTTAACTACAAACACACACATTTCATAAATGTAAAGAGATGGCAGTGGTAGCAAACAAAACTTCTTGAACATTGGTTGACATGAGTCATCTGGTTGGAGTCCATATATTGCGGTAATATATGGACATGATAATAACATTTTTATAACATTTTTTGGCGCTATAAATGCTCTATTCTGGTTTGTGCTATTACCCCACATGACAAGACCATACCGCAGTAACGATTCTACATAAGCGTGATATGAAATAATGGCAGATTTTATATTAGTTACATTTTTAACTTGTTTCAGTGCGTAGTATTTATATTATGTACATGTTCTTTCCAGTTAATATCATTATCTATTACTATGCCTAAAAACCTCGTTTGTGTTACCTCTTCGATTTTATTTATATTGAGCTTTATGTTGTTTTTATTATTATTCGATTAATTAAATTGAATGTAAACGGATTTATTTACATTTATTTACAAACTGTTTCTATCAAGCGAATGAATTAATTTATCTATTGTGTTATTAATGTCAATCTCATGATCTTTAATAATACTTTTCTTATTATCAGATGCCACCATAATAGATATGTCATCGAAAAATAAGATGCATTTGTGATTGGTTATTTTTATGATATCATTTATATACAAGAGGAATAGTATTGGACCTAATACGCTTCCTTGTGGAATGCTATGTTTGTTATATCTATATTCCGATGAGTAGGGTAGTGTGGAGGTCTGCTATGCGAGCGGTCAGCATACCGCACTGGCTGGCATAATGTTTGAATTTAGATCACAATGTTGGACATGCGAAGAAATTGTTTTTTAACAAGAGAGAAAACGGCTTGGGGCGACGTGCCGCCCGGATAGCAGACTCAATATTAAAATAACGTGAATATGTAATAGAATAATCTTCCATAAAAATGTAAACATAATATTATACAAAGTATAAAACCTACACGTCCCCGTTACAATTGGAACAATTCGATATCAGTTAATCCACGTATTTTTCTAATGGCATATGCTGCAGAACTTAGCTTTTTGACAATTTATCTATATGGGGGCTCCACTGAAGCTTTGCATCCAAAGTTATACCCAAGAATACTGTGGTATCTTCGGGTTTCAACATTTCGCCCTTTATTGATACACTAGTATTCACTTGTCTAACATGAGGTAACGTAAATTTTAGGCATTTGGTTTTTTCTCATTAAGAAGAAGATTATTAACATTAAACCAGCTAACTACAGTTGCAAGGGCAATGTTTACTTCTTCAGTAACCTGCTGTTGAGGTTTAATTTTAAAGAAAAGAGAAGTATCGTCAGCGAATAAAACTCATGATTTTTGATCAGGTACGGCAAATCATTTATATAAATGAGAAACAAAAAGGGGCCTAAAATTGAGCCCTGGCGGACCCCCATCTTGACCACAGATCCCGGCGATCTTTTGCCGTTCACATCGACTCTCTGAATCTTTTCACTCAAGTATGAAGTCAGAAGATTCAGAGAAGCGTCCCGGAATCCATAATGGTGCAGTTTCCTGATTAATGTCTCATGGGGAACACAGATCATACTGGACTGTAAACTAAACTGGAGTAACCATCTAGACTATAAATTAAACAGGGCTTGCATCACCTTCTGGTAATGCAAGAAAATGATAGGTAAGAAGTGAGGCCTATCCCCAAAAAACACTTGAATGTAATTCGGCCGATGATTACCTACGGGGCCGTGGTGTGGTAGCCCCGCACCAAGCTTGTCACAACCGTAAACAAACTGCAACGCACGCAAAGGCTGGACTGCATGGCGATAACGGGCTGCATGAGAACTACCCCGACAGCAGCTGTAGATGCTATGCTGGGGCTCCCGCCGCTCTATCTGTTCATACAACAGGAAGCGACGATGGCAGCAGTGCGTCTTAAAACACTGGACCTCTGGGGTAAGAGAGAAACACAGCATACCGCTCTGCTTGAGGAAGTCAACAACGAGCTCTCCATAACGAAAGCAGTTAATGACCTGGTGGCCAAACAAATCGTCTTTGATAAAAAATACAGAATCCAACTGTACGAGGATCACCGCTGCGAGGGGTTGTGCCCCTCTGAGGTGCATATCTTCACTGATGGTTCCAAAACAGGTACTGGTACGGGTGCAGGAGTCTTTTCGGAGGATCTTAACATTCGTATAGCCAGACCATTGGGGGTCTACAACAGTGTTTCAGGCCGAATGCCTGGGGATCTCACTGGCAACTTCGGCCATCATAAACAGGGAAGTTGTGGATCACTCAATACGCATACTTTCGGACATCATGGGAGTCCTGCAAACACTGACACACAGTCAACTCCGGGCTGATCTTGGAGTGTCACACTCTCCTCAACCAGGTTGGTAGACACAACAATATAACCATTATATGGATCAAAGGACACAGCAACTCCCGAGACAACGATGCAGCGGACGAACTCGCTAGAAGGGCTTCGAGTATGGCGATTATGGGACCTGAACCCATTGCGCCACTCCTCTTCGGTTATCTGCGTCACCTGGTAAGGAAACGCACCAGAGACTTACACCACAAACTATGGGATGACCATGGTGAGTGCAGGCAGGCCAAAGAGGCTCTCCCGACCCTTGATGGCCGCTTGTCGAAACAGGTCTTTAGACTATCTAAACCGCAATTGCGGCTGGTGACAGCCGCCCTTACCGGTCATTTTTTTTTTAATCTTTATTTTAAGGGGCTTTTGAACAGAGTTCACGTCAGCCCCATCATAAACTAATCTTAAATTACTAACAAAAACACAAAAAAAAACTTAACCAAACCAAATAAAAATCTTAAATATTAACTAATGTGTAAATCATTTTAGCCTCACGGGACAAAGGTCGAGCCAAAAATTTATAAAATATGCCTAAGTCTAATCTGTTTAAATCTAACTCCCTTATAATTCTATTTCTCTCAGATTCGTTCCTGACACACTTCACTAAAAGATGCTGCACATCTTCTCTTCTACCGCATACCTCGCAATTGGGTGAACTTTCTTTTTGCATAAGACACGCAAAAGCTCTCAGTGGCATGTGTCCGGAACGAACTCGATAAGCAGTTACAATAGTACCTCGGCTAATGGTATTGCTATCAAACCATGGGATACGAGGAGGCTCATTTTGTATAATCTTGTACCATACACCTTTTAGTTTAGATTGCTCATTAAAGTGCTCTTTCCATTTATCATAACAATAATTTTTAAATTTACGCAGTATTTCCGAATAAAAGGGAAAAATATAAATTTCAAAGCCCGAAATTGACCCTATTTTCGCTAACCTATCTGCCTCCTCATTTCCCCTCAAGCCAATATGTGGCGGAATCCACTGTAACACTATGTTGACACTATCTAAAAGAAGTGAATGCAATTTTCTTAGCACATCATAGGCAATAGGCACACCTCGGTGCCCAGAGGCACAACGTGTCAGATGTTGAAGAGCACTCTTGCTGTCAGTAAAAATGACAAAATTTGAAGTATGTGACAACGTTTCAACATAAGACAACGCTGCTGAAATTGCTAACATTTCCGCTGTCATAATAGATACCGGAGAAACTATTTTAAAACACTCACTTCCTTTAACAACTGGATCATAGTAGGTCGCCCCTGCACCGGTCATGGATCCTTTAATAAACACCTCTATATAATAGGAGTCACAGACAGCCCACTCTGCAGAGCCTGCATGGAGGAGGACGAAACAGCAGCACACCTGCTACTGAGCTGCCCTGTAGTCGCAGATTACAGGACTAAATACTTCGGCAACCCAGGTACTCTCCGAGAAATGGTAAACAAAACAAGGGCGTTGCTCGCCTTCCTGGAGGAACTGGCATGGATTGAGTGCAAAAATCCTACCCTTACGCAAATTATGCGCATGGTCGGGGAGTTGCGGATACCTGGCCGACATACATACATACATGGGTAACACAGTCAAATGCATTAGACATATCGCAGAAAATGCCGAACGCTTCGCACTTGTCTTCCCATGCATTATAAATGTGTCTCAAAAGTTCAACATCATCAACAGTTGTTGAACTACCCTTTGTAAAACCAAATTGTTTATTATATAGCAATTTGTGTTTATTAAAATATCTTTGCATCTGCATTAAAATATTTTCTCCAAAATTTTACTGAAAGTGGGCAGTACAAAAATAGGTCTATAATTAGTAGGGTCAGATGTACTACCCGATTTAAATAGTGGGATTATTTTACTATATTTCATTAAATCAGGAAACTCACCACAATCAATACAATTATTAAACATAACAGCTAATGTGGGAGCTATAATGTGTTAAATGGACTTAGTAACATGAACAGAATTACCCCACAGATCTGCAGTCTTTTTAACATTCAAAGAATTAAAAGTTTTGATGATGTCATTAGAAGTAACATATTGGAATTTAAACTCTGAACTACAAACTGGAACATGTTTTTTAAGTAATGTTTCTGCAGCAATGGAAGATGATTTTAGCGACTTGGTTGTCGATACGGGAATGCCAGTGAAAAAATTTTCAAATTCTGTGGCGACTTGTGAATCTAATGTTATTATACAATATTATCATCAATAATTAGGGTGTAATCACTATTTCGGTTGCAAGACCTTCCCGTTTCGCTTTTTATAATATCCCAAGTCGTTTTAATTACATTACAACTATCTTTAATTTTAGAACTCAAGTAACGAGACTTGGCAATATAACAGACTTTTTAAAATAATTTAGAGTAGTTCTTAACATATAAATTAAATTCTACTGAGTTAGTGTAAGTCCGCTCTTCATAGAGTTTATAAAGGTGATTTCTACTTTTATAAATACCAGTGGTGGCCCAGTTACTGAAAGAAGTGTTACTATTTACTGAAGCAATTTTGGGAATAAATATGTTATCGGATTGTTGGCAATATATTTAAAAAAAATCATTATTATGTTTATTAGGGTCCTCATTAGTTAACAAACATGGCATTTTATTTAAGAGTTTAGTTTTGAATGCTTCCAGGCGATATTTATTTTTTGGATTTAGTGATATCCTTTTTAACATTTTATTGACTTTTTTTCTTTTTGTGAGTCGGTATAACAAGCGTAAAAATATTATCCAAGCAAGTGGCACTAGTTGGAGTTATTCTAGTGGGCTCCATAAATAGGTTTACAAAATTGTATGATTGGAATAAACTAATAATGTTAGTGCTCAAACCAGAATATTTTATTTTTTTATTACTGATGGGCCCACTCTTGACCTCGATCTCGCCTGATAGTACGCGATAGATGAGGTCTAAGATGGGACGAGCGAGCCCAGAAGATGCATATTTACTCGTGCTTTAAAGGCTGAAAGGTCATAAGTGGTAGGGAACACAGAAGCCGGCAGAGAATTCCACAGCTTGGCTGTGCGCACAATAAATGTGGAAGAGAAGCGCTTGGTACGACAAGACGGTATATTAACCAAGTGTGGGTGATACCCAGCCGTGCGTCTGGTAGACCGGTAGTGAAAGGGAGATGGATATACATATTAAAATTAAAGAGCCACCATGTATAGCATTTACTCTGCTGAAAGAACTACCAACCTGGTAATTATTATAATTGAAAATAAATTGGTGGCTTTGAAGCCAATGTTCAGTTAGGCAAAGAATATCAATATTGTTAAAATTAAGAAAAGACTCTACTTCTAAATCTTTGTTTAAAAATCCTTGAATATTTTGATGTACCAGGTTAATAATATTTATTGATTTTAAAAATATATTTGTGTCCTCTTTGCTGTTTAAAAGTTCATTACTGCTAGAGATTCCCTCTGTTGTCAAAATTTCTAATTTAAATCAATCTCAATGCAATAATTAATTTCAGTATTATTAGTTACCCTAGATAATACTGAATATTCACTTTACCTAGGATCAGTTAAATTATCAACAACTGAGTGTATATTGTATGCTAACAAAATAGCCAATAAATGTCGACTTTTTTGGGAAGATACATATACAGTCGAAACCGGATATAACGACATTGAAGGGACCATATAAATTCAGACGCTATAGCCGGTAGTTGTTATAAGCAATCCTACTAATCCTACTTCCTACTAATCCTACTAATTCCTACTATTCCTACTTTCCTATTCCTACTAATATTATAAATGCGAAAGTTTGTGAGGATGGATGGATGTTTGTTACTCTTTCACGCAAAAACTACTGAACGGATCTGAATGAAATTCGGTAGGTACATAGTTGACATTCTGGAATAACACATAGGCTACTTTTTATCCCGAAATTCCCACAAGATCAGAATTTGCGCGGGAAAATCTTCCCACGCGTACGAAGTCGCAGGCAGAAGCTAGTACATACATGTACCAGGTAGACAAACATGTATGTATGGTTGTTTAATATGTTTTTAATTTTCAGATATGTAGAATATAGGTATTCGGCGTATGAATTTGCTTTCAAATAAAATACCGGAAACAAAAATCTTAAATTAAATTGCAGTGTTTAGTCAAAATCATCCCTAAATGTTTTGTTTTGCTGGAACTAATGTGACAGTTGGTCGCTATAACCGATGTATTTCGATATTTTCGTCGTTTTAAGCGAGTTGTCGCTATATCCGATGTTGCTATAGGCGATACATTTGCTTAGTTGTTTATATAGGGTTTCGGCCGGGACCTTGCCATTAAGTCGTAATAACCGATACGTCGTTATAAGCGATGTCGTTATATTCGGTTTCGACTGTATTCCCGAATCAAAACAAAATCTCTAACAAAATTGTTAGTTACAATATGCAATAAACGGTCACTATGATGGCATACTAACATATGCATCAAAATATTAAGGCTAGAAATATATTAATTTTCTTTACATATCAAATTATTAGAATAAGGTGGTGCACATAAAATTAATTTGCCTAATTTTAATTTAAGGAGGGTGCCAATACGATTAACAATGTTCTTTTTTGTCACATTAAGGCTGTTTCCAAATAATAGAATGTCAGATTAATAATCTTTAATTATCAATAATCTTAACAACTACAAACAATGACGGTTGGATTGATTTGACACAGCAAAAGAAAATAGATGGCCTCCCTTAATTTGAAAAATTGTGGTAAAGATAAGAATTTTTGAGAAGAGAGAAGAAGTTTTGGATATTTTGCAAACACTATTCATGGTTACATAAAGCACTTTTACTAACAACATTGTGTGCACTATTGTCATTGAAACTGATATGATGGGCTATCCAATTTTCTAATCTTTCTAATATTATAAATACAAAAGCTGGTGAGAATGCATGGATGTTTTTTACTCTTTCACCCAAAATTATGAAAGGATCTGAATGAAGTTTGGTAAATATAAAACTGTAATCCTGGAACAACAAATAGGCTACTGTTTATCCTGGAATTTTCAAGAGATCGAGATTTAGATCAGAATAATATCCCACGCAAACAAAGTCTCAGGCAATAGCTAGTATTTTATATGAATCCATATTATGATATGCTGGCAAAAGACCATTTTCATACCTACATGAAATCATTGTAATAAAAACATTTATTACAAATTATATGTTTTGTATTTGAATAAACTAATTGTTGATTTGTGGTTTGTAAATATGAGTCAGTATGAATCCTCATACTGACTATTACAATTTAAATGATTTAATCTTGCTAACTAAAATTTGTATGTACTCACTGTACTGTTTACATTAAGTATGTAAATTAGTCATAATAATTATTTCATATTTAATATCTTATCAAAAATATGCACCTAAAAATGCACAAATTATATCTTAAATAAAGGTTAAATGTTAGATGCAGAAGCATAAAATGAGCTGGAATGCTTACCGTGAGCCTAGTGGATTGATAGGTTGTTTTAGGGGATCATGTTGAGGCACTCCAGTGGGCAAGCGAAGGTAGAGCAGTAATCTCTCTGCACCACTAAGAGCTTCTACTGCTTCAAGCAACTGGGCCACTCTCTGTCGACCCTCTTGGCTGTAACAATGTTATATTCATCACTTTTGAATTTGGTACTTCAATGTTAAAATTACTCTCACTAGCTCAGTTTAAATTAGCAATGATTGAAGTAAATAATAGAAATTTCTCTGCACTTTCTCAATGGATTTAAAATCAGCTTACTTATTATGATTTCAAATTATAATAGGTACTTTTTGTTATATACAAAATGTCATCTGCAACAATGTCAGCCTTTTCTTTAACATTTATAATGATCATTAGCATCATCATGATATGAAAGGAGTGTGTACAGTGTACCTACAACAAACCCCAACAGCTGTGCTGCTGATAACAATGGCTCACAATCATGGTCAATCGAAATTTGCTGATTAAGTAAGTGTGGGTGTGTAAATGCAAAAGCTACTCGGGGTTTGTATAATCTAGTATCGAATGACTGACGTTACCTGAGGGTGTTCTCTACTATCTGCTGCATAGAGGCTATTTTGCCAGAGTCCATGTTGGACTCGCCGCTCTGTGCGGCGTCGCCGCCGGGGGCCGTAGAGCTCGACGATCCCGGAGCGTTGCTTGGGACGGCGACACTTTCTTTATTGTAAGACGCAGTTTGCCTATGTTTTGGATGATTGACATTTTCCCGATGAAGTTTCGCGTCATCCACTAGTTCTC
The DNA here is from genome assembly GCA_943138885.2 of Tholera decimalis. Lineage (NCBI taxonomy): Eukaryota > Metazoa > Arthropoda > Insecta > Lepidoptera > Noctuidae > Tholera > Tholera decimalis. Next base: position 26,670,928 of record OW964549.2, read on the forward strand.
TCTCAGTTTTAACATTTTTTGCACTTTCGTCAGTGGCCCAAGGTTGAAATGGACTTGTACTATCCATTCTAACCCAAGCAGGTTATAAAAATATTGTTATTTGATTTCATAATGAAACTTTTTCCTAATCTGAATTATAAAATGCGTAACAAAACTCCATTTTCTTGACATTTGATCAGCTGTGCGGTGAGGTGGAGTGAAGGGGGGATATGGGGTTATCAGCGCAGAACTTTTTGAATCAGAAAAAAAATTTTTCGTATACAGTATCAGTAGAAACTTATTTCTGTTATTATGAGAATACACACGTAGCGACTGGTCAGCTGTGATTTTCTAGCACGTACGTGTAGTAGATACGAGCATCTTGTAATTACAGACATAATGAAAAAATTTTCTTATATTAATATATCTACGGGCTATGGAAGCACTTGTATATAGCAATACCAGCACGCTAGAGCTGGATGCTGGATTTATTTTTATGATAGTCTATGCCCATTGAAAATCTTTATACAGGATGTTTGGTGCATCGTGTGCCAAATTGAAATGGTCGACTGAAGGGGTCATCTGCTATCCTTTCAGACCCCTTAACACCTCTCATGCCCTGTGGATTTTTTTATCGACTTTTTATTGTTTTATTAAAAACATGACCAAAAGCTAATAAAACGTAACAAAAACCAACAAAACTCAACGAAAACAAAGTAACAAAATGAAAGAATCGCGGAATACGGTGAACTAGCATACACGTCAGGTAGCAGAGGCAGTGATGTCTCGACTAAAAAACTGAACAGGTCGGTGGCAGTTCGTGATTCGTTCAAACCGGTTTACGCTATGCAAAAAAAGAGACAGAAGATAGATTTTACTTCGCAAGAGTGAGAAAACAAATTTTACCTGTTTCTCAAGTAACAGTTACGCAAAAAGATTTTTTCATTAGAATTTGGAATTTAGTCTTATGTGACTCGATTCACAATTCTAGCGAAATCACAGAGTTGTTAAAAGATTTTTATGGCATGTGGCACATCATCAGCAAGAGGATAAACTAGATAATTTTTGAGAGAATTGGAAGAACCCGGTCGCTTTTGGTTTTTTTTTTGTAGCCATGTAAACGGCTGTAACATGTACAGCTTTAATTTAAGTTCGACATTTTGCGAGTAAATTAAAAAAAAAAAACTAGACGACTAATGTCACTAATTTTCTATTAAAAAGTACTCTAAAACAATACACATCTAATAAAAATAAAAATTTAGAGTCTACGCCTTAAACTCTTTTTTATTTTGTATTTGAATGTAAAATTTGGGTCATGTTTTTAATAAAACAATAAAAAGTCGATGAAAAAAATCCACAGGGCATGAGAGGTGTTAAGGGGTCTGAAAAGATAGCAGATGACCCTTTCAGTCGACCATTTCAATTTGGCACACGATGCACCAAACACCCTGTATATCGAAATTCCTCCGTGTTGTCGTTGTCGGCACATTGTCGGTAAGCCGTCGGTCCCGAAAAGAAAGTCTGGAAGTCCGAACAGGAACGGTAGTCTGTTTCTTCAATTGGTACGGTTGAACTTGTTGGAATTAGTACACAGAGTGAAACAAACAAAGAATAAAAATACATAAATATATTAGTTGTTAAACAATTAGACACATTATACCGCAACCATAGAAACAAAATTTGGTACTCTGTCCGGCTCACAATTTTATATTGTTGTGACGGATGAAACTCATAAGCTCCACAAGCAGTTCTGACGAAGGTAATGTTAGAAAGGAAGAAAAGTTAATTGGAAGAGGGACCTTAAATTTCGGGAGACGGCTAGACATCGGATAGAGACGGATCGGTATTTGGGCATTTAAAAAAATAAGTAGTCCAGTGTGCCTTCTTCCAGGCTGCATTCGCATAAAGATGAGTCTCGAAAATAGATGTTTTTTTATAAACATTGCCACCCTGTGGTCCTAGGTACGATGATAATAAGAATGTTATCTTAAGTCTGGGTGTTTTTAACCAACTTCAAAAAAAGGAGAAGGTTCTCAGTTCACCGGAAACTTTTTTGTGTATGTTCCCCGATTACTCAAAGACGGCTGTACCGATTTGGTAAAATTCTTTTTTGTTTAGAAAGGGTATACTTTTCAGTTGGTCCCATTATCATCAAGTCAGAATCTAATGATGGATCCATGGAGGAACCGAGGGAACTCTTCAAATATTATGGGCACACCTATAGCGATTTGGTTTTGTTTTTATCCTAACTTGTGCAGTTTCTCTCGAAAAGCACCATTTGGTGAAGTGGAACTGATGATGAAGACCACAGATAGCCACCGGATCTACTCAGTAATAAGTATTTCGTTCGTGTGTTGCGATTCAATTACTTGAATATGGTTGTTGCACTTTATGTTCATCACAATACATAATTATGGTGAATTGGAGCTGATGATGAAGTACCAGGACTGGAGAACTCCTCAACAATTAAAGGCCCTACATCGGGAGAATAAGGGTGAATTTCAACAAATGCCATTTTTTTTATCATATCGGTGAACTTTTTCAATTATATTTTTTTTGTATATTTTTCAGGTTTTTTTGTAATCTTTAGGATATCAAATATCCCCAAATTTAATATCATCAACGTATCATTTAAGACCAAGGAGAAAATTCAGTTTGAATTCTGGTTTCCACCGATAAGACAAACCGGCACCGATTATTTTTTCTTTACACCGATATAAGTTTATCCACTGAAATGATGGACATATCCAGCGATATGATAATCTATCCACCTTTGAACATCAAAAAGGAAATAGTTAGTAGGTACCTATATATTTTTACAAGGGTGACTTAGAACTGAAGACCTGAACTTAGGGTTTTATGTAAGTAGATCACATCCAAAGAGATCCACTTCACCATCATCATCTCAGCCTATAGACGTACATTACCGAATACAGACCTCCCCTAATGATACATTTATACAGCTTCTACTACCCAGTGGTATCGTGGTAATGATTTTGGCAGTCTATGTAGGTAAGTATGTATGTGTCTGTATGTCTGTATGTTCCATTGTTTCTTTGTAAACTTAACGAAATGACATAGATGGGATCTACCGATATGATAAAACGACTCACCGAGATGATAAAATGATCTACCGATATGATAAAGCAATCCACCGATGTGACAAATCTGTGCGTTGATCATGAATTAAAAGACCGATATTAGATATAAGACACCGATTGTTTTTTTCTTATCATTTCGGTGTAAATTATCACATCGGTGGTAATAAAGACCACCGATTACAGCGATATGAGAACAGCGACGTGAGAAATAACACACTTTTTAGAAAATTAGAAAAAATGCATAATATCTACGATAAATTCAATAACAGACAATGAAGCTAATTCACTTACTACCTCTGTTAGAACCAAACAACAATAATAAAACTACTCATTACACTAGAAAATGCAACCACCGATAATATAAAATAATTGTCCGGGAGCAACTTAAATGGCGTACTTATGTTATTGGCGGGAATATGCAGCGATTTCACACACGTCCATCCTGACTACGCACTAGCACACACCAACGAGGGAAATACAATTAGGGTGGAGACGCTGTCGGACTCGTCGATGTAAAGTTAGATTTAAATTACTTTTGTCCAGCGATATGAGAACATTTTTCAGGACCAATACGTTTGTGCCTCTCAGTAATAATAGTCGTTAATTATGTATTAAAATATGCTATATATTAATAACAAAACTAATATTCTATGAAATAGAATAAGTTATATACTTAACTTACTTGTTTTTATTGCTGTATAAGCTGTTTTGTTTGTAAAAAAGTAGAGGGACAGCACCGATTTGAAAAAAAATAGAGGTTTATGTATTTATTTCTACCTTTGTAATAGTCCTAGGAAAATTATATTTTTGCCACAACCCAATAACTACCTATTGATTACTAAAAAAAATAATTCAGAACAATATTCTTTTTTTCAAATACAAATTTCACCGAAGACAAAAAAATAAGTCATTTGGGAAATTCACCCATAAATAATTTTTAAAAGGTGTTAAGTAATTGAAATTGGGGTTTTTGTAACAAGATAAATTATAAACCACCCACCAAAAAGTGAGAAATAACTAATTTAGTTTTATTTTTTGTTAAAAAGTTATTTTCTCACTTTCTCCACTATTTGTTTAGAAAATCATTCCGCTACTTCCGCTTAAATGCATATTGACTGGTGGCCGTCCAGATATCAAGATGTAGTGCATTCTACAGAAGAATAGCCCGTATATATAAGGAAGAAAAATAAAATTAGAAAAAGGAGAAGGACAGAGTAAGAGGAGTTTATTGGAAGAGTGCAGATTTTTAGCGTGTGAAGAATATGAAAACTGAAAATGGGAAATAAAATGAGGGAGGGGTAGAAGAAGACTTCGGTGAAATGAAAAGCGTAGTCAAGGCGCGCAAACTTTTTTCTCATTTATTTATTTCATAAACAATTTTAACATTGTGTTGAAATTATCGCTCTAAATACACACAAACATAAAAAATAAAATAAAAAAATTGACAGGTAGGCATTATTACAATACAGCAAAAACTAATCAAAATAAAATAAATTACAATATACCATTTCAAATAATATTCCTAGAATAACATTGTTCCACAAATCATATAATTATGTCAAATATAAACAAAGTAAAAATTAAAAATAAATACAAATTCAACCATTACAAGCAACGAATTGATTACAAGTCAGAAGTAAAAAATAATAATAATAATCAAAATTTAAATAATAATATCAATTAAATTAGCAAGTCCACTATATTACGATGTCCAAATTATGTCAAATAGATATTGTAAAACGAACACCAAAAGGTTTACCTACAGATCAACCAATGAAAATGTCAAAATAAAAATAAAAAATACGTCAATTAAATAGGGACAATAAGTTCATACAGTCTAGTTGTATGTGTCACAGAGAAACTCTTCAAGTGTGTAATAGCATTTTTCTACAAGAAACGATTTCAGTTGTTGTTTAAATTGAGTAATATTATATAAGGTCTTAAATTCAACAGGGAGTTTATTAAAACACTTGACAGCTTGAAAGCCTGCAGCATGACTTACTACTTTAATGTGTGGATGAATGTCATACTGCAAATCCTTACGCCTTGTGGCTTCTCGCTTTTTCCGTACTTCGGTTGTTTCAACCGTGTTAAGCTTTTTCATGAGGTCGGTAAGTATAATTAACAAATATAGGCAAAGGACAGTTAATATCTGCAGATCTTTGAAATACTGCTTACATGATTCCCACTGTGGAATTCTCACCATAGTGCGCAAAGCCCTTTTTTGAACGACAAACGCAGTGTTCACATTGTACGCATAACTACCTCCCCATAAAGAAATACTATACCTAAGTCTGGACTCGACTAGTGAATAATATACCGCTTTTAACACGTTCTCTGCCGGTAGTATAAAAGATAAAAAACACAAAAAAACTTTTTGGTGGAAATATAAGCGTTAGGTCAAAATATAAATTTTTGTATATGAAGTGTTTTGATCTGCAACTGGATTCCGTAGATATTCCAAAAAAACTTCGTGAGGTCATAATTGACCTACGCGGCGCTGTAATACTTAAAAGTGAATATTCGTTATGGAGGCGCCGGGTAGGGCACGCCTCCGGTCACCCCCATACCTCAGTCGTCCGTAAACGCTTGTGCCGAACGGTTGAGTTTGTGTCTGTGAACGTTATTATTTACTGAAATGGATATATCCGATCTAGACTTTGACTTAGTTATTTCTCAAGAAGACTTACAACATATTGAAGCACTAGAATCTAGTATTTTTAGTGAGATACGCAATTTTTCTGAGGAAGAAATTAGTAACGATGCTATCCTACCAACAAAAAAACGTTACCGTCGTGTGATTGCAAGTAGCTCCGAAAGTGAATCGGAGTCGGTTGAAAATTATGTCTCTAATCAAATTGCTCGTATAGAAGAAACATCTGATTCAGTACAAAAATGGACACGACCACGAGGACATCAACCATCCGTCATAGCATTCACGGAACCAACTGGTAAGTGCTAAGTACTTTTTTAACCGACTTCAAAAAAGGTTCTCAGTTTGACCTGTATGTATGTATGTTTGTCTGTGATTATCTCGCGATAGGCTGAAACGATTTCGATGTGACAAATCCTTTTCTAAAAATTGCAGAAAAGGATTTGTTACATTTAGGAGAAGGTTTTTAGTGTGTAATTCTTCTTAGTTTGATGATGATCTTGGGAGATATTCACTAAAAATGAAAAAAATATAATTAACTTTTTAAATAAAAAAGAGAACCGACTTCAAAAACACTAAAACGTAAGAAATAATTGCCCTGTATAAAAAAGCTGGTCTATTTTGATGTCAGTGCTGTTTCAATTCATGATTACCAGCCGTTAACACCGACATCAAAAACGGCTAGATTTTTTATACTTAGTAGTGTTTTCGAAGTCGGTTCTCTTTCTTTAAAAGTTAATTTATTACTTTTTTAGTGGCACCAAGACTACACTGTCCGTCTGCCTGTCTGTCACGTGATTGTATCTCATGAACCGTTATCGATTGTTCAGGTACCCATAGCACAAGGTATTGTTTTATTTTGGGGCCAGTTAGCTTTCTTGAAATTGTCCCTCATATTATTTATTGCTTACTTACAGGTATGAAGCAACCATATGCGAGAGAATTGAAAAATAGTGCAGAGGGGGAATATTTCAGTGTTTTGGTCCCAGACAGTCTTTTTGAGACGATTGCAAACGAAACAAATTTGTTTGCACAGCAATCACTTTCAAAAACCTTAAAACCTAAGTCTCGTGCAAAGGAGTGGAAACCGACATCAAAAGATGAGATTAAACAATTATTTGGGTTAATCCTGTACATGGGACTGGTGAAACTTCCTCAAATAAATTTATACTGGAGTAAAGACAGGGTGTTCGGACAACATTTTCCAGCCACTGTTATGAGCAGGAACCGATTTGAATTGCTTTTGAGAATGCTTCACTTTACTGATAACGAGACAGCGGACAAATCCGACAGAATTTTTAAAATTCGACCCCTCATCAATGCTTTGAACGAAAATTTTAAAAAATTGTACGCCCCAAATGAAACCATATGTGTCGATGAAAGCCAAGTAGCATTTAGAGGGCGCATAATTTTCCGCCAGTATAATAAAAGTAAACGCCACAAATATGGCATGAAAATGCTGAAAAAATGAAAAAGCTTTGTACCCTCCCCGGATACACCTGTAAGTTACAACTATATGCTGGTAAAAATGATGAAATGGTTAACACAACACCTACAAATGTTGTAATGTCTCTCTGTGATGACATATTAAATTTGGGTCATACAATTGCCACTGACAATTGGTATACCAATTTGGACTTGGCAAATCAACTACTGAACCACGACACCCACTTAATTGGAACAATTAGAAAGAATAGAAGGGGTTTGCCAATGGCAGTAGTCGACGCCAAACTGGAAAAAGGCGAATCCATAGCTATGGAGAATCAACGGGGTATAACTGTTCTCAAATGGAAGGATAAGCGCGACGTCTTAGTGCTTTCGACGAAACACTCAAATGGCAAACGAACGGTTCTAAAGAAAGGTAGAGCTATTAAAAAACCAAAAATTATACTTGCCTACAATGAAGCAAAAAGTTCAGTCGATATGAGTGATCAAATGACTTCATATTCATCACCACTCAGAAAAACTGTGAAGTGGTACAAAAAGCTGGCCATTGAGCTTATTTTAAACACAGCGCTGGTGAATGCTTGGATTATGTATAAAGAGAACAAAAACACTAATCAGGGTATAGTGCAATTTAGGCGTCAGTTAGTCGAGTATCTTGTGGATTCAGGAGTCGATAAAGAAAATTGTGAACCGCAGCAGGAGAGACCTAAAAGAATGAAACACGAATTGCTGAAAAGAGAAGGACCTGTTGCTAAATTGAGACGTTTCTGCGTCGGTTGCTACAAAGAAAATGTTAAAACACATGGGTCAATAGTCGCTCGGAATAAAACTAAAAAAGTAGTTACATACTGTAAGAACTGTCCTGGTACAACATATTATTGCCTGCAATGCTTCAATAAATCTCACCGTTATTTGTAAAGGTTTTTTTTAATAATGTAGTAGCTAACTGTTCAATAGTTATTACAAATAAACACGATTCATAATGATGCCTTTGTTTTTTCTTAATTGCTTTGCAATTTCACCCACATTTTCAACAATTTTACGATTACTCAGAAACCAAACTGAAGGATTGGTCTACAGCGCCATTCCGGCCACCTGCTATATAGAAATGTTCGGTAAATATGGCCTACGGCTCACAAATCAGTTTCAAACTTAGGTCTACCTTGAGGTCACTGATGCCCTACGCGGCGCGGCGTCTCGATTAAGTTCAGGTGAGGTCACCGATGACCTACGCGGCAGAGAACGTGTTAAGTGTTCCATAGATACCTCATCGCGAAGACTTCTGAGGGCATAGCAAGCCGAGCTAATTGAACTTTCTACTACTGACAGTTCTTTTTTCCAGTTTAACCTTTCGTCAATGTGAATACCCAAATATTTAACGCTGTCTACTAAGTCTATATTCTTATTATTCAAAGGTATGTCAATCATGTCCTTATTTCTCGAAGTCGTCCTAAATAACATGGCATTCGTCTTACTTGTGTTCAGGTTCAGAGTATTAATAGTGAACCATGAATTAAAGATTTCTAGTGCCATATTTACTTTATTACTTAAAGTTGCTATATCACCAGCAGACAGTATAGCATTTGTGTCATCAGCAAAAAGAACAAGTTCTGTATCAATATGGCTTTGCATGTAATTGATCAAATCATTGATGAATAAAATGAAAAAGATTGACCCCAATATTGAACCTTGCGGGACTCCTTTTCGTAATATTTTAAGGCCTGATTTATAAACTCTTTCGCAATTATCCTCAACTACTTTAATTTCCACGTATTGCTTACGATTTTCTAAGTAAGATTTGAATAGATTTAGAACCGACCATCTCACACCGTAATATTCCATTTTTGCTAATAGAAGCTTGTGATCGACTGTGTCAAAAGCAGAGCTTAGGTCCAGAAATAATCCTACAACTTTTAATTTCTTATTTATCTTGTCAACTACTTCCTCCATTAATGCAGCAATTGCATCATTTGTTCCCACATATTTTTGATAGCCGAATTGTCTGAAATTGAGTATTTTATTGCGATATAGATGTCGTTGCAGTCTATTTTTAAGAATTTTCTCAAAAAGTTTCGATGTTATAGGTAATAAGGATATAGAATAGGTCTGTAATTGTTGGGATCTAATTTGGCACCTTTTTTATAAATAGGTAAGACTCTTGCTATTTTTAGTTGTTCAGGGAATATACTGCTCTTCATACACATATTAACAAAATGTGCCAGCGGTTCTGCTAATAATACGATATGATCTTTAATTACACGTATTTGTATTTCATCATAACCATAAGATCTCTTGTTTGCCATTGTATTGACAATTTTTGTTATTTCACATGCTGTCACTTGTTCACACGTCATTTCTTCATCAACTCTGAACCGATTATCTTGCAATGTTTTCATGGCTTGTTCAAAAGTACTAGAATCTCTAACTTTCTCAGCTTTATCAAAAGATTTTGAGAAAATATCAACTATTTCCTGGGGATTTGTAACAATTTTATCATTAACTTTGAGCCGCATGTTTTCATAGTCATCCCTTTTAGGATCTTTATTCCTGTGTCTATTTATAATTCGCCATATAGCTTTTGAGGAATAATTTGCTTTATTAATCTCCGTCCTGACCGCCAGCCGCCTGGCTTTTTTAAAGACTTGTCTATATATTTTAATGTAATTTTTTGAATATGTCCGTATTTCCTCAGTGCAAGTTTTAGTTTTATTTATGTTTTGAAGTAGAAATCGTTTCATTTTACTAGAGACTTTAATTCCCTTTGTTATCCAGGGTAGCTTGTGACTCCTATCAATATTCACACGTTTTTTCTTCTTTTTAAAACTATCACGGAATATCTGATCAAATTTCTTTAAGAAGCCATTTATACCTTCTTCCATCCAGTTAACATTCAACATATTTTGCCTAAAAGATTTTGAGTTTACTGCACTGAAATGTCTGATTTCAATATTTAGAAAATTTTTACTCTCATCGACTGAAACTTTCTCTGTATATAATCCACAAAACAAAGCTGCATGTCCGTCAGCTAAGCAATTATGGTCAATATGGTGTTCGTTGATACTATTATCCGGAAGATTCGTCAAAAAATTATCCAAACAAGATTGTGCATTATTATTCTGGCAATAGGCATCCATTTGAGCTTGGTTCTATACCTCGATACATGGTCGTATTTTAAAAAGTTCCTCACTCTGACTGACACAGTAAACCTGACTTTGCCAGCCAAGCACAGAGACAAGATGCAAACCGAGATCTTTAACGCTAGGGCTAATGGCGATGACGATACCATCGAAAAATATTGAAGGGAGTAGATCTACCATTCTCTAGTATATTACTTTCATTGATCTCTGCTGGTTTACAAGGTGTACGCGAATAAATCTCTCAGGAGGCGAGATATTTTGCAACCTTTTCAACAATAATCGTTCTACTTCAGTCAATTTAAATAAAATATTAATAAATTATATAATTATACACTTAAAACATTCTCAGGAATCACACTATCTATTCGTGAAAACAGTACAAACATAGGTAAGAGTACAAAGTAGGTATAATAATTTCTCACAAACTTGCCTTATAACTTCAGATTTATAATTAAGTACACTCGTTCTCTTGCCGACTTTCTCAAGGCAGTGTTTATAAAAACAATCTAGTATTCTACTCCAAGTTTGTAAGTATTTAAACACAGAGCACAACGTTTTTAGGGTTCCGTACCCAAAGGGTAAAACGGGACCCTATTACTAATACTCCACTGTCCATCCGTATGTCGGTCACCAGGCTGTATCTCATGAACCGTGATAATTAGACTGTTGAAATCACTGATGATGTATTTCTGTTGCCGCTATAACAACAAATACTAAAAAAACAGAATAAAATAAATATTTAAGAGGTTTCCCATACAAGAAACGTCATATTTCTCAAATTTTGCGCGGGGGTTCCTTTTAGTACGTAGATGCTCGCTAAGACGGGATTTTGCGAAATTCCCACGGGCTCGGGATTTGCACGGGAAAACTTCCCACGCGAACGAAGTCGCGAGCAACTGCAAATTTTTAGCAAAATTGTTTAGAAATTCTCAGATTTCTTCTATTTTGTTTTAATTCTAACAGTAAATCTAAATATTTGTATTTTATGAGATATCAGTGTAGTCCCTCAGTACACATGCACATCAAAATTATTGTTCGATGAAACATTTTTTTCTTGGTGAGTGCACTGGGCCCCAATGGATGTGGGGCCCCTAGGCAGTTGCCTACTTTGCCTAATGGTTAATCCGGCCCTGCCCACAACATTGTCTAAGTACTAAAACTGAGGTCCCCACGATACAGGCGTAGCTTAATTTGAGGATCACCGGAAATTTGTAAAAAATCTAACTATGGTCTCAATAAATTCTATTCTATTCTATCTTTGACAGTTGTTACGCGTTTTACGGGTAGTGATAAGAAAGTGTGACACTAGTGTTTCCCGAGGGTATTGTGTTATCCAGCTACTGGGTTGTAGAAGACTAGAAGTCAGATAGTAGGCAGTAGCTCCAAAACACTTGTAATGACTAGTACCTTTTTTTTTTTTTTGTTATCGGGGGGAAACCTTCAAAAGGCGCCTGAACCTTTGGGGAAAAGAACAGGGCCCCAAGTCTGCTATTTTTATAAATTTGTCATTCCATCACGATCCCATTGTCATTTTGCTAATAGTTTGTAATCTACTAAATTCATAATGGTTGGTCAGTAGTCTCGTATTAGAATGACATTGCGGTATTGCCATTTTTATAAAACCCGTTAGTAGTAATGATTTTCGAAAAACTACTCCTAAATTTGAACATTTATTCATGCCAGATTTTATTTCTATTTAATTTTACATATTATTTCGTTCAATGAAGTGTCAGTGGTTGACCATTGGAAAGCCATTATATTAGTAGATTACCAAACTTGTCAAAATCAACAATTTTGAAATCAATGATAGACTATTTTGACACTATTGTAATAGCAGACTTGAGGCCCTAGGAGTGTGGGATTTTGACCTCACTAAAACCACCCCGGTGACTAGTGACTAATGACTAGTACCTACATACTCAATTGCATCTGGTTAGAGGGGAAGCTGAGCCGACCAGTAACGTCTGTCAAAGATGTCCAAATGACATGTGCTTTCCGAGGCACGGAGGAATCCCTGTAAGTTAAGATGGTCACCGGGCAAATTGGCCGTGGATTGGCCTGGGCAAGCGTTGTTTAACCTTGAAGATCGACCCATGCAGCTGTTATTATTGAGCCACGAGTAATATCTATTTTCTTTCTTATCGATATCATGTAAAAAATTTTTACGTCATCATACCAATAAAATCTTTCGTTTGATGCTATATGAAGAGAATTGAAGTCACTCGATTCATCTAAGCGTCCAAGTCCGGACGGGATTCCATCAGTTTTTCTAAAAAAATACGTGTGATACACTTTGCTATCCCTTATTTATCATAATTAATAAATGCTTATCTTTTGGTGTCTTTCCCGATGTCTGGAAACATGCAAATATTGTGCCAGTTCATAAAAGTGGATCCAAGCATGATGTAGCTACTTATTGACCTATCTCTATGCTATCTGCTTTTTCCAAGCTCTTTGAGAAGCTAATACATAATGAGGTATATCCGGCTATTCAGTGCTTTAATAGATGAACAGCATGGTTTTGTTAAGGGTAGATCTTGTATTAGCAATCTCCTTACTTTCACATCTCAGCTCTTTGAAAGTATAGACAATAGAGAACAAATCGATGCGGTTTATACTGATTTCCAGAAAGCATTGGATAAAATTGATCATACACTGCTACTTAATAAAATTGCGTATAACGTAATCAGAGGTGACATGTTGCGGTAGTTTATATCTTACATAACTAACAGAACTCAAAAAGTGGTGGTTGATGGCTTCGAGTCCAGCGCTATTCAGGTCACCTCTGGCATTCCTCAAGGTTCCATCATGGGTCCCTTATTATTATTTATCTTATTCATTAATGTTATAAAAATCTGTTTTCAACATTCTAAATTTCTTTTATATGCTATGATTTGAAGGTTAATAAAAAAATATCAAATCAACAAGATTGTATTGATTTCCAGCAAGATCTGGACCGTTTTCCTGACTATTGTTCTTCTAATAAGCTATATCTTAGTAATCCAAAGTGTCACGTTATAACATTTACCAAAAAGAAAAATAAAACAGAGTTCAACTATTGCCTTGCTAATACACTTCTAGATAAAGTTACTTCCCTCCGTGATCTTGGGGTTCAGCTTGATTCGAAGCTGCATCTAGATGCTCATACAGACAAAATAGTAAGGCTTACCAAATGTTTGGTTTCGTAATGAGAGCATCTAGGGAATTTCGTCGCCCTTCCACCTTTTTGCATTTATCATTATTTATTATTAAGCCATTTATTCCCAAAACAATTAAAATTCATTACATAATACTTTAAAATGTGTAAATCTATATATATAAAAGAAAGTCGTGTTAGTTACACTATTTATAATTCAAGAATGGCTGAACCGATTTAGCTGAAAATTGGTAGGGAGGTAGCTTAGAACTAGGAGACGGACCCGGGATATCTTTTACGGTCTCGGAGTTTAATTCCTAACATACTCCTCTCCATTGCTCGTTGAAAAGCTTGAAGTTTGTATGTAACTGCTTTTGTTAGTGTTTCTACTTTGACAACGGGAAATAATAGAGTCGGTGAAATAATAGTGTTCATAGCTTTTTTTTTCAAACGAAAAGGGATGCGTGATTTAAATACTTCTTTCAAGGACCAATATCTTCTCCATGCACTGTTTATTCTGCGATCCACTTCAATTTCTGTAGATCTATTAAATGAAATACTTTGCCCAAGATAAACACATTTGTCCACGTATGCGATTGGTGTATCTTGTATCATCGTAGGTCCTGCTGTTGGTTAACAGGCATGTTTTTGCAGAGTTCATGTGAAGACCACATTTTCAGCTCTCCTAATCTAGAGACTTCAGCATGCGCTCAAGATCTGCGTGTGTTTCACTTAACAGAACAATGTCATCAGCGAAGCAGAGATGGTTAAGAAACACACCGTTTGTTTTAATACCGACATCTCGCCAGTTTAACTGTCTGAAAACATGTTCTAAAACTGCGTTGAATAGGTTTGGTGAGATGGGATCACCCTGCCTGACTCCTTTTTGGATATTAAATGGCTCTCCTTTTTTCTCCAGTTTAATTATGGCTCTGCTATTTTTGTAAATTTCTTTCAATATATTTATGTACTTTCCGTGTAGGTACTCCTTGTTCACAAAGAGAGCACCATATAATTTGTATTTATACAAATCCATAATAAGGCCACAATTAGAGTTTGCGGTACCTATATGGAACCCTCTGTACAAGAAATATAATGATACTTTGGAGTTGGTACAACGTAAAAACCTTCGTCAGCATCAAGATGGCGGGACCAAGTCCCCAATTTAAAATGTATCAAACGAAAGGGTTTGTACTACATATGTACTATTTGTACCCTAAACAAGCAATTTGTACCTCTAACGGTAAAGGAAGTACGTCCAGACGAACCTGGTCCCGCCACTTTGACGTCAAAATGGTGGGATCATCTGAAGGCGCTACCGAGAGACAGGTAATTCACACACGAGGACTTAGTACTACGTATGTACTTGTATATACTCAATTTCCAATACAATTGTAAGTGCCAAACTAAAGTTATGTTATTAAAACATTGGTCCCGCCATTCTGATGATTCATGGTATCGCTGAATTCGTATGAAAATCGTAAAAAAATCGTACAAAATCTAATGTGGAAACTTAGTACGTCCTAAGTACTTATACGTGGGCAATTTTCATATTCATAGTTTTAGTACATCGAAAGTTATTCATCATTTATTATATATATCGTTATCTTTGAAATTAATACCTTTATGCAGAAATGAAACAACCCAAAATGCCATTGCAAATTCTGTATATTTTTATAAAAATTTGTTATAAAGAACGAAGAAGTTTTAATGTTAAAAGTTAATTACATTAAAAAAAAAACTTTTTAACAAAAAATTAAACCGACTCGAATTTTTTACGATTGTCATATGAATTCAGCGATAACATGAATCATCAGAATGGCGGGACCAATGTTTTAATAACATAACTTTAGTTTGGCACTTACAATTGTATTGGAAATTGAGTATATACAAGTACATACGTAGTACTAAGTCCTCGTGTGTGAATTACCTGTCTCTCGGTAGCGCCTTCAGATGATCCCGCCATTTTGACGTCAAAGTGGTGGGATCAGGTTCGTCTGGACGTACTTCCTTTACCGTTAGAGGTACAAATTGTTTGTTTAGGGTACAAATAGTACATATGTAGTACAAACCCTTTTTTTGATACATTTTAAATTGGGGACTTGGTCCCGCCATCTTGATGCTCACAAAAACCTTCGTGCTTTAAACTATAGATGTTTTCGAAAGAGAGTCTCATATGTGGTCTCATACAGCCTATTTGTTAAAAAATACGATCTCCTTACCTTGCAGTCGAGACGAAAGCTCCTGGATGTCATGACTTTGTTTAATGTGTGCCGGAATAAATTTGATTGTCCTAGTTACCTTGTTCCTCGAACAGTACATGTACGTGAGGTGCACACAGGAAACTTATTTGCTACTAGCCGTTGTAAATCCAATGCTGGTTCACGCTCACCTCTTCATCGTTTAGTTGAGACTTACAATAATGAGTTTGGCACAGTTGACATATTTTTTCTCAGCAAAAATATATTCCGTAAAACGTGGCAACTTGACCATATTTCATAACAAAAAACGAATTATTTTTTTAACCATAAAACGCATAGAAACTAAAACTATTTGTTTATAATTATAATACATTTAGCTCACTTTACCGTAATCGTCAATCTATAAAAACACTTATTTTAACCTGTAGAAAAGAATAAACAACATGGGTAAACATGCCAAATTTTTGGCAACTTTACCTACGCACCGTATTCATCATGTATTGCATATTAAAGAGTAGTTGAGGTAAAGATGGCCTAAATTACGATTACTACTTTTAAAAATGAAAAGAATATGTGGAAATCAATAACAATAACGGCAACACAGACAGTAGGTAAAGTTGCCATGGGGTTCATTGTAATCTACATACAAATAATTTGTAACGCTCAGGGTTGTCAAAAAACAAAGTGTTTTTATGAAATACAGTAACACCCCGCTTTACGCGAAGGATACGTTCCGGAAAAAATCGTGTTAACTGAAATTCGCGTATATCGAGGTTTATGATTAAACATAGTCAAAATTTAATACAAAACAAAATATGAATCATTTTAATCAATCACTTTAATTCTAAGAGCACTTTATGCAATACATACTATTAATTATGTTTTACGGAAAAATACATCTATTGTCTTTTGGGTAGCATTTTTTTTACGTTCTTGTAAAATACGTTCATAACAGCCAACACTGTTTTTAATTGTTTGACACACGGTCAAGACACGGTCATCATTATTGTCTATACTCTGCAATATGTCCAATCCTGAATAAATTTTTGAAAGAGTATTTTGTGTTCCCCCTGAAGATAAAACTTTGTCTTCTACTTGTTCTTCCACATCATAGATAGGATTATTCTGTAACTCGATCAGATCTTCATTGCTGAGAGGATCGTCGTGCGTTGCTACAAGTTCTACGAGATATTCTACCGCGACATCTTCAAGTTCAGACCCCTTAATCATTACAGCAATGTCTTCAAGCACTTGTTTCTGTATCTGGACAATTGTTCTAGGTGATTCCACTATATCTGGCCAAAGATTACGCCACACCCCGTTCATAGAACTCTTTTTAACTTCCTTCCAAGCCTCTTCTATGTTGTGAATAGCTTTCATAATGTTGTATGACTTCCACCAGTCTCGCATAGACTGTCTTCCTTCCCTATCAGTTTCATAAATTAGTTGGCTAAAAGTGCGGCGACGGTAATAGGCTTTAAAGTTTGCTATTGCTCCCTGTTCCATAGGTTGTAATATTGACGTAGTGTTTGGTGGAAGGAACTTCACATACACTTTTAAGTATCTGGGCATATCAAGTGAGGTTAGATGTCCTGGGGCATTGTCTAAGAGTAATATAACTTTATGTTCAAGCCCATTTCTGTCACAGTAGGATTTGACTGAGTTTTCTGCGGTTTCGTTTTATGGGGGCCATTTTGGCTCTGAAACAAAACGTATTAAATAAAACTAAAGCTCACATGCGCGCAAACCCAATATAACTTATCATCCAGGATATTCACTATTATGCTGTGAAATTTAGGTTTTCGAAAATGGTTACATACACACAAACAAGATATAAACACTCATGCTTGATTTAGTGCCAACCCTAGCTGCCGGTAAAGTTGCCACAAAGCAGTCAGTGGTAACTTTACCTAACCTCAACCAACATTACCAAAGCATATTTTTTCAATAAATTAAAGAAAATGCAATTGCTGACATTACAACAGTAATTCCAACCGTAATATACATATAATATCAAAATTTCACTTACCTGCCTGTGATAAATAGTTAGGGCTCTGTGAGCACAATTTAGCAACAATTTACTCCTAGCACGTTTTCACACAGTACACTGTGACAGTCATTACTAGGTTTTACATACTCTTTGGTCATTACTGACATAACAGCAGTTCTGCCTCTACGCAAAATATGATAATTGTTGCCTTTTAATGTCTAAAAAATACTACTATTACAAAATAGATTTCTAGTAGGCAGATTTTTGAGATAAATGAGTTTATACCGAATACCTATAGTATGGTAATGTTACCGAGGGTTCGGTAAAGTTGCCACGTTTTACGGTTCAGGAAACATATTCGTGCAATTATTAAGGATCGGCAGTTCACTTTGTGATTAACGTGTAATTTCCTGTGCCCGGTTTATGAAATCATTTATATTTTACATATCTTGAGTTTATAAAGTACATCACACCGTATTATAATTATGTCGCTCTAGTTTTTATATAGTAATCCGTGGAAAACGTTGTGGGTTAACTGGTTAATCGGCGTTATCGTTTATTTACCATATTTTTGTACGTAAGCCTATACTATGTATATATGTTATCATTAGAACTTAAAACGGGATATTTATCATGTGTATTAATTGTTTTGAGTTTCTGATATTTCGGCACTGTTGCAAGCGCCATGATCACGGATGAACTGAAGTAATTGCGGGTGGAAGTTTATGAGCAGACAAATCAGTCTACCCTCTTTCTCGTGCGTTTTCTGTTAGCGACACCGCTACCACTGTCACATGTATCACTAAACACTCGATTCTGTTCCCGACACACAAAACTCACCGTGTCGACTCGCGAACTTTCTACGGAACTTTTTCGGTTTTTACACATTTGAACCACTGGGTTCCAGGCCCTCGACAGTTGAAACCCATCCTCCCGGTTGAAATTGTCGTATTTGGTAATCTCAAATTCTCAGTCGCTTCCCTTACCAGTCTTGGTGACGTTCTGTCGAGATGACTTGAGGGTTATGTAACTTAATCCAATGGTTCGATCCTGCGTTTAAAAGATGTTGTGCTATTGCCGATTTTTGAACATCATTATTTTTCACCGCCCTAATGTGTTCCTAATGTGTTAGGCCATGCGCGCACTGCCTTGCGGTGGCGGCAATTGCGGTAATTCTACCGCACCGGTAGAATAACCGCAATCTCAGGAGCGCGCACTGCGGCGAGAAAAACGCACCTTTTGTCTGACAATGTTGCCATACATACAGATTTCTTCGTATTTATACATATTTTCGATGTGTGATTCAGATTAGCAATCGATACAGATTTTTACACAAATTTCACACTACTTACCTACATACACCATTGTATGATTCTGTTCTTTATAGTTAATTTTTAATCTATCTATTCTATACTTATAATAAATCTGTAGAGAGGTCAATTCTGTACATGAAATATATTTCCAAAATAACTATCAGGGGGTGATTAAGGATCGATACTCATGCCAAAAATGCAATCAGTTAAATTTTTGTCTGTCTGTCTGTCTGTCTGTATAACCGTTATAGAAACAAAAACTACTCGACGGATTTTAACGAAACTTGGTACAATTATTTTTCATACTCCTGAGCGGGTTATAGTATACTTTTCATCACGCTACAATCAATAGGAGCAGAGCAGTGAAGGGAAATGTTGGGAAAACGGGAGAAGTTACTCCATTTTTTAAGCTTCCGTAGCGTGTGCAACCTTAATGGTTAAAGCTACACAAATCATTTCATGACGGAAATGTTCTCCTTAAAATTATATAAAAAATATCCCACGACAGCATATGTCTAACTTTTATGGTTGACTCACAATAACACGTGTAACTCCCGATAGCTTAGCAGTTCGAAGCTTTCTGATTATAATATTTGTCTACTCTTACGTTTATAACACTCTCAGTCACCCCTAATTGAAAAAGTTAACATTATTAACTATTCCATAAAAAAATTGGCCAAGTGCGAGTCAGACTCGCCCATGAAGGGTTCCGTAGTAACTATAATTATAATATGCAAATTTATTTGACGAAAAAAAAACCTTACAAATTTCTTAAAACTAACTTATTTACATTTTTTACAACTGCGCCAAATAAATTTGTTTTGAAAAAAAAAACCTTACAAATTTCTTAAAACTGGCTTTTTTACATTTTTTACAACTGCGCCGAATAAATTTGTTTTTCATAGTGTTTGTATGAATTACAAAGTTATATTTGCGGTTTTAGAAAATATGCTGTATCTCAAAAACTGCTGAACTTATTTCGTTCAAACTAATTTTGGTTGAAAGTTTATATTAAGATCTACAGACATATATTTTTTTTTAGATTTTTCACTCCATTATTATAGAAGTTAGAGGTTGTGTCCGCCACACTCACATTTTACCACTTTGGAAGCTTATATCTTTTAAACGATTGACTTTATGGAAAAGTGGTTTTAGAAACCCCGATGTCGTTTTTAAAGAACTGTCTATAGATACTACACATGCATCGATTTCATGAAAAAAAATATTTTCAGGTTTAGTTCCATGTATGGGGAGCCCCCCTTTATTTTAAATATTTTTTAATTTTTTTCTCAAAATCGGAAAGCAGTTCACAGAATACATCTACCTATCAAGTTTCACATGTATAGTCCTAATAGTTTCGGAATAAAATTGCTGTGACAGACGGACGGACGGACAGACAGACAGACAGACAGACGGTCAGACATGTCGAAACTTTAAAGATTCCGTTTTTTGCCATTCGGCTACGAAACCGTAAAAAGAATCATATAAATCGGTATAGAAACACCAAAGTTATACATGAAATACGCTTATAATAATAAGCCATCGCGCGTGAATACTGAATCATGCTATAAGGATTATTTTTGAGAATCGGTCGCCGCGCTCGACGCGTCTCGCGGTCGAAGCGTTCTCTAGGTACTTAAGCCTCATGTGAACGTGATCTAAACAATATTACCAATACATTAACTTACGCTGACGGAGTCGCGGGCACAGCTATATTGTATCATTACGCTAAGGCCAATAGGAGCGGAGCGCCAATGAAGAATGCTTCAAAATCGGGGTTAAATTTAACGTTAGCCCAAAGTAACTATTCCACGCGGACGAAATTGCGGGCAAAAGCTAGTTTTTTCATAAACGACGTTATTGGCTGTGCTCAGGAAATCCGTCAAAGATTGTTGTGTGCTATCCAAGGCTCTCGCATTTGTAGTGTCACGTACGTAAAATACGTAAATAATTAATATCATAGGTACAAACTTTTATTTAATTTATTTTTAATCTAAAAATCATAGTGATGCAAAAATTGTCATTCTGGCTATTGGAGCTAGATAAATTACAAACCAACTTACTAAGTTTTCGTATATATGCGTTCTTATCCAAAAAAGTATTTCTCAGGGAAAAACCGGCCTTATCTAGTTTAAATTATCGAAAAAACCTATATACTAGCGGCCTGGCCTGGCTTTGCACGGGGTCCTTAACAATTGTTTTCTTCGAAAATGGGTAGTACGTCATTACAAAAAGTGCGTTAAGCTATCGTTTAATTTAAATAATAATTTAATGTATATAAAAATTTTTCATCTTGAATCAGACTTGTGCCAGCCGTTTCGCTGCAATGAATTTCTTGGCTGCGTAATTTTAAATCTGTGATAACTTCTAAACATTTAAATGAAAAAAAGTAAAGGGCAATTTTTGATCTACATTAAATGACCAAGGTAAATAATATACTTATTTGGATAATCAACGTTGTATATGAAAAAATAAAAAATAACCATAAAGAATAGAATCATACAATGGTGCGTGTAACGTAATAAATGCGGTATCTAGGTAATTTATTTTGCTAAGTTCTGTTTTAGTTTTAACAGTCACTTTGATCAATACAGTGTGAAATTTGTATAAAAATCTGTATCGAGTGCTAATCTATATCACACATCAAAAATATGTATAAATACAAAGAAATCTGTATGTATGGCAACATTATCAGACAAAACGTGCGTTTTTTTTTCACCGCAGTGCGCGGTACTACATACATTCCAATGCGATACAAAATATTTGCGGTAGATTCACCGCATTTTTGCAGCGAGGGGCCACCAGTGACTCTACCGCACGCGTTTATTCCACCGCAGTCCGCGCACTTCTATGACACTAAATACTTCACAGATTTTGCATTTCGTCGCTGTGCCTGCCAAATTCCATATGTGCATTTTTTCAGTTTTTCGTTTTTTCGCTGAACATAATCTCAGTTTCATTCTGTATATCGTCGCTGCGCCTGCCAAATTCCATATGCGCATTTTTTCAGTTTTTCGTTTTTTCGCTAAACATAATCTCCGTTTCATTCTGTATATGCTCATAAAATCGTTTTTGTGATATTCCATCTAGAAAGCAATATGACAAATACCGTATGTATTTTGACCGTTTAGAAAAATTCGTATGTGCAAAAATGCACATAAAGAATTTGCGTTCCGTCTTCAGTCACCTACAACTGCGCGCCATGAGGGCGCGTTGTGGTGTAAATAACATATAAAAATAGTTTTATTGTGTTTTATTTTATTTTCCGTATTCCGTAAACCATTCATCAATAACTTGTCATTTTAAGTTCCTAATTATTAACCTATAACATAGTCTTGTGTACCTATCGTATATTTTTAATTTCAGTAAAATTACTAGAATATTATTACAATAACTAAAAATTATATAAGACGTGATAAAAGCTATAAAAGCTTCTGAGTATGTGTGATTGTTTTAGAATTTTTGCGATTTCTTCACGTGACATTTGAGTGAAGGTACCTAACTACGTTTGCAAACACAACACTTATATTTACGTATTTAGAAAAGGGACATACAATGATGCAAGTAGATAGTGTCCACTCAACTTTGGAGATAAAGTTTCGTCCCCCTATCTATACACCAACTAATTATATTAGCCGCATGAGGGAAGCACGACCTAAGCAACCGTATCACGTTCATCATGTTGATTATACTTCTTTTAAGAATTATAACGATGACATTTGTATTGATTCCATTCGTCCAGGTAAAAAAGCTGGAGACCCGATCGTAAATCACATACAAGCTCTTTTATATAATGATGGCAATATCTTCTACAAGTTACGACGTCCTGATGAATGGAAGCGACTTCGTGCCAACAACCCATCATCTGTTTTTACTCGACTTATGTGCCCTGGAGTCGTCTCCTGTACTGACTCGCCTGTATCGCCTTTCTCTTAAAACCGGAGTGGTGCCGGTGTCGTGGAAGTTGGCCAATGTGCAACCAGTACCCAAAAAGGGTAGCCGTGCAAACCCTGCAAACTATAGACCAATTATAAGTTTTTAAGCTAACATATTTTATATTTCCGATATTTTATATTTTATAGGGTAGACCAATTTGTCTGCTCATAAACTTCCACCCGCAATTACTTCAGTTCATCCGTGATCATGGCGCTTGCAACAGTGCCGAAATATCGGAAACTCAAAACACTAAATACACATGGTAAATATCCCGTTTTAAGTTCTATAGACCAATTGCCTTGACCTCCATACTCTGTAAAGTTATGGAGAGGGTACTCAACAGTAAGTTGCTGGCATCCTTGAAGACAATGAGCTCCTCAGTGACCACCAGTATGGGATCGGTCGACCGGAGATCTTCTTGTGTATTAACATACGCACTGCTGGGGCGAGGCCATTGAGAAACACGGCCAAGCCCTTGCCGTGTCCCTCGACATCTTAAAGGCCTTTGACAGGGTCTGGCACGCTAGTCTGCTGAGCAAGCTTCCTAGATACGGTGTCCCTGCTAGCTTATACAACTGGATTTGTGATTTTTTGAGTGAACAGTCAATCCGAGTGGTCATCGATGGCTGAGCATCGGATCTTATGGCTATTAATGCCAGTGTTCCTCAGGGGCCTCTTCTCTCTGCGACTCTATTTTTGCTTCATATCAACAACCTGCTTCAGCTGGGAGCTATTGGTTACGCGAATAACAGCACAGTCTCAGAGAGATACTTGTCCAGTGCTAGAACTGGTAGGGACGAAATAGCCACTCTTAGAAAGGCCATGATAGATTGAACGAATTTGACCTTAAATCTCGTTTCCCTATGGGGCGATGACAATCTGGTCAAATTCAATGCTTTAAAATCACAGGCTTGTCTTTTCTCCGCTAAAAGAAGCCAATTTGAATGGTTTTCTACTTTCAGAGGTGCATCTGTTCCTGTTACCGACCGCCTGGAGCTCTTGGGCATGGAATTGACGTCTGACTTCAACTTCAGCTGAACCATTGAGTCTAAGGGTGCGTTCCCACCAGAGATGTGCGATGGAAATGTGTCGTGCAAGGATGTCTAGCTATGCTGTGAAAATGTGTGGGGGTTTCCACCAAAGCTGTGCGATGAAAATGTGCCTACGAGGATGTGTAGCGGAGCTGTAAAAATGCGCATTAATGTGTGGTGCGAGGATGCGCAAACCTCGCAACACATCCTTCTCAACACACATTCCTCGCAACACATCCCTCGCACACATCCCTCGCTTGTTTTGTATGCGCAAAAATCTAGCTCCACTGAGCCGTTTCCACCAGAGCTGTGCTGACCGAGGCGAGGTAAATGAAGCGATTCTATTGGTCCTTTACAAACACATCCCTCGCTACGTATCCTCGCACATCTCTGGTGGGAACGCAGCCTTAAGCTCAGACTGCAGCCAAAAAGCTGGGCATCCTACAGAAAGTGAGGCGATACTTCACACCTGGACAGCTTTTGAATTTATATAAAGCACAGGTCCGTTTCTGTATGGAGTATTGCAGTCACTTGTGGGATGGCTCAGCCAAATACCAGCTAGCTGCACTTGGCTTGATCGAACGCAGAGCTAAAAAGCTCCTAGGTGGCGAGGTTCTGGCAGGCAAGCTTGGCTCATCGGCGAAACGTTGCTTGCCTGTCTATCTTCTACAGATTATACTTCGCAGAGTGTGCGCAGGAGCTCCACGACCTAATCCCTACATCCCCCTTTTGCTACCGGTCTACCAGACGTACCGCAGGATACCATCCACACTTGGTCGATATACCGTCTTGTTGTACTAAGCGTTTTTCTTCAACATTTTTTGGGCGCACACTGCACAGCCAAGGTGTGGAACTCTCTGCCAGCTTCTGTGTTCCCTGCCACATATGACCCGTTAGTCTTTAAAGCAAGACTGAATAGGCATTTTCTGGGCTTGCTCGTTCGATCGTAGACCTCATCTTACACTTACCATTAGGTGTGATCGAGGCCAAGAGCGGGCTCATCTATACTTATAATAAATCTGTAGAGAGGTCAATTCTGTACATGAAATATATTTCCAAAATAACTATCAGGGGGTGATTAAGGATCGATACTCATGCCAAAAATGCAATCAGTTAAATTTTTGTCTGTCTGTCTGTCTGTCTGTCTGTCTGTCTGTCTGTCTGTCTGTCTGTCTGTCTGTCTGTATAACCGTTATAGAAACAAAAACTACTCGACGGATTTTAACGAAACTTGGTACAATTATTTTTCATACTCCTGAGCGGGTTATAGTATACTTTTCATCACGCTACAATCAATAGGAGCAGAGCAGTGGAGGGAAATGTTGGGAAAACGGGAGAAGTTACTCCATTTTTTAAGCTTCCGTTGCGTGTGCAACCTTAATGGTTAAAGCTACACAAATCATTTCATGACCGAAATGTTCTCCTTAAAATTATATAAAAAATATCCCACGACAGCATATGTCTAACTTTTATGGTTGACTCACAATAACACGTGTAACTCCCGATAGCTTAGCAGTTCGAAGCTTTCTGATTATAATATTTGTCTACTCTTACGTTTATAACACTCTCAGTCACCCCTAATTGAAAAAGTTAACATTATTAACTATTCCATAAAAAAATTGGCCAAGTGCGAGTCAGACTCGCCCATGAAGGGTTCCGTAGTAACTATAATATAATATGCAAATTTATTGACGAAAAAAAAACCTTACAAATTTCTTAAAACTAGCTTATTTACATTTTTTACAACTGCGCCAAATAAATTTGTTTTGAAAAAAAACCTTACAAATATCTTAAAACTGGCTTTTTTACATTTTTTACAACTGCGCCGAATAAATTTGTTTTTCATAGTGTTTGTATGAATTACAAAGTTATATTTGCGGTTTTAGAAAATATGCTGTATCTCAAAAACTGCTGAACTGATTTCGTTCAAACTAATTTTGGTTGAAAGTTTATATTAAGATCTAGAGACCTATATTTTTATTAGATTTTTCACTCCATTATTATAGAAGTTAGAGGTTGTGTCCGCCACACACACATTTCACCACTTTGGAAGCTTATATCTTTTAAACGATTGACTTTATGGAAAAGTGGTTTTAGAAACCCCGATGTCGTTTTTAAAGAACTGTCTATAGATACCACACATGCATCAATTTCATGAAAAAAAATATTTTCAGGTTTAGTTCCATGTATGGGGAGCCCCCGTTTATTTTAAATATTTTTTATTTTTTTTCTCAAAATCGGAAAGCGGTTCACAGAATACATCTACCTATCCAGTTTCACATGTATAGTCCTAATAGTTTCGGAATAAAATTGCTGTGACAGACGGACGGACGGACAGACAGACAGACAGACAGACGGACAGACATGTCGAAACTATAAAGATTCCGTTTTTTGCCATTCGGCTACGAAACCGTAAAAAGAATCATATAAATCGGTATAGAAACACTAAAGTCATACATGAAATACGCTTAAAATAATAAGCCATCGCGCGTGAATACTGAATCATGCTATAAGGATTATTTTTGAGAATCGGTCGCCGCGCAAGACGCGTCTCGCGGTCGAAGCGTTCTCTAGGTACTTAAGCCTCATGTGAACGTGATCTAAACAATATTACCAATACATTAACTTACGCTGACGGAGTCGCGGGCACAGCTATATTGTATCATTACGCTAAGGCAAATAGGAGCGGAGCGCCAATGAAGAATGCTTCAAAATCGGGGTTAAATTTAACGTTAGCCCAAAGTAACTATTCCACGCGGACGAAGTCGCGGGCAAAAGCTAGTACGTAATAAAAAAAGTATTTTTTTTTGTTTAACAACTTTCATGGTATTTCATTTGTTTTTTGTTAAAGAGATTTTTATTTGTTTTCTAACGATATTTTTAATATAATGCTGTGATAATGATGGCAATAAGTGTCATGTTAAAACAATAAATTAATAAAAGTTAAGAATATCACTGATCATATGATATTGAGTAGATACAATAATTGTAAAATGTTCTATATAAGTATATTAAATATAAGTTTCTAATAGTTCCTACTCATTTCATTGTATTTTTTTACTTATGATAACGTAAAGATCACATAATGTTAACCTTAAAACAGTCATAAGTGTCACATTGCCAAAGCTTTTATGTGTAATAATGCACATCAATCATTATTTTATACGATTCTAAACCAGTTATGTGCACTTTTTTGCTTAAAATAATTCTAGCCCCTTAAATGACTGATAGTTTTGGCAATTTTTGTGTTTTTATAATATATTAAATAAACGTCCATGCTGTGGTATCAATAATTTTGCCGAGTTTTTCATTTTCGAATCAATAACACGTTTTTTGTTGTTTCCCAAAACCTTACAAAAATCACTTATGGAACTTGGCAGGCGCAACGACGATATGCTCATAAAATCGTTTTTGTGATATTCCATCTAGAAAGCAATATGACAAATACCGTATGTATTTTGACCGTTTAGAAAAATTCGTATGTGCAAAAATGCACATAAAAAATTTGCGTTCCGTCTTCAGTCACCTACAACTGCGCGCCGTGAGGGCGCGTTGTGGTGTAAACAACAAATAAAAATAGTTTTACCGTGTTAAAACTAAATAAATGTAGTAAGTTCGTACTGAATTTACTTAAGTTATGCTGTTTTTATATAATAACCTAAACCATTCATCAATAACTTGTCAATTTAAGTTCCTAATTATTAACCTACTAGCTTTTGCCCGCGACTCCGTCCGCGTGGAATAGTTACTTTGGGCTAACGTTAAATTTAACCCCGATTTTGAAGCATTCTTCATTAGCGCTCCGCTCCTATTGGCCTTAGCGTAATGATATATAGCCTATAGCCTTTCTCTATAAATTGACTATTTAATTAAATAATAATTTTTCAATTCGAACAAGTAGTTCCTGAGATTATCGCGTTCAAACAAACAAACAAACTCTTCAGCCTTATATTATTAGTATAGATAGCTGTTGCCCGCGACTTCGTCCACGACGACGTCGTTTTTCGTAAAAAAAAAGTAGCCTATGTCCTTCTTCACGGTTCAGTGATTTTCATGTAACAGACAGATTTACTTTCGTAATTTAGTAGGGAAATATAATATGTCAATCTATAATACTGTTGAAAAATATCGCAATACCGAACCGCACAATATTATTGTTAATATCTGTGCCCGCAACTCCGTCAGCGTGTAACTCCTTGTGTGTTATTAAGTTAATGTATTGGTAATATTGTTTAGATCACGCGAAAAGCTTCCGGGTAAACTATGTTGAAAGTTGACCCGTCCGGCACGTGAACATAAAGATTTTTAGAACTGCTAACCCGGGAAAGAGCGACGTACAACTGACCATGCGAGAAACAACTGACACCGAGATCTACTCCAGCAACACGAAAAGTCTGCCCTTGAGCCTTATTAATTGTCATTGCATAACACACCGATACTGGGAATTGCGTTCTTTTAAATTGGAATGGAAAATTATTTGGTATTATGGGAATTCTGGGAATAAAGACGGTTTCTCCTGCACCGCAACCTGTTAAAATTTGAGCCTCGATTATATTTTGTTGCAACTGGGTTACTTTTAGCCGAGTTCCATTGCAAAGTTGTGGTGGTTTTAAATTTCGGAGCAGAATAATAATCAGAAAGCTTCGAACTGTAAGCTATCGGGAGTTACACGTGTTATTGTGAGTCAACCATAAAAGATAGACATATGCTGTCGTGGGATATTTTTTATATAATTTTAAGGAGAACATTTCCGTCATACATGATTTCTGTGTAGCTTTAACCATTAAGGTTGCACACGCGACGGAAGCTTAAAAAATGGAGTAACTTCTCCCGTTTTCCCAACATTTCCCTTCACTGCTCTGCTCCTATTGATTGTAGCGTGATGAAAAGTATACTATAACCCGCTCAGGAGTATGAAAAATAATTGTACCAAGTTTCGTTAAAATCCGTCGAGTAGTTTTTGTTTCTATAACGGTTATACAGACAGACAGACAGACAGACAGACAGACAAAAATTTAACTGATTGCATTTTTCGCATCAGTATCGATCCCTAATCACCCCCTGATAGTTATTTTTTAAATATATTTCATGTACAGAATTGACCTCTCTACAGATTTATTATAAGTATAGATATAGAAGATAACATAGTCTTGTGTACCTATCGTATATTTTTAATTTCAGTAGATTTATTACTAGAATATTATTACAATAACTAAAAATTATGTAAGGCGTGATAAAAGCTTCTGAGTATGTGTGATTGTTTTAGAATTTTTGCGATTTCTTCACGTGACATTTGAGTGGAAGTACCTAACTACGTTTGCAAACACAAGGCTTATATTTACGTACTAGCTTTTGCCCGCGACTTCGTCCGCGTGGAATAGTTACTTTGGGCTAACGTTAAATTTAACTCCGATTTTGAAGCATTCTTCATTGGCGCTCCGCTCCTATTGGCCTTAGCGTAATGATATATAGCCTATAGCTTTTCTCTATAAATTGACTATTTAATTAAAAAATATTTTTTCATTTCGAACCAGTAGTTCCTGAGATTATCGCGTTCAAACAAACAAACTCTTCAGCCTTATATTATTAGTATAGATAGCTGTTGCCCGTGACTTCGTCCGAGATTCCTTCGTTTTTCGTAAAAAAAAATGTAGCCTATGTCCATCCTCACGGTTCAGTGATTTTGATGTAACAGACAGATTAACTTTCGTAATTTAGTAGGCAAATATAATATGTCAATGACGCCCCGCCTTTTTAGGGTTCCGTAGCCGAATGGCAAAAACGGAACCCTTATAGTGTCGACATGTCTGTCCGTCTGTCTGTCTGTCTGCCTGTCCGTCCGTCCGTATGTCACAGCCATTTTATTCTTTTATTCCGAAACTATTAAGACTATACATGTAAAACTTGGTAGATAGATGTATTCTGTAAACCGCTTTCCGATTTTAAGAAAAAATTAAAAAATATTTAAAATAAAGGGGGGCTCCCCATACATGGAACTGAAACTGAAAATCTTTTTTTAAATAAAACCTATGCGTGTGTGATATTTATAGACAGGTCTTTAAAAATGACATTGAGGTTTCTAAAGCCACTTTTTCATAAGGTTAATCGTTTAAAAGATATACGCTTCCAAAGTGGTAAAATGTGTCCCACCCCCCTCTAACTTCTATAATAATGGAGTGAAAAATCTAAAAAAATATATGTCTGTAGATCTTAATGTAAACTTTCAATCAAAATTGGTTTGAACAAAATCAGTTCAGCAGTTTTTGAGATGCAGCATATTTTCTAAAACCGCAAATATAACTTTGTAATTCATACAAACACTATGAAAAACAAAGTTATTTGGCGTAGTTGTAAAAAATGTAAATAAGCTAGTTTTAAGAAATTTGTAAGGTTTTTGTTTCGTCAAGTAAATATACATATTATATTATATTATTATAGTTACTACGTAACCCTTCATGGGCGAGTCTGACTCGCACTTGGCCAATTTTTATACCATCAGGCCGCAAGACACGTCGAGCGCGGCGACCAATTCTCAAAAATAATCCTTATAGCATGTTTCAGTATTCACGCGCGATGGCTTATTAGCGTATTTCATGTATAACTTTGGTGCTTCTATACCGATTTATATGATTCTTTTTTATGGAATAGTTAATAATGTTAAATTTTTCAATTAGGGGTGACTGAGAGTGTTATAAACGTGAGAATAGACAAATATTATAATCAGAAAGCTTTGAACTGCTAAGCTATCGGGAGTTACACGTGTTATTGTGTGTCAACCATAAAAGATAGACATATGCTGTCGTGGGATATTTTTTATATAATTTTAAGGAGAACATTTCCGTCATACATGATTTCTGTGTAGCTTTAACCATTAAGGTTGCACACGCGACGGAAGCTTAAAAAATGGAGTAACTTCTCCCGTTTTCCTAACATTTCCCTTCACTGCTCTGCTCCTATTGATTGTAGCGTGACGAAAAGTATACTATAACCAGCTCAGGAGTATGAAAAATAATTGTACCAAGTTTCGTTAAAATCCGTCGAGTAGTTTTTGTTTCTATAACGGTTATACAGACAGACAGACAGACAGACAGACAGACAAAAATTTTATTGATTGCATTTTTGGCATCAGTATCGATCCCTAATCACCCCCTGATAGTTATTTTGGAAATATATTTCATGTACAGAATTGACCTCTCTACTAGGGCTTCCAATCCCGCAGCCTGAATTCAATCTCGGTATTTGCGGGACTACGAATTTTCAATCCCGCGGGATCTCGGTATATGCGGGATCCCGCATATTGAAAATATTCACATTTATATAAGGCAAATAACACGAAGAATTAATCGACTAACTCCACATTAATTTACGTATTACTATTAGTATGAGATCAATCAAATTACACCGTTTATTTATCACAAAAAAACAATGAATTAATCAACTAACTCCACATTTATTTACGTATTACTATTAGTATGAGATCAATTAAATTACACCGTTTTATCTTCACAAAAAACAGTAACAAATACTGAATAAAAAACTACTGATATTTTAGGCTACATACTTAGGATACCACTGACTGAAATTCGGCTATATTAGGCAACTTAAGCTGTGAAAAATGGGCGACATCGGCCCCCGCGTTGTTTGCAACACTGCCGACCGCCAGTCACCGAGGGATCGCGCTCGCGAGAGGTCGTATGCATGCTTTTTTGCAGTCCCGCAAATCCCGCGGATCCCGCGCCCGTAATCCCGCATCACGCGGGATGGGAAAATGACGCGGGATCCCGCAATACCGAGATGAAATGAAATGAAATGAAATATTTATTCTGTAAATTGGTTATAAATAACACTTTTACACGTCATGTTTTTTTGCGTGTTTAGTTTAGCTAGATGAGACCGGTATTTCCTAACTGACTACTCTGAGAAGAAACACCGAAACAAACTCAGAGATCTCGGTATTCCGGGATTGGATGCCCTACTCTCTACAGATTTATTATAAGTATAGATTAGATCATTTTAGAAAAGGGACATACAATGATGCAAGTAGATAGTGTCCACTCAACTTTGGAGAAAAAGTTTCGTCCCCCTATCTATACACCAACCGATTATATTAGTCGCATGAGGGAAGCACGACCTCAGCAACCGTATCACGTTCATCATGTTGATTATACTTCTTTTAAGAATTATAACGAGGACATTTGTATTGATTCCATTCGTCCAGGTAAAAAAGCTGGAGACCCAATCGTAAATGACATTTATATAATGATGGCAGTATCTTCTACAAGTTACGACGTCCTGATGAATGGAAGCGACTTCGTGCCAACAACCCATCATCTGTTTTTACTCGACTTATGTGCCCTGGAGTCGTCTCCTGTACTGACTCGCCTGTATCGCCTTTCTCTTAAAACCGGAGTGGTGCCGGTGTCGTGGAAGCTGGCCAATGTGCAACCAGTACCCAAAAAGGGTAGCCGTGCCGACCCTGCAAACTATAGACCAATTATAAGTTTTTAAGCTAACATGGTCACTAATAGTATCGTTAGAACTTAAAACGGGATATTTACCATGTGTATTTAGTGTTTTGAGTTTCCGATATTTTATATTTCCGATATTTCATATTTTATAGGGTAGACAGGCCGATTTGTCTGCTCATAAACTTCCACCCGCAATTACTTCAGTTCATCCGTGATCATGGCGCTTGCAACAGTGCCGAAATATCGGAAACTCAAAACACTAAATACACATGGTAAATATCCCGTTTTAAGTTCTATAGACCAATTGCCTTGACCTCCATACTCTGTAAAGTTATGGAGAGGGTACTCAACAGTAAGTTGCTGGCATCCTTGAAGACAATGAGCTCCTCAGTGACCACCAGTATGGGATCGGTCGACCGGAGATCTTCTTGTGTATTAACATACGCACTGCTGGGGCGAGGCCATTGAGAAACACGGCCAAGCCCTTGCCGTGTCCCTCGACATCTTAAAGGCCTTTGACAGGGTCTGGCACGCTAGTCTGCTGAGCAAGCTTCCTAGATACGGTGTCCCTGCTAGCTTATACAACTGGATTTGTGACTTTTTGAGTGAACAGTCAATCCGAGTGGTCATCGATGGCTGAGCATCGGATCTTATGGCTATTAATGCCAGTGTTCCTCAGGGGCCTCTTCTCTCTGCGACTCTATTTTTGTTTCATATCAACAACCTGCTTCAGCTGGGAGCTATTGGTTACGCGAATAACAGCACAGTCTCAGAGAGATACTTGTCCAGTGCTAGAACTGGTAGGGACGAAATAGCCACTCTTAGAAAGGCCATGATAGATTGAACGAATTTGACCTTAAATCTCGTTTCCCCATGGGGCGATGACAATCTGGTCAAATTCAATGCTTTAAAATCACAGGCTTGTCTTTTCTCCGCTAAAAGAAGCCAATTTGAATGGTTTTCTACTTTCAGAGGTGCATCTGTTCCTGTTACCGACCGCCTGGAGCTCTTGGGCATGGAATTGACGTCTGACTTCAACTTCAGCTGAACCATTGAGTCTAAGGGTGCGTTCCCACCAGAGATGTGCGATGGAAATGTGTCGTGCAAGGATGTCTAGCTATGCTGTGAAAATGTGTGGGGGTTTCCACCAAAGCTGTGCGATGAAAATGTGCCTACGAGGATGTGTAGCGGAGCTGTAAAAATGCGCATTAATGTGTGGTGCGAGGATGCGCAAACCTCGCAACACATCCTTCTCAACACACATTCCTCGCAACACATCCCTCGCACACATCCCTCGCTTGTTTTGTATGCGCAAAAATCTAGCTCCACTGAGCCGTTTCCACCAGAGCTGTGCTGACCGAGGCGAGGTAAATGAAGCGATTCTATTGGTCCTTTACAAACACATCCCTCGCTACGTATCCTCGCACATCTCTGGTGGGAATGCAGCCTTAAGCTCAGACTGCAGCCAAAAAGCTGGGCATCCTACAGAAAGTGAGGCGATACTTCACACCTGGACAGCTTTTGAATTTATATAAAGCACAGGTCCGTTTCTGTATGGAGTATTGCAGTCACTTGTGGGATGGCTCAGCCAAATACCAGCTAGCTGCACTTGGCTTGATCGAACGCAGAGATAAAAAGCTCCTAGGTGGCGAGGTTCTGGCAGGCAAGCTTGGCTCATCGGCGAAACGTTGCTTGCCTGTCTATCTTCTACAGATTATACTTCGCAGAGTGTGCGAGGAGCTCCACGACCTAATCCCTACATCCCCCTTTTGCTACCGGTCTACCAGACGTACCGCAGGATACCATCCACACTTGGTCGATATACCGTCTTGTCGTACTAAGCGTTTTTCTTCAACATTTTTTGGGCGCACACTGCACAGCCAAGGTGTGGAACTCTCTGCCAGCTTCTGTGTTCCCTGCCACATATGACCCGTTAGTCTTTAAAGCAAGACTGAATAGGCATTTTCTGGGCTTGCTCGTTCGATCGTAGACCTCATCTTACACTTACCATTAGGTGTGATCGAGGCCAAGAGCGGGCTCATACGTAATAAAAAAAGTATTTTTTTTTGTTTAACAACTTTCATAGTATTTCATTTGTTTTTTGTTAAAGAGATTTTTATTTGTTTTCTAACGATATTTTTAATATAATGCTGTGATAATGATGGCAATAAGTGTCATGTTAAAACAATAAATTAATAAAAGTTAAGAATATCACTGATCATATGATATTGAGTAGATACAATAATTGTAAAATGTTCTATATAAGTATATTAAATATAAGTTTCTAATAGTTCCTACTCATTTCATTGTATTTTTTTACTTATGATAACGTAAAGATCACATAATGTTAACCTTAAAACAGTCATAAGTGTCACATTGCCAAAGCTTTTATGTGTAATAATGCACATCAATCATTATTTTATACGATTCTAAACCAGTTATGTGCACTTTTTTGCT
This sequence comes from Tholera decimalis, assembly GCA_943138885.2. Lineage (NCBI taxonomy): Eukaryota > Metazoa > Arthropoda > Insecta > Lepidoptera > Noctuidae > Tholera > Tholera decimalis. Next base: position 26,705,776 of record OW964549.2, read on the forward strand.
TAAAATAGTTCTAGCCCCTTAAATGACTGATAGTTTTGGCAATTTTTGTGTTTTTATAATATATTAAATAAACGTCCATGCTGTGGTATCAATAATTTTGCCGAGTTTTTCATTTTCGAATCAATAACACGTTTTTTGTTGTTTCCCAAAACCTTACAAAAATCACTTATGGAACTTGGCAGGCGCAACGACGATATGCTCATAAAATCGTTTTTGTGATATTCCATCTAGAAAGCAATATGACAAATACCGTATGTATTTTGACCGTTTAGAAAAATTCGTATGTGCAAAAATGCACATAAAAAATTTGCGTTCCGTCTTCAGTCACCTACAACTGCGCGCCGTGAGGGCGCGTTGTGGTGTAAACAACAAATAAAAATAGTTTTACCGTGTTAAAACTAAATAAATGTAGTAAGTTCGTACTGAATTTACTTAAGTTATGCTGTTTTTATATAATAACCTAAACCATTCATCAATAACTTGTCAATTTAAGTTCCTAATTATTAACCTACTAGCTTTTGCCCGCGACTCCGTCCGCGTGGAATAGTTACTTTGGGCTAACGTTAAATTTAAACCCGATTTTGAAGCATTCTTCATTGGCGCTCCGCTCCTATTGGCCTTAGCGTAATGATATATAGCCTATATATAGCCTTTCTCTATAAATTGACTATTTAATTAAAAAATAATTTTTCAATTCGAACCAGTAGTTCCTGAGATTATCGCGTTCAAACAAACAAACAAACTCTTCAGCCTTATATTATTAGTATAGATAGCGGTTGCCCGCGACTTCGTCCACGATGACGTCGTTTTTCGTAAAAAAAAAGTAGCCTATGTCCTTCTTCACGGTTCAGTGATTTTCATGTAACAGACAGATTTACTTTCGTAATTTAGTAGGGAAATATAATATGTCAATCTATAATACTGTTGAAAAATATCGCAATACCGAACCGCACAATATTATTGTTAATATCTGTGCCCGCAACTCCGTCAGCGTGTAACTCCTTGTGTGTTATTAAGTTAATGTATTGGTAATATTGTTTAGATCACGCGAAAAGCTTCCGGGTAAACTATGTTGAAAGTTGACCCGTCCGGCACGTGAACATAAAGATTTTTAGAACTGCTAACCCGGGAAAGAGCGACGTACAACTGACCATGCGAGAAACAACTGACACCGAGATCTACTCCAGCAACACGAAAAGTCTGCCCTTGAGCCTTATTAATTGTCATTGCATAACACACCGATACTGGGAATTGCGTTCTTTTAAATTGGAATGGAAAATTATTTGGTATTATGGGAATTCTGGGAATAAAGACGGTTTCTCCTGCACCGCAACCTGTTAAAATTTGAGCCTCGATTATATTTTGTTGCAACTGGGTTACTTTTAGCCGAGTTCCATTGCAAAGTTGTGGTGGTTTTAAATTTCGGAGCAGAATAATAATCAGAAAGCTTCGAACTGTAAGCTATCGGGAGTTACACGTGTTATTGTGAGTCAACCATAAAAGATAGACATATGCTGTCGTGGGATATTTTTTATATAATTTTAAGGAGAACATTTCCGTCATAAATGATTTCTGTGTAGCTTTAACCATTAAGGTTGCACACGCGACGGAAGCTTAAAAAATGGAGTAACTTCTCCCGTTTTCCCAACATTTCCCTTCACTGCTCTGCTCCTATTGATTGTAGCGTGATGAAAAGTACACTATAACCAGCTCAGGAGTATGAAACATAATTTTACCAAGTTTCGTTAAAATCCGTCAAGTAGTTTTTGTTTCTATAACGGTTATACAGACAGACAGACAGACAGACAGACAGACAGACAGACAGACAGACAGACAGACAGACAGACAGACAGACAAACAGACAAAAATTTTACTGATTGCATTTTTCGCATCAGTATCGATCCCTAATCACCCCCTGATAGTTATTTTTAAATATATTTCATGTACAGAATTGACCTCTCTACATATTTATTATAAGTATAGAAGATAACATAGTCTTGTGTACCTATCGTATATTTTTAATTTCAGTAGATTTATTACTAGAATATTATTACAATAACTAAAAATTATGTAAGGCGTGATAAAAGCTATAAAAGCTTCTGAGTATGTGTGATTGTTTTAGAATTTTTGCGATTTCTTCACGTGACATTTGAGTGGAAGTACCTAACTACGTTTGCAAACACAAGGCTTATATTTACGTACTAGCTTTTGCCCGAGACTTCGTCCGCGTGGAATAGTTACTTTGGGCTAACGTTAAATTTAACTCCGATTTTGAAGCATTCTTCATTGGCGCTCCGCTCCTATTGGCCTTAGCGTAATGATATATAGCCTATAGCTTTTCTCTATAAATTGACTATTTAATTAAAAAATAATTTTTCATTTCGAACCAGTAGTTCCTGAGATTATCGCGTTCAAACAAACAAACTCTTCAGCCTTATATTATTAGTATAGATAGCTGTTGCCCGTGACTTCGTCCGAGTTTCCGTCGTTTTTCGTAAAAAAAAATGTAGCCTATGTCCATCCTCACGGTTCAGTGATTTTGATGTAACAGACAGATTAACTTTCGTAATTTAGTAGACAAATATAATATGTCAATGACGCCCCGCCTGTTTAGGGTTCCGTAGCCGAATGGCAAAAACGGAACCCTTATAGTGTCGACATGTCTGTCCGTCTGTCTGTCTGTCTGCCTGTCCGTCCGTCCGTATGTCACAGCCATTTTATTCTTTTATTCCGAAACTATTAAGACTATACATGTAAAACTTGGTAGATAGATGTATTCTGTAAACCGCTTTCCGATTTTAAGAAAAAATTAAAAAATATTTAAAATAAAGGGGGGCTCCCCATACATGGAACTGAAACGGAAAATCTTTTTTTTAATAAAACCTATGCGTGTGTGATATTTATAGACAGGTCTTTAAAAATGACATTGAGGTTTCTAAAGCCACTTTTTCATAAGGTTAATCGTTTAAAAGATATACGCTTCCAAAGTGGTAAAATGTGTCCCACCCCCCTCTAACTTCTATAATAATGGAGTGAAAAATCTAAAAAAATATATGTCTGTAGATCTTAATGTAAACTTTCAATCAAAATTGGTTTGAACAAAATCAGTTCAGCAGTTTTTGAGATGCAGCATATTTTCTAAAACCGCAAATATAACTTTGTAATTCATACAAACACTATGAAAAACAAAGTTATTTGGCGTAGTTGTAAAAAATGTAAATAAGCTAGTTTTAAGAAATTTGTAAGGTTTTTGTTTCGTCAAGTAAATATACATATTATGTTATATTATTATAGTTACTACGTAACCCTTCATGGGCGAGTCTGACTCGCACTTGGCCAATTTTTATACCATCAGGCCGCGAGACACGTCGAGCGCGGCGACCAATTCTCAAAAATAATCCTTATAGCATGATTCAGTATTCACGCGCGATGGCTTATTATTAGCGTATTTCATGTATAACTTTGGTGCTTCTATACCGATTTATATGATTCTTTTTTATGGAATAGTTAATAATGTTAAATTTTTCAATTAGGGGTGACTGAGAGTGTTATAAACGTGAGAATAGACAAATATTATAATCAGAAAGCTTTGAACTGCTAAGCTATCGGGAGTTACACGTGTTATTGTGTGTCAACCATAAAAGATAGACATATGCTGTCGTGGGATATTTTTTATATAATTTTAAGGAGAACATTTCCGTCATACATGATTTCTGTGTAGCTTTAACCATTAAGGTTGCACACGCGACGGAAGCTTAAAAAATGGAGTAACTTCTCCCGTTTTCCTAACATTTCCCTTCACTGCTCTGCTCCTATTGATTGTAGCGTGACGAAAAGTATACTATAACCAGCTCAGGAGTATGAAAAATAATTGTACCAAGTTTCGTTAAAATCCGTCGAGTAGTTTTTGTTTCTATAACGGTTATACAGACAGACAGACAGACAGACAGACAGACAAAAATTTTATTGATTGCATTTTGGCATCAGTATCGATCCCTAATCACCCCCTGATAGTTATTTTGGAAATATATTTCATGTACAGAATTGACCTCTCTACTAGGGCTTCCAATCCCGCAGCCTGAATTCAATCTCGGTATTTGCGGGACTACGAATTTTCAATCCCGCGGGATCTCGGTATATGCGGGATCCCGCATATTGAAAATATTCACATTTATAATAAGGCAAATAACACGAAGAATTAATCGACTAACTCCACATTAATTTACGTATTACTATTAGTATGAGATCAATCAAATTACACCGTTTATTTATCACAAAAAAACAATGAATCAATCAACTAACTCCACATTTATTTACGTATTACTATTAGTATGAGATTAATTAAATTACACCGTTTTATCTTCACAAAAAACAGTAACAAATACTGAATAAAAAACTACTGATATTTTAGGCTACATACTTAGGATACCACTGACTGAAATTCGGCTATATTAGGCAACTTAAGCTGTGAAAAATGGGCGACATCGGCCCCCGCGTTGTTTGCAACACTGCCGGCCGCCAGTCACCGAGGGATCGCGCTCGCGAGAGGTCGTATGCATGCTTTTTTGCAGTCCCGCAAATCCCGCGGATCCCGCGCCCGTAATCCCGCATCACGCGGGATGGGAAAATGACGCGGGATCCCGCAATACCGAGATCTCGGTATTCCGGGATTGGATGCCCTACTCTCTACAGATTTATTATAAGTATAGATTAGATAATTTTAGAAAAGGGACATACAATGATGCAAGTAGATAGTGTCCACTCAACTTTGGAGAAAAAGTTTCGTCCCCCTATCTATACACCAACCGATTATATTAGTCGCATGAGGGAAGCACGACCTCAGCAACCGTATCACGTTCATCATGTTGATTATACTTCTTTTAAGAATTATAACGAGGACATTTGTATTGATTCCATTCGTCCAGGTAAAAAAGCTGGAGACCCAATCGTAAATGACATTTATATAATGATGGCAGTATCTTCTACAAGTTACGACGTCCTGATGAATGGAAGCGACTTCGTGCCAACAACCCATCATCTGTTTTTACTCGACTTATATGCCCTGGAGTCGTCTCCTGTACTGACTCGCCTGTATCGCCTTTCTCTTAAAACCGGAGTGGTGCCGGTGTCGTGGAAGCTGGCCAATGTACAACCAGTACCCAAAAAGGGTAGCCGTGCCGACCCTGCAAACTATAGACCAATTATAAGTTTTTAAGCTAACATATTTTATATTTCCGATATTTTATATTTTATAGGGTAGACCAATTTGTCTGCTCATAAACTTCCACCCGCAATTACTTCAGTTCATCCGTGATCATGGCGCTTGCAACAGTGCCGAAATATCGGAAACTCAAAACAATAAATACACATGGTAAATATCCCGTTTTAAGTTCTATAGACCAATTGCCTTGACCTCCATACTCTGTAAAGTTATGGAGAGGGTACTCAACAGTAAGTTGCTGGCATCCTTGAAGACAATGAGCTCCTCAGTGACCACCAGTATGGGATCGGTCGACCGGAGATCTTCTTGTGTATTAACATACGCACTGCTGGGGCGAGGCCATTGAGAAACACGGCCAAGCCCTTGCCGTGTCCCTCGACATCTTAAAGGCCTTTGACAGGGTCTGGTACGCTAGTCTGCTGAGCAAGCTTCCTAGATACGGTGTCCCTGTTAGCTTATACAACTGGATTTGTGACTTTTTGAGTGAACGGTCGATCCGAGTGGTCATCGATGGCTGCGCATCGGATCTTATAGCTATTAATGCCGGTGTTCCTCAGGGGTCTGTTCTCTCTGCGACTCTATTTTTGTTTCATATCAACAACCTGCTTCAGCTGGGAGCTATTGGTTACGCGAATGACAGCACAGTCTCAGAGAGATACTTATCCAGTGCTAGAACTGGTAGGGACGAAATAGTCACTCTTAGAAAGGCCATGATAGAGCGAACGAATTTGACCTTAAATCTCGTTTCCCTATGGGGCGATGACAATCTGGTCAAATTCAATGCTTTAAAATCACAGGCTTGTCTTTTCTCAGCTAAAGGAAGCCAATTTGAATGGTTTTCTACTTTCAGAGGTGCATCTGTACATATTACCGACCGCCTGGAGCTCTTGGGCATGGAATTGACGTCTGACTTCAACTTCAGCTGAACCATTGAGTCTAAAGCTCAGACTGCAGCCAAAAAGCTTGGCATCCTATAGAAAGTGAGGCGATACTTCACACCTGGACAGCTTTTGAATTTATATAAAGCACAGGTCCATTTCTGTATGGAGTATTGCAGTCACTTGGAGGATGGCTCAGCCAAATACCAGCTAGCTGCACTTGGCTTGATCGAACGCAGAGCTAAAAAGCTCCTAGGTGGCGAGGTTCTGGCAGGCAAGCTTCACAGCCTGGCTCAACGGCGAAACGTTGCTTGCCTGTCTATCTTCTACAGATTATACTTCGCAGAGTGTGCGCAGGAGCTCCACAACCTAATCCCTACATCCCCCTTTTACTACCGGTCTACCAGACGTACCGCAGGATACCATCCACACTTGGTCGATATACCGTCTTGTCGTACTAAGCGTTTTTCTTCAACATTTATTGGGCGCACACTGCACAGCCAAGGTGTGGAACTCTCTGCCAGCTTCTGTGTTCCCTGCCACATATGACCCGTTAGTCTTTAAAGCAAGAGTGAATAGGCATTTTCTGGGCTTGCTCGTTCGATCGTAGACCTCATCTTACACTTACCATTAGGTGTGATCGAGGCCAAGAGCGGGCTCATACGTAATAAAAAAAGCTTTTTTTTAAACTTTCATAGTATTTCATTTGTTTTTTGTTAAAGAGATTTTTATTTGTTTTCGAACGATATTTTTAATATAATGCTGTGATAATGATGGCAATAAGTGTCATGTTAAAACAATAAATTAATAAAAGTTTAGAATAACACTGATCGTATGATATTGAGTACAATAATTGTAAAATGTTCTATATAAGTATATTAAATATAAGTTTCTAATAGTTCCTACTCATTTCATTGTATTTTTTTTTTATTATTATTACCGATGGGCCCACTCTTGACCTCGATCTCGCCTGATGGTAAGCGATAGATGAGGTCTAAGATGGGACGAGCGAGCCCAGAAGATGCCTGTTTACTCGTGCTTTAAAGGCACTTATGATAACGTAAAGATCACATAATGTTAACCTTAAAACAGTCATAAGTGTCACATTGCCAAAGCTTTTATGTGTAACTAGCTTTTGCCCGCGACTTCGTACGCGTGGGAAGGTTTTCCCGCGCAAATCCCGATTCCGTGGGAATTTCGGGATAAAAAGTAGCCTATGTGTTATTCCAGAATGTCAACTATCTGCTTACCAAATTTCATTCAGATCCGTTCAGTAGTTTTTGCGTGAAAGAGTAACAAACATCCATCCATCCTCACAAACTTTCGCATTTATAATATTAGTAAGAAGTAAGATAAGAAGTAAGATAAGAAGTAAGAAGTAAGATAAGATTAATAATTAATTAATTAATATTAATACGATACGACGATTAGTACAAAGTACGATAATGCACATCCATCATTATTTTATACGATTCTAAACCAGTTATGTGCACTTTTTTGCTTAAAATAATTCTAGCCCCTTAAATGGCTGATAGTTTTGGCAATTTTTGTGTTTTTATAATATATTAAATAAACGTCCATGCTGTGGTATCAATAATTTTGCCGAGTTTTTCATTTTCAATTCAATAACACATTTTTTGTTGTTTCCCAAAACCTTAAGCCTGCAATACATGTTGGCCGAGCGTTGTCGAGTGAAGGCCAATACCAACATGTAGACGGTATATTTGCCTTGTCTTGCTATCGCTCGGTGTCACTTGCCTAGTTGGCCGAGTGGAGGCCAGCGCCAACGTGTGTAGAGCTCGTGATCACTTGCCTCACTTCGGATCGGTGTCGGTTTTTGGTCACAAATCAAAGGCGCTCGCCTGCGCTCGGCCAACGTGTGGGCAGCTCTACAGATCCTCTTCTACATTGGTCGTCTGCATTGGCGTTCGACGAACTTGTCGAACGTGTGGACATTATTTCTTGCCTTGTACTAATTTGCCAATGCTCGCGTTGGCCTATGCTCGGCCAACATGTATTGCAGGCTTTACAAAAATCACTTATGGAACTTGGCAGGCGCAACGACGATTTCCAAAACGCAACGCAGTGCGTGCACGGCCTTGTGATGTTCAAAAATCGGCAATAGCACAACATCTTTTAACCTTTTCACCGCCAAGCACTTCTATAGAAGTTCGGGATTTTCGTGCCACTAGCGCCACAAGTTCTATAGAAGTTGTTCATTTTAACTATCTTATTAAAATAAATTTACTGTGATTAAAAGCTTTGTTTCATTTTATTATTTACTAGCTTCCGCCCGCGACTTCGTCCCCGTGGAAAAAATAAAATCCCCCGATTTTGAAACATTCTTCATTACTGCTCCGCTCCTATTGGTGTTAGCGTGATGATATATAGCCTATAGCCTTCCTCGATAAATGGGCTATCTAACACTGAAAGATTTTTTACAAATCAGAACAGTAGTTCCTGAGATTAGCGCGTTCAAGCAAACAAACAAACAAACAAACAAACAAACAAACTCTTCAGCTTTATAATATTAGTATAGATAGTATAGAAGATAGCACTGTCTGCTACCCTGTTTTTTATTTTTCTACACAAAATAAGCCCTAGTTTGTCCTAAAATCGGCAAAAACAGAAACTCCGAATTTTATTACTTTCCTCAGAACGCCAATCACTTCATATCAAGTTGGCCAGTGATGTGCCGTGAAAGGTTGATTTCACCATTGAAATATTTATAAATACAGAAAGTTACGAATATCGAAAACAATTTGAGGTCAATAAAATATGAACTTAGTTATCTACTTCATTACAAAGGATAGTAGATGAATTTCGACCTTCAGGTAGATGCCGATACGTAATTATAAAGTTGTTACCAATTCTTGTCGATAGTTATTTTCCCATCTCTACAAAACAATTGGTCGTCTATGCCCCTGTGCGCCACCGAGTGCCACGAACTACTATAGAAGTTGGTCAGTGACGTCATAGGCGTGCGGCTGTCAAGGTCACTTTGGCATAGTGCAGCACAAAATCGGATTCGCGCGCACGTATCTTTCTTTCACTTGATATCAAATAGAAAAATGAGTGAAGAACTTGATTCTTCACTCATTTTTTTATTTGATTATTTGAAACTTCTTAAAATTTTGCAAGGTGTGGAATCGGACTCGGAGTATTTTGTGGAGAACATTGAACCAGAAGATAATTCTGAGGTATGTCTAACTGGATGATAATAATGTTTATTCATCAAAGAGTAGGAATTCAATAAGTATGTAAAATGTTCGGTGAGCCCAGTATCTCCAGATGCACTGTAATTACAGTAGATTTAGGTACTGTTTTTGTACTCTATACACTATTGTGGTAAATACAGTGTATGAAAGCACTGTAATTTTAACTTTTTTAGAAATTCTTTTCAAAGAAAAAAAAGGAAACCTAATTGCAATTCGTATAAATATCATCTAAATGGATGAAACGTAACGTTATATTGTAGATATTATGATTTATGTACCTATTCTGTGCTTATATCTACTTGGTCATATTATTATTGCAATATTGTTTTGCACTAATATTGTGGCGCCCCCTAGTGAGTTATAGCCATGGCACCTGTCTATGGACTCATCAAACACACACCCGTTATTGAAAACCGCATCAAAATCGGATCATTGGTTTAGAAGATAGGTGGGAACATTACTATTCACAAGAACTAAGATTGTGGCGCCCCCTAGTGAGTTACAGCCATGACACCTATCTAAGAACATGAACTCATCAAACACAAACCTGTTATTGAAAACCGCATCAAAATCGGATCATTCGTTTAGAAGATAGGTGGTAACATTTCTTTGCACAAACACACACACAAACACACAAACATCTCTCACCCTAAACGCATATACCTGCTCCGTTCCGTCGTGGGTAAATAGAGAAACGCAATCTGTGCGCGGGGTCCCCCGCGCGCAGATGGGTAAACGCTACCGATACATGAGTTAAGAAAAGAACAGAAACAACACACCCGTCCGATTACCATGTACGGCAAGCCGATCCCTTGGGAAAAGCAAGCCAAATACTTAGGCGTGGTCCTCGATAGACACCTCTCCTTCGCTGAGCACATAAAGCAGGCACGTTCGCGCGCCGCTTTCGCTCTAGGTAGGCTCCACTTCATTCTTAGCTCTCGCAGCAAGTTATCACTCAGGTGCAAGCTGCGTATTTTCACCGCGGTCATCCGTCCCATCATGACCTACGCCTGCGCTGTTTTCGCACACGCAAAGCCCTACCTCCTCCACAAGATGCAGACCCTCCAAAACCGATTCCTCCGTAGAGTCACGGGAGCCCCCTTTTATGTTCGAAATGAGCTTCTTCACGTAGACCTCAAGATGCCCACCATCCAGCAGTTCATGAAACGCGTCTCCAAGCGTTTCTTTGAAACTTCAATCCAACATAGGAATCCCCTTATCGTATCGGCCGCCCAATACGAACCCTCGCGTATCTCTAAGATTCGCCGACCAAGGCATACCCTAGTCACTCCCGATGACGCAATCACCCTGCTCCAAGAGAGCCGTAGGGAAACAAGTACGGTGGCACACAAACACAAAAACCGACCGTCCTTCCGTCCTCGCCGCCGAGGCCCGCCGCGACGTCCCCGTAATAGTCCACCCCGACCCTAGCCAGAGCCAGCCCGCGACGCTGAGCCAGTAGCTTTAAATTCCCTTATTAATAATAATAATGATATGATCCAGCCTGTCCCTAGCTGCCCTTCCCCTGCGACGCCCTAAGCCGAGGTCCGTACCCCACAGGGGGTGCCCTTAGCGTGTAGTCGCATAGTTTGTAAGTTTTTTAATAAGCCCTGGCTGGAGGCTTTAATTAATTTATTAATTAAGGCAACCACAGGCAAGCCCGGTTAAGCAGCCGACAACCTCAGAGGTTGACCTGCGAGATGCCACACAAAAAAAAAAAAAAACAAAGAAACAACACTTAAAAAACAATGCTTTGATAAGTACACGGCTACAAGCGTGATAGAATTTAAATATATACTTACTTTCCATTTCAAAAAACACTTTAAAAACAATTAAAAATTCTGCCACTTAGATACCAACGGTAAAAAACGTTGACTGAAGTTATTAAAAAAACACAGGAATAAACAAAAATAGAAGAAAGAAAGACCATAGACCCCATCCCTGATCAGAATCGAATTCAACGTGCCCTCAGTGCCAATAACTTGATATGAAGTTAAAGAATGAGATCATGAAACAAATAGAGATGTACCCCATTCCTTATACCTAGTTCTAATTGAGTTATGTATTAGTTTCTTTGATACTCATAATTTATACTGTTTTTTCTTATTAAGGATACTGTGAAATAAAACAAATCTGGAAATATTTAATCAGTTTTTATTTATATTCGTAAAATCAACTTTAAATCTTAACTTTACGCGTACAAATCTTATTCATCGATATGACGATATCCCCATCACTACTGTTTACTGTATATTTAGTTATACATTTATAGCTTGGCGCTCGGCGAGGCATTGCGTTTTCTGTACGTTGGCGGCGAAAAGGTTAAACGCAGGTTGAGTTGAGTGGCAACACGCGCCTATATCCTGTCAGGCTGTCAAACAGTGTTGCCAATTTAGCGACTTTGGGTTGAAACCAGTCTTTGGAGATTCGTCTAAGGCAACAATTTTGATGCTGACTCATAAGGGGTGTGTGTTGATTTATTTTTTAATTATAAAGATTGTATTGCTTATGTAGTACATTCTTCTTCACTTGCACATGCCCTTTCCAGGCTGCTAATGGCATACAGTAACCGGAAAGTAAGTAAATCCGGGATCCGTCTCCAGTTGAATCAGTTTTAGCGACTTCTAGAGTCTGGCAAACGAAAGTAGACACTCGAATTATTTGCAAAGTTTTTATATGGCAATGCTATACTAATGTCAAACTCAATTTTCAAAACAAGATGGCGTGTTTATTCAGCGAAAAATGAACAAAACTATTAAAAGTGGAGTACAGGAGATGTTGTTTCGCATGATGTCTAAATATCAAGAAAAACAACAGGAGAAAGACGCCGAATTCAAACAAAAACAAGATTGTTTACGTGTGGTGTTCGATTTCATAGTTAGTATGACGCTACTAAGTTGATACTTTGTCGTAGTTCACAATTTATATTTATCGAGGAAAAATATTTATCTATTTTGATTCACATTCATTTTATAGAATGTTAAGCATTATGGTTATTTAACAAACAATTAAATGTTGCATGGTTTTTAACATTTTTTTTTCTTTTTTAGAAAATCTGGTGGATGTAGCAGGGGTTGATGAGATAGTGAAACCTATTAAAAACTTACGGATTTAGAGCAGAAAGATAGGATAAGAACCCAGAACCAGTACTTGGATAAAATAGCTTCAATCACTGGTAAGTTTTTACTAGGAGTACATGACTTTTATAAAGATGTAATTGAATTTATGATTTGAAAACCTAATCATTTTGTTTTACCATTCTTTACAGAAGTGAGCGTTACTACATTAATAAGAATTAAAAAGGAAGGTGCGCGTAAAGGCCATATAAACCCACAGTGTCCAACATAGATAGTTTCGACATAGATGCTATTCGTAACAAAATTAACGAATTTTATAACGTTAGAAAACAAGTTTAAAACGAAACACACCAGAGCCAGTATATGAAGCTGATGAAATTCTGAAGCAGAATGGGCACGAGGTATTGCGAGTTCCCCCCTACCACTGTGATCTAAATGCCATTGAGTTAGTATAGAGTTTGGCTAAACGTAAAGTGGCAAGTAAAAATATTGCTCTGCCTGCAGTGGAGTTATAGAAATTTATGAAAGAGTGAAAGAAAATGACTGATCATGTCATCCATGTTGAAAATAAACATGAAGAAAGGGACAGAATTACAGAAAATAATTTAGAAAGTTTTATAATTAACGTAGGAAACAATGAATCCAGTGACTCTAATGAAACTTTCCACATGGAAGTCTTACATTCAGATTTTGACTATAGTGAATAAATCAGAACTATTTTAGAATACTGTTGTTTTTTTTTTAATCGAATTAAGATACAATATCTAAACTATTACCTACCTAAAATATCTCTTGTATTTTTATTCCGATGAAATAAAATACATAATTCTAAAGTATCAAATAAGGTTATTCCAGGTATTTCATAGTAGATTTGGGGTTGCTATGCTGATATTTTTTAAATTTGCCGCGCTTTTTCAGTCTCTACTTTCGTTTGCCAGACTCTAGCGACTTTAGATAATAAATTTAGCGACACGATTTTGCTGGAGTTGGCAACACTGCTGTCAAAGCTGTTTTCTGTTTCATCGAGTTTCAACTTTCACGATGAACTATAAATTTGTTGAAAAATACAAAGATTACTTTACTTGTATTAATAATTATTTATTGCCGTATTACGCTATTCAATATTAAATGAACCAATAAACACATTTATGTACCTATAATAAAACAGAACAGAATTACAAAATTTCCAGAGGATCAAATTTACTTTTTAGACTAGTGCAATAATACGAAGTAAGCAATTTTAGGTTCATTGGACTCATGTTCCTTCTAAAAACTATCAGCTTGTAAGAGCTGTCTGTATTGATGTGCTTCAAAATTAACATAAACATTTCAGGAAATAGAATATTTTATATTAAAAACAGCATTCCCGCGATTTGTATGTGATAGATAAATTTCAATATTTGCTGCCTCGAAATTGCGGGTTAATAATGAAAATAAACACTAATTTTCAGGCTAAAATGGACGAAATTGACATAGAGGAGCATGATGTCATGGATAATCCTAAAATCAAGAGAATATTTCCAGACTTGTCAGTGATCAAAAAGGAAATCAATGATTACAACTATGATGAAGGTATTATGGTTTTTAAACTGCTTTTTCGTATACCTGATACTGTTACAGATAAGTTATATTTGTTAAGTTGATGATTCCTATACTTGGACACAATTTTGTGACACATACTTTCAGTCTTACAACCAAACATTTGAATACACTTATACAAAGTTTTATTCAAGAGAATTATGTTGAAATCCCTAATTTCCTTAAAACTTAGGAATATCAATATCTAAATTAATTCAAATGATCAAAAAACCACAATTAAGAATTGTTTTGTAAAAGGCTTTGAAAAATAGTAATATTTTCAAGTTTATCAAATTTAAGCAAAAAAAACTTTAAATAAACAAAAACAAACTTCAACTCTAATGGTACAGCGAGTGCCAGCTCGAGTTGTAAAAGTAGAAAAAAAAAATGCGAGGCAAACAGTTTGCCTACTTCTTTAGAACTTGCCACATTCTGGTTTCAGTGTATCTCAGATGGAATGTCTTTTGACTTACCTTTATTGGCCTTAAAATGCTCTCGGAGTAAGTTTGATGTTCATTTAGTGTTAGTAATATATGCGCTGTAGCAAGCTTTAATATTTTTTTTGGAATGTTCCTCCAATATGCAGTATTTAAATTTGTCCCTTGGATTTTTGTATTTTTTAAAACAGTCTTAATTTTTCTTTTTCATTCAAGAGTCTGATCAAACATTTGGAAAACCAGATAAGATATTTGCTATTGCGTGTAGTTTATCTAGGAACATGTTCATCCACTATACTATTCTAATAGAATAAACGCAATTCCTGAAAGTAGTTGGTTCAGAATCGGCTTCTGAGTCGATTTCCGTCACAAAAATAGTTGTTAAATTTTGATGGAAAAATCTTTCATTTAACTTAAAATGGAAACACAGTATCATGACAAATTAATACAATCCTTAATTCAAGGAAATTGTGTGCATTTCGTGTCGGCCGCTTACATTGCATGAGTGTACCTATGCGTCTGCGTAAGGATATTGTATGACGCATATACGTTTTGCGTTTAGTAAGGATAATTATTTTATAAAAAATGCATAGGTTTGGTTTCAGTTTATTTAGTAACAGATATGGATACGGTTATAATTTAATATTCTAATTGGGGTGTCTGAGGTATTGCGCTTAATCTGTTACACGTTATATATTGTTTCATTGGATGTCTAATTCCGTTTAAAATAAGGGCTAGGTATCTACTCAAGTCGAGAGTATATTTAAACCAAACTCGAGGAGCTCGATGATGTAAACGGCTTAGCGTGTTCGGCCATGATTTGATGAGTTAAGCAGTGTTTGCAGAGGCCGGTCATCAGATTGGTGATCCAAAATTTGTTATCTCGAGCTTTTCTGTGCTTCGGAAGGCACGTTAAGCCATTAGTCTCGGCTGCAGTCATTAGCACCCACTAATACGCACTGGACTTGTGTAGTCGGTTCTGTCTAGACGATTCTCGTTAGGTATGGTGTTTATCCGTAGAGGTCTGTGCTTCAGCAGTGGTGATATTCATAGGCAGATTATGCTAAACAGTACATAGATATACGAGGGCAGCAATCGTGGGAGATTTGTTGTTTTTATTTGAAGAGTTCTATCACTTATCTCCAAAGATCTTTATCAGAACCGGATGTGTTATATACTAAAACCTTCCTTGTAAAATATGCTTTCAAATAACGTAAACGCGATCGGATATACAAACATACATACTAGAGATGCGCCGAAAGTTCGGCCGAATATTCGTATTCGGTACATTCGGCATGTTTTTTCATGTTCGTATTCGGCCGAATACTCGGTTGATTTGCCGAATAATTACCGAATATTTAAAGTTTTGAAAGAAATTTAGTGTCGTTTATTCATATACTAGCTTTTGCCCGCGACTTCGTCCGCGTGGAATAGTTACTTTGGGCTAACGTTAAATTTAACCCCGATTTTGAAGCATTCTTCATTGGCGCTCCGCTCCTATTGGCCTTAGCGTAATGATACAATATAGCTGTGCCCGCGACTCCGTCAGCGTAAGTTAATGTATTGGTAATATTGTTTAGATCACGTTCACATGAGGCTTAAGTACCTAGAGAACGCTTCGACCGCGAGACGCGTCGAGCAAGGCGACCGATTCTCAAAAATAATCCTTATAGCATGATTCAGTATTCACGCGCGATGGCTTATTATTATAAGCGTATTTCATGTAGATATAACTTGGTGTTTCTATACCGATTTATATGATTCTTTTTACGGTTTCGTAGCCGAATGGCAAAAAACGGAATCTTTATAGTTTCGACATGTCTGTCCGTCTGTCTGTCTGTCTGTCTGTCTGTCTGTCCGTCCGTCCGTCTGTCACAGCAATTTTATTCCGAAACTATTAGGACTATACATGTGAAACTTGATAGGTAGATGTATTCTGTGAACCGCTTTCCGATTTTGAGAAAAAAATTAAAAAATATTTAAAATAAAGGGGGGCTCCCCATACATGGAACTAAACCTGAAAATATTATTTTTCATGAAATCGATGCATGTGTGGTATCTATAGACAGTTCTTTAAAAACGACATCGGGGTTTCTAAAACCACTTTTCCATAAAGTCAATCGTTTAAAAGATATAAGCTTCCAAAGTGGTAAAATGTGTGTGTGGCGGACACAACCTCTAACTTCTATAATAATGGAGTGAAAAATCTAAAAAAATATGTCTGTAGATCTTAATATAAACTTTCAACCAAAATTAGTTTGAACGAAATCAGTTCAGCAGTTTTTGAGATACAGCATATTTTCTAAAACCGCAAATATAACTTTGTAATTCATACAAACACTATGAAAAACAAATTTATTCGGCGCAGTTGTAAAAAATGTAAAAAAGCCAGTTTTAAGAAATTTGTAAGGTTTTTTTTTTTTAAAACAAATTTATTTGGCGCAGTTGTAAAAAATGTAAATAAGCTAGTTTTAAGAAATTTGTAAGGTTTTTTTTTCGTCAAATAAATTTGCATATTATATTATAGTTACTACGGAACCCTTCATGGGCGAGTCTGACTCGCACTTGGCCAATTTTTTTATGGAATAGTTAATAATGTTAACTTTTTCAATTAGGGGTGACTGAGAGTGTTATAAACGTAAGAGTAGACAAATATTATAATCAGAAAGCTTCGAACTGCTAAGCTATCGGGAGTTACACGTGTTATTGTGAGTCAACCATAAAAGTTAGACATATGCTGTCGTGGGATATTTTTTATATAATTTTAAGGAGAACATTTCCGTCATGAAATGATTTGTGTAGCTTTAACCATTAAGGTTGCACACGCGACGGAAGCTTAAAAAATGGAGTAACTTCTCCCGTTTTCCCAACATTTCCCTTCACTGCTCTGCTCCTATTGATTGTAGCGTGATGAAAAGTATACTATAACCCGCTCAGGAGTATGAAAAATAATTGTACCAAGTTTCGTTAAAATCCGTCGAGTAGTTTTTGTTTCTATAACGGTTATACAGACAGACAGACAGACAGACAAAAATTTAACTGATTGCATTTTTGGCATGAGTATCGATCCTTAATCACCCCCTGATAGTTATTTTGGAAATATATTTCATGTACAGAATTGACCTCTCTACAGATTTATTATAAGTATAGATAACATGTACATAGTTTTTTTTGTAAATGAAAGAAACACTACTTATACAAATTATTTATTAACTAAAAAAAAAGATTAATTTTAACAATCAATTTAAATAAAACTAGCGACCCACTCGGCTTCGCTCGGGTTGTTTATATTTGCTTATATTATTTTGCTTAATTAATTTCTCGTCCGGAAATTAAAAAAAAAGCAATTTTGATCTACATTAAATGCTCAACGTATCTAACGTATTTAATTGAATAAGGAATGTTAAAAATAGCATCGTAAATAATTTTATTTATTTATGTACACACATGACACTTCAAAAGAAAAAAACATAAATACAGACAAAAGAGCACAAAGGTGCTGCTTATTTCGTAAGAAATTTCTTCCAGCAGACCTGCGACAGGAGAGTTGAAGAGGAGATGATAGACACAGTGTGTATAAATACTCAAGATACAGGTTCCACCCTAGTTTGAGAGGCAGGGTTTCCCTTATTGTGTACAGATTACAGTCCCTAGATTGTTTTGTATTGTGTTTCTACCAAAGCTCACTCAAATAGTTTTTATGTAAAACAGGTCAAATCTGTATTTTATGAAATAAAGATATTATTATTATTATACTAATTACGATAAATAAAACATTCTTAGCTAATAAATTAAACTATAATGATACAATAAACAAATATATACATACATAGAGTTAAAATACAAATTTATATTAATGCTATAAAAATATATACCTATCTATACTAATATTATAAAGCGGAAAAGTTTGTTTGTTTGCTTGAACGCGCTAATCTTCGAAAGTACTGGGTAGATTTGTATGCAATTTGGTATGGAAGTAGCTTGAAGCTTGAGGAAGGTTATAGGCTACTCTTTACGCGACTGCAAAAAAGGAGAGCTATGTTTTTACCGTGATAGAATCCACGGGAGCGAAGCCCCGCGTGGGTACTAGTAATAAATATATAAAATTACAGGATGTTAGATAAGTAATGATCTTTGACTAGCTTTTAGAAATTACTAATAGATTTAGCTTCGTGGATTTTAGCGGGAAGTGAGTTCCACATTCGTACTGTGCGAAAGGAGAAGTGGGAATAGAAACGGGTTTTATGGGATGAGAAATTGAGATGGAGTTTATTAAGGTGGGATCTACAAAGGGCATCAGTAGGACGAGTGAACGAAAAACGATCGCGCAGGTAGCTAGAATATGCAGGGTTGAATAGGATGTTCTACAAAAGGAATAATATTCGAGTGTTCCTGCGAAGACGGATAGGGAGCCACTTGAGATCCTTGCAAAACTGAGAGACGTGATCGTATTTCCTCAGACAAAAAACAAAGCGAATACACAAGTTTTGCAAGCGCTCAAGCTTACATAAGAGCTCCTCAGTGGCATCCAAATAACAGACATCGGCATAATCAATAATCGGCTGGATTAAAGTTTGAGCTAAAGAGATTTTAGTTTTGGAAGGCAAGAAGCTTTGAAGGGATTTTAAAGAGTGGAAGGAAAAGTGCACCTTTCGACTAACCTCATTTACTTGAGCTCGCCAAGATAGATTGCTATCAAGTAATACACCTTTAATACACAATTTATAAGAGAAAAAAGTGGTTATTGTGGGTTATCCTTGGGCAAACTTGGGAGATTGACATAAATATCATCGTGGACTTTTTTTGTAGATCTATAAAAGAGAAACAATCCCGCTATATAATATAATACCTTACTCAAAAGGTTTTGGCAGCGTTTTCGATTAAAGCTCCCGATCGGCTTAATTTTTTCCGACATGTTGAACTTATATCGTTGTATTTCATCCAATGTACATAAAACCATAATAAATTATACACCTAAAACTTCCTCAGGAAACACACTATCTATTGTATGTACTGATGGGTAGTGGAAACATTTCGGACGGAAAAGAAAAGAAAAAAAAATATCCCAAAAGAACAATGGCGGATCCTCTAACATATTTTTGTTGGCATAATTTTGTAGCGTCTATTAATGGAAAATATACAAGAGTATAGACTTTCAATTCATGATCACTTTTGCCTTAAGATCCACTATTAAAGGAACTCTTGAAAAAAATATATTCGTTGAAGAAGTTTTAGAGGTTATGTCTGGCCATTATCAGGGTTGGGCAGTATTTTAATTACTTGTAATTAAAATACGTAATTGAAATACAAATACGTATTTGGTATTTGTATTTCAATTACTTCTTTAAAATGTAATTTGTAATTCGTATTTCAAATACCTGACGCCGAGGTATTTTGTAATTAGTATTTCAAATACTTGGGGCTTCAAAATACATTTTAACATTAAAATACATTTAACCTTCATTCATTTAGCGATCGTGAGTGTGAGTGCGAGGCGAGACCGCGAGAATGTAATGATGGTAAAGCAGCCTCAAAACGCAAAAAATGGACTTACGTCAAATTGTCAATGTCAAGCTAAGATGTCAATCTGTCAAGTCATAACGGTTTGTTTTAGTTTTTTCCAAACACAGAACAAAGAAAGCTTCTGTTCTGTGTAGAACGAACGAAAATGGTTCAAACAATTTAACACAAGTTTGTGCTCATCAGGATCTGTAGAAAGATTATTTTTTTAGCAGGTTTTATTCATTCTCCAACAAGAGGCTGTTTGTCTGACAGTACATTTAAAAATTTAGTGTTCATGAAACTCTGGTTTTACTGATTAATTCATGTTGTTTTCCTCTACTTTTCAGCCCGTGCTGGGCCTCAAGTCTACTATTGCAATAGTGCCACAATGGTCTATCATTGATTTCCTAATTGTCAATCGATGCCATTGTCATTTTGCTAAAAGATCGTAATCTGTTAAATTCATAATGGTCTCCTAGTAGAATAGCGTAGTTTCCTAAAATATTTTATTTAGTCCGTCACGTAGTTTAACAAAAAACATTGGACACGTATTTTTTATTTTTTTCACGTAATTAAAAAATTAAGACGATACAGTGAGTTGAAATTTCGTGACGTCACACCTCGGTATAATTCTTAGCAATGTGTGACGTCAGCAGCCCCCTCCCCTGTACTTTGAAGCTTTCCATCTTTTTGAATTTTTCTTAACTTGAAAAAGCAAAAAATATGTGACCAATATTTTTTGAAAATCTACCTAATGGACCAAATAAGATAATTATTTTGTAACACAGGAAACTACCCTATTGTGTTATAAATTGACATAGTTGTATTGCCATTATTATAAAACCTGTTAATAGAAATGTAGTAAAACTATACAATTCAATAATATTTTAGCTGTCAAAGTCAAATGTGACATTATTGACTAACTTAGTTAAGATCACCCTTTTCAAGGCGTACTGCACCTCTTTGTACACGTGCAGCCTGTGGGCTATATATACACAAGCTAGCTACAATGCCCTCCGCGTCCAGTATAACAATGCGTTCAGGGCAGTGTTGGGTCTGCCTCGTTTCTGCAGCGCCTCGGGCATGTTTTCGGAAGCGCGCACCGACTGTTTCCACGCCACCATGCGCAAGCGGTGCGCGTCCTTGGTGCGCAGGGTGCGAGACAGCTCCAACTCTGTCCTGGCAATGATTGCGGGGAGGCTCGATTGTCTTTATGTGAGACACTGTTGTGACCGGCATATTGTTAATGTAAATAAAAAATAATAATAATTTGACATTTTCTATTATAGCTGTAGTTTGGTAATTTAATGTGACTTTTAATTTGGAATTTAATTTGACATTTAATTTGATAATTTGACATGATTTTTTTATTTTTTTTTATTTATTATTATTAACTTAATTGACTTTTAATATATCTGAATCTTTTTGTATGTAAATTTCTCCCTTTGTATTTTAAATTAGGAAGCCGAGCAATTGTTTTAATTTGTGTATTTTTATTTTATTTTATATGGGTCTTGGACCTGAAATAAATGAATTTTATTTTTATTTATTTATTACTGCTTACTGACGTTTCATCTGTTTTTTTTTATTTTTAGCGGCCGGTGTTTTGATTTATTTTAACTGTTTTAAATTATCTTAAATAGATAAGCCTATATTTATTACAATACAAAATGGTGCTAATTGACCAAATTTCGGTTGGTACTGTAAAAATTTTAGCAGATTACCGCGTAAGGGTTCCCGCCCACGTCAAACTTTTTGTAGGTCAGATAATCGGGCCGATTTTTCCTCCGATTCTCAGGACCGATTTTGTGGTCGACTCAATGCCTACGTCCGTCACTTTGTCTGTGGCTATCGAGGGAGCAGCACGTCATGGACAGAGAGAATCTCATGAATATAAGGAGGAAGGTGGATTTACAGAGGAAATGATAAATGATGAACACTCTGATGAATACTTATTAGTGTGGAGTAAGGCAGGGGGGTCTGACGTCACTGAGGCTCTTTAACATTTATGTCAACCACCTAATTGAGGAGCTCAGCAGCATGTATGTCGGATGGCCATATAGATGAGGTATGTGTTGATAATCTAAGCTATGCTGATGATATGGTGCTGCTGAGCCCTTCAATTGGTGGCTTGAGGCAATTGTTAAGGGTGTGTGAAAGTTATACTGCAGAAAACGGCCTGAAGTATAATGAAAGTAAGAGTGAGTTCATGATGTTTTCATGCAATAATAAGGATCCCAGCTATATACCACCCTTACTACTTAATGGTGTACCATTGGGCCTTGTTTCGAAATTTAAATATCTTGGGACATATAGTTACTGAGAATTTATGTGATGATTTGGATATAGAAAGGGAGCGCAGGGCATTGTCGGTGCGTGGTAACATGTTAGCACACAGGTTCACTCGGTGTACAGCTGAAGTCAAATTAACATTATTTAAAGCATTTTGTCAGACGTTTTACACCAGTGGCTTGTGGGAGAACTTTACACAAAAGGCCTACAATGCCTTGCGCGTCCAATATAATAACGTGTTCAGGGCACTGTTTCATCTTCCTGGATACTGCAGTTCTTCCAGCATGTTTGTGGACGCTCATGTCGAAGACTTTTATGCGATTATGCGCAAGAAGGTTGCGTCGGTAATGGCATGAGTGCGAAGAAGTCGTAACAGTGTGCTCAGGATGGTGGGCGATAGAAGTAACACTGTCCTGCTTAGTAGGTTCACAGAACTCCATGTTACGGGGGTTCGGCGGGCCTGCTGAGCGGGAGCATGTGTCATTTGTTTTGTTGTATTTGTAACTATAATTTATCTTTTTACCTATTTATTGTGATTTTGTGTGTATAATTTAAATTTTAATGATTCAAATTAATTTATAATAATAATAACACGAACAATAATAATATAATTTTAATCTAATCTATGGACTGTGTCTGAAAATAAATGATTTTTATTTTATTATTTTTATTTATTATAAATGATAAATGATCTTTATTTTGCAAATTGGTTATTAAATAACACTTTTACACGTCATTTTTTCCGTAAATGTTAACTAGATGAGGCCGGTGTTTCCTAACTGACTACCCTGAGAAGAAACACCGAAACAAACTCATTGGTCTCTTTTAAAGTCCATAAAATCTATACTGGTTTAATTATATGGGAACCTTGTAGGTTTTAGTCTGAGGCGGTCTTTTAAAGAAAGATGCTCACAGATTTGAGTGGACCTGTCCATACAGTGCAAGCATTTGTCAAATGACGTATAGCTCAACTTAGAACAAGGAGCTTAACGATTTGACGAACAATACCAAGGTAAGGACGTTTGGGGGCCTCGCAAAAGCACTCAAACTGCCAGACAATCATGTAAAGGAATCATGAAAGGTTTGTCTTTGGCTTTTGAGGAACATTTGTTGATCCAATAATCTCTCAGAGATTATTGAATCGCAACACTTGTCCTTCCCTCGCAAGTGCATGCGACCGACTGTCGGTGAGTAGTGTGCGTTTTACGCTACATTTCCGAACATTCCATTTTCCACCGATAATCGGATCGGTCGGGATGCGCCGATTTTATTTCTGACCAACTTTTTGTAGGACGTGTGCGTTGCATTATTGCTATCAGTGTGTTCTATTTTTCTCCTACAAAAAATCGGTCACCATTTATCGGATGTGGGCGGGCAGCCTTAGTCAGTCATTCATTTGTCATTGTGTACGAGATTACCATTCTAAGCCATTTTTTTCAATGGAGTGTCAGTGGTTGAACATTATAATAATAGATTACCAAACTTGTCAAAATCTACGAATAAAAAATTGGCTAAGTGCGAGTCAGACTCGCCCATGAAGGGTTCCGTAGTGACTATAATAATATAATATAATACGTATATTTATTTAACGAAAAAAAACCTTACAAATTTCTTAAAAGTAGCTTATTTACATTTTTTTACAACTACGCCAAATAACTTTATTTTTTATAGTGTTTGTATGAATTACTAAGTTATACAGGGAGTCCGCCGGCAGATTTTACACTTTGAACAGAGCTCACGGTGACTAGCAAAGCGTCAGCGTGGGAAGCGGGGTATCATTCGGCGCGGGAGCGTTGCGGGTTGTTTAGTAGCCATGAGTCAGTGGACGGGAGCGCACCGCGCTTTTGCGGTTGAGGCGTATTTCACGAACAATAATCATAATCATATCATAAATCATTTATTTGCTGGTCAAGGGTATACACAGTGGTAACAATATAACATTACATTGGATTTCGTTCTCCTTGATCTACCTTACTGGCATGCAAATTTTACATAATAATATGTTTTATTTAAAATTTAAATAGGTACATGCATCAACATAAAATTATTAACATAAAATTATTAGAGTAGTTAGCTCCTATGATAATTTAATTAACAAAGAATAGCAACAATTTTATAATACAAACAAAACAATTAAGCATTTTAGAATATAAGTAAAATTATTAAATTCATTTTATCAGTAAATAATAATGCGATCAATGTGGCGAGTGAGATCAATCAAGCGGGCGTCGGTTTTGTTCTCACTTCGATATCCGACGAGTAAAGGATGGTCCGTCAAACCAATTGATATGGTACAGAAGTTTAGAGGAACTGGATCAGTCAGAAATGAGCCTCGGCCTGGACCTTTAACGTCTGTTACTACTCCTAAAAACGCAGAACTTGTGAGACGGGAAATTATGACAAATCCGCGTAAGTCTGTTCGAAAGATTGCAGCATCAACGGGTTTGAAAAAGACATCAGTTCACAAAATTATTAAAAAAAAAATATTGAAGTTCCATCCATACAAGCTCCAAATCATCCAACAATTGAAAGAAGATGATTTCATAAAAAGGCAGAATTATGCTAGAGTCGTTCTGGAACGATTTTCTACACCTACGCGGTTATGTAACATATTTTTTAGTGACGAGGCGCATTTTCACATCGGAGGGTACGTTAATAAACAGAATATGCGTTATTGGAGTGCGAGCAATCCAAAAGAAATCCATGAAAACCTCTCCACAGCCCGAAGACCACAGTTTGGACCTTATTTTTACGACAGAGGTGAAACCGTTAACGCACAACGATACTGCGCGATGCTGGACAACTTTTTTATACCGGAGCTGCACTGTCATGCTAGCTACAATAACAGAACCCACTTTCAGCAGGATGGGGCTACGGCACACACCTCCAGGGACTCAATGACTAAACTCAGACCACTTTTTCCTGGAAAATTGATAAGTCGCTTTGGCGACATAGCCTGGCCCCCTAGATCACCTGATCTGACCCCTTGCGACTTTATCCTGTGGGGATACCTCAAATCTCATGTCTACAGCAATTTGCCATCAACGATAAAGGCCCTGCAAGAAAATATCCGACGCGAGATTGCGGCTATCAGTCCAGAACTTTGCAAGAGAGTTTTCGCCTACATGAAAGAAAGATTGCAAGAATGTTTGTGGCTAGAAGGACGCCATTTGAGTAGAGTGATTTTTAAAACCTAAAATCAGCATTATTATTTTGTAAGATGATAAATAAATAACTTAGTCTTTCTTTATATTTTTGTTTCATTTTGTTTTTTTCTTAAGTATAAAATCTGAAGGCGAACACCCTGTATTTGCGGTTTTAGAAAATTGGCTTTATGAAAAAATGGTTTTAGAAACCCCTATGTCATTTTTAAAGACTTGTCTATGGATACTACACACGCATAGGTTTCATGAAGAAATAATATTTTCAGGGTTCCGTTTTTTGCCATTCGGCTACGGAACCCTAAAAATCAATGATCCACCATTCTGACACCATTGCAATAGCAGACTCGGCCCCCTGGTCTAGATTACTTATTTTGTAATTTGTATTTCAATTATAAATAGCTAAAATACTGTATTTTGTATTTTATATTTCAAATACCTTACTTAAATATATTTTGTATTTCGTATTTTAATTACTTGCGATACAGTATTTTGTAATTTGTATTTCAATTAAAGCAAAGCATGTATTTTGCCCAGCCCTGGCCATTATTACGTAAACCAATTTATTGGGAAGTAGACTGGTACCGTACACTTGATTATATCCATAGTCAACGCTAGTGTGGAAAACATAGACCTAGTAGTGAGCCATTGTCAGTTGGTCAGGGGTCTCCCGCCCGCGATCTCACGGCAGCATGGAAAAAGCGGCTGTCGCAACCGAAAGCTGGGCACGCCGCAATCGCGGCGATAAGTCCCGTCTTGAGAAGTGGCTGGAGAGACGTCACGGCGTCCTCACCTTCCACCTGACGCAGGTGCTTACTGGACACGGGTGTTTCGGGTGGTACCTATCGCCGTTTCCTCGTTGCGGCGGTGACCTCTCGCACCCGGCCCTTGAGCGGAGCGAGTAGGAATGGAATGCAGTCGCTTCCTTCTGCGAAGCAGTAATGTAGCGAAGGAGAAGGCCGAACGCGTGAGCGAGAGGCAACTCTCTTCGTCACGCCCCAGCCACCGCAGAAGATGCCCCGTGCGTCGAGGATCGCGAGCCGATCTCCAGCCACCGTAGGCGCGGGCTTGCGGACGGCGAGCAGGGGTAGCTCACCGTCCGGTAAGGACCAGGCCCGGGTCAACAGCGTATCGTGATACACGCCCGCCTTAAAGAGCTGTCAGCACCAGTGATGGGGCCCCATAAGGCCATTGCCTGCAGGGGCACAACCCCGGTAACGTTCTAACGAGATACCGCGGCCCTGGAACTTAAGGGCAGCTGAAGGAATAGGGTGGGATTTTAGTCAGTAGAAGTCTGATACTCTCTTCCGCTTTACCCAGAGCGGGAGAAGTCATTCGATGATTTACCCACCCAGGAAAAAAAAGGGGTTGCCACTTCCAAGGTATTAGAAGTAGATTGTATCGAAAATCTGTTTTAAACAAGTAACTATGCGTTATGAAAGCTATACTTGCAGGCATTAAGTATTACAAGTTAATTGAGGCTGTGTCTCTAGGATGGCAACGCATGTACAATGCCTTTTGTGATGCAGATCCATATAGGCCGCTGAAATCACTTTCCATCAGTCGGAACATTTGTTTGCCATCCTCTCATATGGTTCTTAGTCGTATTAAATAAATAAATAATATAAAAGTAGGTAATAGGTACTTATAAAAAATTAAACAATTTGTTTTATACATATATGTGTGTATTTATTCTTCATCTTCTCTTATGATAATATCATCCAAAAACCTGTTGATGGAGTAATAGTTGTCTGATATCTGGCCCATCCGAGATACCAAACTACTGTCATGGTATGCGCGCAGCATCCGACAGTTCGTCTTCCCACTAAGCAACTGCAACAGTACTCTATTATTCCTGCACGGCCGGGCACATTATTTTCTATTAATATATACGTATTGCCTTCTAAAGACATGGCGTGATTTAATTTTACGTCTAATAAGGGTTGTATCACTACTGCCTTTAAGATTGTATTCAGATGAATTTACTCGCTCACTGCATACCTCAATCCTGTATCCGACGTGGAAACGTACATCTTCACCATAATATGAACATGCTTGTCGTGTTTGGTACGTTCCCAGGGCGAATAGAATGAGGTCTCTATATTCTAAGACAGGAAAGTAAACATTGTTAGCTGATATGTTTTGGAAGTTCTTCTATTCATATTGACAGCGTCAACCATACTAGCCAGATTATTTTCTAAATTCATATTTTGCCCAATTATGTTTAATATTTCATTGGCATATTCATTGTCATGCAGGCGAGCACCAAACTTATTTAGTAAAGCTGCTGCTATCTGGAAGTTTTTCATCATGTGGGGAAGTGATCTATGGAAATAATCTTGCCTCAGTAATTTAAAATCTCTTTTAAATTATCCATTGACCACTTCCACTTATGCGGCAGTTAACACACATTATGCGAGTAGGCATTACACGACTTCCCATTGTGATATACAAATGGATGCACAAACAACAAAGTCCAAAGTATCAGGTAGAATCGTAGTCCAAAAAAGTCAAAACAAAACGTCGTCGTCGTAAATAGCAGCTGATTGGAATCCTTAGGCAAGCACTAGTCGCAAAGAAAACTCAGTTTATACACAGAAGCAGTTAATAATTTCAAAAGTACGGAAACACAACCGACATTACACGAGATAGCGGCGATTGTCAATACACCTTACGCAGATGTCAATGTCATGTCGTTTTTTTTTATTGTTGCCATTTTTTGCTTGCAGTATGACTTTATTTTAGTATTTATTCAACAGAATTCTTAACGAAAATCTGCAATTATATTTATTATGGTTTATCAATACGCTTGTAAAGTATACTTATGCGATAAGGGCAAAGCACTTTAAGTAAATTGGAGTAGATTTACTAATATATGGTATAAAAGCCAGCAGAGAACTTTCAACTGAGACAATATTAGGCTAAAAGACATGAAGTCAAATTATAAAGGAAAAAAAATATCTAATGCCTTGTGATCATATTAGTCAACTGTGTTTCCAAAATAAATTATATTTTTTATTAGAGTGGGTCAGTTCTTAAGCATATCTTGAAAAAAACTAAGAAATTATTTTATTAACATTTGCAAACATGACATTTGTAGACGCTCAAATATTCTATCAACAATTTTTTCGCCATTGTTCTTTTTCATCTCATTGCTCATTTTCTTTAGGAACTTTAGGATCTTTAGGAACTAACACAAGTCTTAATTATGTAGGTATATAATCAAGAGTTTTCTTTTTTAAGTAAATGTCTATATACGCTAAATAAAATTTATGAAACCTGTTAACCGCGCAGAATTGAACCGAATGATTCGGCCGAACATTCGTGTTCGGTTGAACTTATATTCGGCGCATCTCTAATACATACATACATATACAGTATTGTTACGAGCTGGGGTTCGGGATAGAAATAATTAACGCCAATTAGACCAAAATTAACACTTTAATTGAAATGAAATGAAATATTTATTTTGTAAATTGGTTATAAATAACACTTTTACACGTCATGTTTTTTTGCGTGTTAAGTTTAGCTAGATGAGGCCGGTATTTCCATTCCAATTAAGAAAACACACAATAAAAATTAACAGTTATTCTCACTTCCATACTTGTCACTTAAATCGCATTGAAATTCACTTGTAAAGCTTCGATTATATCGCGTCGTATCTTGTAATAAGACTGCCTCTCTACGCTTCTCTGCGATCTATTTATACCTCGGTCTATGAGTTCTAGAACATTCTTGTAAAATCGACTCACTGCCTATATTGCCAAGAATATTCCAAAAGTTACTTGAGATACTTAGTACTGCTACTCGTCGCTAGATGGCGTTAGTGTCTCGAACATTCGAAGTTTCTCGACGTACTTCACTAAGCGACTGGCGTAACAGTATGTTAGTTTAAACGAGGGACATATTCAAACCCACAATAGTGTATGCTTACATGATACTAATAAAAATATGAACAAAAAAATCACTGATAAATAACAGACAGAAAGTTAAGTTTCGGCGGTCGGGGTTTAGTTAAAAAAAATATTTATTTACTACAATATTAATTTCATTATAAAAATACAAGATATTAAGCCGGTGGCTGATACAAGACTGAATATAATGCAAAGTAAAATAATTCTATTGAATTTCTAGTAAATGCATAGTTGCAATACGATGCATGCTGACGGCGACCGCATACTCAGCGTAAACGCATGTTACGATGAGTTAACTCCTCCCTCCATAAGATAGAAGCAACTCTTGCTTCTGGCGGCGTCCGCGCTGCCCTTGATGTCCTCCGGGATTTTCTTCGTTTTCCATTGATACAGCTTCCAAGATGCTGCAGCGACCAGCAGGATATATAGGATTATTGTATTCCAGCTAGGTGTAGTTGCTATGATTGTCCAATGATCTTCATCTGGCATGGATATGTCGCCTGCCCTATTGATCAGTTCGTGGATGCTATCTAGTGATATGTCTTCTAATTGGAGTTCATATTGTATTGATTGTTCTGGGACTTGATGCTGCTCAGGTAATGGTATGACCTCGTTGATGACGATCGTATCAGTGTGTGATCGCAGTGTCTTGTTCATGATGTTCATCTGGCAGTCTTCTGTTAGTGTAACGAGATGGATTCCAGATAGCTTCTTGTAGTCTGTCTTGGTGTAACATGTGTTTTGGTGACTTCGTCTTCTTTGAGGACTAGTAGCCAGGTGTTGTCTCCGATCTTCTGGACTGGCAGTCTTCTTCCAGGTAAGCGTACTCATCGTTACCAAGTGTTAGGTATTTGGATTTAGGGATGATAGTAAGGTTATTTTTATTAGGGACTGAATAAAGATGGAAAAGGTCATATGTTTTTGGGATAATTGACGGGATTTCGAGAATAAAATTAACCGAGTGTTCTGTGCAGTAAGCTTTAACTTTTATTGACTTCTCTATCCTATGTATGTTACTAATACTAATACTAGCTACTGGTTTAAATGAATAAGTGTTTTCTAAGTTTCTTAGTTCTTCTATTAGATTCTGAGGGTTTATAATACTAGATGCATGGTGCCCATCTGAGCAAAAGTCATAGCATCTTCTAATAACATTAACCTATCTAAAATTATCTGTAAACTAAAATCTATCTGTACGTAAATATCTAGGAAATGTAAATTGTTAGATAAGTCGTTGGAATTATTAGTAATATTTTGTAATAAATTAGCCAAATGTTTCTGATTATTGTCTAATTTTGTTAACTGTTTACTGAACTCATCTATTGTATTATGTGCTAATACTAAGGATTTTCTTTGATAATCTTGAACGTTTTTAATTCTGTTTTTAATATTTGAGATTTCTTCTTCGAACTTAGCTGCATCTTCATGGTCTAGATGACCAGTGATAGACTTAACGACAGTACCTAATCCATCTATAAGACCACGTCGCTTTCTAACTTGCGGCGTTAAAAACTTAATTTTCTTACCTATAATATTAAGGCTATATCTATTTGATTCCTATACATTTTATGTAACTCTCCAGATGCTGTATTCTTCGCGTTTTTCGTGCTTGAGTATAGAGACATTAGTTCGATAGATATAAAGAGTAGATTGGTAATGTTGTAAACGCAAGCAAGGCTAAAGTGGTTGTCCTGTTTAAGGAGTTGACCTTGTTTTAGGAGGAGGATCCCATTGTCATTATCTACCTGGGTAATGGTTACGGTTGCTGTTGTGTTGAGCACGACGGCTCCTGCGATGAAGGTCCTGCAACAAGATGAGGCCTCCGTAGTAGCTTGAAGTGAACCCTGATGGATTTAGAATTTGGGTGGTTACCTATTATTTCGGCCACGTTATTTGGGTGAAGGTGTATAATCTTGTATGGTCCTTTGAAGACTGGCTTCGTCTTGTCGCTGCGTGCTGACTTCGCTACTTGTTTATAGACGGTTTCACCTACCTTGAATTTAATTTCTTCTGCTTCTTGGTTGCGTTTAGCAATCACCTGCTCCTTCTTTTTGGACATGTGTGCAGCGATGCACTCTTGAACGGCCTCTGCATTGGCGCGATGCTTAATGACATAGTCCTGGTAAAATTCTTTTGGGTAATATAACTCTAATGGGTTTCTAGATACTGTGTGTCCGAATAATAACTCATGGGGTGTATAATCTGTTGCCGAATGAATAGCGTTATTGTATGCTATTATAGAGTACTTCATTATTAGCTGTATAGGGTCATCTTTGTTGGTCATTCTTTGTATCCTAATCATTTCAGCTAGGGTAGAGTGCAAACGTTCAATAGGGGAGTTAGAAATAGGATTATAAGGCGTTGTAAAATGTATGTGAATGTTATGTAGTGCACATATTTCTTTAATAACATCGTTGTCGAATTTGGTATCTGAATCTGTGGTTATTTTGTCTGGTAAACCTAACACTGAGAAAATGTTTAGTAATGCCTCAGCTATATGGACACTACTGCATGCTGTTAGTTGAACTGCCTGGGCGTATTTAGAGAAGTTATCAATGACTGTAAGGAACGTTGCGCCTCTTGTTGAATATAAGTCCATAAATATATGTTCCATTGGTTTTCGAGGTGTATCGGTTATAGCTAGGGGTGTAAGAGGGTTGCGTTCGTATTTAGATTTTAAACAAGTGTCACATTGGTTAACAAAGGTTTGAATGGTAAGGAGCATATTTGTCCAATGATAGTTCCTGTGCAAGTGCTTGTATGTCTCCTGAATACCACGGTGAACAGTCTTACCTTCGTGATATTTCTTAATCAATTCTTGTTGTTCAGGTTTATTTTCTACTAGAGTTACACGTGTTGTGCATTTAAGTAGCTTAGGACCTCTGTCGTTAAATATTGTTGTGTAAACTCTAGAAAAGGCATGGTATAATTCTTCATTATAAAAGTAATAATGGAATACACGGTCAGCGATGGTGTGTTCTTTAAGGAATCTTATTATTTCAGGCTCTGTATTATTTACTGGGATAAAAACATCTTTTATAACTACTTTTGAGTTAGTGGATCTGTTATCTACTCTATACGTAGATCCGGGCGTTGACCTAACGTGAAACTGTTTTAACTGCCTATCAATAGCGTCTGTAATTATGGGTATGCCTCTAGTTTCATTATCAGGCTGTGTGTGTCTCGTAGACACCAATTCAGGTTCAGCTGAGACTATACTCATACTATCTGTTCCTGTGTGAGATTCGGGAATGCTTGGGTTTTGTGATTGTATATGTTCGTCGAGTGCTACTGTGTCTATTTGGTTTTCGGCTTCCCTACGTGCATTTTCGAATATTCTATTAATTATCTCATCGTCTTCGTTATCGTCTAGATTGACAGCTAGAGAGTCGACACTGCCGTGGAAGATTTTAATACGTGATAGAGCGTCTGCGTTAGTGTTCTGACGGCCTTTCTTGTATACAACCTTATAATCATATTCCGATAGTTTTAAGCGCCATCTAGTCAGTTTAGAATTAGGATCTTTTAATGACATCAGCCAGGTGAGAGGTCTGTGGTCTGTGTAGATGATAAACTTTCTACCATAAAGATAGGGTCTGAAGTATTTAATTGCCCATACTATGGCGAGTATCTCCTTTTCTATTGTAGAGTAACGAGATTCGGTATCTGATAGTGTCCGAGATGCGAACGCTACTGGTTTGTCGGATCCTACTATTCCTTGGGACAATACCGCAACTAATGCTACATCTGAAGCATCGGTAGTGAGGATGAACGGCTCATCAAAATTCGGGTACTGCAGTATTGGGGCGTTAGTTAAGATTTGTTTGCACTTATTGAAAGCTTCTAAGAAATCCGGTGAGTGTATAACTCTACTATTTTTCTAAAGGCAAAGGGTCATTGGTTTCGTAAGTCTGGCGAAACCTTTTATGAATTTCCTGTAATAACCGACCAGACCTAGGAAGGCTTTTATTTCTTTCTGAGACTTAGGTAAGGGGAAGTTAAGTACGGCTTTTATCTTGTCTTTGTTTGGTTTTAAACCTTCATCTGTTAGTTCGTGTCCTAAAAAGTTAACTTGATTTTGTAGGAACTGTGATTTATCTAATTGGATCTTTAAATTATGTGTTTTGAATCGATCGAATACTTGCTTTAATTTTTCTACGTGTTGCTGCAGTGACGTAGATATTATTATTACGTCATCTAAATATGTGTAAACATTATCTATACCTCTTAGGCCCGTATTACAGAACGAAACTCGAGCACTGATCTCTGTTTAAAACTAGTTTTGAGTCGAGATTTAATTTTAGAATGTTCCTCAAGTATAGATTCATCGATCATAGTTCAGCCGGGTACGGCTTTATTCTAGATCGTTACTCAGTTGTAGATTCATCATCCAAGTATGGT
The DNA here is from genome assembly GCA_943138885.2 of Tholera decimalis. NCBI lineage: Eukaryota > Metazoa > Arthropoda > Insecta > Lepidoptera > Noctuidae > Tholera > Tholera decimalis. The sequence continues at coordinate 26,739,455 of OW964549.2, forward strand.
CGACACCACGCTCGAGCAGAGATTTCCTTGTCAGTTTATTATTTGATATGAAAATGCTAATTTTCGGCGAATGATGATGAAATCACATTTTATTTTGCTAATTGGTTACAAATAACACTTTTACACGTAATTTTTTGCCATTTTAAGTTACTAAATGAATCCCGTGTTTTCTAACTTAAACAGATTATAACAATGATTATTTCACCGATGATTTGAACAGAAAAACAGAACTTCAGCGTTCCATGTGAAGGGCCCATACAATTTTGCTAATAATTATTTTAAGAAATGGTATAGATTTTCACTAGATGAAGATTTTTGACAATTTGTAATACTGCCATCTATTGACCAAGAATTGGTAAAACATATGCATTTCTGTTTTGTATTAACTATAACTTTGTTTCCTTTTAATATTTTTATTGATCGTTGTTCCCAAACCATTATTTATTTGAATATTACTTATTATATGATTAATGAGCAATTCAAAACAACACTGTCACAGACATTATTTAGGATCCACTCCGTTCCACGAACAAGTTACTCTTGCTATATTTTTATATGTTAGAAAATATTGCCTTAACACCTTTTACCTTCAAGAATTTGCTTTTACAAATTCTTAAAAAATAATTTCTATAGTGAAACCGTGCAATACATATTTTTTATTCTTAAAAATTTGGTATTAAAGTAAATTGAATTATTTACGATAATTCGTAGATCGGAACAGCGGAGACGAAGAAAATAAAACGTAAACGAAAACAGACTGATGCATAGACAATTAGATATTCTCTGCTTGAGGCTCGATTTGAATCTGAGTGTAGTTTTATTACCATTCTGGAATAAGACCAATGCTCAAGTGCAGATTCTATATTTAAACTGAGATCGGGCGAATTAAGCTCAAACTGGACTTGAGGAACGTTCTGTAATACGGACCTTAAATTATGATCCATTAGTCTTTGAAATGTACTTGGTGCATTTTTGAGTCCAAAAGGCATTCTAAGGAACTCATAGTGTCCTCGGTCAGTGGTAAATGCGGTTTTTTCAATATCGTTAGGGTGCATTTCCACTTGGTGGAAGCCGCTAGCAAGGTCTAAGGTTGTGAAGTATTGCGCTCGTCCTAATCTATCTAATATGTCGTGTATGTTAGGTAAGGGGTATTTATCTTCGATGATGCGATCGTTCAGTCGTCTGTAATCAATTACAAGTCTCCATTTGACGTTGCCTGCGGAATCGGGTTTTTTGGGTACGATATGCACGGGGCATGACCAAGGAGATATGCTCTCTCGCACTATACTTTGCTGAAGAAGCTTATCTACCTGTTTACGAATTTCTTCGCGTTGTTGGGGAGTTTGTCTGTAACTACGTACGAAAACTGGTGTATTATCGCTTAATCTGAGCTCGTGTTTCACAGCATGTGTAAAAGTGAGTGGTATATCTTCTGCATAGAACAAATCCCTATACTGATGAAGTGATGACATAACCGGGTTATTTCACGCTTTTCTTCTTCGTTCAAATGATCTGTACGGATTTTCTGAAGGTTTTCCTTTAGTATTTGGTCAATGTTAGTTGTAACCTGTATTGTGTTAATATCGTGATTATTATTTTTGTTGACTGTGGCAAATTTCTCTAATTCGACTGGTGGGTTAAACGAGATAAACTTCTTTTGATCACTATAATTAATTACCGATGTTTTAAAAGAACCGTTTGTAACGTTCATTAAAGCTGCTGGGGACATTAAACCGTCTGACCAGATTAGGTCGTCGTGGAGGTATTGTCCGTCTAAGTAGTTAGTTTTTACTTTCACTATCTTTTCGCATCTTGGTTCGATACTTATCTTTTGGGGTGGAGAACTAAAGTGTATTGGTATTTCCGCTGTAGATGTACGTAAAACATTATTATTTAGATCGATGTTACTCTTGAGTTTTTGCAGAAGGTCAATTCCGATAAGACCTTTAATTTAGGGTCGAAGTCGAATATTAAAAAAATTATGTGTTATATCGCTATTAAATGCGGGAGGTAAGGGAAGGTATACTAACTTGTCGTGAACTGATGAACTGTGCGCTGTATTAATTTGAAAGGGTTCCGTTTCTACGCAGTACTCAAATATGGTGCCTGCAACTACGTCAGTTGCTATAGTTGAATGCCTGGCCCCTGTATCTAATAGAAACTTACCGTCAAACTCTGGTAGTATTATGTGCGGTAAGTATTTCTTGCTCTGGAAATTTAGTCTCGGTTGAGGTCCAAGGAATAATCCTGGTCACCACCTACCTCTTGTTCGACCATGGTTGCATCCGGCTCGACCGATGTGCCGTTACTATCTGTGACATCGTTATAGAACCCCATATCGCTAGGTCCTTGTGGTTGTTCTTGAGCGGCCATCTGAATTGGTATGTAGAACAACTGCTGAGCGAACTGTGGTTTTTCTGGCTTACCTGCCCTACGCATTGTGACGTCCGATGATACTGGTGTGGGAACCGGTGGTTTTGGAATGTTAGGTTGATTCCTAAAGTTATTTGAACCATTTGGCCTAAAATTACCTGATGCTGGTTTGGCCTGCCAGGGCAATACGGATTGTAGCCATTGTTGACGCTGTTCGGGGGTCATATTATTTTGTTGAGGTACAAAGTTTTGTGGGTGAATAATAAAGCCAGGTGCAAATGGGTTTACTGTATTACGGATGGGATTATTATTATTGCCTGGTTGTTTAGATAACTCCCTTGGCTTTGCTTGCGAGGTTGAAGGATTATTATTAATGTAATTAGCTTTATTATATGAAATCCTAGCCTCTTCTTGTCTGGCCGCTATAATAGCTGCTCCGAATGTGTCCGGCTTGGCGATTCGAACGCCCAACGAGACGTGAAAGTCTAACTGGTTTATTGTGTTTACTGTTTATTTATTTATTATTATACATATTTATTGTGCGCACAGCCAAGCTGTGGAATTCTCTGCCGGCTTCTGTGTTCCCTGCCACTTATGACCTTTCAGCCTTTAAAGCACGAGTAAATAGGCATCTTCTGGGCTCGCTCGTCCCATCTTAGACCTCATCTATCGCTTACCATCAGGCGAGATCGAGGTCAAGAGCGGGCCCACCGGGAACAAAAAAAAAAAAAAATATACTGCTCAATAACCATCTTTTCGTAATACAATTTACTATCGTGCTCTCCTACGGAATACAGGGTATCCAACAGCTCACGGAGGCGTTTGCCGAAGCTTTCAGCGTCTTCTGACTTAGACTTACGCACTCGTGTTAGCTCCTGCATTACTTGTATTTCGTTTCGTGGTTCGCCAAGGCGCCTAGTTCACGCGTTTTTAATTGATAGCCATGTGTCTAAATGGCCTTCGTACGCTATTGCGTCTACCGCTGGGCCACTGAGCCTACTTTTAATTAAGCATAGGAATGCTGGGTGCGAGCGATCTGCCTCAGACGTTAACTGTAATAAGTTTTCGACTTCTCTAATATAATAGTTTAGTAATTTAGGATTGCCATCATATCTTGGCATTAGATCCGTGATTAGTTTGTAGGGTTTGTAATTGGCGTCATAATCCCTGAGCGACATTGTTTTTCTGTAACTTCCCTGCCTAGTGGCGTTTGACGTAAAACAATAGCGGTGTCAAATTAAACGCTTGGAATTTACTCGTGGGATACTTAACGCTACTTATTTTAATTTTATGGTGGCCTAATGCGATTTTAGCTTATAGACAGACACACATAGATTAATATAATCACAAATTAGAATAAGGCAGGAAATAGAGCAAGGACACCTGGTAAATAAGAGTACTTACCAAAGCAGCCACTGCATCTCCTGTCGAGTCGAGTCTCGGCCAGCGCAGCTTCCTCCAATTCTCCGGAGCTCTATCCCGATGACCGTAGAGGTGTCCGACCGCGCGATAGGTTCTTTGTAGATCACGAAGGAACGATTTGAGAACCGTCGCTCTTAAGATGAAGAGTTTGATTCGATCTTAGAACGTCGCGATCCTATCGACTGCGCCAGTTAAGTTTCGGCAGTCGGGATTTTAGTTTAAAAAAATATTTATTTACTACAATATTAATTTAATTATAAAAATACAGGATATTAAGCCGGTGGCTGATACAAGACTGAATATAATGCAAAGTAAAATAATTCTATTGAATTTCTGGTAAATGCATAGTTGCAATACGATGCATGCTCACGGCGACCGCATACTCAGCGTAAACGCATGTTACGATGAGTTTACTAGAACCATACCAAAAATTTCGCATTAGTCCTACAAAGTGTATACACACTTGCGCTAACGTTTTAATATTATCGCAGAACACGTGCTCGGGTCAATGACCTTTAGGTAGAATCCATTTTCCCTTCTTACTTTAAACCTGTCATAGGACAGGCAAATACCGAAATATTAAAAAATCTTCAATGCAAATGTGAATTGTGATCCGCAATAATTTAAGACAAAAATATGATGAGGCAAAGTTAATGATTATGCTTACTTAGTATTTTAGGCGTATTTAATCCGTCATGAAGAGGTTTTGATAAACACTAAGAGGCACATCGTCCACCACACTGTTTAAAAACTTTTTACCAAAATATTAAACCGACTCCCAAAAACACTGCAAAGTGAAAAATAACTTTAATTTCGGTAGTCGGTGTCTTTAGTTTTGTTTTTCGTTTTTGGCACCGACTTCCGAAATTAAAGTTATTTTTCACTTTGCAGTGTTTTTGGGAGTCGGTTTAATTTTTTGGTAAAAAGTTTTTATTTCACTCTTTTTAGTTGGATGATTTTTAATTTACCTAGTTACAAGAGCCTAAATGTCAACTACTTATAACCTTTTACAAAATATTGCTTTTCCCAATGCTGGGCCGTTAATTGTTGAGGAGTTCTCCTGGTACTTCACCATCAGCTCTACATCACCATATGCATTGTGACGAGCATAAAGTGCTTAACATCCATATTCAAGTAATCGAATCGCAATCCACTCAATACTTATTATTGAGTAGTTTCGGCGGCCATCTGTGGTCTTCATCATCAGTTCCACTTCCCCAAATGGTACTTTTTGAGAGCAACTGCACAAGTTACTATAAGAAATACCCAAAACGCCATAGGTGTGCCTATAATATTTGAAGAGTTCCCTCGATTTCTCCAGGATCCCATCATCAGATCCTGACTTTGGTGATAATGGTACCAATTTCGAAGTATACCCATTCGAACAAAAAAAGAATTTTCCAAATCGGTTCAGCCGTCTTCGAGTACTAGATGATCATACATTAAAAAAAATATATATATATACGCGTCGAATTGATAACCTCTTTTTGTCGTCGGTTGAAAATGTTAAGGTACGATACACTATCAAGTCTTCCATCAATAAAGTATGGGTTTATTAAACAATTATTTAAAATACCTGCCCACACATTAACACTGAACCGGTGTTCATAACGAGTTGATACGAACCATATCCCAATATTCTTCATTGAAATATTGATAAGATGTTATTTTTGGTTAGTCAAGAACACGTTTATAGAACACACTTATCGCGAAGTAAGCGGGGTTGTTTGCGGAAGCGCAACAAACGTGCAAAAACAGCGGCGCACTCGCATAGACTGGCGGCCTGGCGCGCACAGTGGTCCGGATTTTCAAAATGATGGACTTTCGATCGAAAATGGTTATTTCACTAAACAAAAACTTTTTACCAAAAAATTATACCGACTCCCAAAAAACACTGCAAAGTGAAAAATAACTTTAATTTCGGTAGTCGGTGTCTTTAGTTTTGTTTTTTCGTTTTTGGCACCGACTTCCGAAATTAAAGTTATTTTTCACTTTGCAGTGTTTTTTGGGAGTCGGTTTAATTTTTTGGTAAAAAGTTTTTATTTCACTCTTTTTAGTTGGATGATTTTTAATTTACGTAGTTACAAGAGCCTAAATGTCAACTACTTATAACCTCTTACAAAATATTGCTTTTCCCAATGCTGGGCCGTTAATTGTTGAGTTCTCCTGGTACTTCACCATCAGCTCTACATCACCATATGCATTGTGACGAGCATAAAGTGCTTAACATCCATATTCAAGTAATCGAATCGCAATCCACTCAATACTTATTATTGAGTAGTTTCGGCGGCCATCTGTGGTCTTCATCATCAGTTCCACTTCCCCAAATGGTACTTTTTGAGAGCAACTGCACAAGTTACTATAAGAAATACCCAAAACGCCATAGGTGTGCCTATAATATTTGAAGAGTTCCCTCGATTTCTCCAGGATCCCATCATCAGATCCTGACTTTGGTGATAATGGTACCAATTTCGAAGTATACCCATTCGAACAAAAAAGAATTTTCCAAATCGGTTCAGCCGTCTTCGAGTACTCGATGATCATACATAAAAAAAAAAAAATATACGCGTCGAATTGATAACCTCCTCTTTTGGTCGTCGGTTGAAAAATGGTATCGAATAGTATATATAACGCTGATCAATATTCATTACTACAATTTTTGGATAAAATTGCTCCTTCACATAAAAAAAAAATATTGAACAAAAAAATTATGAGAGAAAATTTTTTTTTTTTTTTTTTCTTCGGCTAGTATCAAAGTATAGCAACCAGACCTTATATTCTAGTAAGTACTTGTTGCCCTTAATACGACGACATATAATTTGCTTGCGTATCCCTGCGGCCTTGGCGTCTACGATGATCCAAAGTTTCAAATTTTTATGTTGTATTTTCTAATGGCTATTAACGAATTTTACAATTTAGAAGAACTAAAAGTATTTTTTTCAATACAATAAGAATTAAAAAATATAAATTTAGGCATTTGGTAGGCATTTCATTTATATGACAATAATAAAATTACATATATATTTTTTTAAATAAAATTTCAACTTGATGCATGTAATTGAAGACAGTCATGTGCTGACGATGACTATCTATACCTAAATGACTAAAACTATTACTTTGATAAAATAATAATTAACCCCCACCACCAAAGGGTGGTAGGGGTAATATCGACGACGTTGATTGGTTGTTGAACGCAGCGGTACTAATTATGTCAGTCACTACTTGCGAACTTGTGTTTGTTTTAAATATGTGTGCAGGTAACAATTAAGGGCACTTGTTTCTTAACTCTTGAGGAAGCAACATCATTATGAAAGTTTTGTGATTTTCGTTATGGCTGCATTTGTTACGAATTTAGATATTTTTATGTTCCGTCGTGTTGAAGGAGACATGAAAAATTGGACACGACTCTATGAAGCTATTATTGTGCGCATCCCAGTTGAAATATGTTCAGAAGATTTGAGAGAAGAAATAATTAAGACCTTTTAAAAAAAAATATTAGTAATATGAGTCGCAGAAAGGCAAGTGCTTCCAGAAATCAGAAGACGTTCATGAACAGACATGCTGAGTGGTTACAATCAAATATTAGTTGGCCTAATTGCACTACAATGAATTTATCAGAAATTTTTCTAGTACAAGATGAAGTTATCGAAAACATATCGTCCGACATTACGAGTACTTCCGTTGATATCGATACTGTAGCAGCTGTGAATCCGTCCACATCAACTGTGGGCACCTCTATGGATTTAGTTCAGATTAGGAAACCGTTTGTTGACCTCGGTAACAAACAGAAGAAAAGACGTTCAGGGTCTCATCTGGAATACTCACCGAAAGAACTCACTTTCGCATTAGTCACAAGACTTAAGACAGAAAAGAAGAATGACTTAGCTAATATTATTGATCACATAACGAAAAACCCTGATAGTGTTGCGATTGTTCAAACCACTTTGTTTAAAAAGAAAGTAAGCAAAACATCTTTAGACGAAGATCATGCTCTAGGTCTTTATACATCTTTGAATCTGTGAAAGTGGAAATATTTGTGTTTAAGGAAAGTGCTGATAGATTGTGAAGTTCCAGTTTTACCATCGTATCACAAACTTCTTGAAGCTAAGAAAAGATGCTTTCCAAGCGATTTAGAAATTACTGAGAGCGGAGCTAAATTGAAGATTAAAGCCCTACTGGATCTGACAGTCCAGAAGATTCTTCAGATTATTGGTACCCAAGTTGATTCGTCAAATGAAGGATTGAAGTTAATCAGTAAATGGGTTTTCATCATATCACCATATGGGAAAACCCAACACCTTCCTCAACCCATTGTTGTAGGCTTATTAAGTTTGAATTTTGTAAAGAGACAGCAGAATATATCAAGCAAGAATGAGCTTCATTGAAAGAAGAAATAGATAATATTGGTCCTACAAAGTCTGGAGATTAACCCTAGACACCTAACGTTCGTCTATTCGACGAGCACGGGACAGAAAATTAGTTATCACTTATCGACGCGTACGGGGATCACAACCGCATTGCTTGTCAACTCAGTGTTCTCCTAGGTCTTTCGCGACGTGCAAGGCTACGGCGGGTAAGTAAATAGTTTTCGAGATATTACGATATTGTTCGTCGTTTCGACGAATGGTTAGGGTTTGTGTATAAATTTACAATTCATGTTGTTTTGATTTTTGGAGTTTTCAACATGTCTTCGAGAAAATTACAGATGGCAGATGAAACTAATGTTCGTTTGTTACTGGATCAAGAAGGTATCAGGGCTTCGGAGTACATACCGGATAGTGAAACGGAAGATATTCTGGAGGTTGATGCTTTTGAAAGTGATCATCAGATAGAACAATCTTTCGGCGGAGAAGTTATTCAAGAACGGGTTTCCCCGGTTTTGATGGATGATGTGCTGGAACCACAACCAGAACTGAACTCAGACCTTCGATCAAATGTGCTCAGATATGTCAAGCAGCAAAAAAGCCAATCGATGGCCAATGTGTGTATTCTATGGAACGATAAGCAGGTATAGCATGCATTGAGTTACATAACTAACTGCCACAATGCCTCAGTACCAGGTAAAAACGATTAAAACATCGTGACTTCATGACGAAGTTGCATTCTTAAGTAGCGAACTTGAAAAACCATAGCTCAAAATCCGACTGGAAATTCGCACCATGCCAACTCAGATCAAAGCCAAGATCTCAGACGTATTGGGTGTAAGGCATGGCAAAAGTCATGAACAGAGCCAGCCACAATCCAGCAGTGACCTACCCCCCCAAACAACACAAAAAGAAAAATCTGTGGTCTCTGTCCATGCACTAAAAGTCGCAAAACTAAGTAATTATGTACTAAATGTACCACTGCAATTTGTGGCGAACATGAAATTGATTTTTGTACCAAATGCGCTTCGCAAATTTAGTATTATTTTATTTTTATATATAGTTTAGATAGTTGTTATTTAAGTTTGCCAATAAAGAAGAGGCTACATTTTGTTTTCCTTTTTAATTAAATTTTTGTTTTATATCGAGTCTCCAGTGATCGCGTAAAAACTAGTGTTTTCCTAAAAGTGTGATAAAATAAATATAATTAGTTACAATACATCAATTAATTGTTTCATTTTATAGAATAATAGTCGGACCAGATATATGTGCAAAAAATATAACGAAAATTTATATTTTTATTTGAAATTAAAGCACCCCAAAAAATACTCGTCGAATCGACGAATGGTTAGGGTTTCAAGGGGGCAAGTGAACGTTAGGTTTCTAGGGTTAATATGACAATGATCGACGGAAAAGTGGCCACAATTATAACTGATACTTTATCTGCATCTGCCTGCAATATTTGCCTTGCTAAGCCGACTGAGATGAACAAGTTGTCGGAAGTATTTTCAAGACCTGTACGAGAAAATGTTTATAAATATGGACTTTCTACTCTTCTTATGTGGATTCGTTGTATGGAGTGTATTCTACATATATCATACAACATGGACTTTAAAATGTGGGCTGCACGAGGTGTTAACAAGGAACTAAAATGTGCGAAAAAACAACTGACACAAGAAGAATTCAAGCAGCAAATGGGAATTCTTGTAGATTTTGTTAAGCAAGGCTTTGGAACCACAAACGACGGAAATACAGCCAGAAGGTTTTTTTAGAGATTATGAGAAATCAGGCGAAATTACCAATATTGATAAAGACCTACTAAAGCACTTCGCGGTTATTCTTCAAATAATTTCATCTGGATGTGCCATAGATATTGAAAAATTTAGAACGTATTGTCGAGATACAGCTGAGATGTTCGTTCACTATACCCGTGGTTTTATATGCCCGCAAGTGTGCACAAGCTGCTCATACATGGTGCAGACATTTGCGAACACTTTGGCTTCCTACCAATTGGTATTCTTTCCGAAGAAGCCAGCGAAGCAAGAAATAAAGAATTTCGAAGAGTTCGTGAAATTCACACAAGAAAATTTAACAGAATGAAGACTAACGAAGACTTGTTGCATATTTTTTTAATTAGTTGGACCCACAGAAATAAAAAATATAGGAGAAGTGGTAAGGGGGCGTATCGGTGTCCGCGCGACATGGCCACAGGGCTCATGTCACAGGCAAGTGGCCGTCTCCGCGAACTAGTGCGCTTTCGACGGCGATCGTGTTAACATATATGAATGCCGAGTTGTTCTGTGGTATCTTGTAAAAACCGAAGCCAAAATCAAAACTATGTGAATCATGGAATCACTTACCATATGTAAGTACAAGTATTTTACAATATTTGTCTTTGAAATCATGAAAAACAATAAATCGTAAAATATTTCTTGGTTTTACTATGTTATTTTTGTTTTCAAATATCAGAACGACTGTACTACTTTTGCTATAAATACATTGCTCCTTAACCACTACCTGAGTTTGTCACTACGTAACTGGACAAGCAATGTAAAAATAACATACGAAACTGTATTACGCGGATTCATCGCGTAGTGAGGCCGCCACTTCTTGCGACGAATTAGTGATGTGCTTGTGTAGATCCACTAACGTAGGCTATCGACAGCAATGTCGATTGACGAATGAAATATTGCTATTATAGTTTAGGGGTTTTTCAACCGACGACAAAAAAAGGAGGAGGTTATCAATTCGACGCGTATATTATTATTATTTTTTTATGTATGATCACCGATTACTCGGAGACGGTTGAACCGATTTGGAAAATTCTTTTTTGTTTGAAAGGGTAGACTTTGAAATTGGTCCCATTGTCACCAAGTCAGGATCTGATGATGGGATCCTGGAGAAAGAGGGAACTCTTCAAATATTATAGGCACACCTATAGTGATTTGAGTATTTTTATAGTAACTTGTGTAGTTGCATTCGAAAAGCACCATTTGTGAAGTAGACCTGATGATGAAGACCACCGATGGCCACTGGAACTACTCAATATATAAGTAGGAATAATAAGTAGTTCATGTGTTCCGCTTCGATTACTTGAATGTGGTTATTAAGCACAATATGCTCGTCACAATGCATATGGTGAAGTGAAGCTGATGGTGAACTACCAGGAGAACTCTTCAACAAATAACAGCCCAACATTGGGAAAAGCAATATTTTGTAAATGAATATAAGTAGTTGACATTTAGGCTCTTGTAACTAGGTAAATTAAAAATCGACCAACTAAAAAGAGTGAAATAAAAACTTTTTACCAAAAAATTAAACCGACTCCCAAAAAACACGGAAATCGCTGCCAAAAACGAAAATACAAAACTAAAGACACCGACTACCGAAATTAAAGTTATTTTTCACTTTGCAGTGTTTTTTGGGAGTCTGTTTAATTTTTTGGTAAAAAGTTTTTGATAACATACGGAAACCTCTAAGAAAATATGTTTAACTTTTATTTTACATGAGATGACAGAAATAAAAATACGTTGAAAAGTCAAGTGTACAAAAAAGTAAAAAAAAAAATAAACAATTTATTTTACGCCCGCAGCATGCGTAAGGAGTTCCGACGTCGCCGTCGCTACAATAGTTTATTTTTCAATCTGTCAACCGTTTTAGCCCGGTTGGAAGATCGATGTAAATAATGTTTTTTTACTTATTTTGATTTTTTTACAGAGTAGTAGAGAAATGCGTAACCAATATTCGTAAAGTAAGTTACTTTAATTTTAGGTTAATAATCGGTGGTGTTTTTCGGTTTAGAATTATCGTATGTTATGCCTTATCTTATGTTGCTGTTTCTTTATTTTTTTATGGTTTTTGTATTTTACTTGAAGTTGAAGCTTCGAATCCGTTATAATAATCGGCATGGTTCAGATAATATATTTGTGAATTTAGCTTAAAATAAGTCAATATATTCATGCTATTTATTTGTTATGCATGGATGTGTGTTTGTTTTCATATATTTAACAATTTCTCTACTAACTAGGATATTTCTTATAACAAAAACCTATTATAACCTACTAAACTATTACCTGCGGGGTAATTGCGTAACACACTTGCAGTAAGAATCGGTTTCATTATGCTAAATCAACAACACTCACTGTGGTATTTACGTTGTTGAGCAGACCAATATTTCGAACATATGAAGCAATGGATTAGCAATATACGTCAAAATCATACAGATCTTGATTTATAGTGTGTTACGTAATTATTGCGATGCTTATTATATGGTGACGTTTAGAAGTAGCTTAGGATGTATGTAAATGATAAATAAGTGGTTTTCGTACTTTTCAGCTTCCCAAAAGATGGTAATATAAAAAAGGAATGGATTGATGCCACAGGCATGCCACCTAACTGGTACCCTACAAAAAATAGCACCATAAATGCTCGGTTCACTTCAGCGCAGAAATGTTCCAGCCTCTAAAGAAAAGTCGCAGTCTTTTCAACCGACGACCAAAAGAGGAGGTTATCAATTCGACGCGTATATTTTTTTTTTTTTTTTTTTTTTTTTATGTATGATCATCGAGTACTCGAAGACGGCTGAACCGATTTGGAAAATTCTTTTTTTGTTCGAATGGGTATACTTCGAAATTGGTACCATTATCACCAAAGTCAGGATCTGATGATGGGATCTTGGAGAAATCGAGGGAACTCTTCAAATATTATAGGCACACCTATGGCGTTTTGGGTATTTCTTATAGTAACTTGTGCAGTTGCTCTCAAAAAGTACCATTTGGGGAAGTGGAACTGATGATGAAGACCACAGATGGCCGCCGAAACTACTCAATAATAAGTATTGAGTGGATTGCGATTCGATTACTTGAATATGGATGTTAAGCACTTTATGCTCGTCACAATGCATATGGTGATGTAGAGCTGATGGTGAAGTACCAGGAGAACTCCTCAACGATTAACGGCCCAGCATTGGGAAAAGCAATATTTTGTAAAAGGTTATAAGTAGTTGACATTTAGGCTCTTGTAACTAGGTAAATTAAAAATCATCCAACTAAAAAGAGTGAAATAAAAACTTTTTACCAAAAAATTAAACCGACTCCCAAAAAACACTGCAAAGTGAAAAATAACTTTAATTTCGGAAGTCGGTGCCAAAAACGAAAAACAAAACTAAAGACACCGACTACCGAAATTAAAGTTATTTTTCACTTTGCAGTGTTTTTTGGGAGTCGGTTTAATTTTTTGGTAAAAAGTTTTTTGAATGGACAATTCCAAAATTAAGAGTACAACTGATTTTTGCAGTAGTGGGTTTAATTTTATTTTATTACTGAAAGCTATTCTCATGTTTTAGGGCATTCATAAAATCAATCATTCAACTTTTCAGGATTCTATACAACCTATACGGCTGGTATGTTCCGATCAAGAGCGTAATGTAAGTTAACATCAACTTCTATTTGACCTATCACTATGATAATTAAATATTAATACTTAGTAGGTAGTACTTAATAATAATTATGTAATGTTATGTTCTTAATAATATGTTTATTGTTATTATAATATATTCTGGACATGCCATTTTTTATTTGGTTCATTTTCAGGTGCCTAAAAAAAAAAGTACAATAATAAATGGAGGAATCGATAACTTTCCGATTTAGTCAATCACTAGCGTATATGTAAAATAAATTGCTTTTGCACAGCACAACGATAGCGACCGATGTTTTTGTGTGGGTAAGTTCTACGATGCATGGTAAATACACGCTGTGTTTGACGGAATAAGGTTTATTATTGATTGTATAGTACGTTCTGATTTAAGAAATGCGGGTGTGTGCGCGAGTGCGTATCTATTGATTTTATTAAACTGCATGTGTAGTTGTTGCCCCGCCCAGCGCCTAACTGGAGACACGGTTCCGATATAATTTCGTCTGTTGACCATATCTACTTATTTATTTTATCTATGGTTCGACCCATATTTATCCCATATACGACCAAAATACAACAATTCAAAACATTTCGATTTTTTTTGGATGTTAAAGAGCTTTTGTTGTTGCCTGAGGTAACAACAGAAGAAACTGAAAATATGGATCTACAGGAGCTGCAGGCAGGAGTTGACGATCCATTAGCGTAATAGCGTGACAGATTTAGTGATATTGTTATTGTTTATGAAATAATGATGTTTATTTTGCAAATGGGTTATAAATAACACTTTTACACGTCATTTTTTTTTCGTAAATGTAAACTAGATGAGACCAGTGTTTCCTAACTGACTACTCTGAGAAGAAACACTGAAACAAACTCAGAGGTCAACGTCTCTTTTAAAGTCCATACAATGTGTAGTAATCAAATCATATGAGAGCCATGTAGGTTTATGCCTGTGGCGCCCTTTAAAGGACAGAATCATACAGATATGAGCAGCGGGCCTAGACAAAGTCCATTTTCTGTAAGCGTTAACGCCAACGGAAAAATTAAATTGTATGGAGTTGACATTTACTAACACGTGACAATTACGTGACATGTGGTTAGCAAATGTCAACTCCATACAATTTAATTTTTCCGTTGGCGTTAACGCTTACAGAAAATGGATTTTGTCTAGGCCCGCTGGCCCGTCCAAACAGTGCAAGCATTTGTCAAATATCGCGTAGCTAAGTAAGTAGTTTGAATTGAGTTAGTAAAATAAGTCGTTTCATTAAAATAGTCCTTATCAGGACTGCATAAAATAGTCCTTTTCAGGACTACCTGAAATAGTCCTTTTCAGGACTTCTAAAAATAGCCCTTTTCAGGGCTTTATCCATTTCTAACCGTTTCTTTTAAGATGAATCGTCAAAAACATTAAGAAAAATCGACTTAAAAATTAGAAACTGAATCATCGTAAGCGCCAAGGCCGCAGGGATATGCAAGCAAATTATATGTCGTCGTATTAAGGGCAACAAGTACTTACTAGAATATAAGGTTTGGTTGCTATACTTTGATACCAGCCGGAGAAAAAAAATTAAAATAGATTTTCTCCTATACATTTTTTTTTCAATATTTTTTTTTAACGTGAATTAGCAATTTTATCGAAAAATTGTAGTAATAAATATTGATCAGCGTTGTGTATACTATTCGATACCATTTTTTGTTTAGTGAAATAACCATCTTCGATCGAAAGTCCATCATTTTGAAAATCCGGACCACTGGGTGGCGGGAGCGTGTCCTCGGGGGGCCCCCCGCGGGGCGGGGTTTACGCACGAGCTTCCTTTTTTGGCAGGATCGGGTCGTATTTTGCCACGTGATTACTTTAGGTACTGTTTACAAGTTCATTCGCCTCTTGCGGCTCAGTGTACATGATAAATGTATTATATTGGACAATAACGTCAGCAATTTAGATTATAGGTTTTTCACATATTTGGGACGAGAATCGAATACTGAATACCCTCCCTCAATAAGTCCCTCGTTTAACCGAACATACTGTATACATGAATTCATACTGGTCGAATACAGAACCTCCTTTTTGGAAGTCGGTTAAAAATAAAGTAAAGTTGGGGTGTATGAGTATGAGACTGAATAGTGTTGCGATGTGTATGTTATACGTGGGCGAATGCCTAGAGTGTTTGTGTTTAGATGTTGGTTAGAAAAAGTGTTATTTACAACTTATTTGCAAAATAAATACGATTTATTTAAAGAATAGTTACTATATGTAACAAAGATAGTTGTTTGTATAATACTGCTGAAATTACACATGCAAAATACGATTATTTTAATAAGTTGAGCATTTAATTTAATCATATTATTATTGTTACAGATTTCAAATTATCAACAGAGACTGTACCAAAAGAAGATTTGGGTCAAGCAGATACAATTAAAGATTCGAAAAAAGATGTTCTTAATTATATCCAAAACAGCAATGACCTTGTCGCCACCAACCCTTTTCATGCTTCAGATACTTTAGAGACTCAAAAAGTATCAGAACGTTTGTATGAAAATATAATTATACTTGGAACAAAACCTAATTTTGACTGTCAAAAAAATAATCATACTAGTATAAAAAAAGAGCCTAGGGTAACAGTAGAGAATATAAGTTCTTTTTTGAATAGCTGTAAGCGATATTGTAAGATATGTCTAATATTATTTCCAAAAGCAAATATTTTTAATCTCCATAGGTTTAATATACATACTGAAAAAACTTTAATATCAAGAATGGGAAGGAAAGTTAGTAGATTATTTAAGTGTAATGTTTGTGGCAAGTCATTATCATCTCAAAAAACTCTATGGTCACACTTCACAAACCTCCATGGAGATGTTAAAGCTTCATGGAATATTAAAAGTAAAACAGTAGAAAATTCGGACAATAAAATAGTTGCTAATGAAGCGTCTCCAAGTAAAGCATCTACAGGGTTTCCTTGTTTTCATTGTAAACAATTGTTTCCACGACAGAGTTCTTTGATTGAACACCTATATGAAGTTTTGGAGCCAAATAAAATAGAGCCTAGTGACAACGCGAATTCATCAAATGCAAAGCAAAGAAAAAAAGAGGTTCTTAATGACGGTGTGCGTGTTGATAATTTTAATGATTCAAATGCCAGCTTTAAGAGTAATGTTGTAGTAACTAATAGTCCCCATAGTAGTCATAAAGATGATACTGATAAAAGTAGCTCACCTGGTAACCAACCACAAACACATAATCTAAGGAGACCATCATTAGAGAGCGTTATTGAACATGGCAACGAATATATCAAGACTAAAAAAAGGAAAAGTAATAGTGAGCCAGTACGAAACGGAGATACCCAATTAAGAAAGATAATAAAAACCAAGCAATGTAACGAATTTACAGAAAAAGTCACTAGCAAAACGGAAATGAAATCAGCACACATAGAAACATCAAATATAACAAACAAAATTAAAATGAAACCAAGGAAAGATACAAACAATTTAATTTCTTCCAAGAAACCATCGCATTCCAAGTTTTATAAATGTTTTATTTGTTCTAAATATAATGTGACATTCAAGTTTTATTCCCTACATATGATGAATGACCATAACGTTCAAGAAGTACCTCCAGTAAAAAAGGTACCATTTGACTCACAGTGCAAATTTTGTCCTTCAAAATATTCAGGAATTAAATCTTATAATGTTCATTTGCATAAATATCATAAGGAGTTACAAAAAAGAACTTATTTACCACGTGAAGAGCAACTAAATAATAAAAATCGCATAGTACTAGACATACGAAAACAGTTTGCGTTGAAAAGTATTTTATATAAATGTATGGAATGTGATTTATATTTTTTGTCTTCAAATTCAGCCATGGACCATTCTAAACACTTGGGAAATATGGATACTTGGAAATGTTCAGCTTGTCAAAGACATTTTAGTAAAGAAAATATGGTACTGCATGAAAAACAACACACTTTTTCCCAAACATTCATTGTGCACAGTATAACGGAATCTGTATTTAATCGGTTGTTATACAAATGTTCTAATTGTACGGTACATTTTACTGAAAAATCCTTTTTTCTCCACTTTCTCAAATGTGGTTCAGACACACCGAATTCATTATACTGTAAAGTTTGTGACATTATAATTAACAGAAACGATATGGAAGGACACGGACTAAACCACAAAGAAAAAAAACTACAATGTTGCGATTTTATCATAATCGAACCCGATATAATAGATGATGGACTTCAAAGTCCAAATACAAATGAAACTACTAACAACGAATCCAATGTAATAGATGGCAAACTTCTAATTCCAGACACAAATAAAAAGATAAACTACGCATCCGATATGATAGAAAAGAGACGCGGGAGTCCAAAAACATCCATTAAAAAAATAAGAAAATCCGAAATAGATGACAGTAATTTAGCTAGAAAGAAAAAAAAACAATCCGCTTTGGTCGACCGAAGATTCAGAAGACTAAACAGAACTAAAACAAAAAACAAGATCATGAAAAGATACGTGAATAGTCGGTTTAGAAATGAACGTTTACTGGATTATTCTAGGTTTGCCTTGAGCTTTTGCCATACCTGCAAATGTTTTATTGGCAATATGAATTTACGAAAATTACATGTAGAGGGCAAATGTGGTCATATGCTCAAATTAGTTTGTAAAGGCTGCGGTCTGCTGTTGACAACAAAAACTCATGAAACACATAAAGAAAATCATAAGAAAAAGCAAATAAGTTTGCATGATTATTTATTTTACGATCTCAAAACTGGAAAACAAATCTGCCCCCCAATACCCGAGTATCCTAAATGCAACTCGTGTGGAGTACGCTTTTTAAGAAACTTTCATGTAAGAACACATGCATGCCAAGACCAGGATTATATTACTTGCAATGTTTGTTTCATGAAACTAACTGAAGATGTTTACAAATTGCATATGAATTTTCATAGTTATGCAATACCGAGTGTAAGTACTAAACTTCAAAATAAAGCTCTCCAAGAAAACTCTGCTGATGAAGTATCATATGTGGAGCGAAATTCAAATGTTTCAGATCATTATTATGTTATAGACTTTTATTACACATGTAAAAGTTGTCAATTGACAGTTAATACATATGATGCCGTTGTGCAGCATTGTCATGACCATTACGATTCTGATGTGGTACAATTGCATACGCAGAAATGCCCAAATTGCACTTTACTATTACAAATAAGTGATTTCAAAAGTCATTTGAATGGAAGATGTAATAACGACTCCATTAAAGTAGTTGATTTCGATCCTTTCTATTTTCGCCATAACAATGACTTTTGGACAAAACACATTTTTGCATATGTAGCAGATGAAGATATCATTAAAATTCTTCGTAGTTCTATATATAGGTATGAATGCAGACTTAAAATGGAGACAATTCAGTCAGGATCGTCAAACTCCGTGCTGTACAAATGTGATAAATGCAAAGTTTTTATTGATCCTAAATATTTGTATATGCACGCCGTAAATACGAGGGAAAAATATTGTGGAAAATTAAGAAATCACCCTTGTGCGTTATGTGGTTTGTGTTTTAGTTCTAATGCTTATAAAACAGCCCACGAAGAAGAGCACGAAAGTATAGAAATGACATTAAAGTCGCACAAAATAGTATTATATAATAAGGAGGAGCATGAAAGTTATAATAAAGTAATGTATGATGCATCTTATCGTTACATCTTACACCAATGTAGAAACTGTGAAAGGGCTGTTGATAAATTTGATCGTAACGCTCATATTTGTGACAAAATAAATTTGAAATTATGTTCATCTTGTGGTTTACTAATTGATAAGCATGATTTTGACTTGCACTTTATAAGACACGAAGAGCTAGACAAATTTGACATCGAGAATATAATTGTAGTAAAGTTTGGAAAACCACAACTATGTTATCAAGGTAAAAAGAAGCTCAGCTCTACTTTTAATGGTACTAAATATGATTATACTATGTATAAATGTATGAAGTGTGGCTTATGCCTGAGTACGAAAAAGTGTATATCCAAACACATTTGTGTTTTCGATAGTTCAAAATGTAAATGTTCTAAATGTGGATTGTATTTCACCGAGTTAGATTATAAAACTCATTTCAAGATTCATGAAAGTAATTTGAATTTTGACGAATTAAGTATGAATATAATAACTATCGATCCAGCGTCAGCGGGACTCCCTGGCGATCTTAATGGCACATTGGGGGAAAACAATGACCTCGACAAGCAGTCAGAATTTACAGAAAATACAAGTGATAGCTCGGAAAAACGAGAGGTAATTTATAAATGTGATTGCGGTTTACATTTTTTGGAAGAAGTCAATGCTCAACAACATGCAAATAACTGTAATTCTCGGATGAAAATTTCAAAGCAAAATTGCGTTAAATGTGACTTATTGTTTACTCCGGGGGAGTTATTTAATCATTTACTGAAACACCACTGTGACAAGAAGTTGCAGTTCAAGTTTGATTTAGTTCACGTAAGTGCTAATGAAAAATAGTAAAGAATCTGGTAAAATGTGATTTATGTAAGAAATTTAAAACTTCTTCATGCGACATTGGTCAAACAAAGTATGTAGGTACCCAATATGTAGGCTACAATATGTAATTTATGTCTGTTTTCAAACCTATTTTATACATAATCGTAAGCTTAAGTGGTCTCTGTTGGATTGCTACACTTGACGCAAAGTCGAAATTTGGAAAAAACATTTCAATCAATTGCGCTTTCCTTGTAGGAAAGCAATGAAGTGTATTTCTCACCTAGGTTACATATACAATTTATATTATTATTACGTGTAAGTGAATAAACATTACATTTGAAGCGACATAAGTACTCCGAATATGAAATTTTATGTACGGTTGATATTTTCTGAATGCAAGACTTTCCATTATTAGGTGATATAGTTATCATCTAAAATGATTTTATGTTACATAGAAATATAATAATGTACGTACATATTACCAGTGGATTGTACAAGTTATGAACACTCGTCCAACAGTTATGTTGATTTATATTACATTTCTTAACTACTGGTATTATTTTATATGTAAATAGGTGCTGTGCCATGGAAACTACCTACACCAGATAGGTACTTTACATGGATAACTTTTTGTAAGCGATTCCGTGTACTAACCATATTCCTAGCAAGTTCGCTAGTTTAAACTGGGAATCGCCAAAACGTGTTAGGATTTTACGAATCTCCAAACAAAATTCGTTCACGTGTTCGTGATTTCGTGAAAGAAGAACACTGCCTTAGGTTAGAAAATCTATTAAACTGTAAGTTTTGAGCGAAAACATTAAATGTTTGTTTGGGGACTTTGTTATACAATGCAAACTTGTAAATGATATGTACTGTAATTTTTATAGTTTAATTTAAAAAAATATGAAGTATAAACCGTTTTCAATTTCCAATTTGTTTGTCCCAATAGTGTAGAATTGTAGATGGTCATTCTCATTGCGTAGTTTTTTTTAACTTCACAAAAGATTTAAATTTTAGTTGTAATATGTGTAAGCCTGTAGATAGATGTACGTGAAAAATAAAAACATTTTTTTTTCTAAAACATACTTATGTAATCTAAATATTTATCTTCATTGTCTATACCTACATTGTTGTCATTCAATGGGAAGGGTAGCCTTCTCGAAAGAACTCTCTGGGCCCTAGATTCGACAAACTGTGTAAAAGCATTTTGTACTGCTGCCTCTTGAGAAGAACATTTTTTAACTCGCAGAAAATTATCGAAATCACGAAAAAAAAAATAGAAACCCGTTGGAGCAACGTCTGGCGAGTATGGAGGATAACAATGTATTCACTTGAAATTTTGTATATAAATTCCTCAAGTGACGTAAATTATAGATAAACCCTTAGCCCCCCCCCCCCCCCCTTTCTTACCCAGAGAGGTGTTCAGTTTGTATGGAGCTTTTCATTGGCAACATATAGGCTATAATTGATTTTGAAGATCGGAATACTTGATGTGGAATCATAGCAGCCCAGCTAAACTATATGGGCTATAAATATAATGCCTTAGAAAAAGTTGTTTAGTGTGATGATAAGCATTTCCTATTGACGGAATAATATCAAATAGTGATGTGTCAACTCGATTTACTAACTCGAGTTGGGCTTAGATCGAGTCAACTCGAGTTCAATTCTCTTTAACTCGATTTAGTCGATTTGAATACTCCCGCCCTAGCGCGTCAGCAGAATGACAGACTGAGATGGCGCCAAGTTTGCCGATCATTTATGACTATATTCATTCATTTAATGCGCTACAAATGTCAATGTCACAACATTGCGTTGTTGCAGATTTGAGGTTATTTTGGAGTAAAACATATAATAGTGTATTACATTCTCTTTGTTTTGGAGTGCCGGTTGTTATTGTTGTTAGTTTTTCGAATTATTAGGTACTGTAGGAAAAAATGCCGGGACCTAAAAGGAAATCTGTTGTTTGGGATGTATTTGAATTGCCAGTGAGTGGACATGCTAAGTGCAAACAGTGTTCAGATTCAAACAAATATAGTTTCGTTGTTAATTAATAGAAATACTTTATTTATGTTACGAAAATTTAGTCCTAAATACATAAAACATAAATAAATGATAAATAAATACATTTCTTTTTTATTTAAATTCTACCTACTTTAATTATAATGGTCCCCATACATATTTATGCTGAATCTATTCAATTTTTTTTAAATATTGTTACGAAAACATCATTTACTCAGTTTCATTTCACCTATTTAACTCGAGTTACGTGAATTTCAACTCGAGTTGTGTTTATTCCGAGTTGGCACATCACTTATATCGAAGGTCTGGCGCATTTGATGTGGAACCCTACAGTGCGTTTTTTAATCTCGGAGACAAAGTTGACATTACGTCGGTTGCAGTGTCTCCATATCGACGGTTAAAAGGTAATTGGGCGGGCATAAGCAACATTTCGGTCGAAATTGACTTATGAATGCCATTCTACTTAAAATTTTCCGCTCTTTCGAATGCGCCAATTCCCATTGCTCTGTGATGACTTTTTGTCACGTATGCCCAAGCAAAAATTGCGTTTTGTAGAAAATTGTATCCATTTTTCTAAAATATCAAACTTTAAACTGCTCTCCTGAACAATTTGATTTTTGTCGCTTATACCTATTATCTTTTAACCGTCGATATGTAAATCGAGAGTTACCGTGTTGCTAGGGTAAAAAATACGGAGTTTCTAGACCAAATTACGGTGAATTTACTAAAAGTGTACCGTGTAATTTTTCAAAGGAAAAAAAAAACAACATTATTATGAAATGAAGCAAAACCTATTTGCTTTTTAAATTATTAACAAAAAAAATAACTTGTGAAACATGCAAAATTATTTTAGTTTACACCATTCAGCTTTAAACTTTTGTTTATAATGCTTACTTTTTATTCCAGCTCTAGCTGTTTTGGTAGAAAAAGTTGGTCTTGTTTGGCTATCATTACTTTCAGTATCACTCTCCATTGGACCGATTTAAGCAAAAATTATCCAACCCGCAACCTCGACTATTTCGAATTTTTGTGATCTATGAAGGCACTCCAAATAAGGTATTATATTTTAACATATCAAAGACATAACTCTAAGTTAAAAATCCATATGATCCAACCATTGATATACAAAAAAACCAAGATGCACAGTCTCGAAGAAAAGTGACGCTCGAAACTGTCGCCAAACACTCACCACCTACCTAGTAATAGTTATGCTATAAGTATAAAATATGTTTTTGTAAATGCCATCTTATGAAAATTGTTTAATAGTTTTTTTTCTCCTTCTTTGGCAACTGAGCCGGTGTCGACTATTCTGCCAGTGTCATGTTATGACGGCAGCGAGGGTAGGCCGTCTAACTTTGTACTTTGTGGTAGCTGTTAGTTCAGCTGCAAAGACGAACACATAATCTATTATATACAAGCTACGATGTACTATACTATATACAGGGTTAAAGGAAAAGTCGTGCTAGATCCGTTAGGGGCGTGGAGTAGCCATCATTTCTGACTTATTTCACTATGAAACACTCTACCCTAAACTTAACCCTTTTCGAGATATTCGACATTTAATTTTTTTATTAAAAATTGCCTATTTTAAGCTACTCAATTTAATTTTGTTTACCTTGTGTGTCTTATTATTATTATTATTGCATTTTTATCTATACTTATAATAAATCTGTAGAGAGGTCAATTCTGTACATGAAATATATTTCCAAAATAACTATCAGGGGGTGATTAAGGATCGATACTCATGCCAAAAATGCAATCAGTTAAATTTTTGTCTATCTGTCTGTCTGTCTGTCTGTCTGTCTGTATAACCGTTATAGAAAAAAAACTACTCGACGGATTTTAACGAAACTTGGTACAATTATTTTTCATACTCCTGAGCGGGTTATAGTATACTTTTCATCACGTTACAATCAATAGGAGCAGAGCAGTGAAGGGAAATGTTGGGAAAACGGGAGAAGTTACTCCATTTTTTAAGCTTCCGTCGCGTGTGCAATCTTAATGGTTAAAGCTACACAAATCATTTCATGACGGAAATGTTCTCCTTAAAATAATATAAAAAATATCCCACGACAGCATATGTCTAACTTTTATGGTTGACTCACAATAACACGTGTAACTCCCGATAGCTTAGCGGTTCGAAGCTTTCTGATTATAATATTTGTCTACTCTTACGTTTATAACACTCTCAGTCACCCCTAATTGAAAAAGTTAACATTATTAACTATTCCATAAAAAAATTGGCCAAGTGCGAGTCAGACTCGCCCATGAAGGGTTGCGTAGTAACTATAACATAATATGCAAAATTTGACGAAAAAAAAACCTTACAAATTTCTTAAAACTAGCTTATTTACATTTTTCACAACTGCGCCAAATAAATTTGTTTTGAAAAAAAACCTTACAAATTTCTTAAAACTGGCTTTTTTACATTTTTTACAACTGCGCCGAATAAATTTGTTTTTCATAGTGTTTGTATGAATTACAAAGTTATATTTGCGGTTTTAGAAAATATGCTGTATCTCAAAAACTGTTGAACTGATTTCGTTCAAACTAATTTTGGTTGAAAGTTTATATTAAGATCTACAGACATATATTTTTTTAGATTTTTCACTCCATTATTATAGAAGTTAGAGGTTGTGTCCGCCACACACACATTTTACCACTTTGGAAGCTTATATCTTTTAAACGATTGACTTTATGGAAAAGTGGTTTTAGAAACCCCAATGTCGTTTTTAAAGAACTGTCTATAGATAACACACATGCATCGATTTCATGAAAAAAAATATTTTCAGGTTTAGTTCCATGTATGGGGAGCCCCCCTTTATTTTAAATATTTTTTAATTTTTTTTCTCAAAATCGGAAAGCGGTTCACAGAATACATCTACCTATCAAGTTTCACATGTATAGTCCTAATAGTTTAGGAATAAAATTGCTGTGACAGACGGATGGACGGACAGACAGACAGACAGACAGACGGACAGACATGTCGAAACTATAAAGATTCCGTTTTTTGCCATTCGGCTACGAAACCGTAAAAAGAATCATATAAATCGGTATAGAAACACCAAAGTTATACATGAAATACGCTTATAATAATAAGCCATCGCGCGTGAATACTGAATCATGCTATAAGGATTATTTTTGAGAATCGGTCGCCGCGCTCGACGCGTCTCGCGGTCGAAGCGTTCTCTAGGTACTTAAGCCTCATGTGAACGTGATCTAAACAATATTACCAATACATTAACTTACGCTGACGGAGTCGCGGGCACAGCTATATTGTATCATTACGCTAAGGCCAATAGGAGCGGAGCGCCAATGAAGAATGCTTCAAAATCGGGGTTAAATTTAACGTTAGCCCAAAGTAACTATTCCACGCGGACGAAGTCGCGGGCAAAAGCTAGTATGTGTAATAAGATGCTTTAGGACGTCAATCATTAAAATAGTGCATAAGTTAATTGAATAGGCCGTAGTAGACAAGTGAAAGAAAAGAAATTAAAAAAATATTAGAAAGTTTATTTTTCTCTAAGGGATATCTAAAAAAAATATTATGACAGTTGTTCGGTAGATGTGTTTTAATATATCTACGTTTCATCAGCTATCTAACGAGGTATAACAATCTAGAGTTTTATTTAAATGCATTTAAAAAAACTTAGCTTCATAGGCGACAGTGGAGAAGAAAATTAATACTTAGCCCTAAAAAGTAAAATAAAACAATAGGTAAGCATGAAATGTCATTTATTAAATCAGGTTTTCACACAATTTTTTCTTACTCTACAGATCATGTTCAACATGGCCGCCTCTGTTTCTAATACATTGTCGCATCCTTCTACGGAGACCAGTCTTCACTACTCCAGTGGTCAACGTTGTCCTCATTTGATTTGCTGCATCCACAATCCTTTCTCTTAATTCTTCCACAGATGAAACTGTATGGCTCGCTGTAGACAAGACTTTTCATGCGCCCCCACACATGAAAATCCATGGGGGTTAGGTCCGGACTTCTTGCTGGCCATGGCAACTGCCCACCTCGTCCTATCCATTTTTTTGGATAATTTGTGTCCAGCCAGTCTCTGACACTTCTCCTGAAATGGGCAGGGCAGCCATCATGTTGGAATCACATGTCCCTGATCAAGTTGAGTGGAAGATCATCCAGCAAATTACTCAAGTCTCCTCTCAAAAAGTTTTATTTCAGATTCATTTAGAGGGGCAATGCTTTAGTCGAAATAATTGTGCAACCCCCCCCCCCATTTCCCCCCCCTTTTTTTATATTTTTATTCACAAGCACGCGAGGTGCTTGCACCTCGCGCAACACGCAAATACTAAACCCCCCATCTCCCCCCCCCCATTTTTTTTTCTTTTTTTTTTTTCTCAAGCACGCGAGGTGCTTGCACCTCGCGCAACACGCAAATACTTGATTTAGAGGGGCAAGGCTTTAGTTTTTTTCACAAGCACGCGAGGTGCATGCACCTCGCGCAACACGCAAATACTAGTTATACTATATAAAGCTAAATTACCACTGACTGACTGACTGACTGACTCACTCACTCATTGACATAATTGTTCTCCCAGATGGTGGATGGGGAGGTGGGTATATTTTGACAGATTCGTAAACAAGTAACTCTCAAACCTACGGGAAAAGTGCCAAACCTCCCCTTTTCCCCCCCCTTCTCCCCCCCCCCCCCCTATCGTATCTCGGAAACTACGAGACCCGTATTTTTTTCTTTTTACGGATTCGTATAGAGGAGGCTCGGTAAAGTAAAAACCATTTTTCAAAGTCCCCCCCCCCGCCCCCCTTCTCCCCCCCTTTAGGCGGATCTCGGAATCTGAGAGACTTGGAACATTTTTTTTTTCAGATTCATTTAGAGGGGCAATGCTTTAGTCGAAATAATTGTGCAACCCCCCATTTCCCCCCCCCCCTTTTTTTTTTTTTTTCACAAGCACGCGAGGTGCTTGCACCTCGCGCAACACGCAAATACTAACCCCCCATCTCCCCGCCCTTTTTTTTTCACAAGCACGCGAGGTGCTTGCACCTCGCGCAACACGCAAATACTAAACCCCCCATCACCCCCCCCACTTTTTTTTTTTGTTTTTTTCACAAGCACGCGAGGTGCTTGCACCTCGCGCAACACGCAAATACTAGTTATACTATATAAAGCTAGATTACCACTCACTGACTGACTGACTGACTGACTCATTGACATAATTGTTCTCCCAGATGGTGGATGGGGAGGTGGGTATATTTTGACAGATTCGTAAACAAGTAACTCTCAAACTTACGGGAAAAGTGCCAAACCTCCCCTTTTCCCCCCCTTCTCCCCCCCCCCCCTATCGTATCTCGGAAACTACGAGACCCGTATTTTTTTCTTTTTACGGATTCGTATAGAGGAGGCTCGGTAAAATAAAAACCATTTTTCGAAGTCCCCCCCCGCCCCCCTTCTCCCCCCCTTTAGGCGGATCTCGGAATCTAAGAGACTTGGAACATTTTTTTTTTCAGATTCATTTAGAGGGGCAATGCTTTAGTCGAAATACTTGTGCAACCCCCCCCCCCATCACCCCCTCCCTCTGTTTTTTTTTATCACAAGCACGCGAGGTGCTTGCACCTCGCGCAACACGGAAATACTAAACCCCCCCCATCACCCCCCCCCCCTATTTTTTTTTCACAAGCACGCGAGGTGCTTGCACCTCGCGCAACACGCAAATACTAAACCCCCCCATCACCCCGCCCCAATTATTTTTTTTTTATCACAAGCACGCGAGGTGCTTGCACCTCGCGCAACACGCAAATACTAGTTATCTGTTATAAATTTAGATAGGAGGTTAATTAATTTAGGAGAAAAGTGGGTAAGAAGGGTATGGAAGCTGGTTGGAAGAGGAATACTGCATTTGGGAAGTTTTTGGTATAAATCAAAGGATCTATTGTTTATAGAGCAGGAGAAGAAAATATGATCTAGGGTACCCTCAGCAAGGCCGCACTTGCACAGGGAGCTGTCACGGACATGTATTTTATACAAGAATACTGGGCTACAACAATGTCCGAGTCTAAAGTCTGCAGAGTGACTCGAAGTGAGTCGAATCGACGAAACAGTCTTCTTCGACAATTTAAGAAATTTAAAAAACCAAGGTTACCTCTGACTTTCAGGCTGTATAGCTGCATAGTACTTTCCTTTGGTTTTGGAGGTTGACTTCCATGTTTCCGTCCACAAGTTAAATAACTTTGGTCTGGCACCATTCTGCAAATCGTAGTTTTGTGCTACGTAGTGCTTTCGATTAGCCGGATTCGATGTGGCATACTTTGCTAACGAATCAGCGCACTCATTGCCAACAATACCCGAGTGGCTGGGATCCAGGCTATCTCGATATCTAAGCCGTTTTGGGAGCAATCAAATGTCAAGTTCTTTATATCTACAATTATTTGACTATTAATTTTACTGTGAAGTTGATTTTGTTTTAAGGCCTGGATACTACTACGGGAATCTGAAAAAATGACTGATCTTGTTATTTGATGGGATTTTATATAGTGTATGGCTTCTAAAATACCAATACACTCCCCTGTAAACACTGATGCTTCTGGTGGACATTTAAATAATAAAGCAATTTTTGATATTTGAAAGTAAACAGCAACCCCTGTGGATTCGGTATCAGATAGTTTTGAAGCATCAGTGAAAAATAAATTCCATCCTTCCCAATACCGCTTAACAGCTGACTCAAAGTCATCTCTAGGGTTTTGGGAATTCTTTGATATGCCCAGTCCCAAAACGGCTTTGGGTTCGAAGTGAATCGTTTCATATGCGGTGGTGAAGACCGGGAGAGTTGAGTATTGACAAATTGGCGTGGAGAGTTGTTTAAGCTCTCTGGTGCCTATTTGTCAATAGAGGAATTGTTTTATTATTCCAGTAGGGAGAGGTATTAAATTATAGGTCGATTTGTTCTAAAATTGGGAGTAAAGGATGGGATGAAAGTGAAAAAGCTTTAGTGAGGAAGCGATCTGCCAGGTATTGTCTCCTAAGGTGAAGAGGTGGTTCTGCACATTCTACTTGAAGCGCATTTATGGGAGTGGATTTCATGGCCCCAATGACAATTCTTAGACATTTTGACTGAATACTAATCAATTTCTTAAGTGCTTCTTTGTTGCAGGGCTCTAACAAAAAGCTGCAGTAATCTATAGCACTTCTGGTCAATGCGTTATAGATCAGTTTAAGGGTGTAGGGGTGAGCTCCCCACCACACCCCAGCCAAGGCCTTGAGAACCGATATAGATTTTTCGCATTTTTTTACCACATTGTTAATACGATCAACTCCAGTCTGCCTTGACTCTAAAGTTACTCCCAAAAACCTAGCGTTATTCTTAACTGGGATGCTTTGTCCATCAATATTTATATCAATTGGGGGTACAAAACGCTTGCGGGTAAAGATGACCGCTGTACTCTTTGGCGCATTTAATGACAGACCATGATCAAGAAGCCATTGGTTTAGAGAGGACAGAGAGACATTCATTGAAAGAGCGGCATGCTGAATGGAACTGCCACAGACCAACAAAGCAATATCGTTAGCATACTGAAGGATTTTGCAGTTGAAGTTAAGAGATGAGGGCAAGGTAGCTGTATAAATATTGTATAATGGGGGACTAAGAACAGATCCTTGAGGTAATCCTCTCCAGACAGTTCTTTGTTCGGAGTCAGCCCCAGGGATTCTTAATTTAATTGTGCGGTTGGAAAATATGCTACCAATAATGCGAGAAATCCTACCCGGGATTCTCATCGCTGGGAGTAGTCTCCTGTTTTCAACCAACCACACTAACCGATTTTTTATTAAATGTTCCAAAAGTTTCAAGAGTATGGACGATAAATAGTGTTGCCCAAGCGAGAGTCTCGCAAGAGTCTTGCAATTAGCGATTATCCTATTGCTATTTATTAAACGGTAGTTGAGATCTCAGAACAATGTAACAGACTCTGTTACATTGTTCTGAGATCTCAACTACCTGAGATCTCAGAACAATGTAACAGACTCTGTTACATTGTTCTGAGATCTCAACTACCGTTTAATAAATAGCAATAGGATAATCGCTAATTGCAAGACTCTTGCGAGACTCTCGTTTGGGCAACACTAACGATAAAGCGATGGGTATGTATGAGTAATGGTCATTAGGATCTCTGCCTGGTTTTAATAACGGAATAACAACTTGAACCTTCCACCCTGTGGGAATGAAGCCGGATATAAAGCAGAAATTAGCCAAATCCAGGTAATATTCGTGGGTTCTTGGACCCGCTTTAGAAATAAAGGAGTAAGTGAATCCATCCACTCCTGGGGCAGAGTCTCTTACATGGGATAGTACGGTTTTTAGTTCGTCCAAGCTAAACGGTTTGTTCATAGGGTCGTCAGTGTTGTCTACATCTTCAATGCCAACACTAGCGTCTTCCTTAGTTGGAACATAAGCTGGAGCGATTTTAGAGAAAAACCGGTATCCCAGTTCCTCCGTGATATTATTCGAAGAGATGGGTGCTAAACTGCTCCTAAAGTGTTTAACTTTACGCCAAACTATCGAAACCGGAGTGGATGGACTCAGCGAACTACAAAATATTGCTCAACCTTCGCGTTTCTTTCTTTTAAAGAATTTTCTGGACTTAGCTAATATCTGCTTGAAAGCAATGAGGTTGTCCAGGTTTATATCGTTGTTAACTGTCTTCTCAGCCTCGTTCCTGGCAAGGAAAGGGAATGCACTAACATGGTCAGGCCATGTTAGTGCATTCCCTATCCCACCATGGGGGGGAAGGAAGTTTACCGGAGTGGGGATTTTTGGAAGGGAGGCAGTAATCTGCTGTGGAAGAGATAGTGGAAGAAAAGGATAAAAAACACTCATGGGTATTATCCTCATTCACTTTTGGCAGGGCTGATATTCTTAAATCTAAAATTTTGGAATACAGATCCCAATCTGCTCCATTAAGTTGGTGTTTTAAAAGAGGAGGGGAAACTTTGATGGCAGTATTTTTGGAAGGGAACTCAATTATGATGGGATAATGATCACTTCCATAGGTCATATCCAAGCGACGCCAAATGAGGAGACTAGATATATTGGGTGAACAGAATGTCAAGTCAACACAGCTATTCTAGCTATTCGGGTCTGCTGTGAGCTTCGGTTGAGTGCGGACGTGTGTCGTGTTGAATCCCAATCTTTTTGTTGATTGGTCGCTTAGTTCAATTTTGAATTCCTTGTCCTACTTTAAGTGTTTTTATGGACAAACCACACCTACTGGGCGTACCTAGAGTGAGATAGATAAATATTTAAGTGCTTCAAGTCAAATTCCCAAATCAAAATTTGTTGTGATTCGGTAAGATTTGAACCACCTACCGCAGAGGTGAAGTGGCGTGGAGGAGACTGCGTTTACCACTGAGCCACCAAGACAGTCTCCGGCGTAAGCGAAATACATAGTCACGAGCTACGAGTTAACCCACCCCCTCCCACCCTCCTCTCCAAGCTGGAAAATATCGGTATACGAGGCATTGTACATAACCTCTTCGAAAGTTACCTAGTGAGAAGAAAAATTTGTGTTAAAATAGGTTCACACATCAGCGGGGAGGAGACCATATCTTACGGAGTGCCACAAGGTAGTGTCATTGGCCCAACATTATTTTTAATATATATAAATGATCTCTGCACCTTAACCTTACCCACTGCTAGTATATTTACATATTCCGACGATACCGCCATTGTGGTGCATGGTAAAAACTGGTCCGAAGTAAAAACAAACGCTGAAATATCCCTACAAATCGTGAAAGAGTAGTTAAACAAAAACCTACTAACACTTAACCTCCAAAAAACAAACTATATTCCCTTCACGATTAGTTCGAAAACGAAACCCCCAGAACTTACACTATCAAAGCCCATACGTGTCTAGATCCCACAACATGCACTTGTCCATCACTGCCCCAAGCCACATCTGTCAAGTACCTGGGTGTAATGGTTGATGAGGGACTGAAATGGTACAACCAGATAGAGAATACGCGCCTGCAAAGTTAGGAAAACTATTCACGTATTCAAATCGTTAAGGCACTCTGCTGACCAAGAGATCTTAAAAATGGTATACAGTGCTCTGTGCCAGTCCATCATCAGTTATTGCATTCTAGCATGGGGTGGCTCAGCAAAAACAAAGTTCCTAGATGTGGAACGAGCACAAAGGGCAGTACTTAAAGTAATGTTCAAAAAACCCTTCCGGTATCCCACACATCAGCTATACTCAGAACATAAAATCTTAACTGTGAGACAGCTCTTTGTGCTCAGAGCCACACTCTGGAAACACAAGCAAATACCACCACCAAACCCAGGCAAACGGGGAAATAGGACAAACTGCTCGACCATGTCGCATAAAACCTTTTCCAAAAGACAACTTTACGTGTTGAGCTCAATAATCTATAGAAATATTAATAGAACATCATCTGTAGCTAGTCTCAACAATCACGACGCCAAAAATAAGTTACAAAATCTCCTGTATCTTCTGGACTATGCGCACACCGAGAAACTGCTGTTGCCCTTAATATAAATAATTCTAAAAGTCACAAACACATACCCGGACTTACAAATGTAATGTAAATATACAGCCTTGGCCAAAAGTATTAGGCACCCCAATAAAACACAGATTATACAAAACGTATTAAAAAACAGCTTATATTTTTAACAAAAGCCATGGTAGGGCCGCCAAACGATAATTAAAACACTGGCAAACGAATTTCTATGGGCCATAAAACATCTGGTGAGCAAAACCCATATAATGTGTATTTTCAAAAAAATACTCATAATTATTATCAGTATTCCTTTGCTATTCATAGCGTAAAGAAGCTTCCGTGTGTGATTCAGTGGTGAAATCAACATTCCCCTTTTTCGAAAATGCCAAAAAAAGTGAACTTTGCTACGATTGACGAATTAAAATCCAGTTATTGCATGAACAAGGGAAGTCCCAAGTAGAGATTGCCAAACTTGTAAAATGTTCGCGGTGCGCAGTGCAATCTGCTATTAAACGGTTTGCGGAGACTGGTTCCCACGCAAATAAAATACGGACTGACAGAAAACGCGTGACTACTGAGCGCCAGAACAGGAAACTCATCCGCGATTCTCTACAGGATCGAAAAAAAACTACTTTTGAGCTTGCTGCCGCCCTATCCGACGAAATTGGACACTCCATTAGTGCTCGAACGGCAAGAAGAAAGCTTGCAGATGCGGGTTTAAAGGAGTGTAAAGCAAGAAAGAAGCCATGGCTCTCGGCATATAACAAAAAGAACCGTTTAGAATGGGCTCTACGTCACCAACACTTCACGGAGGAAGATTGGTCAAATATTGTGTGGTCCGATGAATCAAACTTTGAGGTAAGCTTCTATACCATGTCTTAAAAACAATAAAATTGATCGCTCTTATTTTAGTCTGGAGTCATAAAAATTATGAGCACTCATTTAAATTCTTCTTTTTACTATTTTTCCAGATATTTGGAACTGCGGGTGTAACCTACGTGAGGTGGCGCGTCGGCGAGGAATACCATCCAGATTGCGTGGTGCCCACTGTTAAACACGGGGGAGGTAGCATTATGATCTGGGGTTGCATGGCAGCCGATGGCGTTGGCGAAATGTTCGTTTGCAAAGGCAGGATGAACAGTGAAAAGTACATAAATGTGCTCGAAACTGCGCTATTGCCTTCGCTTACACGCATTTTCGGTGACACCAACTTAGGTGGAGTGAAATTCCAACAAGACAATGCCCCTTGTCATAAATCAGCGGCCACCATGCGCTGGTTTAGAAACAACAGTGTCGACTTGTTAGAATGGCCGGCGCAATCCCCAGATCTCAATCCTATCGAGCATTGTTCATAGGGTCGTCAGTGTTGTCTACATCTTCAATGCCAACACTAGCGTCTTCCTTAGTTGGAACATAAGCTGGAGCGATTTTAGAGAAAAACCGGTATCC
Organism: Tholera decimalis; assembly: GCA_943138885.2. Lineage (NCBI taxonomy): Eukaryota > Metazoa > Arthropoda > Insecta > Lepidoptera > Noctuidae > Tholera > Tholera decimalis. Next base: position 26,773,482 of record OW964549.2, read on the forward strand.
CAGTTCCTCCGTGATATTATTCGAAGAGATGGGTGCTAAACTGCTCCTAAAGTGTTTAACTTTACGCCAAACTATCGAAACCGGAGTGGATGGACTCAGCGAACTACAAAATATTGCTCAACCTTCGCGTTTCTTTCTTTTAAAGAATTTTCTGGACTTAGCTAATATCTGCTTGAAAGCAATGAGGTTGTCCAGGTTTATATCGTTGTTAACTGTCTTCTCAGCCTCGTTCCTGGCAAGGAAAGGGAATGCACTAACATGGTCAGGCCATGTTAGTGCATTCCCTATCCCACCATGGGGGGGAAGGAAGTTTACCGGAGTGGGGATTTTTGGAAGGGAGGCAGTAATCTGCTGTGGAAGAGATAGTGGAAGAAAAGGATAAAAAACACTCATGGGTATTATCCTCATTCACTTTTGGCAGGGCTGATATTCTTAAATCTAAAATTTTGGAATACAGATCCCAATCTGCTCCATTAAGTTGGTGTTTTAAAAGAGGAGGGGAAACTTTGATGGCAGTATTTTTGGAAGGGAACTCAATTATGATGGGATAATGATCACTTCCATAGGTCATATCCAAGCGACGCCAAATGAGGAGACTAGATATATTGGGTGAACAGAATGTCAAGTCAACACAGCTATTCTAGCTATTCGGGTCTGCTGTGAGCTTCGGTTGAGTGCGGACGTGTGTCGTGTTGAATCCCAATCTTTTTGTTGATTGGTCGCTTAGTTCAATTTTGAATTCCTTGTCCTACTTTAAGTGTTTTTATGGACAAACCACACCTACTGGGCGTACCTAGAGTGAGATAGATAAATATTTAAGTGCTTCAAGTCAAATTCCCAAATCAAAATTTGTTGTGATTCGGTAAGATTTGAACCACCTACCGCAGAGGTGAAGTGGCGTGGAGGAGACTGCGTTTACCACTGAGCCACCAAGACAGTCTCCGGCGTAAGCGAAATACATAGTCACGAGCTACGAGTTAACCCACCCCCTCCCACCCTCCTCTCCAAGCTGGAAAATATCGGTATACGAGGCATTGTACATAACCTCTTCGAAAGTTACCTAGTGAGAAGAAAAATTTGTGTTAAAATAGGTTCACACATCAGCGGGGAGGAGACCATATCTTACGGAGTGCCACAAGGTAGTGTCATTGGCCCAACATTATTTTTAATATATATAAATGATCTCTGCACCTTAACCTTACCCACTGCTAGTATATTTACATATTCCGACGATACCGCCATTGTGGTGCACGGTAAAAACTGGTCCGAAGTAAAAACAAACGCTGAAATATCCCTACAAATCGTGAAAGAGTAGTTAAACAAAAACCTACTAACACTTAACCTCCAAAAAACAAACTATATTCCCTTCACGATTAGTTCGAAAACGAAACCCCCAGAACTTACACTATCAAAGCCCATACGTGTCTAGATCCCACAACATGCACTTGTCCATCACTGCCCCAAGCCACATCTGTCAAGTACCTGGGTGTAATGGTTGATGAGGGACTGAAATGGTACAACCAGATAGAGAATACGCGCCTGCAAAGTTAGGAAAACTATTCACGTATTCAAATCGTTAAGGCACTCTGCTGACCAAGAGATCTTAAAAATGGTATACAGTGCTCTGTGCCAGTCCATCATCAGTTATTGCATTCTAGCATGGGGTGGCTCAGCAAAAACAAAGTTCCTAGATGTGGAACGAGCACAAAGGGCAGTACTTAAAGTAATGTTCAAAAAACCCTTCCGGTATCCCACACATCAGCTATACTCAGAACATAAAATCTTAACTGTGAGACAGCTCTTTGTGCTCAGAGCCACACTCTGGAAACACAAGCAAATACCACCACCAAACCCAGGCAAACGGGGAAATAGGACAAACTGCTCGACCATGTCGCATAAAACCTTTTCCAAAAGACAACTTTACGTGTTGAGCTCAATAATCTATAGAAATATTAATAGAACATCATCTGTAGCTAGTCTCAACAATCACGACGCCAAAAATAAGTTACAAAATCTCCTGTATCTTCTGGACTATGCGCACACCGAGAAACTGCTGTTGCCCTTAATATAAATAATTCTAAAAGTCACAAACACATACCCGGACTTACAAATGTAATGTAAATATACAGCCTTGGCCAAAAGTATTAGGCACCCCAATAAAACACAGATTATACAAAACGTATTAAAAAACAGCTTATATTTTTAACAAAAGCCATGGTAGGGCCGCCAAACGATAATTAAAACACTGGCAAACGAATTTCTATGGGCCATAAAACATCTGGTGAGCAAAACCCATATAATGTGTATTTTCAAAAAAATACTCATAATTATTATCAGTATTCCTTTGCTATTCATAGCGTAAAGAAGCTTCCGTGTGTGATTCAGTGGTGAAATCAACATTCCCCTTTTTCGAAAATGCCAAAAAAAGTGAACTTTGCTACGATTAACGAATTAAAATCCAGTTATTGCATGAACAAGGGAAGTCCCAAGTAGAGATTGCCAAACTTGTAAAATGTTCGCGGTGCGCAGTGCAATCTGCTATTAAACGGTTTGCGGAGACTGGTTCCCACGCAAATAAAATACGGACTGACAGAAAACGCGTGACTACTGAGCGCCAGAACAGGAAACTCATCCGCGATTCTCTACAGGATCGAAAAAAAACTACTTTTGAGCTTGCTGCCGCCCTATCCGACGAAATTGGACACTCCATTAGTGCTCGAACGGCAAGAAGAAAGCTTGCAGATGCGGGTTTAAAGGAGTGTAAAGCAAGAAAGAAGCCATGGCTCTCGGCATATAACAAAAAGAACCGTTTAGAATGGGCTCTACGTCACCAACACTTCACGGAGGAAGATTGGTCAAATATTGTGTGGTCCGATGAATCAAACTTTGAGGTAAGCTTCTATACCATGTCTTAAAAACAATAAAATTGATCGCTCTTATTTTAGTCTGGAGTCATAAAAATTATGAGCACTCATTTAAATTCTTCTTTTTACTATTTTTCCAGATATTTGGAACTGCGGGTGTAACCTACGTGAGGTGGCGCGTCGGCGAGGAATACCATCCAGATTGCGTGGTGCCCACTGTTAAACACGGGGGAGGTAGCATTATGATCTGGGGTTGCATGGCAGCCGATGGCGTTGGCGAAATGTTCGTTTGCAAAGGCAGGATGAACAGTGAAAAGTACATAAATGTGCTCGAAACTGCGCTATTGCCTTCGCTTACACGCATTTTCGGTGACACCAACTTAGGTGGAGTGAAATTCCAACAAGACAATGCCCCTTGTCATAAATCAGCGGCCACCATGCGCTGGTTTAGAAACAACAGTGTCGACTTGTTAGAATGGCCGGCGCAATCCCCAGATCTCAATCCTATCGAGCATCTATGGGGTATTCTGAAGCGTAAGGTCCGAGAGCACAGCATTACATCAAAATCAGCGTTAAAAAATGCTTTGATTCAAGAGTGGGACGCCATAAGTGCAGCCGATTGTAAAAAGCTTGTAAGCACCATGCCCCAAAGAATAGCTGCTGTGATCAATGTGAAGGGTGGGCCAACTAAATATTAGTATCTTTTTGTTATTTTATAAGAATATAGTAATTTGGAAAACAATTTTATTTCATTTTTCACCTTAAACACGAAAAGGTCAGAAAATTTGAAGGTGCCTAATACTTTTGGCCAAGGCTGTATATAATTATAATACAATGTCAACAATTGTACACATGATCACACACACAAACAAACACGCACGTACACACACGCACGCACACACACGCTCACACACATAATCACCCATACACAGTACACACTCCCACGGTTTCTACTTTCTTACACACTCGCAACGCACACGCCCACGCTTACAAATAGTTAATCTCTTATTTTTCTTGTTTATATTCACTGTGTAATATACAAGAAAAAAAAAAAATATGTATATTATCTTTATACCTAGCGATTGTACGATTTCGTACCCTTATGGGTTAAAACTAAGTCCAAGCGACAGTAGAACACTGCCTCCTAAGACACAGGGTATCCTAGTTTAGGAGGCAGGGTTGAAATATTTATGTATGCCTTCCACAAATTGTAAATAAGCTAGTTTTAAGAAATTTGTAAGGTTTTGTCAAATAAATATATTATATAGTTATATAGTATTATTCTGCCCAGGAGCAGACCTGCGTGTAGGACTACCATTGTTAATGACACAAAGATTCAGGTCATCCAGTATATCCAGTAAACCTGTGCCAAAGTTATCACATGTATCTGATCCCCAACGATAGTGGTGACAATTAAAATCCCCCATGACCAATATTGGTCCACTTACACTGCATAACAAATTTTTAATAACAGAAAGATATTCAATTTTTTGATGCGTAATATAGAAAGAAAAATATTTATATCCTCAGCCTTAACAGCAACAACATTTATGTTATCATCAACAAAGGTTAGAGGAATCTGGGAGAATGAAACCTTGCTATTGATGAGTAAGGCACATCCTCCATATCCATCAGGTCTGTCATTACGTACACTGCCAAAACATGATAGCCTGAAATTACTTCCAGGTAGAAGCCATGTCTCAGCTATGCCGCAGACTGATGGTTTAAATTTATTTATTAAAAAAACCGGTCAAGTGCGTGTCGGGCCACGCGCAGTGTAGGGTTCCGTAGTTTTTATAACAGCCAAGTGCGTGTCGTATTCGCTGACTGATCGTTTCGTATCATACTCTAACTAAAAGCCAAACATGACTACCTAACTAATTTGACTTCCTATACAAATCCTCACCTGATCCGACAATTTCGCACGGAAAGTTTCAATTTTTTTTTAGAGATTTGTATAAAACTTTTCATAGCCGGTGTTTTGAATTTAAATACGGACACAGAGCTACACTACTCAATCGTCACAAGAAGCTAGCACGATACAACTGGCGCTTAGCGCCATCTATCGACATTTCTATAGAGTTGTTCGAAATTTTTGAGTCAAATACAATTGGTCGACTATTACTCGTAAACTTGTAAAGCCCACTTATGTGTGATAGTTTTCCTTTAAATTTCGTTATATACAGGTACTACTGCCGTAACATTTGAATTTCTAACTATAACCGTTTAGTTGATAGAGGGGGAGGACACTTGACTCTGTTCTTGTTACGAAAACAAATCATTTACTCAGTTTCATTTCACCTATTTAACTCGAGTTACGTGAATTTCAACTCGAGTTGTGTTTATTCCGAGTTGGCACATCACTTATATCGAAGGTCTGGCGCATTTGATGTGGAACCCTACAGTGCGTTTTTTAATCTCGGAGACAAAGTTGACATTACGTCGGTTGCAGTGTCTCCATATCGACGGTTAAAAGGTAATTGGGCGGGCATAAGCAACATTTCGGTCGAAATTGACTTATGAATGCCATTCTACTTAAAATTTTCCGCTCTTTCGAATGCGCCAATTCCCATTGCTCTGTGATGACTTTTTGTCACGTATGCCCAAGCAAAAACTGCGTTTTGTAGAAAATTGTATCCATTTTTCTAAAATATCAAACTTTAAACTGCTCTCCTGAACAATTTGATTTTTGTCGCTTATACCTATTACCTTTTAACCGTCGATATGTAAATCGAGAGTTACCGTGTTGCTAGGGTAAAAAATACGGTGTTTCTAGACCAAATTACGGTGAATTTACTAAAAGTGTACCGTGTAATTTTTCAAAGGAAAAAAAAAACAACATTATTATGAAATGAAGCAAAACCTATTTGCTTTTTAAATTATTAACAAAAAAAATAACTTGTGAAACATGCAAAATTCTTTTAGTTTACACCATTCAGCTTTAAACTTTTGTTTATAATGCTTACTTTTTATTCCAGCTCTAGCTGTTTTGGTAGAAAAAGTTGGTCTTGTTTGGCTATCATTACTTTCAGTATCACTCTCCATTGGACCGATTTAAGCAAAAATTATCCAACCCGCAACCTCGACTATTTCGAATTTTTGTGATCTATGAAGGCACTCCAAATAAGGTATTATATTTTAACATATTAAAGACATAACTCTAAGTTAAAAATCCATATGATCCAACCATTGATATACAAAAAAACCAAGATGCACAGTCTCGAAGAAAAGTGACGCTCGAAACTGTCGCCAAACACTCACCACCTACCTAGTAATAGTTATGCTATAAGTATAAAATATGTTTTTGCAAATGCCATCTTATGAAAATTGTTTAATAGTTTTTTTTCTCCTTCTTTGGCAACTGAGCCGGTGTCGACTATTCTGCCAGTGTCATGTTATGACGGCAGCGAGGGTAGGCCGTCTAACTTTGTACTTTGTGGTAGCTGTTAGTTCAGCTGCAAAGACGAACACTTCTATTATATACAAGCTACGATGTACTATACTATATACAGGGTTAAAGGAAAAGTCGTGCTAGATCCGTTAGGGGCGTGGAGTAGCCATCATTTCTGACTTATTTCACTATGAAACACTCTACCCTAAACTTAACCCTTTTCGAGATATTCGACATTTAATTTTTTTATTAAAAATAGCCTATTTTAAGCTACTCAATTTAATTTTGTTTACCTTGTGTGTCTTATTATTATTATTATTGCATTTTTATCTATACTTATAATAAATCTGTAGAGAGGTCAATTCTGTACATGAAATATATTTCCAAAATAACTATCAGGGGGTGATTAAGGATCGATACTCATGCCAAAAATGCAATCAGTTAAATTTTTGTCTATCTGTCTGTCTGTCTGTCTGTCTGTCTGTATAACCGTTATAGAAAAAAAACTACTCGACGGATTTTAACGAAACTTGGTACAATTATTTTTCATACTCCTGAGCGGGTTATAGTATACTTTTCATCACGTTACAATCAATAGGAGCAGAGCAGTGAAGGGAAATGTTGGGAAAACGGGAGAAGTTACTCCATTTTTTAAGCTTCCGTCGCGTGTGCAATCTTAATGGTTAAAGCTACACAAATCATTTCATGACGGAAATGTTCTCCTTAAAATAATATAAAAAATATCCCACGACAGCATATGTCTAACTTTTATGGTTGACTCACAATAACACGTGTAACTCCCGATAGCTTAGCAGTTCGAAGCTTTCTGATTATAATATTTGTCTACTCTTACGTTTATAACACTCTCAGTCACCCCTAATTGAAAAAGTTAACATTATTAACTATTCCATAAAAAAATTGGCCAAGTGCGAGTCAGACTCGCCCATGAAGGGTTGCGTAGTAACTATAACATAATATGCAAAATTTGACGAAAAAAAAACCTTACAAATTTCTTAAAACTAGCTTATTTACATTTTTCACAACTGCGCCAAATAAATTTGTTTTGAAAAAAAAACCTTACAAATTTCTTAAAACTGGCTTTTTTACATTTTTTACAACTGCGCCGAATAAATTTGTTTTTCATAGTGTTTGTATGAATTACAAAGTTATATTTGCGGTTTTAGAAAATATGCTGTATCTCAAAAACTGTTGAACTGATTTCGTTCAAACTAATTTTGGTTGAAAGTTTATATTAAGATCTACAGACATATATTTTTTTAGATTTTTCACTCCATTATTATAGAAGTTAGAGGTTGTGTCCGCCACACACACATTTTACCACTTTGGAAGCTTATATCTTTTAAACGATTGACTTTATGGAAAAGTGGTTTTAGAAACCCCAATGTCGTTTTTAAAGAACTGTCTATAGATAACACACATGCATCGATTTCATGAAAAAAAATATTTTCAGGTTTAGTTCCATGTATGGGGAGCCCCCCTTTATTTTAAATATTTTTTAATTTTTTTTCTCAAAATCGGAAAGCGGTTCACAGAATACATCTACCTATCAAGTTTCACATGTATAGTCCTAATAGTTTAGGAATAAAATTGCTGTGACAGACGGATGGACGGACAGACAGACAGACAGACAGACGGACAGACATGTCGAAACTATAAAGATTCCGTTTTTTGCCATTCGGCTACGAAACCGTAAAAAGAATCATATAAATCGGTATAGAAACACCAAAGTTATACATGAAATACGCTTATAATAATAAGCCATCGCGCGTGAATACTGAATCATGCTATAAGGATTATTTTTGAGAATCGGTCGCCGCGCTCGACGCGTCTCGCGGTCGAAGCGTTCTCTAGGTACTTAAGCCTCATGTGAACGTGATCTAAACAATATTACCAATACATTAACTTACGCTGACGGAGTCGCGGGCACAGCTATATTGTATCATTACGCTAAGGCCAATAGGAGCGGAGCGCCAATGAAGAATGCTTCAAAATCGGGGTTAAATTTAACGTTAGCCCAAAGTAACTATTCCACGCGGACGAAGTCGCGGGCAAAAGCTAGTATGTGTAATAAGATGCTTTAGGACGTCAATCATTAAAATAGTGCATAAGTTAATTGAATAGGCCGTAGTAGACAAGTGAAAGAAAAGAAATTAAAAAAATATTAGAAAGTTTATTTTTCTCTAAGGGATATCTAAAAAAAATATTATGACAGTTGTTCGGTAGATGTGTTTTAATATATCTACGTTTCATCAGCTATCTAACGAGGTATAACAATCTAGAGTTTTATTTAAATGCATTTAAAAAAACTTAGCTTCATAGGCGACAGTGGAGAAGAAAATTAATACTTAGCCCTAAAAAGTAAAATAAAACAATAGGTAAGCATGAAATGTCATTTATTAAATCAGGTTTTCACACAATTTTTTCTTACTCTACAGATCATGTTCAACATGGCCGCCTCTGTTTCTAATACATTGTCGCATCCTTCTACGGAGACCAGTCTTCACTACTCCAGTGGTCAACGTTGTCCTCATTTGATTTGCTGCATCCACAATCCTTTCTCTTAATTCTTCCACAGATGAAACTGTATGGCTCGCTGTAGACAAGACTTTTCATGCGCCCCCACACATGAAAATCCATGGGGGTTAGGTCCGGACTTCTTGCTGGCCATGGCAACTGCCCACCTCGTCCTATCCATTTTTTTGGATAATTTGTGTCCAGCCAGTCTCTGACACTTCTCCTGAAATGGGCAGGGCAGCCATCATGTTGGAATCACATGTCCCTGATCAAGTTGAGTGGAAGATCATCCAGCAAATTACTCAAGTCTCCTCTCAAAAAGTTTTATTTCAGATTCATTTAGAGGGGCAATGCTTTAGTCGAAATAATTGTGCAACCCCCCCCCCCATTTCCCCCCCCTTTTTTTATATTTTTATTCACAAGCACGCGAGGTGCTTGCACCTCGCGCAACACGCAAATACTAAACCCCCCATCTCCCCCCCCCCATTTTTTTTTCTTTTTTTTTTTCTCAAGCACGCGAGGTGCTTGCACCTCGCGCAACACGCAAATACTTGATTTAGAGGGGCAAGGCTTTAGTTTTTTTCACAAGCACGCGAGGTGCATGCACCTCGCGCAACACGCAAATACTAGTTATACTATATAAAGCTAAATTACCACTGACTGACTGACTGACTGACTCACTCACTCATTGACATAATTGTTCTCCCAGATGGTGGATGGGGAGGTGGGTATATTTTGACAGATTCGTAAACAAGTAACTCTCAAACCTACGGGAAAAGTGCCAAACCTCCCCTTTTCCCCCCCCTTCTCCCCCCCCCCCCCTATCGTATCTCGGAAACTACGAGACCCGTATTTTTTTCTTTTTACGGATTCGTATAGAGGAGGCTCGGTAAAGTAAAAACCATTTTTCAAAGTCCCCCCCCCCGCCCCCCTTCTCCCCCCCTTTAGGCGGATCTCGGAATCTGAGAGACTTGGAACATTTTTTTTTCAGATTCATTTAGAGGGGCAATGCTTTAGTCGAAATAATTGTGCAACCCCCCATTTCCCCCCCCCCCTTTTTTTTTTTTTTTCACAAGCACGCGAGGTGCTTGCACCTCGCGCAACACGCAAATACTAACCCCCCATCTCCCCGCCCTTTTTTTTTCACAAGCACGCGAGGTGCTTGCACCTCGCGCAACACGCAAATACTAAACCCCCCATCACCCCCCCCACTTTTTTTTTTTGTTTTTTTCACAAGCACGCGAGGTGCTTGCACCTCGCGCAACACGCAAATACTAGTTATACTATATAAAGCTAGATTACCACTCACTGACTGACTGACTGACTGACTCATTGACATAATTGTTCTCCCAGATGGTGGATGGGGAGGTGGGTATATTTTGACAGATTCGTAAACAAGTAACTCTCAAACTTACGGGAAAAGTGCCAAACCTCCCCTTTTCCCCCCCTTCTCCCCCCCCCCCCTATCGTATCTCGGAAACTACGAGACCCGTATTTTTTTCTTTTTACGGATTCGTATAGAGGAGGCTCGGTAAAATAAAAACCATTTTTCGAAGTCCCCCCCCGCCCCCCTTCTCCCCCCCTTTAGGCGGATCTCGGAATCTAAGAGACTTGGAACATTTTTTTTTTCAGATTCATTTAGAGGGGCAATGCTTTAGTCGAAATACTTGTGCAACCCCCCCCCCCATCACCCCCTCCCTCTGTTTTTTTTTATCACAAGCACGCGAGGTGCTTGCACCTCGCGCAACACGGAAATACTAAACCCCCCCCATCACCCCCCCCCCCTATTTTTTTTTCACAAGCACGCGAGGTGCTTGCACCTCGCGCAACACGCAAATACTAAACCCCCCCATCACCCCGCCCCAATTATTTTTTTTTTATCACAAGCACGCGAGGTGCTTGCACCTCGCGCAACACGCAAATACTAGTTATCTGTTATAAATTTAGATAGGAGGTTAATTAATTTAGGAGAAAAGTGGGTAAGAAGGGTATGGAAGCTGGTTGGAAGAGGAATACTGCATTTGGGAAGTTTTTGGTATAAATCAAAGGATCTATTGTTTATAGAGCAGGAGAAGAAAATATGATCTAGGGTACCCTCAGCAAGGCCGCACTTGCACAGGGAGCTGTCACGGACATGTATTTTATACAAGAATACTGGGCTACAACAATGTCCGAGTCTAAAGTCTGCAGAGTGACTCGAAGTGAGTCGAATCGACGAAACAGTCTTCTTCGACAATTTAAGAAATTTAAAAAACCAAGGTTACCTCTGACTTTCAGGCTGTATAGCTGCATAGTACTTTCCTTTGGTTTTGGAGGTTGACTTCCATGTTTCCGTCCACAAGTTAAATAACTTTGGTCTGGCACCATTCTGCAAATCGTAGTTTTGTGCTACGTAGTGCTTTCGATTAGCCGGATTCGATGTGGCATACTTTGCTAACGAATCAGCGCACTCATTGCCAACAATACCCGAGTGGCTGGGATCCAGGCTATCTCGATATCTAAGCCGTTTTGGGAGCAATCAAATGTCAAGTTCTTTATATCTACAATTATTTGACTATTAATTTTACTGTGAAGTTGATTTTGTTTTAAGGCCTGGATACTACTACGCGAATCTGAAAAAATGACTGATCTTGTTATTTGATGGGATTTTATATAGTGTATGGCTTCTAAAATACCAATACACTCCCCTGTAAACACTGATGCTTCTGGTGGACATTTAAATAATAAAGCAATTTTTGATATTTGAAAGTAAACAGCAACCCCTGTGGATTCGGTATCAGATAGTTTTGAAGCATCAGTGAAAAATAAATTCCATCCTTCCCAATACCGCTTAACAGCTGACTCAAAGTCATCTCTAGGGTTTTGGGAATTCTTTGATATGCCCAGTCCCAAAACGGCTTTGGGTTCGAAGTGAATCGTTTCATATGCGGTGGTGAAGACCGGGAGAGTTGAGTATTGACAAATTGGCGTGGAGAGTTGTTTAAGCTCTCTGGTGCCTATTTGTCAATAGAGGAATTGTTTTATTATTCCAGTAGGGAGAGGTATTAAATTATAGGTCGATTTGTTCTAAAATTGGGAGTAAAGGATGGGATGAAAGTGAAAAAGCTTTAGTGAGGAAGCGATCTGCCAGGTATTGTCTCCTAAGGTGAAGAGGTGGTTCTGCACATTCTACTTGAAGCGCATTTATGGGAGTGGATTTCATGGCCCCAATGACAATTCTTAGACATTTTGACTGAATACTAATCAATTTCTTAAGTGCTTCTTTGTTGCAGGGCTCTAACAAAAAGCTGCAGTAATCTATAGCACTTCTGGTCAATGCGTTATAGATCAGTTTAAGGGTGTAGGGGTGAGCTCCCCACCACACCCCAGCCAAGGCCTTGAGAACCGATATAGATTTTTCGCATTTTTTTACCACATTGTTAATACGATCAACTCCAGTCTGCCTTGACTCTAAAGTTACTCCCAAAAACCTAGCGTTATTCTTAACTGGGATGCTTTGTCCATCAATATTTATATCAATTGGGGGTACAAAACGCTTGCGGGTAAAGATGACCGCTGTACTCTTTGGCGCATTTAATGACAGACCATGATCAAGAAGCCATTGGTTTAGAGAGGACAGAGAGACATTCATTGAAAGAGCGGCATGCTGAATGGAACTGCCACAGACCAACAAAGCAATATCGTTAGCATACTGAAGGATTTTGCAGTTGAAGTTAAGAGATGAGGGCAAGGTAGCTGTATAAATATTGTATAATGGGGGACTAAGAACAGATCCTTGAGGTAATCCTCTCCAGACAGTTCTTTGTTCGGAGTCAGCCCCAGGGATTCTTAATTTAATTGTGCGGTTGGAAAATATGCTACCAATAATGCGAGAAATCCTACCCGGGATTCTCATCGCTGGGAGTAGTCTCCTGTTTTCAACCAACCACACTAACCGATTTTTTATTAAATGTTCCAAAAGTTTCAAGAGTATGGACGATAAATAGTGTTGCCCAAACGAGAGTCTCGCAAGAGTCTTGCAATTAGCGATTATCCTATTGCTATTTATTAAACGGTAGTTGAGATCTCAGAACAATGTAACAGAGTCTGTTACATTGTTCTGAGATCTCAACTACCGTTTAATAAATAGCAATAGGATAATCGCTAATTGCAAGACTCTTGCGAGACTCTCGTTTGGGCAACACTAACGATAAAGCGATGGGTATGTATGAGTAATGGTCATTAGGATCTCTGCCTGGTTTTAATAACGGAATAACAACTTGAACCTTCCACCCTGTGGGAATGAAGCCGGATATAAAGCAGAAATTAGCCAAATCCAGGTAATATTCGTGGGTTCTTGGACCCGCTTTAGAAATAAAGGAGTAAGTGAATCCATCCACTCCTGGGGCAGAGTCTCTTACATGGGATAGTACGGTTTTTAGTTCGTCCAAGCTAAACGGTTTGTTCATAGGGTCGTCAGTGTTGTCTACATCTTCAATGCCAACACTAGCGTCTTCCTTAGTTGGAACATAAGCTGGAGCGATTTTAGAGAAAAACCGGTATCCCAGTTCCTCCGTGATATTATTCGAAGAGATGGGTGCTAAACTGCTCCTAAAGTGTTTAACTTTACGCCAAACTATCGAAACCGGAGTGGATGGACTCAGCGAACTACAAAATATTGCTCAACCTTCGCGTTTCTTTCTTTTAAAGAATTTTCTGGACTTAGCTAATATCTGCTTGAAAGCAATGAGGTTGTCCAGGTTTATATCGTTGTTAACTGTCTTCTCAGCCTCGTTCCTGGCAAGGAAAGGGAATGCACTAACATGGTCAGGCCATGTTAGTGCATTCCCTATCCCACCATGGGGGGGAAGGAAGTTTACCGGAGTGGGGATTTTTGGAAGGGAGGCAGTAATCTGCTGTGGAAGAGATAGTGGAAGAAAAGGATAAAAAACACTCATGGGTATTATCCTCATTCACTTTTGGCAGGGCTGATATTCTTAAATCTAAAATTTTGGAATACAGATCCCAATCTGCTCCATTAAGTTGGTGTTTTAAAAGAGGAGGGGAAACTTTGATGGCAGTATTTTTGGAAGGGAACTCAATTATGATGGGATAATGATCACTTCCATAGGTCATATCCAAGCGACGCCAAATGAGGAGACTAGATATATTGGGTGAACAGAATGTCAAGTCAACACAGCTATTCTAGCTATTCGGGTCTGCTGTGAGCTTCGGTTGAGTCCCATATAACCATTTTTGGTAATATCACGTAACGGTTTCGACACCTAGTGTGTGCACTGATTTATTCTCGACACATAATCTCGTCGCCGTTTCGTATTAGAGTAGTTGCTGCAACTAAAATTGGGGAAGAGTCGACACAGTAACATTCGGTTTCTAATTTACGTCGCTGTGTTGTAACATTGTTACCATATTTTAACCAGTTCCCACAAATCATTCATTCAATCGCTCATAACCGCTCATTCGTTGACATTGACTCGCGAAATGACGTGAAATTTATTACTTATTACAAAAATAAGAAACCGCCATCATAACAGTATCACCGAGGTAAGTAAACAAATATTTTTTTATTGATTATTATGGTTTTCAATACTCAAATCTTAATGGGAAATTAAATTCATCGTGTAAATTAGTGGGATAGGTTGAAATGTATCAACGCGCCACATTAATATCATAATTTAACCATTCGAGCGAAAATACACATTGTTTTTATTTTAATGATATTTTTATTTTTTATTATCTAAAGCTTCTATTTGAATGCAATAATAAAGTTGAATACTTAATAACAAACTATTTTAGCAGTAATAAACCGTACTATCGATAAATAATGAAAATATATTCTTTGTTATGTGAAAAATATTTTCGTCACAACAAGTTACAAAGTTACGATTATGTGTCGACATTGTGTGGAAATGTTACGTAAATTCGTCACAAAGTAACTGAAATTTAAAAATGGGCTCTCCTTGATTTTTTGTTCACAGTTTCCCAAACTTTAGTTTGCTAGGCAAAATGCCATATTGCATTGTTTTAACTAGAGAAGGCTGTTCTGATTTAAAATCCCTAGTACCAAGTACGTGGGTGAGAGAGAGCTGTTGTCTGTACAAATATCTAAGAACTCGTGTTTTAATAGTTTTTTAATGTTGTATTACCTTATTGTTATATACGATTAGGTGTATAAAATGCATAGAAGTTGTTATCATTCAATGTGCTTTATTTTAGGGGTGAATTGAACATAAGTACATCAACAAAGCAACGAAACGAGAAAGGATACTTCTACAAATAATAAAAGTTTAGATCAAGAAAAAGAGGAAGTGATGAATATAAACATGAAAATGCCAAATATAGTAGATGAAGTGATAAATACAAATCTGGAGATGCAAAAGAACACAAGAAAATATGAATCTGAAACAGAGGATCAGTTAGATGTAAATGAAAATGATATTGGTACTTATATAATTTATTTTAATTACTTTTACACATAAACACACAGCACACTCCCCTATACGCTCATTATGTAATGTAACACACGTGCACACGCACACAACACAGACACAAACACCTAAGTCGTTTTAGACGGAAGTATGGTATGGAGATCCAGTGCTTTGCTTACTTTGTAGAGGAGACAATAAAATTGTTTATTCAAACGAAATTAATACATTATATTGTTTAACATAAATTAATAATTCTTTTACAGACGACGATACGCCAGACACAAAAAAATATTCCAACAAAGCATCGAAAATAGTGACTGTACTCTCTGACGTGAAAATAAAAAACGGGATTTTGGATTTAAAATATGAGACCCATGAGATCCCTTCATCCCCCTTTTACTACCGGTCTACCAGACGTACCGCAGGATACCATCCACACTTGGTAGATATACCGTTTTGTCGTACTAAGCGCTTTTCTTCAACATTCATTGTGCGCACAGCCAAGGTGTGGAACTCTCTGCCGGCTTCTGTGTTCCCTGCCACATATGACCCGTCAGCCTTTAAAGCAAGAGTGAACACCAGGGGCGTGCATAGGATTATGACAGGGCATGCGGCGGAGTAAAAACACACAAAAACTTCTTCTTTTATAGATTTTTAGCATAGCCACAGCCACGCATCGTAGCATGGTGGCGATGCGTGGCTGTGGCTATGCTAAAAATCTATAAAAGAAGAAGTTTTTGTGAGTGATCGGCCACAAAAACTTCTTCTTTTATAGATTTTTAGCATAGCCACAGCCACGCATCGTAGCATGGTGGCGATGCGTGGCTGTGGCTAAGCTAAAAATCTATAAAAGAAGAAGTTTTTGTGTGTTTTTCTCCGCCGCATGCCCTGTCATAATCCTATGCACGCGCCTGGTGAACACTGGCATTTTCTAGGCTCGCTCGTTCGATTGTAGACCTCATCTTACACTTACCATCAGGTGTGATCGAGGTCAAGAGCGGGCTCATTCGTAATAAAAAAAAACCAAAACTATGAATATCAGTTCTGATAACTTACTTAATGTACTGTGCAGCAAAAGTAAAACTACGAAGATGCTGACAAATTATCTTCATGATTGATAGATGGTGGAGACGACAGTGAATAGGATGTTAAATTATAACATTTTGTTGTTATTATTGCTCTATTTAGGTTTACTAACCAATACTCAATACGTACAAATATACTATTATTGATACCACTTTATATGACTGCATATTTTTTTTTAATATCTATTATTAACTTAATTGACTTTTAATATATCTTTGAATCTTTTTGTATGTAAATTTCTCCATTTGTATTTTAAATTAGGAAGCCGAGCAATTGTTTGAATTTGTGTATTTTTATTTTATTTTATATGGGTCTTGGACCTGAAATAAATGAATTTTATTTTATTATTTATTATTAAACTGATTAGGTAGACTTATTATGAAGTAGCTCTTTTAGATTGATGCAGGTCTTTAAAATGATCTGTAGATAGCTAATTACTAGTAAAGTTATAGTGCAAGTGTAAGCGATGATTTTGTGATTTCAAAATAAAAATCGTTTCTTCTTATATCTTCATTTTATTATTAACCCTAACGTTGTCAATACAGGAATAAATACCATTTGGGAGTTGCAAAGCATATATAAAATCTTACGTTTCACATCTTGCAAATTGTATTCTCTTGATTCTTTTGAATCATAATCAAGTCTTGGTGCAAATATATTGATATGCGAAGAATTAGCACTAAGCACTTCAGTACGAGATACTTCAGCACTATTTTCTGGATTCGGTAGTGAATACGCTAGAAAAATCAACAAAATGATGGGTAAGTATCTGTCACAATAGGAACAACACAACATCCAACAATATTATTAATAACTAGCTGTGACCGCGACTTCGGCCGCGTAGGATTTAGATATATTGCGATGGACCCATGTCCATGCAGTGGGATGAAAAGTAGCCGATGTGTTATTCTGATGTATCAGCTATACTATTGTAAAATTTCATCAAAATCCGTTCAGTAGTTTTTGCGTGACGACAAACATCCACCCTGACAACCTTTCGCATTTATAAATATTAGTAAGTAATATAGGATTAACTTACTTGTACTTGTGTTATTTTGGTTCGTTAATTCGTTTACTCTCCTGTAAAATGTTGAAGTCCATCGGAATCTACGTGATATTTTGGGTAGTTAACTCATTTTTTTATTAAACGTTAAACCGGCAGTTAACACAAGACAATAGTTTGAGAATGACTTGATCTGGTGACTTTCATCTAGCCAAGTTAGTGTTATAAGTATTCCGGAACATTGACGTAACGTTACTACACATGTTACCACTCAGTTACTACACATAGTTACCAATATTGTACACTAGTTACATACAATACGCAAAGTGTGTAAAACGTGTGTACACAATTTTTTCTGTAACAAGCCGACACAGCTACAACACAAAGTTACTAAAAATATTTTCGGTCGCTTTGTTACTAAACGGTTACGAGACATAAAAGCAAATCCCCACACAGTCGCAAGGTGTCGTATCAGTTACGAAACGAATGCGACTTGTTACATCTTTTACAAATCTGCGACCAAAAATGGTTATATGGGGTGCGGACGTGTGTCGTGTTGAATCCCAATCTTTTTGTTAATTGGTCGCTTAGTTCAATTTTGAATTCCTTGTCCTACTTTAAGTGTTTTTATGGACAAACCACACCTACTGGGCGTACCTAGAGTGAGATAGATAAATATTTAAGTGCTTCAAGTCAAATTCCCAAATCAAAATTTGTTGTGATTCGGTAAGATTTGAACCACCTACCGCAGAGGTGAAGTGGCGTGGAGGAGACTGCGTTTACCACTGAGCCACCAAGACAGTCTCCGGCGTAAGCGAAATACATAGTCACGAGCTACGAGTTAACCCACCCCCTCCCACCCTCCTCTCCAAGCTGGAAAATATCGGTATACGAGGCATTGTACATAACCTCTTCGAAAGTTACCTAGTGAGAAGAAAAATTTGTGTTAAAATAGGTTCACACATCAGCGGGGAGGAGACCATATCTTACGGAGTGCCACAAGGTAGTGTCATTGGCCCAACATTATTTTTAATATATATAAATGATCTCTGCACCTTAACCTTACCCACTGCTAGTATATTTACATATGCCGACGATACCGCCATTGTGGTGCATGGTAAAAACTGGTCCGAAGTAAAAACAAACGCTGAAATATCCCTACAAATCGTGAAAGAGTGGTTAAACAAAAACCTACTAACACTTAACCTCCAAAAAACAAACTATATTCCCTTCACGATTAGTTCGAAAACGAAACCCCCAGAACTTACACTATCAAAGCCCATACGTGTCTAGATCCCACAACATGCACTTGTCCATCACTGCCCCAAGCCACATCTGTCAAGTACCTGGGTGTAATGGTTGATGAGGGACTGAAATGGTACAACCAGATAGAGAATACGCGCCTGCAAAGTTAGGAAAACTATTCACGTATTCAAATCGTTAAGGCACTCTGCTGACCAAGAGATCTTAAAAATGGTATACAGTGCTCTGTGCCAGTCCATCATCAGTTATTGCATTCTAGCATGGGGTGGCTCAGCAAAAACAAAGTTCCTAGATGTGGAACGAGCACAAAGGGCAGTACTTAAAGTAATGTTCAAAAAACCCTTCCGGTATCCCACACATCAGCTATACTCAGAACATAAAATCTTAACTGTGAGACAGCTCTTTGTGCTCAGAGCCACACTCTGGAAACACAAGCAAATACCACCACCAAACCCAGGCAAACGGGGAAATAGGACAAACTGCTCGACCATGTCGCATAAAACCTTTTCCAAAAGACAACTTTACGTGTTGAGCTCAATAATCTATAGAAATATTAATAGAACATCATCTGTAGCTAGTCTCAACAATCACGACGCCAAAAATAAGTTACAAAATCTCCTGTATCTTCTGGACTATGCGCAAACCGAGAAACTGCTGTTGCCCTTAATATAAATAATTCTAAAAGTCACAAACACATACCCGGACTTACAAATGTAATGTAAATATACAGCCTTGGCCAAAAGTATTAGGCACCCCAATAAAACACAGATTATACAAAACGTATTAAAAAACAGCTTATATTTTTAACAAAAGCCATGGTAGGACCGCCAAACGATAATTAAAACACTGGCAAACGAATTTCTATGGGCCATAAAACATCTGGTGAGCAAAACCCATATAATGTGTATTTTCAAAAAAATACTCATAATTATTATCAGTATTCCTTTGCTATTCATAGCGTAAAGAAGCTTCCGTGTGTGATTCAGTGGTGAAATCAACATTCCCCTTTTTCGAAAATGCCAAAAAAAGTGAACTTTGCTACGATTAACGAATTAAAATCCAGTTATTGCATGAACAAGGGAAGTCCCAAGTAGAGATTGCCAAACTTGTAAAATGTTCGCGGTGTGCAGTGCAATCTGCTATTAAACGGTTTGCGGAGACTGGTTCCCACGCAAATAAAATACGGACTGACAGAAAACGCGTGGCTACTGAGCGCCAGAACAGGAAACTCATCCGCGATTCTCTACAGGATCGAAAAAAAAACTACTTTTGAGCTTGCTGCCGCCCTATCCGACGAAATTGGACACTCCATTAGTGCTCGAACGGCAAGAAGAAAGCTTGCAGATGCGGGTTTAAAGGAGTGTAAAGCAAGAAAGAAGCCATGGCTCTCGGCATATAACAAAAAGAACCGTTTAGAATGGGCTCTACGTCACCAACACTTCACGGAGGAAGATTGGTCAAATATTGTGTGGTCCGATGAATCAAACTTTGAGGTAAGCTTCTATACCATGTCTTAAAAACAATAAAATTGATCGCTCTTATTTTAGTCTGGAGTCATAAAAATTATGAGCACTCATTTAAATTCTTCTTTTTACTATTTTTCCAGATATTTGGAACTGCGGGTGTAACCTACGTGAGGTGGCGCGTCGGCGAGGAATACCATCCAGATTGCGTGGTGCCCACTGTTAAACACGGGGGAGGTAGCATTATGATCTGGGGTTGCATGGCAGCCGATGGCGTTGGCGAAATGTTCGTTTGCAAAGGCAGGATGAACAGTGAAAAGTACATAAATGTGCTCGAAACTGCGCTATTGCCTTCGCTTACACGCATTTTCGGTGACACCAACTTAGGTGGAGTGAAATTCCAACAAGACAATGCCCCTTGTCATAAATCAGCGGCCACCATGCGCTGGTTTAGAAACAACAGTGTCGACTTGTTAGAATGGCCGGCGCAATCCCCAGATCTCAATCCTATCGAGCATCTATGGGGTATTCTGAAGCGTAGGGTCCGAGAGCACAGCATTACATCAAAATCAGCGTTAAAAAATGCTTTGATTCAAGAGTGGGACGCCATAAGTGCAGCCGATTGTAAAAAGCTTGTAAGCACCATGCCCCAAAGAATTGCTGCTGTGATCAATTTGAAGGGTGGGCCAACTAAATATTAGTATCTTTTTGTTATTTTATAAGAATATAGTAATTTGGAAAACAATTTTATTTCATTTTTCACCTTAAACACGAAAAAGTCAGAAAATTTGAAGGTGCCTAATACTTTTGGCCAAGGCTGTATATAATTATAATACAATGTCAACAATTGTACACATGATCACACACACAAACAAACACGCACGTACACACACGCACGCACACACACGCTCACACACATAATCACCCATACACAGTACACACTCCCACGGTTTCTACTTTCTTACACACTCGCAACGCACACGCCCACGCTTACAAATAGTTAATCTCTTATTTTTCTTGTTTATATTCACTGTGTAATATACAAGAAAAAAAAAAATATATGTATATTATCTTTATACCTAGCGATTGTACGATTTCGTACCCTTATGGGTTAAAACTAAGTCCAAGCGACAGTAGAACACTGCCTCCTAAGACACAGGGTATCCTAGTTTAGGAGGCAGGGTTGAAATATTTATGTATGCCCTCCACAAATTGTAAATAAGCTAGTTTTAAGAAATTTGTAAGGTTTTGTCAAATAAATATATTATATAGTTATATAGTATCTATTATTCTGCCCAGGAGCAGACCTGCGTGTAGGACTACCATTGTTAATGACACAAAGATTCAGGTCATCCAGTATATCCAGTAAACCTGTGCCAAAGTTATCACATGTATCTGATCCCCAACGATAGTGGTGACAATTAAAATCCCCCATGACCAATATTGGTCCACTTACACTGCATAACAAATTTTTAATAACAGAAAGATATTCAATTTTTTGATGCGTAATATAGAAAGAAAAATATTTATATCCTCAGCCTTAACAGCAACAACATTTATGTTATCATCAACAAAGGTTAGAGGAATCTGGGAGAATGAAACCTTGCTATTGATGAGTAAGGCACATCCTCCATATCCATCAGGTCTGTCATTACGTACACTGCCAAAACATGATAGCCTGAAATTACTTCCAGGTAGAAGCCATGTCTCAGCTATGCCGCAGACTGATGGTTTAAATTTATTTATTAAAAAAACCGGTCAAGTGCGTGTCGGGCCACGCGCAGTGTAGGGTTCCGTAGTTTTTATAACAGCCAAGTGCGTGTCGTATTCGCTGACTGATCGTTTCGTATCATACTCTAACTAAAAGCCAAACATGACTACCTAACTAATTTGACTTCCTATACAAATCCTCACCTGATCCGACAATTTCGCACGGAAAGTTTCAATTTTTTTTTAGAGATTTGTATAAAACTTTTCATAGCCGGTGTTTTGAATTTAAATACGGACACAGAGCTACACTACTCAATCGTCACAAGAAGCTAGCACGATACAACTGGCGCTTAGCGCCATCTATCGACATTTCTAAAGAGTTGTTCGAAATTTTTGAGTCAAATACAATTGGTCGACTATTACTCGTAAACTTGTAAAGCCCACTTATGTGTGATAGTTTTCCTTTAAATTTCGTTATATACAGGTACTACTGCCGTAACATTTGAATTTCTAACTATAACCGTTTAGTTGATAGAGGGGGAGGACACTTGACTCTAACGAAAATTGGTACTTTAAAGCTTGATAAGTCACGAACGGTTTACTTAATCAAAAAACGGTCTTACCAAACCCCTAATATTTTTGAAAGACCTATCCAACGATATCCCACACTATGGGAAGAATGAAATAAAAAAATTATCATCCCACTTTACATGTATGGGAGGTACCCTAAATAATTGTTTTTTCAAAATTTTATTTTACCACTTTTTTGGCGTCATTAACGTGTATACTCATGCCAAAGTACAACTTTCTAGTACTAATAGTTTTTGAGCTAAACCGCGGACAGACGGACAGACAGACGGACATGGCGAAACTATAAGGGTTCCTTGTTGACTACGGAACCCTAAAAAAGAGAGATCAGACTTTCTGGGATTAATACTTCTCACGTTCCATTGAAGGAATGTCAGGGGATGGAAAATCCTGAATATACACACATCAAGTGTCTAGGGATCAACATATTTTTGCAATAACTTTTCTCCTGATTGATATTAATTAAAATTTTCTTTAAGGATTCATCAAATAAAGTGTTTTCGTTTGTCACAGTAACGATAAACCAAGTCACCTTTGCATTAATAAAGAAATTTGCCATTTTCCTAATAAAGGGATTTTTGACCCAAGTCACCTTTGCATTAATAAAGAAATTTGCCATTTTCCTAATAAAGGGATTTTTGACATTTGAACCACTAACATTAAAGTTCGAAAAAAAGACTGAAATAACAGTTTTCTTTAAAATTTTATTGGGTAACTTAAACAATTAATAATCCGTGTTTCTACCGCGAACACTAACAACACAAGAACATCGGTTTGGCATACTCAAAATGAGTTCATCCAAATCACGCTGTGGAATGGCCGCCCATGTTCGTTGCAACAACAAAAAAGGTCTTCTTGCGACTGGATACCCTCCATATTCGGCAGAGCTCTTCTCTGTAGCATATCCCATGCATGCTCAATCGGGTTCAAGTCTGGCGACTGAGCAGGCCAGAGCAGGACATTGATGTTAGCTGCGGCGAGAGTCTGTCTTACAACTCTTGCGGTGTGCGGTCGTGCATTATCATGCATTAACTGAAATAAGGGACCGATTTGCACTTGTAGAGGAACGATGACGTCAGATACAATCGTCTCAGCATAAATTTGAGCGTTGAGGTTGCCTCTGATCCAAATCAACTCAGTTCTTCCGCCGATCCAAATACCCGCCCATACCATGATGGTTCCACCACTATAAGGATGGACTTCCTGGCAGGATTTTAATCGCTGTTGGCGTCCAGGGGTTCTCCAGTGTCGTATAAGTCTTGTATCCGGTCTCATACCAAAACGAGACTCATCAGAAAAGCACACGAAACGCCATTGTTCTTCTGCCCAATTTCTGTGTTCAAGAGCCCATTGATATCGAATCCTACGATTGTGCATTGCTATAGGTGGTACCCGTAGCGGTCTTCGGGAATGAAGGTTCACTTCATGCAAGCGGTTTCTGACTATTTGGTCGCTAATTAAGTTCCCTGAAGAGTGATGAAGCCTCACGGCTAACATCATGGCGGTTATTGTTGGAGCTCTTCGAGTTAAGATTTGAATGTATCGGTCTTGTCTCCGTGTGGTGCAGCGATACCGTCCTCCATGGCGCTCAGCCACGGTACCAGTGCTTCGGTAACGTGTCCAAAGTCGACTGATAACACTCTGACTTGTATTCAGAGCTAAAGCCACAGTACGTTGCCGGGAACCAGCTTCTATCATTCCCACGGCTCTGAGCATTTCTTCCCTGCTTAAATGACGTCGCCGCTCCATAATAACGTTGGTTTTAATCAGTAGTAGGGAAACAGCACTAATAATGTCTTCAATGCGTTGTATGTTTTTATAGGGAAAATGTTGACAGCTGATTTTCATCTTTTACTCGAATTTGATTAACAGTTCCTGTTTCAAATTATGAAATGCACCAAAAAGGATCCATATAAATTTATAAAATCATTACAAAGCCACATCTCAATCTCAAGAAATCCGCATAAAAATGCTTGATCCCTAGACACTTTTGATGTGTGTAGTTTAAAATCGATATCAGTTTCAAGGTAACGTGGTCAGGTATAGTGTGGGTTGGACTTGCTAGTATGGACATTAACATACTAGTACAATTCAAAAAAACATTTTAGAGCTAATGCTCTAAAATGTTTTTTGAATTGTCAGAGTGGTTATAGACTGACATTGGTTGTGTAATATCTGTTGGATAGGCACAGCCATTGCCAACTGGGGAGAAGGAATAGTTTTGGGTAAGTTCTTGGTGGGCTTGCTTATTATAGCTAGGTGAAAGGGGGGTGCGGGGTTTAGGCTTTTGGAAGACCGTTTGACGGTATGATTTTTGAGTAGGATGTTTTAATTATAATATAATAATAATATTCCACAACTTTCACACAACGCCATCTAGTCCCAAACTAAGCAGAGCTTGTGCTATGAGTACTAGACAACTGATAAACATACATATATAGTTCTAAATACATACATATTATAGATAAATTCCACCCAGACAAAGAAGAAATTTTCGTGCTCATCACACAAACATTTGTCCTGGGTGGGAATCGAACCCACGTCCTTTGGAGACATCAGCATATGATCTGGAAACAGATGAGAAAACACGGCTTGCCTCCACATATGAGATTGACTTCACCGCCATAAGAGATTTGATGCTCTTTTGTCGGCCTAATTCAGGACAGGAACTATAATTTGCAAAATGGTTACCAGTACACGAAATACAAAAGCTCAATTCAGGGGTGACTTCACATCCGTCATCTGCATGATCTTCACCACACCGACAGAGAGTGCGGGTATGGCCATATCGACAACAATGGTAACACATAATGGTAGGGTATGTGTATCTCTCAACCGGCAGAGCAGAGTAGAAGCAGTATACACGTTTGGGAAGAACTTGACCGCCAAATGTTAGGACAACAGTTTGTGTAGGCTTCCACTCTGTCACACCAGAAGAGGACACCCTACGGCTCATCCTTCTGGTCTTTATGATAGCCCCACACCCTTCTGGAACCTGGATGTTCTTAATTATTTCTTCCTTAGACCATTCGACCGGTACATCCCTAACAATACCTATTCTTGTAATGTTATATTATGGAATGGTGGCAATGTAGCTATGCTGGGTTAGAATTTTGTTGTGGAGGAGACTTTGCGTCTTGATGCGACTTAAACTCAACCGAAACGCGATTTCTGCCTATACGTTTGATCCCATCGAGACGTATGTTATTCACGTTATTCATCGTCAAAAACATACCAAACTTAATGGGTTGTAGCACAGTACCTGATGTCTGTTCCTCTATCAATGACACATGAACAATATACGGTGAACTATCTCTCACTGTGTATGAATGTCTGCTAGTAGTTGTTTTCGGAAATTTTAATTTCGTATCACCCAAGTAACACAGTCTTGGAGGTTTAAAACAAATCTGTCTATAGACAGTCTGTTCATGGTAAATCTTTAGATAGGGGCTTTCTAAAGACGGTTTCAATAAAGAACATGTATTCTTATAGAGTTTTTTTTCTCAAGTTCGATTATTTTTAGAGCATTTGTTCTATAGCACACTTATTTTAAGTACGTTTATAGGTATATTGAATGTTTTAAGATACAATGCTCTACAAATATTTAATAAAGCCTAAAGGTACCTAACTTGATATAATTTTATAGATAATATGATATATTTTAAGATAAAAGATCTATTGGTACTCTTATCTTTCCTTATAAACAGAGTTAAGTCTATATAAAATACTTTAATAGACATTTTTCAGTTTGTCTGAAAAAAGTATAGTGAAAACATGTTTCTAGTGGTTTTTTTCCTAAAAATGGCTTAATTAAGTGTATTTTACATTAAATATTTGAATTGGATGATTTTATGCAATGAAGACAGTAAAAAAACACAACACGTCGAAACTGCGACGGAGCGGCCGCGCGGACGCATGGTACATGCGCGGTCCGAAGGGGGGTCACAGGGGACATGACCCCAAAATCGTACACGTCAAATTGAAAAATCTTCTACAAAATAAAAAAAAGTTATTTAAGAGGAGCGTAGAGTCCGTTCACATTATATCCGATCAGTCTGTTTTGCCGGAAGGTCGGTGGTTCGACTCGCCGCCAGTTTACGTTTGTATTTCGTTTTCGATGGACGGCGACGATGATGTTCTTATATTGTGGTGGTATTTGAGACGAAAAAGTAGTAGAAAACGAAGACAACATTGGGTGAATCCTACACTTCGAGACCGATTTTCAACACATTTGAAACATTGATGGGTGAATGAATGAATGATGAGGCGAAGTTCTTTGACTACTTTCGAATGTTTTTTTCCTCTTTCGACGATCTCTTGGGAAGAATTTCAATGGACATAAAATTACAAGACACAGACTTAGAGAGTGCATTTGTCCACAACAAAGGCTGTCCATATGTTTAAGGTACGTCCTTTTTTTTCTCTTCATATATTTATACAGGAAATGCTCTTCCAAGGTGGCTAGTTGGATTGGAATATATTTTTAGGAGTTTAATAAAATACAGATATGCAATTATTGAAATATTTTTATTGGAAACAGTCACATGAGAGCTTTTGTTTTTGTCGTCTTGATTAAGTCATAGTGACTAAATTCCTTCAAAATCATAATCTAATACACTCGATGCTGCAGAAGAAGGTTGAGAATGATACGATGACTGAGAGGTTGGTGATGGTGAATGTACGAACGCTGCCGGCTGCTGAAGAGGTTGTGTATGGTATCCACGATATTGATCTTGCCATTCAGTTTGATAATCATATCTTTGGAAAACAACACTATACTCACGCACAATGGTCTCGTGCAGAGACTAAGTGCGGAAACCAAACCGAGAAGAAGAAGAACAACACTATTCCTTTGATTTTTTGTATAAGAGCTAAAACTCCTGCATAAAACTCTAAAGTTTCATCCATTGTGAAAGAATCAACGGCGGGTAGTACACCCATTTTTTTTTTTTTTTTTAACGTGGCAAAATCATCAGATGAGTCCTCCCACCCTGGGCAGGGCCGGAGGGACTGTCAGACTTGTACTGACTAAAATCCACGGTATTCCTTCAATAGCCCTTTACGTACCGGGGTCACGGTAGTGGGATAAGTCCCACGACCCCGGCAGGCTTCGGCCCTCTACAGGGGGGGCCTCATCATCTTGCTGACGCTCTTTGAGGCGCGCGTGGAACACAACGCGCCGTCGACCCGGGCATGGTCCATGGTCGGACAGCGAGTTGCCCTTTAATCGCTGTCCGCATGCCCGCGCCTACGGTGGCCGGAGATCGTCGGCCGACGTCCGACGCCGTGGGCGTCTACCACTGCGGCTGGGCTGGATGGAGGACGCTATCCTCTCGCTCACGCGGCCCGCCTCCTCCTTCGATAGCATGACTGCTTCGCAGAAGGAGGCGACCGCTTCCTACTCCGTCTCGCCCCGCAGCATGGCCTCGACCAATGCCGGGCGCGAGAGGTCTCCGCCTATCGCCGCCGTGAGGACACGTCGGTGCTCTGCCCAGGCGGGGCAGTCTTGCACCGTATGCTCTACTGTGTCCTCAGGGCGATCCTCGCATTGGTGACACCCAGGCGTTTCTTCCTTCCCCATCAGACACATGTACCTCCCGAAACTTCCGTGTCCGGTGAGGACCTGCGTCATGCGGTAGGTCAGGACGCCGTGACGCCGATCTAGCCACTCCTCAAAGAGGGGTCTTACCGCAGCAATGGGTAGTACACCCTTGAAAAATAAGAAGACGAAGATGCTTTAACCCAAGTTATAAAGTGCAACAACTAACAACTTATGTACCTAGATGTCTGCATTACCTACAATTAAATTGGTTTATCAATGTAAAATTTCTTACCTTTATTTCCAGGGGAATTTCAGGGGAACCTTTTAATCTTAATTCGACTGTTTTGTCATTTATATATTACTGCGTAAGGACTAGGCGGACCGCATGTTATAATGACGCCTCGATTTTGGTCCCAAAGCTCAAAGTGGTCTTTCCTTTATCGAAGTGAACTAGAACCAGTGTGACCGGATTCAGTATTTTAATACTTTTTGAGTATATTTTGGTAAGTTTTCCAAGAGTCAGTATTTTTAAAGGTATATTGGCGGAAGCCAGTATTTTTGGGTATATTTTGGAAAAAAGTTATGGCAATACCATAGCCATGTCATAAAATTATTAAAAAAAAAAAACTGCGTACATTGATGTTCACGGGAATTTCCGGATTTAGTCTATATTTCATTTTGGAGCAAAGATCAGTAAGTTACAGATAGGAAATGACAGGTGGGCCCCCTAGAATTACAAATAGTATCGAATCATCTAGTCACAAAATGATTTTCTGTTCTGCACTTGGCTTAATCTTAGAAGGTTTGGTTTCAAACTTTCAAATTGAAACTTAGGGAAATTCCCGAATTATTGAAAGTTTCAATAATTTGGGATTTTCCGAAGTTTATATTGTGAGTGTTCGTCGTAATATAAATAGAGCGCGCGATTTTTCTGTCATTTTACTTCATGCTAATACGCTGTTATCTGATACGCAAGTCAGAATCCAGAAAACATGTCTAGTTTTCAGCAAAGTTATTTGGCTAAATGGGAACAAATTCCGGAGTTTTCTTCTTGGCTTTCACGTTATAAAGATGATGAGTACGCTGCGTTTTGTAAAGCGTGCAGTGCGAAATTCCAAAGTAGATTAGCATCTATAAAACAACATGCAAATACTGAAAAGCATAAATCGAACTTGAACAATATGACAAAGGACAGTCAAAGGTAAGCTTAACTTGTTTTTAGTTTTTAGTAAAATTAGAATTACTGTACATAAAGTCGAGAAGTTCGGAGGTATTTTATTTAGTGTATGATCCTTATGTATAATTTATGTTTTTACTCGTTTCCAGGTTGACACATTTTTCAAAAAGGCACCACCGAAAGACGAAGTCAAGAAAGCGGAGCTGCGTTTATGCGGTTTTCTTTCAGATTACAACATCTCTTTAAGAGCTATGGAACATGTTAGTGATGTCCTAGTGAAATGTTTTCCTGACTCCAAAATTGCAAATGAATTTTCCTACCTATAACGTTTTAGGACCCGAATTTGAAAAAGTTATGATTGAAGATATACTTCGTACTGTATCTCCGTCAGGTAAATCAGTATATTCAATTGACATCTTATATCATACTGAAATATACCAACTTGCACAGGGAAAATATACCAATAAAAATACTGATTTTCAAAACATATTTTTATTTATTAATCATCATCACCATCGCAATAAATATTAGAATTATATTTTAACACTAGCTTTTGCCCGCGACTTCGTCCGCGTGGAATAGTTACTTTGGGCTAACGTTAAATTTAACCCCGATTTTGAAGCATTCTTCACTGGTGCTCCGCTCCTATTGGCCTTAGCGTAATGATATATAGCCTATAGCCTTTCTCTATAAATTGACTATTTAATTAAAAATATTTTTTCAATTTGAACCAGTAGTTCCTGAGATTATCACGTTCAAACAAACAAACAAACTCTTCAGCCTTATATTATTAGCATAAATAGCTGTTGCCCGCGACTTCGTCCACGTTTCCGTCGTTTTTCGTAAAAAAAGTAGCCTATGTCCTTTCTCACGGTTCAGTGATTTTGATGTAACAGACAGATTAACTTTCGTAATTTAGTAGGGAAATATAATATGTCAATCTATAATACTGTTGAAAAATATCGCAATACCGAACCGCACAATATTATTGTTAATAGCTGTGCCCGCGACTCCGTCAGCGTGTAACTCCTTGTGTGTTATTAAGTTAATGTATCGGTAATATTGTTTAGATCACGTTCACATGAGGCTTAAGTACCTATAGAACGAAAATACTTCAGCGCAAAGCTTCCCGGTAAACTATGTTGAAAGTTGACCCGTCCAGTCCGGCACGTGAACATAAAGATTTCTAGAACTGCTAACCCGGGAAAGAGCGACGTTCAACTGACCATGCGAGAAACAACTGACACCGAGATCTACTCCAGCAACACGAAAAGTCTGCCCTTGAGCCTTATTAATTGTCATTGCATAACACACCGATACTGGGAATCGCGTTCTTTTAAATTGGAATGGAAAATTATTTGGTATCATGGGAATTCTGGGAATAAAGAAGGTTTCTCCTGCAACGCAACCTGTTATTTGAGCCTCAATTATATTTTGTTGCAACTGGGTTACTTTTAGCCGAGTTCCATTGCAAAGTTGTGGTGGTTTTAAATTTCGGAGCAGAATAATAATCAGAAAGCTTCGAACTGCTAAGCTATCGGGAGTTACACGTGTTATTGTGAGTCAATCATAAAAGAAAGATATATGCTGTAGTGGGATATTTTTTATATAATTTTAAGGAGAACATTTCCGTCATAAATGATTTCTGTGTAGCTTTAACCATTAAGGTTGCACACGCGACGGAAGCTTAAAAAATGGAGTAACTTCTCCCGTTTTCCCAACATTTCCCTTCACTGCTCTGCTCCTATTGATTGTAGCGTGATGAAAAGTATACTATAACCTGCTCAGCAGTATGAATAATAATTGTACCAAGTTTCGTTAAAATCCGTCGAGTAGTTTTTGTTTCTATAACGGTTATACAGACAGACAGACAGACAGACAGACAGACAATAATTTTACTGATTGCATTTTTGGCATCAGTATCGATCCCTAATCACCCGCTGATTGTTATTTTGTAAATATATTTCATGTACAGAATTGACCTCTCTACAGATTTATTATAAGTATAGATTCTGTTTGACGTTTGATACAGCCTCCTTCATCTTTTATGCCTTGTTTGGTTTTTAAAATTGCAGATACATTTTTGTTTATGAATCTGTTTCTTTGTTCCGTTTTTATTAAATTAATCTGTGAAAATAAATATGCGCTCGCATGCCGCATTCGACACTGGAGTTATACATAACAGAGATTTACTGAAACTAGTTATATTCTTGTAAATTAATGTACCATCACTGTTAGAAATTTTCCCAACTTCCAACCAAAATTGTTCAGAAGAAAGGGGTGAGCCAGTACTCGAAGATTGTAATAAATTACTTACTTCGCGATCAAGTTTGAGTGTTCTATATTCTTCGTCAATTATCTGCATTTGTTCTGGCTGTACTTCGTATGGGAAAGTTTCCATAACATTTCTTAACCCTTTGACCGCCAACAACGCCTACAGGCGACAACAAAAAAAAAGTGTCCAGACCGCCAACGACGCCTGTAGGCGACACCAATTTCGACCATTATTTACAGCAAATAAAGTCAATAATTATTTTAACAGTTTTTTTTTAATATCATCCCCATACTTCATTAAATTAAAGTAAATAAAATAAAAGCTTGTTCTTTGGCGTATAATCCTGAAATTTAAATTTTTCCAAGACCATCTGTAAACTCGTAAAAATATAGGCCCACCAGACGCCATAGTCGCTTTAAAGCGACACTAATGATGAGGTTATAGTCGATATTCATTTACTAAGCTACATGATGCTATGACTGCAAGCAATACAAATACTAAACATGAGTTATAATTCTAAACAATTTGCAAAATAAAAACAATTTAATCAAAAATAAATGAAATGAAATAATTAAATGATGTAGGGTAGTGGAACCAAAAGATGAACGCCCCCCAGAAGAACAATTGTAAATAAAAGTAGAATTGTAATAATACTGATTGACTTTTATGAGTAGATTTTTTTCTCGCTTATAGCGATATACATTTTCACCGCCCGCCTCCATAAAAACGTCGGCAGTCACGCGTCAGGCGCGCTTGCGTTTAATAATTTTGTGTGTGGTTCGCGCCAAACACCATCCTTGTATGGAAACCTACTTAAGGTGAGTACTCCGCAGATTTAAGCTAATCGTTAAGTTAAAACAAGAATTATTGACACAATCATTTTTTTCTTTGCCAAGTAAAATCTTGATTAACTAAGTGACTAAAACATAGTCATATATGTATTTATAAGATTTAACATAATTATAGCCTATAAAACACTGTTCAATAATGGTTTTAATATTTTTGACTTTGATTGAACACCGTTCATGTAATGGTAAAAAGTACATAGAATATTTAATAATCATTATCATTTACCTAGAGGATAAAAATGATCTATGTATTGTTTAAAAACATCTGTTTATTTAATAAACTAAAAACCAAAAGTTGAACGGGTATTTTTATTTAAATTTTACAAGATTTATTGGTTTCAATATAGTATGAAATCAGTAGTGTTCACTTTTAGGATAAATTATCAAAAGTTGAACCAAAAAATATCCTTGTAATTTTTTTCGTTCAACTTTTAGTTTTGTTTCATAAATTTTAACGAATGTACACCTAGAAAATACAAAGTGAAATACTTGCATGCATGTAGACCGTTTTAAAAAAATTAAGCGTGCATGATGATGCAGGTACATGAGCTACTTATCTTCATACATTCAAACAAATAGGTAATTTATTACAGATGCGGTCTACACAGTCTCCGAAGGAAAGCAAGCAAATTTGATGACCTGACACTGACATATTTTGTTAAACCATCTACCGAAGATTTGGAAGAAGTATCGAAGTCAGCTATAACCAAGAGATTGCCATATCCATGAACTGGGTGAAGTGGATGATTACTGTTGAAAATTGTGATCTCAATATGTACGAATTAGTTTTATTATAGAGAAGGTTTTCTTTTTAATTGATGTTATACTAGTTTTAAGTTAGAGTTGTAAAGGTACCTAGTACCTTTTTGAAAAGTTCTTCTACCTTCTTTCGTCAAGTATTTTCCTGATTTGTTACTAAGGTATAGAATACTATGTCATTTTAGACTACCTAATTATTTTATTAAATAAACAAGTTTTTCCTTTATTTTTTATTATTTTCATTAAAAATACACTAAAAATACACTAATTAATTAGGTACACAATTTCTACGCCTTCTCTTAAGTCATATCAAAATCTTAGTTCAACTAATTAGGGATCAGTGTTCAATTATAGGGGGAAAACCCATTTTTTTATTAATTCTTATTTTGTATAAAACTCATGAGACATTTTTATTTTTCAAATAATCTTATAATTTTCGAGCATCAAAAATAAACAGAAAAACAACTTCAACTATTAAAATAATTTAATTACAAGTATTCAAAGTTAGCGATTCGACTTAATCGTTCATTTATTGGTTCCTATCTGCAATGTAAAATGAAAAGAAATTTATTTGTTGTCATTTTAGTTGTGTTTGTCACGTCACTAATTCGAAGCCATTGGAGCCATTCAGAATTCATTGGAGCCTTTAGAGAGTATTATTTTCTTTGATTGGAGCTAACACCATTGTCGCTTTTGGACGTTTGTAGTGTGTTGACCGAACTTTTATGAAAATGAGTGATTATTATACACACGAGGAGTTGTTATGTGTTTTACAGGGTGACTATGATGAATTTGTATTCGAATATGACCCTGAATTTGATATAGATGTAAGTACAACCTCACAAGTAGGTACTACCCAAAAATACCGTTTTGGTAACTGAGTAGGTATGTTTATGATATGTGTCTGTGGACTGTGGTACTAGAGATGTTATATTAGGGTCCAATCATATATATATATATATATTCAATATTCATAATATTGAATATATTAGTAATCTCATATTAGGATACCATACCTATTACTGGATATTAGTAAAATATTAATTTAGCCAATATTAGCATTGATTCATATTAAGCGTGTTCTCGTGAATATAAATGGCATAGTGAAATAGTGATTAAATTTTTCTTCATACTTATTAGGCTTAGGACTTACTTACTTTTATCACTAGAGTACCGTAAGATGGGGTTATTTAGAACTCACGAGGCTATTTGAAATTTACGAAAAAAAAGTTTTGATCGTGTGGATATTTATATCTGAGAACAGTAGGAATTATATTTTATCCTTTGGCAATACAGTGACAACTAATGTCATTGTCGCAAAGGAATTTTGACAGATAACGGCTTTCTAAGTGGTTCAAATCGTAATTTTAAAAAGTGTTGTATTTTTGGTATATTTCGTGCCTGGATAACTTTCGTCTGATACACAAAATCTAGACAAGTATGTAAGAAATTGAATAAACTAAGTAATAGTGTGTTTTATGCGCTTTTTAGTGTTTCTATTTGCTAGTTTCTACCTTTTTCGAGCTGGCATATATTTAGATTTTCTAATAGCCCCACTATTTGGTTTCTGTTTTGGGGTTAATTGGAACGAAATTTCAAATAGCCCCTTTAAAGCATGTTATAGGTACATTGCCAAGGAATTTAATCATAGTTCCAAATAGTCCCAATTGCGCATTTTGAGCATGTTAAGGGCAAGATATTTCTCTGCATACTCACAAAATAATTTACCTAAACTGCACTGTATAAAATTAAAGAACATTTCCTGCATGGTTGATTGTCGCACCTAAATTATCAATAGTTATTCTTTAGATTCCTCTTCTTTTCGTTATAAGTACTTATATTTATTTACGAATTTATTTAATGGAAAAATGCGCTGTAATTACAAAGGATTTTTTTATTTTTATTTATAAAGGTTATTTATTTGCTACAGATATCAACTTTAAAACAAACAAAAACAACGAAAAGTCGTTGGTTCGACTCTGCGTGCAAGAACAAAAACTGGCCGAAAATTGATAATTGGTGAAAATTTATCTTCACATTTTTCCGAGTTCATATTACAAACTTGTCAGGAGCTTAATATTATATTCTTTTGCTTACCTCCTAAAACCACTCATTTACTCCAGCCGTTAGATGTTGCATTTTACGCGCCTTTAAAAAAATATTGTCGCGATGTATTGACACACTAGAAGAGGACTGAAGGACTTAAAAAATAAAACTTTAGTAAAAAGTTAATTTTCTATGTTATTGTATAGATTGCAGAATAAATGAGAGAAAAGGGTTCAGAATCCAACAATATAATTGCCGGGTTTAACAAATGCGGCTTATAGCCTGTTAATTCTGAGCGAGCAAAATCTCGATTGCCACACACAAATTTTATTTCAGAGGAACTAATTGAAGACAAATAAAATTGCGAAATCGGTTCAGCCGTTCTCGAGTTTTGCGCTTAGCAACACATTTAGCGGTTCAAATTTATTTACATAGATAGATCATGCTTGCCCTTAAATATTCCAAATATAGCTTCACTTTCATTAAGAATAGCTTTGATATATTAACATTACATTCCAAATAACCCTAAAGAAGCACTAGATCTCTTAGTGAACAAATGTTCAGTTGTAATTTTTGGCTTGTCTCTAGCATATAGAGAGTGAAATTAAGGTGAAATGAAGGCTACTTCTCACCCTATAACTTTTCCAAATACAGCTTACTGACTTTTATATGACACAGCTAAAAAAATTAAGAAAAACCAACGCAAAAAAGTGAGATTACAAATAACCCCATTGATACGATATTTGGAATAGCAACGGTAAAGTAATATATCTTCAAATCTATTAACAGAAGTTATACTACGATCGTTACTATTTATAGTTTATTGTGTAATCTACCAAAAAAAAAATATTCCATATCATTTGAGTTATTACAATTTTTATAAACACCTGTTTTACGAAAAAAGTGTTTTAATTAGCCCCATTTTACGGTAACTTTTCATAGACTTCTAGAAAAACAACCCTAAAAAATTAAAATTTTCTTTGGAGTAGTCCGCCATCGTCGCTTTTAAGCGACAGTAGGAATGTGCTATGAATGAAAATTTAGTTTTTATATGTGATTGTTATTTCAAGTGATAGTTCCTTTATTAAATTACAATTGAAAACCATGGTACTTTTATTTATTAAATAAATATTTATAGCGCTTTTACGTATGGAAAATCAATAAATATTACGAATTATAATTTTATCGATATTTAGTAATACCCAAGTTTAACCTCATCACTAGCTTACTGTGATAAAAAATGGCTTGGCGTACAGCGTGCATTTTCGCTGCGCGAACCGTGGCGGTCAAAGGGTTAAACTACTAAATTCTTTATTCACGGCAGTGTGTGGGTCAATAAATTTCAGTTCTCAGAAAATGTCTGTGACTGTCCTTTATATTTGTTCAAGTTCGATTTATGCTTTTCAGTATTTGCATGTTGTTTTATAGATGCTAATCTACTTTGGAGTTTCGCACTGCACGCTTTACAAAACGCAGCGTACTCGTCATCTTTATAACGTGAAAGCCACGAAGAAAACTCCGGAATTTGTTCCCATTTAGCCAAATAACTTTGCTGAAAACTAGACATTTTTTCTGGATTCTGACTTGCGTATCAGATAACAGCGTATTAGCATGAAGTAAAATGACAACAAAAATCGCGCGCTCTATTTATATTACGACGAACACGTACAATATAAACTTCGGAAAATCCCGAATTATTGAAACTTTCAATAATTCGGGAATTTCCCTAAGTTTCAATTTGAAAGTTTGAAACCAAACCTTCAAAGATTAAGCCAAGTGCAGAACAGAAAATCATTTTGTGACTAAGATGATTCGATATTATTTGTAATTCTAGGGGGCCCACCTGTCATTTCTTATCTGTGACTTACTGATCTTTGCTCCAAAATGAAATATAGACTAAATTCGGAAATTCCCCTGAACATCAATGTGCGCAGTTTTTTTTAAAATAATTTTATGACATGGCTATGGTATTGCCATAACTTTTTTCCAAAATATACCTAAAAATATGGGCTTCCGCCAATATACCTTTAAAAATACTGACTCTTGGAAAACTTTCTAAAATATACTCAAAAAGTATTAAAATACTGAATCCGGTCACACTGGTTCTAGTTCACTTCGATAAAGGGAAGACCACTTTGGGACCAAGTTCGAGGCGTCATTATAACATGCGGTCCGCCTAGTCCTTACGCAGTAATATATAAATGTCAATGGCTAAGCGCACATTTAGGTTACCAACTCCTCAAGCAAAATCACTTATGGCACGACGCTCTTCAGATTACTTATATCCACGCATTTATAATGAAGCAGTAAAGAACTGTAACATTATAGATCTTAAAAAATCCGAATGTAAAAAGACCATAAAGGATTGGCTTCTCACTCTCTCCTATGACGAAACAGAAAAGATTATTAAATAGGTAAGCATCACAAGAACTCGCATTCATATAGACAGTACTCCTAATCTCCTAATCTTACACACACACACACACGCACTCACACACACACACAAACACCTTACACACACGCACGCATACACACTACACGCAAGACCAATTTCATATACGAGATTGTAACCAATTTATTATTTATATCATCATGCTTTGTTCGTAAATTTTAATTCATAACTTTAATTTTATTTCTTTATTTCATTATATCATAGTTTTAGTTTGTCTTTAATTTAGTTTTGTTAATAATCACTTTTTATGATATAAATGTGCAACTCTGGTCCCCAAGATACAGACATACGTCTAGTTTGGGGATCACTGTAAAACGAATTGTGTAATAATTGAGTATTAATAATAAATAAAAAAAAAAAATGGC
Organism: Tholera decimalis; assembly: GCA_943138885.2. Lineage (NCBI taxonomy): Eukaryota > Metazoa > Arthropoda > Insecta > Lepidoptera > Noctuidae > Tholera > Tholera decimalis. The sequence goes on from OW964549.2 coordinate 26,811,277, forward strand.
TATATCAAAGATATCTATAGTCTATACATATAATAAAATTGTAGAAAAGTGGTGTCTGTACAATGGAAATATATTAAAAAAGTAGTAGGGGTTGTTATTATATCGATGCCGAACCCGAAATTGTAATTAATTTTTTTTTGTCTGTTTGTCTGTGTGTTTGTGCACGCTAATATCAGAAACGACTTATTAGATTTAGATGCGGTTTTCACTAATATATTGTAGTAAGCTTCAATTAACATTTAATGTTTATTTCATGTCAATCGGTTCATAAATAAAAAAGTTATGTCAATTTAAAGAATCACGGCAAACATTTGTTAAGGTATTCTATCAGAGTACGTACTACTTTCCTTGATTTTTGGGTATTTACTTATCTTAATTTTTATTTAGGGTTTGTAAATAAATATTGTAAGCATTTGTTATAAGTTAGGCATTTCTTTCCTTGATTTTCGGTATACTTATCTTAATTTATATTTAGGACTAGTACTCACGCGGGGCTTCGCTCCCGTGGATTCTATCACGGTAAAAACATAACTCTCCTTTTTACAGTCGCGTAAAAAGTAGCCTATAACCTTCCTCAAGCTTCAAGCTACTTCCACAACAAATTTCATCCAAATCCACCCTGTACTTTCGAAGATTAGCGCGTTCAAGCAAACAAACAAACAAACAAACTTTTCCGCTTTATAATATTAGTATAGATATAAATATTATAAGTATTTGGTATTCTATATTTCTTTTCTTGATTTTCGTTATTAAGTATAAGTTAATTAGCTCAGGTTAGTAATTCATTTTTCTAGCAATTCTTTTGTTTTATAAAGTTAGTACGTTTGGTTTACACGTCTTAACACTTATTACTTAAACTGTGATAATTTTAGACTGTATCTGTAAGTATTTATAATTTAATTGTTTACGATAGTACGTGTTTACTAAATAACTGTGTGTTAAGTAGTAAGTACTATTTTATGGTAAGAATGCCTCGAAGAAGATCCAACCTCTCACAATGTAGCAGAAATGCTAAAAGTATGAGATTAGTTCGATCACAGGAATCTGAGGAAGGTCGTGAGGCAAGGCTCTCTGCAACTCGGGAACATCAGGCTAGGTTTCGTGCTGCAGAAACTTCGACTCAGCGAGAATCTCGACTGAGTTCAAATCGTTCTCGAATGATGACAACTCCAAATAGGGAAAACGAGGAACAACGAAAGGCACGTTTATCTGTTGATCGCGAAGCTCACGGACTATTGCGTGAGTCTGAGACTTTTGCTGACAGAAAAACCCGCCTGAGCTCCCAGAGAGTACGGACAACGAGGCAGTTTGGCGTATTTTAAGTTTTTCGATCCACGAGAGATATCCACCCGTCATCCACCTTGACGTTCATCTTGAAGGTGGACAAAGAATATACTTCAACTCTGATAATGTAACGGAGCGTTTGGACAACCCAAGACGAACCACTCTGCTCGCTTTGCGAAACAGACGCATTTGTTAAGACACTCTTATACAAAAAAGTTCCATCGTATTAAACCTATAATAAACAACAGGGCATTTTTAACCGCAGAAGATGTGGAACAGTTGTAGTAGGTGAACCAGGTATTTTTAAAGATCATGTCATTGGTAAGGTTTATACGGTTCATCCAAATAACTCCGAATGCTTTTACCTGCGCCTACTGCTGCACGTTGTCCGAGGGCCTACTTTTTTTGCCGATCTCCGAAAGATTGACAATATCGTACACCCTACATACCAAGCCGCTTGCCGGGCACGTCACTTGCTGGATGGGGATCAACATTGGGATGGTGCTTTGTCAGAAGCAAGTATTAGCGAAAGTCCTCATCGGTTGCAACATTTGTTTGCAGTCATCCTGGTGTTTTGTGCACTTTCTGAAGCTGCACAGTTGTGGTATAAGTATCAGAACAAATTGGCTGAGGAGTTTTTTAGGCACGTACAACTTAATGATAACAACCCAATTGAGGAGAGATTACGTGAAAGTCAATTGAATCGTTGTTTGTTGGCTATTCAAGATATAGTTACATCATTGGGGGTAATCCTATTTCTCAATATGGCATGCCGGTGGCATCATTTGACGGTGAACGTATAATAGAGATTACGCGATGGAAACCAACTATGATCCAATTGACCTGGCCGAAATTTTACAAACTGATGTCTCGAGGCTAACTGATGAACAGCGTTTGATATTTGATCGGGTGTGCCGCAGCGTTGATAGTACTTTGGGAGAAATGCTATTTGTAGACACTAGATAGATAGATGCACTCGGTGGAACGGGTCTGTGAAACATTTCTTACGAAAGTTATTTTGGCGAAGGTTAAATTGCGCTTGCTGTCGCTTCATCAGGCATAGCAGCCACATTGTTGCCAGGTGGGAAAACTGCTTATACAATGTTCCGATCGATTTAGACCGCACAGAAAGCCCTGTTTGTAATATTTCAAGAAACAGCGATAAAGCTAAGGTTCTTCGTGATTGTAGCCTTATTATATGGGATGAGTCCACAATGGCCAATCGAAAAGCAGTAGAAGCAGTAGACAGAACGTTGCGTGATGTCAAGCAAAATGAGCAACCCATGGGTGGCATTACTATGCTTTTTTGTGGTTATTTTCGTCAGACACTCCCTGTAATACCACGTGGAACAACAGCTGATGAAGTTAGAGCCTGCCTAAAGAGTTCTCGACTGTGGCATTACATTATCCCTTTGCATTTGACATTAAATATGCGTGTGTAAATTGGAGGCAACGAAAATGCTCAAGAATTTTTAGATTTGCTACTTGAGATTGGTAACGGTGTGTATCCGCAGGAACAAGGAAAAGTTGTTCTTAATGAAAACCTATGCAACATAGTTTCATCAATGCGAGACTTCATATCATCTGTGTATGGAAACGCAACGCAAATACCAACTTGCGAAAATTCCTGGCTTTGTGAAAGAGCTATTTTGACGCCACGAAACGACCAAGCAGCAACAATAAACGCTGAAATTTTGAGCTATGTTCCGGGGGATTATCAATCAATCAATATCATTTTATTCTCAAGTAACATAAGACTCATACAAATGATCAAATTATGTTGAGCATATCTCCATTAACAGAGTCATGGAAGAAAGAGAATCTACAAGCTACCCAGTAGAATTTTTAAAATCCCTCAATGCTCCTGGACTACCAGCACATAAAATAAAATTAAAAGTAGGCGTACCCATAATGCTTCTCAGAAATTTAAGCCCCCCAAAACTTTAAGCCCCCCAAAACTTTGCAATGGCACCAGGTTAAAAGTGACCAATTTATAACGAAATCTGATAGAAGCAGAGATTTTAACAGGGTGTGGAAAAGGTGAAAGTGTTTTCATTCCTTGGATTCCTCTCATTCCAAACAATGTTCCATTTAGTTTTAAACGAGTGCAGTTTCCAGTCAGCCTATGTTTTGCGATGACAATTAATAAAGCCCAAAGTCAGACGCTGAAAGTTGTGGGTGTAGATCTAAGTATCAGCTGTTTCTCGCACGGTCAGTTGTATGTGGCTCTGTCACGGGTTAGCAATCCTAGGAGCCTGTATGCTTTCATCCCCGATGGCCATACGTCAAATATCGTATACAGAGAAGCATCACTGTAAAGTAAATTTTTAGCTACCTACCCAAACGACGGTATATGTAATTCAAAATATGCTGCCCGAAAAGTTAATATTCCACGCGGACGAAGTCGCGGGCACAGCTAGTAATTAACTATATTTGAGTTGTCCGCACTCTGGAATGGCAAGTTGAAATCAAGGTAAGTGCCTCGTATCTGTTTACTGTTTGGTTACGCATGAACCTGTGTCGCGATCGCGCTACACTACACATCTTAAGAAAAAATGTGTTTTATGGTTTTAAAACAAAATTAGAATAAAAGTTGTCTTTGTGTGTTTTTAACCGACTTCAAAAAAAGGAGGTTTACAATTCGTCTTGAACTTTTTTTTTCTTTTTTTTTTATGTATATTACCTCATAACTCGGAGATGGCTGGATCGATTTGAAAAATTATTTTTTTTGTTTGAAAGGGTATACTTTCTAGTTGGTCCCATTGTCGTCACGTTTGGATCTGATGATGGGATCATGGAGAAATCGAGGGAACTCTTCAAATATTATAGGCACACCTATAGCGTTTTGGGTATTTCTTATAGTATCTTGTGCAGTTGCTCTCGAAAAGCACCTGTTCAGGACTACAATTGGCCAGTGCAACGGTAACTGGATGGTCTGAACTGTCCACGGTACGTGGAGCTATAAACGTTGCTTACAATCAACAATAAACAAAAGGCCTATAGCCTCTGAGGCTTCATGAACACATTATTACCACTAACCTTCTGTGCCGGGTTCACCAAGCTTCGACCTTCCAAGGTCACGCCCCAAGTGTGGTTTGTATGTAATATGAGGTGAGTAATTGAAAGGTGTGATGTAAGTCAAGTTTGTGGACGTTCACAAGGCGCCAGTCTCCAGATGGCGCGGTTCCAACAGCATCACAGCCTAACTCGTTTCCAGCAAGCGCGTGCTACGCGGATGAGGCAATAAGGCGATGTGTTCCGAGAAATATCCCTGGATTCTCGTCAATCAGGGATTACAAAGTTCAATTAAACACTGTGGTAGCTATTTATCACTACTTTTTTCCAACTCGAGCGCGTGCCACGCGGATGGCCACAACCGGCGATAGATCCAAAAATATCCCGGGGTTTTCGTCAAATGGGGATTACAATTTCAAACAATTGATAATCGCGACCCAATTATCGGTTGCAACAGGCGATTCCAAACGATATTTTACCAATTATAATTAACTCAACAGGGTCCCATGACCGACATTTTCAACAAGAAACCAAAGTCTATCTGTCAAGTCAGAGTAATGTCAAGATCAAATTTCTTTATGTCAAAAGGGTGCGTTCGGAAACGCATATCGGACCGAACATCTACCCCCCCCCCCCGGACGGGCCTACCCGTCCGCTAATCAATTGGAAGTCTTGACAAGGTTGCAAATTTAACACAGCTTCAATGCGGCCAAATACCGTAGCTAGTTCCTCAAAGGTGAGAACGGTGTCTCCCAACAATCTCCGCCAGCGTCCCTTTTCCGCTTTCACCGCGGCCCCGAAAATACCCCCCCCCCCCAATGGGGGCAGGCTGGCGGGTCTAACAACCAAGTGACCCCTCGGCGGGCCAAACTATTACCAATGTCAACCTGGCTCTCACTAAGGAAGGCGTATACCTCCTTCAAATAGTTACTTGTACCCTTGTAATTCGTACCGCAATCAGACCTAATCAAAGAAGGTAACCCACGGCGAGACACAAATCCTTCCAAAGTCGCCTCAAAGGCCTCTGTCGAGAGGGAGGTTACCAGCTCCAAATGCACTGCCTTGGTTGACAGGCAGACAAACACACAAATAAGCCTTACTATTACGAAGGGTGGACGTCTTCAACAAAAGGGGACCAACAAGTCCGTTACGACGCCAGCAAAGGGCCTCGCCTCATTGACGCGATCAGCCGAAAAAATCCAAATTTCTCGCTGCAGAATGGCCAACAGCGCATTGCAACCGGCATGCGAGTTCTTAGTGTGACGATCAGTCACCAACAATTGAACCAAGTGGCCCTTCTTGGGCAACAAAAGGGGGTGACGGGCCCCATAAGGAAGGCTAGAGTGCCTCAACCGTCCTCCAACAGGGTTTCCCGAAGTGGCTCGTCCCAACCTAGTTCAGTTATAACAAGGGCAGGAGCACCAATTTTAGGGTAAGGACAACTCACAAGGGTGATTTCAAACCAGGTCCTTCCCTCAACAGTGGTGTCAGCCGGTTCGCCAATTCCCCAAATCTTGCCTGAAAGGTCGTTCACCTTCAGGCCAACCTGTCCCGCTAACCAAGACGACAAAAGGCAACCCTGGACTCCCGTGTCCAAAATGGCACAGACCACAATCGAGTCACCCAAGGGTCCCCAGACCTTGACCGAGGCCGTTGGCAACAAAACCGTCTTGATCGGGGGGGTCCTTTAGCGGGGCAGGCGTCAATCTCTTAGTGATGCCTGGGCGGCGACCGATCGCCGCTTCCAGGCTGCCTTCGTTCACGACGAGGCCAACAATCCAAATATTCGTCTGCGCGGTGTCCCGAGCCGCTCGCCATCAGTGCAGGGGCATATCCCACCGGATGCCCGAATGGCGGAGGGCGCGACTCCAGCCGGGACGTTCCGCCAACGGAGGGGAAAGGCAGCGGCGCCGACCCGGCCACTGCTGCCTAGCAGCCAATGCGCGTTCTCCCTGACGAGGGGAGACCAAATGGCGCTCGTGGGGCTCCCGTTCAACTTGCGCGGGGGGTGGAGTGCGGCGTACAGAATCGCGGGTCTCAGCCCGGTGCTCGTCTCTGGGGTACCCCCCCCTGCGCGAACCCCCCTCAGAAGCTGGTCTGCTGGAGCGGTTCGCGTTGGCGCACAAAATCTCAAGGTGGGACCCTTCACAAATTCTACACGGGCGGGGGTCGGGGCAGTCCCGAAGGAAGTGGGCCCCCAAGCACGAAAAGCACAAACGGCGTGCGTTGACAATACGGCGGCGGGCACTTACGTGCAAATTCAAAAAGTCCGGGCAACGCGCCATGACATGCCCCGTTGCCTTACAAAAGTCACAATGATGAGGACTCCGGGCGCCAGCAAAACGGGGGGCGGGGCGATCATCAACAGGCCCCCTAGCCCGAGGACCCCGGGCGCCAGCAGAACGGGGGGCGGGGCGAACATCAACAGGCCCCCTAGCCCGAGGACTCCGGGCGCCAGCAAAACGGGGGGTGGGGCGATCATCAACAGGCCTCCTAGCCCGAGGACTCCGGGCGCCAGCAAAACGGGGGGCGGGGTGAACATCAACAGGCCCCCGAGCCCTAGTCCGTCCCTGGTCTCTAGGCCGAGAAGGTAGTGGGGGTGACCCCGTGGCGCCACGAGTGTTATCCGAAAACCGACACTCGTCTTCCAAAAATTTGAGGAGGTCGTCAAAGGGGGGAAGATGGGTGGCACTATCCCCACCATACTTCTGCTCAAAACGTGACCTCAGCTCCGCGGGGAGCAACTGCAGCACTATGTGCACCAACAAGTAGGACCAATGTTCTATCGGTAACTCCAGGCGTCTCAAAGCGTTGGTCGCTGAGACCAACGGGTTCAGCAAGTCAGTGCGCAACGTCGACGTGCTGGCAATGGCCGGTAGTCCCAAAATCTGGTCGATGTGCACATCAGCCAGGCAGCGCTTGTTCTGATACCGTCGGGAGAGAAGCTCCAGAGCGGTCGGGTAAGAGGAATCCATCACCGGCAAGTGCTGCACCAAGGCTCCGGCTTCGCCCTCCAGGACAGACAATAAATAGGCCAGCTTCTGGGCAGGTCCGAGGTCCGAGCGTGCATCGACAAGACTCTCAAAGAGATTTAGGAAGCCCAGCCAGTGGTCCAAGCGACCGTCAAAATGTGGCAGCTCCAGGGTGGGCAGCCTACTCAATAGTCCAGGGCCTGCAACAACGGGGGTCTGCGGCTTGGCCGCATCAGGCACCCGACTCTTCAAAATTTCCCGCGCTCGTAGACATATGACATCCCCCAGGTGGACAATCTAGTCATAGTCACCCAAAATCTTATCGCGGGCTGTCTGATCCATCACCCCCAAATCCACGTCCATGATGTACTCGTTGAAGCGTGTGAGCGCAGCATCAGCTGACTTGATCCTCTCAATCACTTGCCCATACCGAGCAAGGGTGAGCTCTTCCAATTCTACACGCTCAACCGTTGCAGCTGCCGATGTGAACCATCTCAACTGTGAGGTCAATCCGGCAGCAGCCTCCCTGACTGCCCTTAATGAGGCCATTGACACAATCAAATATTAATACAACAGGCTAAAATTAACTAAACAAACAACAATGACTTGTTAGCCGACCAAATAGTCTCAACAAAGCAAAAACTCAAATTCAATTATTTCAAGTCCAAATCCGACCCTGTGCTTATTCCAAGTATGAATCTAGCTTGCTAAGGATGGCTAGTTACAAAATAAATAACAATTGAATGTATAATACAATGCTGGATCAACCTCAAATAAATATCAATAAGCACAACAATTGACTGTATAATATTGAGCCGGAGAATCTCTAACAACAATCCAATAAACAAATAAATGCAATAAGTCAATCCACACCATTCAATTCTTGTTATGTTAACAAATGTGTGATTATTATTTAGATAACCTTTTAAATTCAGATCAATGACATTCAATTATTAATTGCCACAAATACCAAACAACTTTTACAACAATATACCAACTTATGTACCAAATACCAATAATTCCTAATTTCACAAATAAATCTTACTTGTCAATTCAATACCAAGGGGCTAGCACTACAAATTACAGTACAAACTACAAGTACTATTTGAGCCCGGCTGACAAAGCAATATATTCAAAACTTATCAAGTTATAAGTTATGTTAAGTAATTAAACCAAAGTTACTTTCAAAACTTCCAATTAAACCAGTGGATCTTATATTATAAGAGCCACGCCTGCAACCAAAATGAATCAAGGATCTTATAATTAAAACCACGCTCTGCTACCATTTTGTTCAGGACTACAAGAAGCCAGTGCAACGATACTGGTGTCTGAACTGTCCACGCGGGTGACAACCAACCGGCGAGGAATCCCAAAATATCCCGGGGTTTTCGTCAAATGGGGATTACAATTTCAAACAATTGATAATCGCGACCCAATTATCGGTTGCAACAGGCGATTCCAAACGATATTTTACCAATTATAATTAACTCAACAGGGTCCCATGACCGACATTTTCAACAAGAAACAAAAGTCTATCTGTCAAGTCAGAGTAATGTCAAGATCAAATTTCTTTATGTCAAAAGGGTGCGTTCGGAAACGCATATCGGACCGAACAGCACCATTTGAGGAAGTGGAACTGATGATGAAGAACCCAGATGGCCACCGAAACTACTCAATAATACGTTTTTCGTTGATTGCGATTAGATTACTTGAATATGGATGTTAAGCACTTTATGCTCGTCACAATGCATATGGTGAAGAAGAGCTGATGGTGATGTACCAGGAGAACTCCTCAAAAATTAACGGCTTTGCATCAGGAAATGCAATATTTTGTAAAAGGTGATAAGTAGTTGACAGTTTGGCTTTTGTAACTAGATAAATTACAAACCGACCCACTAAAAAGCGTGAAAAAAAACTTTTTAGCAAAAAATAGAACCGATTTTTGCCTTTGTAGTGTTTTTACATGGAAGTCGGTTCTATTTTTTGTTAAAAAGTTTTTTCAGACGTTGCATTAATTATACTGCTTCCGTGAGAGGCAAAATGTGTCATGTCATCATGTCAAACGTAAATATCAACAGAAATACATTTTTCATTTTATTTTTTCAACACGGCTAATGGCGGCTAACGTATGAATAAAGTCAGTCACGTGACGTTAGGGGAGGTTGGGGAACTATTGTACCAGTTTTTTTTAATTGTTAATTATTATATTGAATGAATATAATATTTTTATTACATTCCATGTTATTTATAGTGTTTATTTACATTTTAGATTTTCGACACAGTCCACTCCATTTTTTAGTTTATATATAATTTAAGATTAAGGTTTTTATGTTTATTTTATAATAATTGTTTAAAGGTGCTATAATGGTTTATAACCTTGTGAAACACGATAATAGTTTGTAACATTTTTCTACAACATGTTTACTTCTCCCGCATAACTTCAACAATCCTGTCATCCCTCTCTCGCCGCACGTATAAGACTTAGGCCGAGGACGGACTTCTAAAGTCTGGAACACGTACAAAGAGTAAAAAGTTGAACTAAAATGGCGGTCGTCCGCGCAGGTACAATTATGGAGAAAAATCTCGGTTGTTCGGCAAATTAAAAATATCTCGGATTTTATTTCAAATTATTGTATTTCTCGAACAACCGAGGTATCGGAAGTGGTAGTTAGGTATTATTAAACATACAAGTTAAAGGAATATACTAATACAAATTTAATATAACAAAAGTTAATGTGCATGTTTAGTCTCACTTACTGGCATAACACCAGACCAGGAAAATCAGTTTTGTTTTAAAAAGTAATTGTAAACGTCAACTATCATTCTCCTCCGCTCTCTCCTAATAGTTCGTTGTGGTCATTGACATATATATTACTTCGTAAGGACTGGGCGGATCGCATGTTATAATGACGCCTCGAACTTGGTCCCAAAGTGGTCTAACCTTTATCGAAGTGAACTAGAACGCGATCGGCTATCTTCGGGAGGGGTCGTCAGTTTTACAAGCAAAAATGCCAAATTGTGTCGTGAAGGGTTGCGTGAACTACGACGTAAAGCACAATAAAAAAAAATATAACATTTCATATCACCGGTAAGTTAAAAATATGTCATTAAATCAACTTCTAACATTATGTAAAACGATTTTCTTTCTTGTTTGTCTCAACCTTTAGCATAGACAACGCGAAGCCGCGTAAAAGTGCGACATAACTTTGCAGCGGCGCGCGTTGCAGCCGATGAAATAAAAAGATTTAATAATATTACTATAAGATTAAATTATGTACAAAATTAATTTTTATTGTTTATTATAAGCAAATTAAAATGTATTTTTATGTATAACAAATATAAAATTCAAAAACTAAAATGTTTTGTTTTATTTCTTTGTACCTCGAAAAATACCACACCCCGCTCTTACAAGGCTACGTCTAGGAGCAGACCACGCCGATTGACATCTTAGTTATCATAGATGGCGCTAGTGTGTTTTGTAGGGCGACCGCGTCCGTCAAATGTTCTGATGACCGTATCTTTACTATTTAAATCAATGGTTGTGGTGGACTTATTTTCATATTTATCATACATTTGACGGAGACATAAATTCTAAAATTTCGTGCGTGATTGTACACTAAGGCTGCGCGGAGAGTGCGCGGGCATCGCGGGGCGGAGTGAGACTGCGTGGTGGCTAGCGTCGCATCGCGCGTCGCCGCGTTGTTATTTGTTATGGTTACGCGCTGCCACGCACGCCGCACATCATACCCCACTTCGATTGAGACCCAAAAATGTGTTAGGTACTGCGCATTCAAGGTCATAGTCCAACTTATGTGTCCTATACTGTACTGGTATTTAACTTACCTTTGTGACACGGTACACTACATTAATTTTGGCAGGTTTCTTGATATTTTGGTATTGATACATCGATGTCGATATACAGTATGTTAACTAACAGAGGGCGTTCCCATTAACCCGCAATAGTATAGCATCCATACATGCCAAAAAAATTACCATTCGAAAACAAAATGTTTTTATTTTTTTTAATATTAAAATATTCACTAAAAATGTTAAATTGATACGTAAAAGAAACACTCTGTACACGCGTACTTGAAGGACGGCAACGTCGCAATTTATTTATGAATGACGGGCCGCGTATGCGGCGATCTGATTGATGTGCTTATACTATTGCGGAATGCGGGTTAGTGGGAACGCTCTCTGTTGGTTAAAATACTGTATTTTTGATATCAATCGAGTCGATATTGTTACGATTTTAAGTGAAAGAGACTTTAATTAATGCCTTTTATTGTTATTAAACAGATCGTAAGTTGATACATCGCACACGCACAGTACAGTATGTCAAAAGGTGGAGAGCAGGAAACGGAACTAAAGTAGTGTTACCACATATTAGACTCAAAACTATTATTTATGAAATTAACCACAAATAATTTATTACTACTTTAACACCCTCCTTTAATTTCTTAAATAACTAATCTTATTATTGAAAGAAACAGAATTTCACTTAAGTACTTGAAGTATTGTTATACAAACAATCTCTATATGTAACTTAGTACCTAAGTCCTTAAATTTCTAAGCAAGATTATATTTAACAATATATTTTATTCATCAACAATACAAATGGAATATGTATGCTTACTTACATCTTCACACTTTATATAACATCCAACAGTTAAGTTTTTAACCAGTTAAGGTTTTGGTAAATACCTACATATTTTAAACTGAATACAATCACAAATATTATTACTAACAAAATCTAGCTTTCATAATTATTATGAGATACACAATGTTGCATTAGAGTCGAGACTACTAAACAATGTCTACATATCAACAAAACAAAAAAAATATAGCTGCCACATCTAGTTGTCTAATGTTAGCAAATACACTTGTCTAACACATTATAGTATTCTTATGTTTTACAAACTTATGCTTGTTCAAAGCTTTTGTCATTACATCAGCAGGTTGTAAATCAGTTGGACAATACGTAATACGAAGCTCATTATTCATGTATAGTTCATGAATGTAATGAAACCTGACGTCTATATGTTTGGACCTTTTGTTAAATATACCTGTTTTAATCAATTGAATAGCACTTTGATTATCTATATAGAATTGAAGCATCTGAATATTAATATTAAGTTCTTTTAACACTGATTTTATGAATATTGCATCTTTACAACACTCTGCAGCTGATATGAATTCTGCCTCTGTGGAGGAAAGTGCAATTATAGATTGCCTTCTTGAGCACCAGGCAATAGGACACCCAGCCAACATGATAATATACCCTGTGGTACTTCTACGAGTGTCACAATCACCAGCATAGTCAGCATCACAGTACAAGTCTAAATCTTTTATGTTACCTCTTTTCTTAAAGAACAATCCATCACTAATAGTACCTTTTAAATATTTGAAAATCCGTTTTATTAAAACTACATCCTGCTTAGTAGGTTTTTCTATTTTGCGACTAGCTAACCCAACTGCATAAGCTATATCAGGTCTTGTCCTGGTTGAAAGATATAGCAGGCTCCCAACAGCCTCTCTATAAGGAAAAAGATTCTTGCCTTCCTCATTCAAGACTATTCCCTCTTGAACTACACAAGGTGTGTCAGCGGCTTTGCAGTCCAACATATTATATTTTTCTAGTATGTTTCTGGTGTAGTTTTCCTGAGACAGCAGAACTCCATCATCTTTATATGTAAGTTGTAAGCCTAAAAATGTTTTAGGTTTTTCATATACTTTTAATTCTATTATTTTATTTATTTTATTGAGTACCTTACAGCCATCTTCTTTATTTTTAGAAATTATTATTCCATCATCAACATAAAAACCAATAATAACAGTAGTTTCTTTGTTTCTTAGTACACATGGCTCATTTTTAACTTGTTCAAACTCTAAACTCTTCATTATTTTAATAAATTCTTCATTCCATCTTTTTGGTGCCTGTTTTAACCCGTATAGGGATTTTCTAAGTTTACATACTTTCCCATAACATTCTTCAAAACCTTGAGGTACTTTCATATAGATTACCTCCCCTTCTTTAAGATTTCCATTTAGAAATGCGGTCTTGACATCAAATGTCATAAGATGGTAGTTATTGATCACCGCTATAGAGAATATAATCCTTAATGCAGATTGACATGCTACGGGGCTGAAGATTTCATCATAGTCTATATCTCTTTGTTCAAAACCCCTTACAACAATCCTGGCTTTATATGATCCATTTTCTTTAACTCGAAATACCCATTTATTAGTTAGAATTTTAGCATCTCTGACATCTTTTTCATCCACTAGTTCCCACACTTGATATTTCTCTAAGGATTTTATTTCTTCACTTATTGCTTTTTTCCAATTTTCTTTTTCAGGTGACTCCATGGCTTCTTGGTATGTGAGTAGAACATAATCATCAAATCTTTGTGGAACTCTTCTTGTCCTTTTATCTATTACTTGCTCATCCTTTTTATTTCTATCCTCTTCTATTTCTGTGTTTTCCTGTATTAATGTTTCTTTTTCTTTTTCAGGTACTATGCTGCTTTCTTCAGGACATATTGGGTCTGTAAGCAGATATCCACCATGATCTTCAACATTTACATCCAATTTTATGCTCTGTAACTGCTGCTGTCCATCTTCTCTTATTATGTTATTAGTTATTGTATTAAAGACAACATCTCGAGCAAATACAATTTTCTTTTTATTTTCATCATATAACCTATACCCATTTTTAGAGTAACCTACCATTATTAATTTCTGTGACCTTGAACTTAGCTTTTTTATAGGTGTTAAATCTTTTGCTAATGCTTCACAACCAAATACTTTTATGTTAGAAATATCCGGTTTCTTATTATTCCATACTTCATATGGACTTTTAAAATCAATCACTGAACATGGCAACCTATTGAGTAGATATGTAGCTGAGTACATAGCTTCTCCCCATAGTTCTTTGCTAAGGTTTGAATTTAATAATAACGCCCTAGCTTTCTCCATCAAGCTTCTATTTAGACGCTCGGCTTTGCCATTAAGTTGTGGGCTATACGGAATACTGTAATCTAATTTTATACCAATTTTATAACACCATGCTTTAAATTCACTGCTGGAGTACTCACCTCCATTATCACAACGCAGCACAGAAACTTTTGCATTAACTTCTCTCTCAGTTTCCCTAATGTAATGTTTTAAGCAGTCACTAACTTCACTTTTATTTGATAACAGATAGGTTTTTGTATAATGACTAAAGTCATCTAACACTGTGAGTATGTACTTTTTTCCATCAAAACTTGTGGTTTCTACAGGACCACAAACATCACTATGTATTATTTCAAGTACCCTAGTAGCACGTTCTCTAGTCTTATTAAATGGTTTCCTTACCTGCTTAGCTTTGACACAAATTTCACATAAGTCCTGCAATTGTTTTATATCAGCCTTGCTGTATGTGACACCCGTAGCAGCGTCCACCAATTTCCCCAGTACCTCATTACTTGGGTGACCCATTTTAATGTGCCAGTCATAGACACTTTCCTTTTTATTTGCTAACAGAGACACTTCACTACTACCTTGTTTTAATTTTAAATGATACAGTCCTGTTGACTGTTCCTTTTTACCAAATATTTTAGTGCCACACTTAGCAGTAATCTCAACATTGTTATTTTTAAAAGTTACAACGGCACCATTTTCTGTAGCTGCTGAAACTGAAAACAGATTTTTACATAGATCTGGAACGCACAGAGTATTATTTAAGACACAATTGTCACCTTCAAAAGTGCCACTTTGTACAGACAACATTTTTTCATCTTTCTTTGCCAAACATATAGATGTCTCTTGGCATTCCAAATTACTTAACAAGTTTATATTATTTACCATATGTGATGTACAACCTGAGTCTACAACAAAGTCATAACAGCAATTATTCACTGCATTGTTACTTTTGTAACCTAAAAATGAAACAGAACTTTTATTGTTGCGAAAGAAACAGTTACTTTCTTTATGATTGTTTTTCTTACAAATAGAGCATACTTTCTTACAATCTTTTTTTACATGACCTATTTTATTGCAACCAAAACAACGTATCTTATTATTATAATCAGAATGGTTACCCACTTTATTAGAAGACTGTGAATCCTGTTTCTCCGCTCTCTTGAATGACTTAGATGCTCGAAATGCAACCTCATTGTCTTGTGAACTTGTATGTTTTTCTTGTTCCTTAATTAATCTTAATTTTAAATTTGCAAGGGTTTTTTCTTCTTTAGAGGTAGAGTCCCATGCCGTTACAAAATGTTCATACTCAGTAGATAAAAATGTTAGAATTTTTGACTCCACTAAGCTATCGTCCAAGGAGATGTTTAACTGTCGCAGCCTATATACCAGGTTATCCAGATGAGATAAATTTTGCACCATATCTTTATTTTTGTCAAACTTGTAGTTAAAGAAATCTTGCATGATTTTATTTTTGTGTCTGTCTTCAGTGCCGCCGAACATTTCACATAACTTTTTGTACATAGCACTTGCAGATGTGCATTGGAACAACATTGTTATTAACTTTTTGTCCACAGTTTGCAATAAAATGTATTTAGCTTGTGCGTCCTTTTTGCAAAATTCAGCTTTCTCTTTATCTTCAGTTTTAATACTTCCTTCAATTATATCTTGGAGACCTTTGGCTTGAAAGATAATATCTACCTGGAATCGCCAGAGTTGATATGTCTCAACATCGCTGAGCTTTTCGATATTTTTAAGTTCTTCGGTCGTCGCCATATTTTTATTACAAAACACGTCGCGTACGTGTTTTTATAATCGGACCGAATCGCAAATACGCTCACTGGCCGAACTGTTAATAACACAGGCCAGCTGGGCCCATAACCCTGTTACGATTTTAAGTGAAAGAGACTTTAATTAATGCCTTTTATTGTTATTAAACAGATCGTAAGTTGATACATCGCACACGCACAGTACAGTATGTCAAAAGGTGGAGAGCAGGAAACGGAACTAAAGTAGTGTTACCACATATTAGACTCAAAACTATTATTTATGAAATTAACCACAAATAATTTATTACTACTTTAACAGATATATCGTTGGTCATCGGTTTTCCGATATATCGTTGCATCCCTAGTTGACAGTTGTCCTTTGTCAAAAGAATTTGGTGTACCTAACTCAAATGAATAAGTTTATTTATTTAGAATTAGAATGAAATATTCTTTCATATTGGTTAATACCAACAACTCATAAAAAATAATACATACGCTATAAACTTGCACATAAAAATGACAAGAACTCGAGAATTAGCTTTATCCATTTGAAATACATTATTTTATCAAAATGTATTTCTACGAGCGCTTTTGTCAGTGGTTAGGGCACCTAAAGCTATCCCGTGTTATATTTTTGGTGTCTTTAATATTATTTGTTGTGCCTCTATTCACGCATTATTATTTGTCCAAGGTACGTAAAGATAAATATGCTATTGTTAGGTATCGTATGTCATTGCAAAATGTCGAGTTTGCTTAGTTGTGGTCAGCAATATTTAACTCTTTTGTTTATAAAATAAATAAAATATTGGTATTGTATAGAAATATCAATACAGTCACTAAAACAGTAGGTATTTTGGATTATGTACATGTGAATAGGGTGAGCTTCAAATTGTCAGACTTATAGCAAAGCAAAATTGACACTAAAAACTTTCTTCTTTATACATTTTCTGTAGTAAATAATCGGAATAATGATTATTGATATATTCACATAATTAGATATTTATTTTATTACAGTATGATGAAACGGGTACATTGTCAAATAATCCAATGCGTCACACTTTGGAGGCACTAGGTGATATATCAACAATGAATGCAGCCGATTTAAGACTGAGAATTGAAGAAATGCTTAGAATAAAGGTAATCATGACAGTAATTAACCACAAATTACTTGCTTGAAAATAATTAGCAATTACTTATAAAAAACTTATTTCTAGCTAAAATTAAAGGTATTGCTACTATGTGATTGCCTATCATACTATAACATTTTATTAAATAAGTTTTAATTATAGTTTTAATTCTGTAAATGTCAGCAGTGTTTATGTTTATCTTGTTTCTTATTTATTATAATATTAATATGTGATACTAGCAGTTGCTCACAACTTCGTTTACATTGGAAGTTTTTACTGTGTAGGTAAATCCCAATACTGTGGGAATTTGTCCATCTTAGTAAGCATCTGCATACTAAAAAGAACCCCTATGCAAAATTTGATAGCCCTACTACTTGTTGTTACTGAGATTTCGTGATTAATCAGTGAGTGGTATTTTGCTTTTATATATATTGATTATGTAAAGTACAATCTTTGTACCCCTTCTTGTAAAAATTAGACAGTTGGAGGAGTATGAAATTTGGCATTGTTAAGGTTTATATGTATGATGAAGAATTAGTGGAGAATGCTTCAAAAATACATTAAATTAATAATCAATTTGATTGTGGTCATTCCAAACTGTGGTCAAACTGAAAAGAGATAATAAATTGGTCTGTAATGCTTTTTGTTTCTAGTCTTACTGGATGTAAAAAGACAATAATTATTATAATAATGTATTTTGCATTATTAGCAATCTTGTTAACCTATCCAGCTAAGCTAAATATGCTTGTGTCTGGAGTAGGTTCATGGCAGTAGTGTAATTATGCATTATGTTACTATCATATGGATATTGAAGGCTTAAAAAGTCTGAAAAATAGGTCTGTTGGGCAGAGCCGGATTAACCCTGTCAGAGGCCCTAAGGCAATGGCATTCTCGGGGCCCCTTTTCTTACTTTGACTGACCAAATCTTGTGTGAACTGAGGAAACGCATATTAAGGGCTGTGGTTTTTAATATATTTGTTTACTTATTCCCAGATTTGTTCTAAAATTGTTTAAATTCCACTACTAAATATAACGATTTGTACTTTGTGAAATAACAGTGAGGTCCCTAAGTTCACACGCACATCAAATTCTCATTCGAAGAAAGATGTTTTCTTGGTGCATCCACTGGGCCTGGGCCCCTAGTGGATGCGGGGCTCCTAGGCAGTTGCTGACTCCGCCTAATGGTTAATCCGGCCCTGCGTGCACCGATGTAATGAGTGAGAACGAGCTGAGTGTGTTCCACTTCGTCAAAAATAATGTCAACTCTTTCTAATAAAAACGTAAAAAAGAGATAGATAATGATTTTCTCTATGGTCGGGGACTCACGGTAAAATTAACTGCATGCAGTGCAGTGCTCCACTTTGAACACTGCGTTCCATTCTAGTGTTGCCAACATAACGTTGGTGGTTAATGGTTAATCCGGCCCTGCTGTTGGGTCAGCTAGTAATAATTATTACATTAATTTTTTGTCTTCCAATATTTGATTTTTTTTTATTTAAAATTTAAGTTGAGTATTCTTTTTCACGTGAAAAAGAATCCGGCCACAAAAAAGACTAACAGCTCAAATTAAAGAAAATTGTAATGTTTCGGCTCCAAGTTTTGATTTCGATTCTCCCTCTCTTAGAATTACCTCTTCACGAGGTATATCCCATTTGGTAGAAACGAAGTTAGGGGACGGTGATATTAGCAGAGCTGCCAGGATTCTCTTCAGCAGCGATGTGGTGGCACCTTGTTCTTCAGAGACTCTCGAAGCTCTGAAGACCAAACACCCTGCCCCAGCGTATGATCTTGCTTTTCCCGACCCTCCTGATCCTGATATTCACTCCCTCACCATTTCAGGTCGAGAGGTAATCACAGCCGTTAGCTCGTTCCGGAGCGGCTCAGCTGGCGGTCTCGACGGCCTGAGTCCGCAGCACCTGAAGGACCTCATTTGTTCAGGCGCCGGGGTAGCTGGTGAGTCGCTCTTGAGGGAGCTGACGGCTCTAGTTAACCTTATGCTCTCCGGCAAGGTAAACGAATCTGTCATCGATATTCTGTATGGCGCCAATTTATGTGCGCTACGCAAGAAAGATGGCGGCATTCGTCGCATTGCCGTGGGAACCACCTACCGCCGTATGGCAGCCAAGATTTGCTGTAAATTTTATGGTGAGGCTGTTTCGGAAAAATTTCAGCCCCTGCAACTTGGTTACGGTTCCAAAGGGGGCTGTGAGGCTGCCGTACACGCTTTGTCGACATACCTAAATTCTGGGAAAAGCGAGGCCATTCTGAAGGTTGACATAAAGAACGCCTTCAATTCAGTTAACAGGGACACTTTGTTGGCTGAGACTAAAAAAGAATTACCCCAAATTTATAGTTTCCTTTGGCAATGCTATAGAAATCCATCCAAATTATTGTTTCGAGACAATCTATTAGAATCAGCTGTTGGCTGTCAACAAGGTGACCCTCTCGGGCCAGTGATTTTCAGTTTAGCTATTCACCCAATAATTCGAAAGCTAAATTCTAAATTCAATGTTTGGTATCTTGACGACGGAACCTTGGGAGGTGATGTAGAAAATATTTTAGCAGACCTAAATTTCTTAAAAAATGAACTACATTCTATTGGCCTTGACCTCAACCTTTCAAAATGTGAATTATTTTTAACAGATAACACTGACAGACTACTGACTCTCTCTAAATTTAACGAAATAGCTCCTGGAATTCAAATTATTGAGAAAAGTTCTCTCCGTCTCCTTGGTTCTCCAATCTTTGATACTTCCTTTCCCGACTTTCCTTTCCCAAGCCTCTCTTCCCATCCGCATGGGAGGGCTCGGAATCCGCAAAATTTCTAGTATTAGTTTACCGGCTTTCATTTCCTCGGTCCACAGCACTGAGAAATTAATCAGGAATATCCTGGCTTCCACACTGATTGATTTCAATGTGCCGTGCTTCACTGAGGCTATTGATGCCTGGAATCTCGCTTGTCCGAATTCTGACCTACCTGTTATACCATCTTCCCAGAGGCGGTGGGACGAGCCGCTCTGCAGAGTAGTTCTGAATAATTTACTAACCACGTCTGCTACTTCTGCTGAGTGTGCTCGTCTGCTGGCTGTGGGAAAGTGGGAATCAGGTCTTTGGTTACATGCTCTACCGTCCTCAAATCTTGGCACTTTGTTCGACGACACCACTTTCCGCATCGCTGTTTCACTACGCCTAGGAGCCCCTTGTTGTTCCCCTCATCGCTGTAATTGTGGGGAAGCGGTCAACAGCCTCGGGCACCATGGTCTCTCTTGCAGCCGTAGTGCGGGTCGTTTTGCACGACATGCCAACTTAAATGACATTATCCGACGAGCCCTTGTCACCGTCGGCGTTCCAGCCGTATTGGAACCCATTGGACTGGCGCGTGACGATGGCAAGAGACCGGACGGCATGTCATTGTTTCCTTGGAAGATGGGTAGGCCTTTAGTGTGGGACGCAACTTGTGTCGATACTGTCGCGCCATCCCATCTTCCCAGTTCATCATGTTGTGCTGGCGCTCCCGCTGCGGCTGCGGAAAACCTCAAGCGGCGTAAATATAGTCATCTCAGTGATAACTATATTTTCGAGCCGTTTGGGGTCGAAACTCTCGGACCATGGGGCCCGTGTGCTCACAGCCTTTTTAAAGAAATATCGAAAAGGCTCGTTGACGCTTCCCGCGACCCAAGGGCTGGCTATTTCTTTGGTCAACGGCTAAGCATTGCCATACAACGAGGCAATGCCGCCAGTATCTTAGGTACGTTGCCAGCCGACAGCGTTGAGGATGAATTTTTTGATGCTTTATTGTAGTTTGTATTTTAGTACATAATTTTGTATATTTGTTATAGTTAAGTATTCAATAATATTTTTATTTCATGGTTTTTATTTAGTTATTTGCTACATTATTTGAACAATAAAATTAGTAAGATAAATATTGATAATTTAACTTTTTTAATTCTTAACTACCCCTTATTTTAGACTCTTGCCATAATAGTAAAACATAAATAGGAACCGTTAATTAAATTATGGAAAAATAGTATTCTTTTACATTTTATGGTAGTAGTATATTAAATATAACCTGAACAACACTCCATTCTACCAAGCGCAGGAACCAGATAACAGGATTAAAAACATCTAGCAGAAAATCATTCCACAATTTGTGAATCACAATCCTCAGAAATTTTTTATTTATTTACTATATGGAGAAATGATAATTCTTTCTCTATAATGAGCTCTTTAATCCTTTTACTCCTTTTTCTCTTAAGGGACGCTTTAATTTCCTCTGTGACACACATTCTAGATCCTTGAGATCATCAGAAAATTTAGAGTTAAGTATTTGTATGCATTCCACTTCTTTCTTTGACAAATCTTTTACTATTCAAGCAGCTCGTTTGTGGAATGCATTACCCGTAGAAGTGAGGTGTGCTCAAACCCTAACAGCTTTCAAAAGAATGGTTAAAGAGTATTACTTCTCCCTTTAACTTTTCTCCTTCATTCTCAATTATACATGTAATATTTATTAGTATATGATTTTCGTATTGTATGTATGTATTTTATATTATTATGTTCATTTAATATTATTTATGTTTGTACACTGACAGCCCTTAATCTGTCTGTTTAAGTTTGTCCATCCAAAGGTTGTTTGTAAGAGATCGCCATGTGTGAGAACACCGCCCATTGTACACTAGTTTTAATTTTTGTATCTATAGAAATATTGTAAGGTGTACAATAAAGTATATAATAAATAAATAAAAAGACGCAGAGGGGGAGGGTACTCAATATTTTTGTGTATATTTTTAGGCGTCAGTATCTACTGAATTACGTGAACTGGAAGCTAAGCGCGGGCGGTTGCAGCGAGAGGCGGCGGCGGCCAGTGCCAAGGCCGACAGCGCCAAGGCGGAGCACGCTCGAGCTGCTGCCGAGTTACAGCGCCTCCGCGTGTCCGCTGACCAAGCCCGCATCGCGCAACTAGAAGCCATCCGACGAGACTCTCCAGAACTAGCCCCCCCTCTTCAAATACTACCCACACGCCCCCCTCCTATTCTACCTCCCATAGTTCCCTCATCCGAAGTCCATTGCCGTATGTTTTCCTGCTTCGATCACTCTCGTTGCTCTTTAACATCTGGCTTCCCCGTCTACCTCTATGACCCAGACGTGTTCGCACCACTAGCCGGCGCCGAAGTGGACGGGTTCCTAAAGACAACTCTGAAGCAGACATTGGGCTACAATACTCACATAACACGCAATCCTAATGAAGCATGCGTTTATCTCGTCATTGTAGGTGAAGCTTTTCCTTTTGAGAAGACTCCTGCGTAAGTAGTGCACTCATTATACCATTTAATTATCTTTGTTACTTATTTTACAAATTTTAAAATATTTCTTAAAGAAAAACATAAACAATAACCTTTAATTTATATAAAATAGCATTAATTGGTATCGAGACCAGAGATCAGTCTATTGGCAGTCACAATGCCGGTTTTAGCACTACCAGCGCCCATGGTGAGATTTATGGCGCCCCCTAACTGCAATTCAAACCCATATGAAAAATTGGCCAAGTGCGAGTCAGACTCGCCCATGAAGGGTTCCGTAGTAACTATAATAATAATAATGACATAACATTCATCACACAACATACACCCATCTATATCTGATTTAGAGTCTACAGTTAATTTCAATTGGTGATCACCACAGAGTTTGACAAGGTCAAGTTTTTCCAGAATCTGTTTTATATTTTACAAAAAAGACCAATATTCCGAGTATTCAACTATGCAATAATCATTTAACTGTTCAAATCTTTCCTTGACTGAAATTAATGTGGATACTACATTAATTTCAGTTGAATTTAGTTTAAAAGACAGTTGAAAAATTCAACCTCAACTTTTTTTCCGGAGAAGCTATATGCTCATCGCCGGCAGTTTCACCAGCTTGTCGCTTAACATATTGAATTCTTGTCGTGGCTCTAAACACAGGTTCAATTTCCACTTCTTCAACCAATTCCTTCGCCGTTAAAATGGCGCTTTTGACGCCTGTGTTTCTATATTCTTCCACGAAAGTGCAGCATTTTTTCAAACTTTCTGTGCATTTACCGAGATCTGTCTGTTGATTGCAGAGATTTACTAACGAAATTAATTTAAAAAAGTATATCGTATCAAACGACCAATGACACTAAAAAGCTAAAATCTTTTTAACCGACTTCAAAAAAAGGAGGAGGTTCTCGATTCGTCTTGAACTTTTTTTTTAATGTATGTTATCTCATAACTCGAAGACGGCTGGACCGATTTGGAAAATTCTTTTTTCTGTTGAAAAGGTATACGTTCTAGTTGGTCCCATTGTTACAAAATCAGAATCTGATGATGGAATCCTGGAGTAAACGAGGGAATTTTTGAAATATTATAGGCACACCTATAGCGTTTTGGGTATTATTATGTATTGGAAAAGCAAAAACACCATTTGGGGAAGTGGAACTGATTATGAAGACCACAGATGGCCACCGAAACTACTCAATTATAAGTATTTCGTGAATTGCAATTCGATTACTTGAATATGGATGTTAAGCATTTTATTCTCGTCACAATGCACATGGTGATGTAGAGCTGATGGTGAAGTACCAGGAGAACTCCTCAAAGATTAACGGCTCTGCATCGGGAAAAGCAATATTTTGTAAAAGGTGATAAATAGTTGACATTTTGGCTTTTGTAAAAAAAAAACTAGATAAATTACAAACCAACCAACTAAAAAGCGTGAAAAAATATTTTTAACATAAAATAAAACCGACTTCCATATCAAAACACTACAAAGCTAAAAATAACTTTAATTTCGGAAGGCGGTGTTAAAAAAAGAAAATACACCGACTACCGAAATTAAAGTTATTTTTGGCTTTGTAGTGTTTTGATATGGAAGTCGGTTTGTGTTTTTGTTAAAAAGTTTTTTTTAACTGTTCGGCTAGAGTAGTAGCTTCATGAGAGACTTGAACATCAGTTTTCTGAGTTTCAGTAGCTAAAGTAATTAAAGTGTCATGGATTGCACTAATTTGATAACGGACTGCTTTAACACTGCTTATTCTTGCTTCCCAACGTGTGTCACTGACCTTTTTTAACCGACTTCAAAAAAAGGAGGAGGTTCTCAGTTCGAATTGAACTTTTTTTTTATGTACTAGCTTGTGCCAGCGGCTTTGCCCGCGTGGGATTTTTTTCCCGTGTAAATCCCGATCCCGTGGGAATTTCACAAAAACCTTTCTTAGCGGATGTTTACGTCATAACATCTACCTGCATGCCAAATTTCAGCCCGGTCCGTCCAGTGGTTTGGGCTAGGGCGTCCAATCCCGCATCCTGAATTCAATCTCAGAATTTGCGGGACTACGAATTTTCAATCCCGCGGGATCTCGGTATTTGCGGGATCTCGCATATTGAAAATATTCATATACAAATATATATGTTTTATTTGCCTTATATAAATAAGGCAAATAAAACAATGAATTAATCAACTAACTCCACGTTTATTTACGTATTACTATTAGAAAGATCAATCAAATTACACAAATTACACCGTTTATTTATCACAAAAAAAAAACAATGCATTAATCAACTAACTCCACATTTATTTACGTACTAGCTTTTGCCCGCGACTTCGTCCGCGTGGAATAGTTACTTTGGGCTAACGTTAAATTTAACCCCGATTTTGAAGCATTCTTCATTGGCGCTCCGCTCATATTGGCCTTAACGTAATGATATATAGCCTTTCTCTATAAATTGACTATTTAATTAAATATAATTTTTCAATTCGAACCAGTAGTTCCTGAGATTATCGCGTTCAAACAAACAAACAAACTCTTCAGCCTTATATTATTAGTATAGATAGCTGTTGCCCGCGACTTCGTCCGCGTTTCCGTCGTTTTTCGTAAAACAAAGTAGCCTATGTCCTTCCTCACGGTTCAGTGATTTTGATGTAACAGACAGATTAACTTTCGTAATTTAGTAGGGAAATATAATATGTCAATCTATAATACTGTTGAAAAATATCGCAATACGGAACCTCACAATATTATTGTTAATAGCTGTGCCCGCGACTCCGTCAACGTGTAACTCCTTGTGTGTTATTAAGTTAATGTATAGGTAATATTGTTTAGATCACGTTCACATGAGCCTTAAGTACATGTAGAACGAAATTTTATACCTTCGGCCGCGAGACGCGTCGAGCGCGGCGACCGATTCTCAAAAATAATCCTTATAGCACGATTCAGTATTCAACTTTGGTGTTCTATACCGATTTATATGATTCTTTTTTATGGAAAAGTTAATAATGTTAACTTTTCAATAAGGGGTGACTGAGAGTGTTATAAACGTAAGAGTAGACAAATATTATAATCAGAAAGCTTCGAACTGTTAAGCTATCGGGAGTTACACGTGTTATTGTGGGTCAACTGTATACAACCATAAAAGATAGACATACATATGCTGTCGTGGGATATTTTTTATATAATTTTAAAGAGAACATTTCCGTCATGGAATGATTTCTGTGTAGCTTTAACCATTAAGGTTGCACACGCGACGGAAGCTTAAAAAATGGAGTAACTTCTCCCGTTTTCCCAACATTTCCCTTCACTGCTCTGCTCCTATTGATTGTAGCGTGATGAAAAGTATACTATAACCAGCTCAGGAGTATGAAAAATAATTGTACCAAGTTTCGTTAAAATCCGTCGAGTAGTTTTTGTTTCTATAACGGTTATACAGACAGACAGACAGACAGACAGACAGACAAAAATTTTACTGATTGCATTTTTGGCATCAGTATCGATCCCTAATCACCCCCTGATAGTTATTTTGGAAATATATTTCATGTACAGAATTGACCTCTCTACAGATTTATTATAAGTATAGATTACTATGTATGAGATCAATCAAATTACACCGTTTTTCTTCACAAAAAAAAAACAGTAACAAATAGTGAATAAAAAACTTTCCTGATATCTTAGGCTACATACTTAGGCTACCACTGACTGAAATTCGGCTATATTAGGCTACATAAGCTGTGAAAAACGGGCGACATCGGCCCCCGCGTTCCCTGCAACACTGCCGGCCGCCAGTCACCGAGCGATCGCGCTCGCGAGAGGTCGTTTGCATGCTTTTTTTCAGTCCCGCAAATCCCGCGGATCCCGCGCCCGTAATCCCGCATCACGCGGGATTGGAAAATGACGCGGGATCCCGCAATACCGAGATGTCGGTATTCCGCGACTGGACGCCCTAGTTTGGGCGGTGCGTTGATAGATCACTATGTCAGTCAGTCAGTCACCTTTGAGTTATTATTTTTTTTTATGTATGTTACCTCATAACTCGAAGATGGCAGGACCGATTTGGAAAATTCTTTTTTGTTTGCAAGGGTATACTTTCTAGTTGTCCCATTATCATGAAGTCAGGATCTGATAATGGAAACCTTGAGAAATCGAAGGAACTCTTAAAATATTATTGGCACACCTATAGCGAATAGGGTATTTTTCATAGTAACTTGTGCAGTTGCTCTCGAAAAGCACCATTTGCCAAATGGTGCTTTTCGAGAGCAACTGCACAAGTTCACCAAATGGCATTTGGTGAAGTAGAACTGATGATGAAGACCACAGATGGCTACTAGAACAACTCAATAATACGTATTTCATTGGTTGCGATACGATTACGTGGATATGTTTGTAAAACACTTTGTACTCGTCACAATGCATATGGCGATGAGGAGCTGATGGTGAAGTACCAAGAGTACTCCTCAAAAATTTACAGCTTACCAGCAATAGGGAAAAGAAATATTTTGCAAAAGGTGATAAGAAGGTGACATTTAGGCTTTTGTAACTAGGTGAATTACAATCCGACCCACTAAAAACAGAGAAAAAAAAACTTTTAACAAAAAATAAAACGGACTTCCCAAAAAAAACACTGCAAAGGGAAAAATAACTTTAATTTCGGAAGGCGGTGTCAAAAACGAAAATATGTACAAAACTAAAGACACCGACTACCGAAATTAAAGTTATTTTTCCTTTGGCAGTGTTTTTTTGGGAAGTCGGTTTTATTTTATGTTAAAAAGTTTTTTTTATAGTATCTATATATTCCCAAGAGATCGGTTAGAATTTTCCATCGATGAATAGACGCTGAAAACAATGTGAACAACCTGACTTAGCGGCATCGCAGAGTACGAGATTGTAGCTGTGACAGCCACACGGTACATAGACAGCTAAAGGATTTATATCCAGAATTCTCCTAGCAACCCCAATATTTTTTCCTTTCATGTTAGCCCCGTTGTTATAACCTTGACCCCTACAATCGTTCAATTCCAGTCATATATAGTATAAATCAACAAATCGTATTGTCAGTGAAAGTTGTTCTACCTACATGACTAATATCTGGAGTACAATCAGCTATAATGGAATAATATTTTGATTTCTTTGCGCGTGATATGATTTTCGACTTCACTTTTTCACCCATCTACTCTATTAATTCATTCTGAATGTCTTTTCCGCAGTAGTGATCTGAAACATCACTTGTCTCCTCACTTCTGGAAACTTCGACAACAATGTCTTCAACCGCTATCTGATCTGGCTTGTCAGACAGAGGCTCCACTACTGATGCATTCGTTTGTATTCCAGATGTAGATGCCACATTCAGGTCTTGTTTTTTTGTTGTGATATATCTATACTAATATTATAAAGCGGAAAAGTTTGTTTGTTTGTTTGAACGCGCTAATCTTCGAAAGTACTGGGTGGATTTGGATGCAATTTGGTATGGAAGTATCTTGAAGCTTGAGGAAGGTTATAGGCTACTTTTTACGCGACTGCAAAAAAGGAGAGTTATGTTTTTACCGTAATAGAATCCACGGGAGCGAAGCCCCGCGTGAGTACTAGTTTATCTACATTCATAAACTTTTTGTTTTTTGAAATTCCTTTTTTTTTCTGCTTTCCGTTTTCTATATTGTGACCCAAATTGTTTTCTTTTGATAGCATCAACGTGCTCAGACATTTTGTACTAATCAATTTAGTCGTAATCTATAAAATCTGCAACAAATTAAATATCTCTAAGTCCAAACATTTCTAAAAATAAATAAATTAAGTACACAACTTCGTTATAGCGCTATTGAGCGAGCATGACCAAACACACGATATATTCGCGATAGAGTTATACACGGGAAGAAAGGTCAAGAAAAATCTAAGTAGGTATTTTAATATTAACCCTTTGACCGCCAACGACGCCTACAGGCGACAACAAAAAAAAGTGTCCAGACCGCCAACGACGCCTGTAGGCGACACCAATTTCGACCCTTATTTACAGGAAATAAAGTCAATGAATATTTTAACAGTTTTTTTTAATATCATCCCCATACTTCAATAAATTAAAGTAAATAAAATAAAAGCTTGTTCTTTGGCGTATAATCCTGAAATTTAAATTTTTCCAAGACCATCTGTAAACTCGTAAAAATATAGGCCCACCAGACGCCATAGTCGCTTTAAAGCGACACTAGTGATGAGGTTATAGTCGATATTCATTTACTAAGCTACATGATGCTATGACTGCAATCAATACAAATACAAAAAATTAGTTATAATTCTGAACAATTTGCAAAATAAAAACATTTTAATCAAAAATAAATGAAATGAAATAAATAAATGATCTAGGGTAGTGGAACCAAAAGATGAACGCCCCCCAGAAGATGAACAATTGTAAACAAAAGTAGAATTGTAACAATACTGATTGACTTTTATGAGTAGATTTTTTTTTCTCGCTTATAGCAACATTTTCACCGCCCGCCTCCATAAAAACGTCGCACGGTGGGCTGAAAATCGGCTTTCATAGACTTAGGCTTTTTATTTTGCAAGTGCGAGTTTTTTTGCCGGATATCACTTCTATTAGTTATAACAATATACAAAAATGACACCAGAATTGATTCTGCACAGAAACGAAGGAATTATAATTTTTTTACGAAAATTTTGTATGGAGCTAGTATGAAAAATCGAAATATCTCTAAAACGGCAGCGATAACCGTAATATCCTTATAGGGGGTTATAGTACTAATTATTTATGATTTTTTGACATACGTTACATAATGGTTGTAGATGCCTTTTTTTTTTTTAAAATCGTCAAAATATTTTTATTTATTTTTACATATTTAAACGTTCCTTTTAGTGTTTAAGTTGAAGAATTCAGAGCTTTAACAACTCTTAACATAAAATAGCATCACCCCTATAGACCTGAAGGACTAGACAGAGGTGTGTAGTGTCTTGTTGATCTTGTAAGATTTCCAACAATACCAAATAGTTGAATATCAGTGTGAATAAAGTGCCCATGCTGTCGCTTCTTTTTGAAAGATAGGGGAATGAAATTGTTAATTGATCATACCCTAAAAGTATGATTACAACATAACCGGACACATAATAATAATAATATCCTTATAGGGGATTATAGTACTAACATTATTTATTTTAACATATGAAACTGTTCAAAACGATCCATGAACTGTGTCAAAGTTAAGAACATCGTTAGGAAGCATGCTTTTTCCCCAAATATTAAGAATATGTGAAAAAAAAAGACTGTATATAAACTTTTTATTGATAGGTAATTTAAATAAAACAGAAGTAACAAAAATAATATCTAATAAATTCAATTATACAAAATACATATTTGAAACTATAATTTATGAAATTATTAACTAAACATATTGGTACAATAAACTAACATAAATAACAAAAGAACATAAAGAAAAATAATTAAATTTTACAAATTTTCTTTACAACTTTCGTTGTCGGACTCCAATTCCGAGTCAGAATCCAGATCGGATATACCTACAAACTCGAACTCAGTTTCCGGAAACTGTATTAGGTCGAGAGTTTCAGCAAAAAAGGTTGTCTTCCTTTTGGCATCTAACTTCGGCCTTTGTGCACTTAGAAAAGGATCCGAAGAAACAACAAGCATATTTAGGATATCTTGATTAGAATCTTGCCTGCTTCTTTTCCGCGAATGATGTTCCCGGAACCTCCTAAAATCTTTGTTTCGAGACTCTGAGGCTTCTTCCGAGAGAGTCCCAATCGGGACAATATCATTTTTTTCGATTATGTCAGCTCCGTGTATTAATAGTTTATGTACGGTTGATGACATGTAGTACCAGTCGTATAATTCCACGTACTTTTCTGCTGTTTTGCGAGCAAAATCTTTAAATTTGATGACATCGATCTTCTCACCAGATGTTATTGCTTGCAAAATAACAGCAAATCTTTTTATCAGGTTTTGATCCAACCCAGTAATAGCTGCAGTTTTATTGGGAAACTCGAAAAACTTCCTTGCGGTATTCCCGTCATTGGTAGTTCCCGAGCCTTGTTTTACTATATCAATTAACAGATTGAGCTCCTCTTTAAATTTATTTTGAATGTTTTTTTTTCTGTTTTGTAACATATCTTTATGCTCATTACTTCTTGCTGCCTACTGTTTGAAGTCAAGTCTGTACGCAATGTGTAACAGACATTCCATGCAATTTATACGGGCATGTAGGGATGATAGGCCAAATTCATATATGTCAGAACACACAGTTTTTGATGTTACAGCATCTAAGTGGTTCATTTCTGTTGGTTTTGCTAAGCACAGGTAGCATGATGCATTTGATCTAGCTTCAGAAAGGTACGTGCAGACTTTTGCGTCGATCATTGTCATCATTAGTTTATGAGTCACCCTGTTACTATTAATGCACTCTGTGGGGTTAAGGGCCTCAATTTCCTCATCCATTTTTCTTTTGTTATCAATGACAACTGCATGGCTTTCTTTTACAAAAGTGAACTGAACCGGACGACAATAAAAAGTTGAGCATGGTTTCGGGTTTGTCCATATAGTATTATCTCCATCTGTCAGTTTCAGTGGCACCAAGGAGGTCATGAAAATGCTTGAATCATCATGCTCGCCGTCCATTTTCTGCTTGTATCGGCTTTGATTGGAAGCACCATCAAATCCCCACTTCGATATCAGCTTTAACTGCTTATTTTCCACATTATCAGAAAGACTTTGAAGAATCCGCTTCACCGTGATGTCAAGTAAAGCTTGAAGTGTAATTCTAGCTGATGAATCCGTAACTGATACTGATTGATTAGGAGGGTAGCATGCAAGCTTAGTTTGTTGCAGTTTATAGTAGGATGGGTAAATATCCTTAGCACCTTCCCGAATGGCAGTCTCTCGCAACGTAATATATTGCCACTTTGAAAGCTTAAGTGAAAGAAGCAATCCAAGTGCTTTCTCTGGTGTAAATATTACTGTTTTCTTAATGCTTTCCTTGATTTTAACGGCAGCTTCTGGATTTTTGATCATATAATTGATTACAGATGCGATATCTTCATAACCTTCTTCTTTTAAACGTGCTGCAGCTGCATATGCCAATTCACAGGAATCCTCGCCTATGTGCTCACTAGATCTTCTCTTTTTCTGTTTGCTTCCCAGATCTTTGAATGGTTTTCGGGACCTTTTTGTCATTGTTCCAACAGTCGATGATGTCGAAGGTTCTGGAGAGACTGAGCGTGCTCTTGGTATCTCATCAACAGTTGGTTCTTGATTTATTAAAGTTTGCACGCAACTCGGCCAATCAATATTTGCTTGCAACCACTCTCCGTACGTATTTCTAAACTTATCAAAGAATCGTTTAGATTTCTGCCACCTGTTTAAAGCAGCTCGCGTGAATCTCCGGCAAAATTCTTTGAGAGTTACTTGATCTTCGGCAGAAAGGCAATCGCCTATGCGGGACACAATTGCACTAAACAATACTTCATGATTAAATGAAGGACACTCACTTTTTAGAAGAACAAACAAATCTAAGTTGGTGATTAAACTTTCCATTCTAAGATTTTGTAGTCGCAAAGCAAATAGTTTTAGTGTTAGCAGTTACACGGTTGTGAACAATCTAAATTATGGAACAAAATTATAGCCCTTTTATTGTATAAAGTCAATAATTAGTTAACTACCCTCATTAAAGTTATAAAAGATATGATAATAAAAATTTATAATCGTCAAAAACATTTCGTAGAACTCATAGTAGAACTAATCAACATTAGCAAATCACATTAGCTCACTAATTATAAAAAGGTGAATGCAGTTCTTAGTTGGTATTGTTGCGAGATATTTCAAATCATTTAATCACTTAATAGGCTCATTAGAATCAGAAGACTACAACCATCATTCTAATTACTTAATTACTTGTCATCAGACTCATTAGATGACTACACAATATGTTATTTTGTATTTTGAACGTATGCAAGGTTTTAAAATTCCTTTTGTGTCGATATTATTATGTGTCCGGTTATGTTGTAATCATACTTTTAGGGTATGATCAATTAACAATTTCATTCCCCTATCTTTCAAAAATTGTTGGAAATCTTACAAGATCAACAAGACACTACACACCTCTGTCTAGTCCTTCAGGTCTATAGGGGTGATGCTATTTTATGTTAAGAGTTGTTAAAGCTCTGAATTCTTCAACTTAAACACTAAAAGGAACGTTTAAATATGTAAAAATAAATAAAATATTTTGACGATTTTTAAAAAAAAAAAGGCATCTACAACCATTATGTAACGTATGTCAAAAAATCATAAATAATTAGTACTATAACCCCCTATAAGGATATTACGGTTATCGCTGCCGTTTTAGAGATATTTCGATTTTTCATACTAGCTCCATACAAAATTTTCGTAAAAAAATTATAATTCCTTCGTTTCTGTGCAGAATCAATTCTGGTGTCATTTTTGTATATTGTTATAACTAATAGAAGTGATATCCGGCAAAAAAAACTCGCACTTGCAAAATAAAATGCCTAAGTCTATGAAAGCCGATTTTCAGCCCACCGTGCGTCGGCAGTCACGCGTCAGGCGCGCTTGCGTTTAATAATTTTGTGTGTGGTTCGCGCCAAAAACCATCATTGTATGGAAACCTACTTAAGGTGAGTACTCCGCAGATTTAAGTTAAATTAAGAATTATTGACACAATCATTTTTTTCTTTGCCAAGTAAAATCTTGATTAACTAAGTGACTAAAACGTAGTCATATATGTATTTATATAATTTAACATATTTATAGCGTATAAAACACTGTTCAATAATGGTTTTAATATTTTTCACTTTAGCCAATAATTGATGGTAAAAAGTACATAGAATATTTAATAATCATTACCATTTACCTAGTGGATAAAAATGATCTATGTATTGTTTAAAAATATCTGTTTATTTAATAAACTAAAAACCAAAAGTTGAACGGGTATCTTTATTTAAATTTTTCAAGATTTATTGGTTTCAATATAGTATGAAATCAGTAGTGTTCACTTTTAGGATAAATTATCATAAGTGTGGGATTAGCTCAATGGATTTCCAATTAAACCGCTGATTTCTTCTTAAAAACTCTATTTATTTCTCCTTACAAAATTACACGTCTTATCGTCTTGGTATCGTCCTAGTTCTCCCATTCTATATCCTTTACTTATTCTACATCTTTAACATTCATTCGCTATCTCTTTCACTCCTTGACTATTTCGTATATCCATCTCTCTCACTCGTTTATGCTTCACATCTGTCATTCATCTTCACGTCTCATTCCACTATCCTGTCATAACGTTCCATTCCTACAGCTCGGCCATTCTGCTAACTGACTGTCCCCAGTCAGATCTACATTGAAAGTATTTCTAATTGACAACAAAACTATTAACTTAAAGTAACCCTCCTCTTTAATACATACTTTACATCATCCTAGTAGATAACACCTTACTTTAAAACAATAAATTGTTAACACAACAACTTTAAAACAATAAAATGCTAACACGACAACTTTAAAACACAAATCAAATGTGAATACAAATAAATTTCAGGTTATCACATAACACAACTTATACTAATACCATCATAATGAAATATTAGGTCAAGAACAAACCCCAAAGGTCCCCAACCTAACAAACAACAACTAACGAAACTTACTCACCTAACTCAACAGTATTGCCAAACACTGGCCATGGTTTCATATTATCTGCAGAGGAAGAAGTCACTCGAGAACCATCTGTTCTGTGATCCATCTTCTCCACATCATATCGATCATTTCTTTTTACTTTGGTAATTCTGTATGGTCCTAGATACATCGGCTTAAGCTTCAATCTAGTACCGAACTGTGTACGTTTGATGGCTACAACATCTCCTACTACATATTTTCGACTTTCTTTTCTTCTTCTATTATAC
Source organism: Tholera decimalis (assembly GCA_943138885.2). Lineage (NCBI taxonomy): Eukaryota > Metazoa > Arthropoda > Insecta > Lepidoptera > Noctuidae > Tholera > Tholera decimalis. Next base: position 26,845,613 of record OW964549.2, read on the forward strand.
GTCTTACAATTTTCATCTTGAACTTTTCTTATTTGTTCTTTAGCCTTCATCTTTAAGTCTTCTCTATTCTGCATGAAATTACTTCTATGCTCTTGCTGAAACAAATCATAAATTTCAATATCTTCTTTAGTTTTCATTTTTGTACCCAACATGAGTTCAAAGGGAGTAGTGTCAATGCTTCTTTGATATGTGCTATTTAATGCTTTTTGCACCCGGCTGACCTGCTTGTACCACTGAGATGGCTCCTCAATGCATAGCTTTGCTAATACCGCTATAATTATTCTGTGAATGCGCTCCACTTGACCATTCCCTCTTGGCACACCTGTTGTTATGGTTATATGTTGAATACTCTCCTTCTCACAATACTCCTTAAAGTCGTTGCTGGTAAATGCGCTACCGCGATCTGAAATCAAACGTATAGGATTCCCAAACGTTTGCTGATGAATCTGTAACTTGTCTATAGTCTCCTTACTGGTAGTCCCCTTCACTGGAAACAACCACACAAACTTTGTAAATCCATCTACAACGGTTAGAATGTAATTATACATCTTCCTCGTCTCTGAAAGAGGTCCAATATGATCACAATGAATAGTATGCAACGGAATGCTTGCTTTATCAATGCAATTTAAGAATCCCTCCTGTTTACCTTCTTTTTTGGTCGCTAGCAGACATGTTATGCACGACAGTAAAAACTCTTCAATCTTCTTGTTAATATTTTTGATATAATATTCTTGTTCCACCAGTTGTATCATTTTCCTTTTCCCAAAATGTCCCTTCTGGTGTATTCTTCGTAAAATCTCAAATTCTAAATTTCTTGGTATTACTAACCTTCTTTCTAGTCCTTTGTACAATAAACCATCGCTGTAGACATAGTCTTCATATGGCTGAAGTTTTACTATTACTATAATCACTTTTATACCTTCATCCAACATCTGTGCTTGCTTTTCAACAATCTCTTGTTCAGCCAAAGATATACGCCTTGGTCGTTGAGTCACTGGTATATCATCCTTGAGTACAATATGCAATTCTATCGGCGCCTCCTTTACCTGTACTGGTGTATAATTCTTCACACAGTCAATGACTTCTTGTTGCACCTGCTTATCTTGAATAGTACCTAAAACAAACTCATCCTGACTTACCACGCACACAAGCTTTGACAACCAACTGTTTACATTTGGAGTAATTAGTATTGACCCCTTTGACATAATGGTAAAAACATCTTTAAGGAATTCTTGACCCAATATTACGCTACACGGCATACAACGCCTAGGAACAACATGAAACGCAATATCTTTATATTCGTGTCCATCTAATAACACACAAGCAGTAAACTTTTGCATCGACCTTACACTGCCGCCTAAACCCACCAGATTCGTGACAGTGTTCACAGACTTAGGAGCCCCAAGATGATCGTAAAGTTCGGTACACACCAAGTTTATCTCACTACCGGAGTCAATTAATGCTTTAACTTCGCACTTATTCACTAAAACTGTTTTGCAAGAATTTTCGAATCGAAACTGTGCCGGCGTTTTTTCTTCGACGTAAACATCAGTGAAGTTGGCGTCAGTTCCCACTGGCATCGCCATCTTGTCGCCGTCGCTGATGTTGGTACTCCTGTCAATGTCATCAGTTTCACCAAACGCAGACTCACGAATGTTCGGAGTGAAGTTAGTCACACACATCGTTCGCTTATCTTCGTGAATGTTCGGTTTTCCGCCTTGCCGTTCACGTTCTCGGTTATAGGTCTTTTCATTCGTATTATTTGTTGAACGAATGCATTGAGTAGAAATGTGTCCAAACTCATTGCACTTAAAACACTTCATACCTTTTTCTTTATTTGGACACTTTGATGATTGATGATTTTTTTCACCACAGCTGTAACATCTCTTGATCCCCGCGCCATTTTCTTGATTTTCAAACTTCCTGTGTCGACTATGATCGTTGTTTTCCGTCCTCATTTTATCTTTGATAGTCTCGTAAATCTTAATCTTTTCTTTTAGGTCCGCATACGTCGTAACTCCGTACAACAACATTTTATTAACTTCCGAGTCGATTATGCCGTCAATTATGTACTTAATGGCAACATAATCTGGCATCTTGCCGCGTTTTCCCATTTCCTTCATGACTAACATGTAATCTAGACACCGTTCGTCCTTTTTTTTCTTTCTGGCGGCCATCATCTCGTGGATGGTTTTACTATCCACCGTATCTGGAAACTCCTTAAGTAATCCAGCCTTTAAATCCTCCCAACTCTTATAAGGTTTTTCAGATCTGAGCCACAGCGCAGCAGTTCCGACCAAAGCCCTTCTGGCTACGATCAGAGTTTGCAGGGCCGTCCATTGAAAAATCTCGGCATTGTCGTCAATGTCCTGCGCCCATTTCGCTACTGAAAATGTCTTGTCTTGCCCACTGAAATTTGGGACAAAGCTCTCATGGAAAATAGCCTGATCACGGTTAAACCCTTGCCTAGCCGATGTGGATGCGTCATGTTCGTCTTCACCGTCGTTGGCTTGGCGGCGATTTTTCCCTTGTCGCGGCGACTTTTCCATATTTCGTCTTTTCTTTCCTTGTCTTTTGTAACTATTGTTACCGTCTTTAAACAGGATGTAATGTTAACAGTCTTCTTTCCGTAATAGCGTCTTAACGTCTTTCGTGCAACCCTTGTGCCGTCTTGATTTTTTGCTTCCTTTCAACGGAAACTGGAAATAATGAGCTATCCCGGACGAGCCCCCAAAAAGTTGTGGGATTAGCTCAATGGATTTCCAATTAAACCGCTGATTTCTTCTTAAAAACTCTATTTATTTCTCCTTACAAAATTACACGTCTTATCGTCTTGGTATCGTCCTAGTTCTCCCATTCTATATCCTTTACTTATTCTACATCTTTAACATTCATTCGCTATCTCTTTCACTCCTTGACTATTTCGTATATCCATCTCTCTCACTCGTTTATGCTTCACATCTGTCATTCATCTTCACGTCTCATTCCACTATCCTGTCATAACGTTCCATTCCTACATAAGTTGAACCAAAAACATCCTTATAATTTTTTTCGTTCAACTTTTTGTTTTGTTTCCTAAATTTTAACGAATGTACACCTAGAAAATACAAAATGAAATACTTGCATGCATGTAGACCGTTTTAAACAATTCAAGGAGGCATGATGCAGGTGCATGATGAGCTACTTATGTTCATACATTCAAACAAAGAGGTAATCTATTACAGATGCGGTCTATACAGTCTGCGAAGGAAAGCAAGCAAATTTGATGACCTGACACTGACATATTTTGTTGAACCATCTACCGAAGATTTAGAAGAAGTATCGATGTCAGTTATAACCAAGAGATTGCCATATCCTCGAACTGGGTGAAGTGGATGATTACTTTTGAAAATTGTGATCTCAATATGTACGAATTATTTTTATTATAGAGAAGGTTTTCTTTTTAATTGAGGTTATACTAGTTTTAAGTTAGAGTTGTAAAGGTACCTAGTACCTTTTTGAAAAGTTCTTCTACGTTCTTTCGTCAAGTATTTTCCTAATTTGTTACTAAGGTATAGAATACTATGTCATTTTAGACTACCTAATTATTTTATTAAATAAACAAGTTTTTCCTTTATTTTTTTATTATTTTCATTAAAAATACACTAATAAATTAGGTAAACAATTTCTACGCCTTCTTTTAAGTCATATCAAAATCTTAGCTAGCAACTAATTGGGGACCAGTGTTCAATTATAGGGGGAAAACCCATTTTTTTATTAATTCTTATTTTGTATAAAACTCATGAGACGTTTTTTTTATTTTTCAAATAATTTTATAATTTTCGAGCATCAAAAATAAACAGAAAAACAACTTCAACTATTAAGATAATTTAATTACAAATATTCAAAGTTCATTTCAAAGTGCATTCGGCTTAATCGTTCATTTATTGGTTCCTACCTGCAATGTAAAATGAAAAGAAATTTATTTGTTGCCATTTTAGTTGTGCTTGTCACGTCACTAATTCGAAGCCATCTTTCATTGGAGCTAACGCCATTGTCGCTTTTGGACGTTTGTAGTGTGTTGACCGACCTTTTTTGAAAATGAGTTATTATACACACGAGGAGTTGTTATGTGTTTTAAAGGGTGACGATGATGAATTTGTATTCGAATATGACCCTGAATTTGATATAGATGTAAAAACAGCTACTTATCTGATAAACGCAATATTGAAAGATAACTCTTTAAATATTTCGTTAATCAGATAGCTGTTTTACAGCATGTGTGTATTAAAATAACGATTGAAACTGCATAAAAGAACGAAAATGACTATTTACCACATAGAAACTTTTGCACGCGCAACGACGATATGTGTCTGTGGACTGTGGTACTAGAGATGTTATATTAGGGTCAAATCATATATATATATTCAATATTCATAATATTGAATATATTAGTAATCTCATATTAGGATACCATACTTATTAGTGGATATTAGTCAAATATTAGTTTAGCCAATATTAGCATTGATTCATATTAAGCATGTTCTCGTGAATATAAATGTATATAAATTTATTTATTAAATAAATATTTATAGCGAAAATCAATAAATATTATGGATTATAATTTTATCGATATTTAGTAATACCCGAGTTTAACCTCATCACTAGCTTACCGTGATAAAAAATGGCTTGGCGTACAGCGTGCACTTTCGCTGCGCGAACCGTGGCGGTCAAAGGGTTAATATTTGTGATTTTTTTTTTCACGATCATCCATTCGTTCCCGTGGGAACGTGAATTTAATTAGCCCGCATTAAAAAGTAGGTAATCTATGTATTTCCTCGGGAACTATAATATTATCTCTGAGTCAAAATTTCATCAATATCGTATAATAGCATATTAGTTCCAGAGATTACCCCGCCCCGCCCCAAACATATAAATAAAATAAAAAAATGTTACCTCTTTATTATAATAAGTAGGTATACATGGTTAAAATAAAGTGTTACTTACCTAATAAAATAGTCCCATAAAAAACAATACTTGTAAAAAACCAAGTCTCGCAACTCAATTCTTCAACCGTATAGGTTGTGAGATCCATGTAATACCAAGTCGGTTATATGGGGGCACGGCAGTGCCCCCGCCAAGTCGAGCAAAAAGCTTAATTTATTCAGTCCCTACTTAAGGGACCTTCTGTTTTAAGTTGTTACGTAATTATCTAACCTAACAACATCATATAGTGACCATATCAATATTAAAAATCTTTAACGTTTTAAATAAATAAATTGACTCGGCCATCGAATGAAAACACAATATATCTCACTAGTAATACATATATAAATTAGATTGTTTAGTGCGACTGCCAAGTCTATCTTGGCAATCGCACTAAACAATTTGAAATATACCGTGTTTATACAATGCCTGCTTGGTTACTGAAAATTCAGGCTTCTAGTTTTATCCACAACGAAGTTATAGGGTGGTCGAAAATGGCCTGAACTGCTTCTAGAGAAGGATGGTACGGCCGTGCCACTTTTTTGCTCGACTTGACGGGGGCACTGCCGTGCCTCCAGATCCGTCAAAATGAAATATCTACTTTTACACTATTTATATTTCAACTTTTTAGATAAAACTAATGTCACTTGGTAGTCGGAACGAAGAGTGACGAACATCAGCATCGCAACGTAGCATGGACCTCCTGATTACTGCGGCTCTTTGTTTTAAAATAATTGGAATAACTGTTTTAAGTGCGTGCTGCACGCTCATTCTCACTCATTACATCGGTGCACGGTGCACCGTGATGACTGAGAATGAGCTGAGTGTGTTCCACTTCGTCAAAAATAACGTCAACTCTTTCTAATAAAAACATAAAAAAGAGATAGATAATGACTTTCTCTATGGTCGGGGACTCCCGGTAAAATTAACTGCATGCAGTGCAGTGCTCCAGTTTGAACACTGCGTTCCGTTCTAGTGTTGCCAACATAACGTTTTTTTCGCAAAATTAAGGGAATTTACGAATAAGTAGGTCTCTCTAAATTCGCATATAAAGGAACGCCTGCGGCGCCCCTTTATATCCGGCACCCTGGGCGATCGCTCAACCGCGCCCTATCCTAACGCCGCTACTGGGCAGTCAGGGCTATAGAGAGAGGAACCTATTAACAATTTGAGATAGGTCCAGAAGTACCGCTTTTTGAATTCAGCCCTAAATTCAGCTGTCCAACGAGAACCTCCGAAATTGTTGGTTGTGGTTCTATCATTAAAAGAGTATATCGATTTAGATGAAACTTGAAGCATTGATAGAGCAGAACCCAAATCAGTGCTAAATCTCAGGCAGAAGCTAGTTAACATACTGATAAACATATTTGGTATCCTCATACCTGAGGAATCACGAACATCATACGACCAACATAAGTAGAAAGGTATATTTAGTGTAGTGTTTAAGGGGTTTTATCACTTTGGATTTCCAGACCAACAATAGATACATACAAGCTATTGTTGAACGAGACAGCTATCAAAAACTTGCCCTATTGGGGCGGAGACGGTCGCAATCACGTATTGCTGAATATGGCACGTCGCGAGCTTGCCGTGGGCTCGGGCGACGCTTTCAGAGGCGCGTCGATAGGCCGAGCCATGGTAGCGCAGTCCACGTTCACACACGAACAGTTCCGCCCCGGGTTCGACGTCATCACGCCGCCTGCGCTCGGCCCGCCTGGCGGGGACGTGTGGGCCGATTGTGCGCCTATCGCTCCTGCGAGGCGGAAATACTTGCTCAGGTAACAATCCTCCAAAACATACAACACTATATAATACCACGCTAATAGTACATTTCGCTAGTCACTTTAATGTCTTATGTAACAGGGGCGACTGTATCTTGGGCGCAAATCCGGTTACATTTGAGAAATTTCTGGTGGGAAATTCAAAGACCAGCTTTGCATAACCAAGGGATCAAAACTATACCCGGACTTTTAATTCGATACAGTAGACTGACAGTTTCTGAGTTGTCAGAAAATGACGACTAGGAAATTGTGATATAAATTAATTAAGTAATGGATTCAGGAATGAAATCGAATAGCGTGTAAACTATGTTTTTAAATAGGTAATATTGTTTGAAAATAACAAAAAGTATGTGATTAGAAAGGGGCATGAAAAATAAAACGAATAGATCATGACAATATTATTTTTTTGCAATAGACCCCTGTACTGGTTTAGGTCGCAGTGGTTTGGGGGGCAGTCTTTTAATTTATTGAAATATTCATCACATGAAACTATTTGCAAAAGAGTGGCTTTTATCATGTCTGGTTAGATATGAATATTTTTAATAAAAATAGATTTATTTATAATAATTTCTAGTTACTAAGTACTTCAAAATAAAAGATAATAGTATAAATTTTATCATTTATTTATATTCCTCACGATTAAAAAACGCTCATTTATTATTCGATTTATTGAATCCATCACTATTAGGTTAAATAGGGTATCATTATTTTAGTAAGTGACACTAGCTTATGTCAGCTTACTGCATCGACTTAAAAGTCCGGGTATAGGACCTAATATTCAGCAATAGATTCTAATAAATGTAAGACTTGCTAATATAAAGATTGTGCTATTGTTTCCTAGGTACGATTTCATGAGCTACATTTAGTTTTCAGGGCTCACAATCGCCACCGCGAGTAATAGACAAAGATCAAGACAACACTCTGATCGAGGCATTGCAGAAAATGGTGAGGACCGCTCCGGCCTCGGATTTGTTTCACCTGCAATTTGAATGTGACCCCCCAGTGGAGAGACGCGCGGTGTTGCCAATCGGTGACTGGGCGCTGTGTGGAACGGATCGGTCTCGACGCGCTGTGCTAATGGATTCGACATTTTCGTTAATACTGGCTCCAGCTGACAGAAGGTATGTGAGCACGGCGTTACTGCAAGCTAGGTTGTATGAGGCGTTGAGGTCTGGTGCTATACCGGTGGTGTTGGGCGGAGACGGGATCAGGCTGCCGTACGATGAGGTGTTGGACTGGCGGCGGGCGGTACTGAGGCTGGCGCGCGCGCGCGTGGCCGAGCTGCACTGGGTGCTGCGCGCGCTGGGCGACGCCGACGTGCTGCGCATGCGGCGCCAGGCGCGCCTGCTGTGGGAGCGCTACCTCAGCTCCGTGCAGGCCAGCGTCGACTCCCTGCTCGCCGCGCTCCGCACGCGCCTGCACATCCCCGCGCGACCTGTCCCACCCACCACTGCGACGCCTGCCTTTAACGACTCCTTCTACCCTCCACGAGTGGAGCCTCCGGCAGTAGACGCCGAGCCGGAGGAGACCCTCGGCCCTCTTGAAGCGCCATACCCCAGCCCGGCGTACCGTCGCAACTATTCGGTGGCCTTGCTTCATGGATATGAGATGTGGAACGAGTGGGGGGAGCCATTTGCGCTGTACCCGCAGTTGCCGTGGGACCCGGTGGTGACGTCGGAGGCGAGGTTCGTGGGGTCGGCGGCGGGCATGCGGCCGGTGGGGGCGGGTGCGGGGGGCTCGGGCCGCGAGTTCAGCGAGGCGTTGGGGGGCGACCGCCCGCGGGAGCAGTTCACTGTCGTCATACTCACCTACGAGAGAGAGGCTGTGCTTGCCGCCGCGTTGGCGAGGTTGAGGGGGCTGCCGTATTTGAACAAGGTTAGTATTAACATAATTTTTATTCTCCTAAATCAAGCCATGCGGATCCAGATTGGATATCATATTTCCATAATATGATATCCAATCTGGATCCGCGTGGTTGATCACGAGGCACTGCAAAAACTACACCTATCTGTTGTTTGTACAGAGTTATTCTGAAAGCTATAGCTATTTTCAACCGACGACCAAAAGAGGAGGTTATCAATTCGACGCGTATATTCTTTTTTTTTTTATGTATGATCATCGAGTACTCGAAGACGGCTGAACCGATTTGGAAAATTCTTTTTTTGTTTGATAGGGTATACTTCGAAATTGGTACCATTTGTCACCAAGTCAGGATCTGATGATGGGATCTTGAAGAAATCGAGGGAACTCTTCAAATATTATAGGCACACCTATGGCGTTTTGGGTATTTCTTATAGTAACTTGTGCAGTTGCTCTCAAAAAGTACCATTTGGGGAAGTGGAACTGATGATGAAGACCACAGATGGCCGCCGAAACTACTCAATAATAAGTATTTCGTGGATTGCGATTCGATTACTTGAATATGGATATTAAGCACTTTATGCTCGTCACAATGCATATGATGATGTATAGCTGATGGTGAAGTACCAGGAGAACTCCTCAAAAATTAACGGCCCAGCATTGGGAAAAGCAATATTTTATAAAATGTTGTAAGTAGTTGACATTTAGGCTCTTGTAACTAGGCAAATTAAAAAACAACCAACTAAAAAGACTGAAATAAAAACTTTTTACTAAAAAATTAAACCGACTCCCAAAAAGCACTGCAAAGTGAAAAATAACTTTAATTTCGGAAGTCGGTGCTAAAAACGATAATACAAAACTAAAGACACCGACTACCGAAATTAAAGTTATTTTTCACTTTGCAGTGCTTTTTGGGAGTCGGTTTAATTTTTTAACAGATGCTTTTCAGCATGGAATATATTAATTGATAATTGTATTATTATTTGTTATTTATTAACAGACAAAGAGATGATGAGAGTCAAACTTTATCCTTCAAAACAGTTGGATTTATGGATATCACGCACGGACCATTCATTTACTGTAGCAATCTTTCATATAGCACTTAGGAAATTATTGCGAAAACACATGTATTTTTTTGTGTTCTGTTATCGATTCTGATGCAGAAAAATTAATTTAGCAAAAGCTTTCAGAATTCAGAATAAGGCTGTACTTGTCCTTTTAAATTTTATAAAGCTTAGTTTTCAAAAGTGTAGTTTTGTCTGTGCTATTTCGAAATTAATTAACGCAATAATATAGAAGTAATTAATTATCATTTTTATAAAGAGAACTAGCAATGTGGGTAGAATTGACACCACCAACTAAACTAAATATGCTTGTGTCTGGAGTGTCTTGTGTCGATCACAAGGCTGAAACCTTAGCCTTGAGGCTATTAACACTTAATTTAATATATCCGCAGGTGATCGTAGTATGGAACGGCCCATCATCGCCGGGGGCTGTAGCGTCTTGGCCGGAAAGTGGAGCGCCCGTGGCCGTAGTTCGTGCTCCTCGCAACTCTCTCAACAACCGCTTCCTTCCGTACCATCTGATTGACACTGAGGCAGTTCTATGTGTTGATGACGATGCACATCTACGCCACGACGAGATTGTGTTTGCCTTCAGGTTTGTGCACTGATTTTAATGTAACAACTATAATACCATGTTTGATGTAAATAAAAGGAATCGGAATTTGTATGTGTTGATAACAAGATTGCAGACGTACTGCTGGGTACCATCCACTCTTGGTTGATATACCGTCTTGTCGTACTAAGCGCATCTCCTCAACATTTATTGTGCGCACAGCCAAGGTGTGGAACTCTGCCGGCTTCTGTGTTCTCTGCCACTCAGGACCTTTCAGCGTAAGCAAGAGTGCCTGTTCTAGGCATCTTCTGAGCTCGCTCGTTCCACCGTAGACCTCATCTACTGCTTACCATCAGGATTGATCGAAGTCAAAAGGGCTCATCCGGAATAAAATAAATAACAGAAAATAATGGATTCTTCTTTTTTCGGTGGGAAAATCATCAAAAGAGTCCTCCCGCTCTGCAGGGTGGAGCAGAACAAAGTGTCAGACTTCTGCTGAATAAAAACCCACCTCGTTCGTTCAGTTGCTCTTACGTTCCAGGGCCGTGATATTACGCTAGAACATTCCCGTAATCCTGGTCAACAAACAAGATCCTGGCCTGTCAGTTCTGGTAAAACTTTCTAAGCCTGTCCCGCCCAGTTGTACTTTAGCCTGGCAGACTTATATTATTTACTAGCTTCTGCCCGCGACTTCGTACGCGTGGGAAGGTTTTCTCGCGCAAATCCCGATCCCGTGGGAATTTCGGGATAAAAAGTAGCCTATGTGTTATTCCAGAATGTCAACTATCTACTTACTAAATTTCATTCAGATCCGTTCAGTAGTTTTTGCGTGAAAGAGTTACAAACATCCATCCATCCTCACAAACTTTCGCATTTATAATATTAGTAGGATAGTAGGATTAGTAAGAAAGAAGTAAGATTAGTAAGATAAGATAAGATTAGTAAGATTTAACAAGTATGGAGGACTAACAGCTATTATACACAGGATAATATTATTATCCAATTAACAAGCCTCTAAAGGCAGGAAAATTTTAGTGCAATCTTAATACCCACTGTTTGACATGACTATTATGAGATGCATTGCAGATTAAAAAAACAATCAAGGATTAATGTGGTTTCATTTATTTAAATTAATGATTAACTGATGTTACGATTAAGGAGGCTATCGCCGTTTTCAAAGTACTTTTTTGTACGATCAAAGGGTGTGGAGAGAGCATCGCGACCGCATCGTCGGGTTCCCCGGTCGGTATCACGCCTGGGATCTCAACTTTAACAACGGCTTCCTCTACAATTCGAACTATAGGTGAGTTCTCATTTGCTATGTTATAAACCAGCGAACTTCGTACCGCCATATTTTTTTCTATTCGGTCTTTAATCAATTTCCTTTTCAACCGACGACAAAAAAGGAGGAGGTTATCAATTCGACGCGTATATTTTTTATTTTTACTTTTTTATGTATGATCACCGATTACTGGAAGATGGCTGAACCGATTTGGAAAATTCTTTTTTTTGTTTGAAAGGGTATACTTCGAAATTGGTCCCTTTGTCATCAAGTCAGGATCTGATGATGGGATCCTGGAGAAATCGAAGGAACTCTTCAAATATTATAGGCACACCTATAGTGATTTGAGTATTTTTTATAGTAACTTGTGTAGTTGCATTCGAAAAGCACCGTTTGTGAAGTGGACCTGATGATGAAGACCACAGATAGCCACTGGAGCTACTCAATATATATGTAGGAATAATAAGTATTTCATGTGTTCCGCTTCGATTACTTGAATGTTTTTATTAAGCACAATATACTCGTCACAATGCATATGGTGAAGTGAAGCTGATGGTGAAGTACCAGGAGAACTCCTCAACAATTAACGGCCCAACATTGGGAAAAGCAATGTTTTGTAAATGATTATAAGAAGTTGACATTTAGGCTTTTGTAACTAGGTAAATTAAAAATCGACCAACTAAAAAGAGTGAAATAAAAACTTTTTACCAAAAAATTAAACCGACTCCCAAAAAACAGTGCAAAGTGAAAAATAACTTTAATTTCGGAAGTCGGTGCCAAAAACGAAAAAACAAAACTAAAGACACCGACTACCGAAATTAAAGTTATTTTTCACTTTGCAGTGTTTTTTGGGAGTCGGTTTAATTTTTGTAGAAATCTTGTCCTCACAAAAACGAACACAAAAAGAATTAACTAATTTAGTGCAGTCGGAAATTATACGTGTATACATTTGGGGATTTTTTTTTGCGACTCAACGGATATTGACGTCAAATAATGACCGTTAGGTGGGTGTAATGCACCAAATCGAATGCCAAATAATAGAATATCAATTGATAGACCACTATAAGTCGAACATCTAGAAACTCGAACGTACATAATATCGAATGGTTAATAAATCGAACATTCAATATATCGTAAACTCAATACATCGAGTGTGAGGCTTCGGCGGACAGCTAGTTAAAAAAAAAACGGGTTGCACTCCGGGAGTGCCGGCAGAAGTGAAAACTTGAATATTAACGTCGTGCATTTTTGATATTTTGGAATGGTTAGGGAATAATTTTGCACGAATTGCTTTAATTATCAGTATAAAAGTACTATCATTTATCTGGTAGAATATAATATTTATTTATTGCGCTGTCGTACACAAACATGACAATTTATATTACATTAAAAAGTTTATCTCTTAGAAAAATCAACTTTCATCCATAATTTCGACGACTTTTTCACCATCATTATTACCAGAACCATCCTCACCAATCTCTAAAACTACGAAACAGCAGGCGCAGGCATACATTTTCGCCGCGCCGTAGAAAGAGAGGGGGATACTTCCTCTCCTACGCCGCGCCGGCTGTCTACTCTCCGTCCGTCTTACGAATTTTCGATCAGGTCACGTGTCTTGACGCGAGTTTAACATTTTTTACCCATTAATAAAAAATCGCTCAAGTATTTTTATCACTATTCGACACGTTAACTTCAATCACAACGCCATCTAGACAGTTTTCTTATAACTATTGTAACGAAGTAATTGATGCATGCTTGTAGCTTTGACTGTGGCAAACAAAGTCATTTGGGGCTGTATTAGTTTCAATAAAGTCACATAGATGTCACTGTAGTAAAAAGTGCCCGTCTTACGAATTTTCGATCAGGGTCACGTGTCCTGACGCGAGTTTAACATCTTTTACCCATTACAAAAAAGTGCACAACGCCGCTAAAGAAGTTTTTACTTCAAAATTTAAACGACTTGGACTATTTTTTTTGCTGAAGTCGTGTGTTGTTACTTTATCCTTTTTTTTTGCGTAGAGAAAATCATCAAATGACCCTTCTCACTCTGGATGAAGTGGAAGAGAGTGTCAGACTTCTACTGACTAAAAACCCACCCTGTTCCTTCAGCTGCCCTTGTGATCCGGGGCTGCGGTATCTCCTTAGAATATTCCCGCAATCCCTCTAAATATTATTATAAATAAACCCAGTCCTAAGCTTGCAAAAAGTATAAAGTGGAGTTTAGTTGATATCTATAAACGGTTTTGTAATAATCGTCGTAGTACAACTACAAAGCAACAATCACGTTCTGTCTACGAAGTAAACCAGTCGAAAATTTAACTGTTTTTCGACTGGTTTATCGTTTACGGTCTCGTTGTTTCGACGGAAAAACGTCAAGGACCCTCCACTACAACAAAGTGATCCTATAAGGGTTCTGTTTTCCTTTTGAGGTATGGAACCCTAAAAATTAATATTGAGACTACTAAGACTATTTCTTTGCTGATATCTTGTGATGTTACTATATACTTTTTTTTTCCGGGTGAGAAAATCATCTAATGAATTCTCCTGTTCTGGGTTAATCGGAAGGGAGTTTCATACTTCTACTGAGTAAAACAAACCCACCCTGTTCCTTCCGCTGCCCTTAAGTTCCGGGGCCGCGGTATCTCGTTAAACATTCCCGCAACCCCGGCAGGCAATGTCCCTATAGGGCCCCGTCACTGGTGCAATATTGAGATTACTAGGACTATTTCTTTGCTGATATCTTGTGATGTTACTATATCCTGACATTGTGATGTGTTTGGTATACAGCTGCGAGCTAAGCATGGTCCTGACCGGCGCGGCGTTCGTCCACCGGTACTACTTGTGGGCGTACTGGCGTACTCTACCGGCCGCTATACGGGACTACGTGGATGAGTACATGAACTGCGAGGACATCGCCATGAACTTCCTCGTCTCACACATCACTAGGAAGCCTCCGGTTAAAGTAAGACCAACAACTTAGACTTCTTTTTTATTGATCACTAGCTGCTGCCCGCATCTTTGTTCGCGTGGAAGGATTTCCCGCGTAAATCCTGATCCGGGATAAAAAAGCCTATGTGTTATTTCAGGATGTCAACTATCTATCCATCCAGTAGGTCCGGAGATTAGCGTGTACAAACAGACAGACTTTTTTTTTTTTTTTTTTTGCTGTGGTACCGTTTCACCCACCTCAATTATTATTTTTGTATAAAATTTAAATGTACATACATGCTTTCTTTACTGTTTTATTATATGTATAGATAAGCTCGCGTTTGATCACCATCTCACCTGATGGTAAGTGATGATGTGGTCGAAAATGGAGCACGCTTACCTAAAAGTAACCTATTCACTCTTGACCTAAAGACCCCTAGGTTATAGCTATCGGGAAACACTAGACTCCGGCAGGGAATTCCACTCCTTAGCCGTATGCACAATGAAGGTATTCCCAAAACGTTTTGTGCGTATGGGTGTGATGGTAAACTAATACATACTGGCACACTCACAAAGTATAAAATACTAGCAGTCGCGGGGCTTCATTCCCGTGGAATTTATCACGTTAAAGACATAACTGTTCTTTTTTGCAGCCGGGTAAAAAGTAGCACATGACCTTAGTCAAGCTTCAAGTTTCAAACTAGTCACATACCAAACGTCCAAATCCACCCAGTACTTTTGAAGATTACACGGTAATATTGTAATAGATGGGCTTCGAACTCGATCACCTTAGCCATTAGCAAGCAAGTGCTACATTTGGCGCATGTATCGTTAGTTCCAGTATTGTTGCACTTAATGCACGTGTCGCAAGCGAAGAGAGAGAGTCCCTCTCCTGATATTTGTGTCGCAAATCTCGAATGTGCAAATAAAAGAGTACAGTGCAAGAACTGCATTATAATTAATATTTAAAACGGTATTTATTTATTTATTATATCCTTTATTGTACACCTTACAATATTACAACGGATACTAAAATTAAAACTAGTCTACAAAGGGCGGTCTTATCGCACAGGGCGATCTCTTACAGACAACCTTTGGATGGACAAAACTAAAGGACACAGATTTGGGCTGTCAGTGTACATACATCATAAATAATATTAATCGAACATAATAACATAAAATACATACATAGAATACAAAAATCATATACTAATAAATATTACATGCATCATTGATAAAGAAGGGGAAAAGTTACAGGGAAAGGTAACGCTCCATCACCATCCTTTTGAACGCTGGTAGCGTTTGAGCACGCCTCATTTCTATCATCGGTATGTTTACCATGTATATTTATTGTTTATGTTTCCAATATTTCGCAAACGCTATGCAAGTGCCGAATATCGGACACTCGAAACAACCATTACATATGGCAAAAAATCCCGTTTTAGGCATTGATTTAAATAGTAAAGATACGGTCGTCAGAACATTTGACGGACGCGGTCGCCCTACAAAACACACTAACGCCATCTATTATAACTAAGATGTCAATCAGCACGGTCTGCTCCTAGACGTAACCTTGTAAGAGCGGGGTGTGGTATTTTTCGAGGTACGAAGAAATAAAAAAAAACCTTTTATTTTTCGAAATTTATATTTGTTGTACATAAAAATACATTTTAATTTGCGTTTAACAAACAATAAAAATTAATTTTGTACATAATTTAGTCTTATAGTAATATTATTAAATCTTTTCATTTCATCGGCTATAACGCGCGCCGCCGGGGCAAAGTTATGTCGCACTTTTATGCGGCTTCGCGTCGTCTTGGCCAAAGGTTGAGACAAATAAGAAAGAAAATTGTTTTAAATAATGTTAGAAGTTGATTTAGTGACATATTTTTAACTTACCAGTGATATGAAATGTTATAATTTTTTTAATTGTGCTTTTTGTCGTATTTCACGCAACCCTTCACGACACAACTCGGTATTTTTGCTTGTAAAATTTACGACCGCTCCCGAAGATAGCCGATCGCGTTCTAGTTCACTTCGATAAAGGGAAGACCACTTTGGGACCAAGTTCGGGGCGTCATTATAACATGCGGTCCACCCAGTCCTTACGCAGTAATATACAACGTGTAATTTAAAGGGTATATACATACCAAGTGCATGGCTTCTTTGGATGATAATAAACGATATGGCAAGGGTTTTGTAATCCTATGTGTACATGTGTGGAGCATATTAGAAATTTCAATACATTGATACCAGAGGCCGAATTTTTCAAATTAAGAAGAACGAAGAGAATTATCATTTTATTGGCAAGTGACGTAGAAAGTGATGACCCTCATAGTGCTGTGACACGTTTGTTATTATTGGTATTCAAGAAACATATGAAACCAATAATTTGGGGTCAATTCTGTGAGTCACTTATTTTGAGCTGACACATTGCTTAGAGACTCCATACCAGATGTTGTCTTCAGTCCTTTTGGATAGATATGGGGTTTCCGTTACACTTTGTATATGACAATGGTTTAAGGTCCTAATGATACTGTTAGTGACCATGTTACTTTAAAAACTTATAATTGCATTGTTCTTTCGTAGGAGTTTAATATTATTTCTAGCCTAGTTTATGACGCGATTTTGTTCGCGTGGAGGGTCTTCCATTACCATACCATTTTTTCTTTTTGCGTACATTCCGTTCCTATGATAATTCAGGGAGAAAAAGTAGCCTATCCAAAGTGTCAACTATCTACTTACCAAATTTCATTCAGATCCGTTCAGTAGTTTTTGTGTTAAATAGTATCAAACATCCATACAGCTATCTTAACAGGGTTACCAATACCATGTGGATATTAATAATAATTAAATAAATAAATTTAATAATTAATTAAATTATTATTAATAATTAGTTGTTTTTATCTTTCTGGTAGTCTTAAGTACTAACATTAGTTTTATAAGTTGTTTGTGTAGGTACTAACCAAATATATTCAGTCAGAAATACAAGATTTTTTAAAATTTATTATTATTATTATCTCTCAATTAAAGGAAATGTTGTCATTTATTTCAGGTTACGTCACGTTGGACGTTCAGGTGTCCTGGTTGTCCAGTAACTCTGTCGGCGGACGAGACACATTTCCATGAAAGACATAAATGTATACAGTTCTTCTCACAGGTAAGAAATACTTGTTCAGAACCATTTGAATCTCATAATGTTATATTAATACGCAATCGACACGGTTAATTTTATTGTTTGTACCACGATACAGCCAAAACACATTAACTAGATATATTACATACACAAAGCAATTACATAGGATTTAATTTTCTACTAATACTTGACATTACTAACCTTAAGCCTCGACTGCTGGCTGTTGGTATTTTATGTTTGTGAATTTGAGGGCTATGTAGGAAATCTAATGACTCTCTAATATAATACTGTACTGTCTGGCAGTTTGAGAACTTTATACGGCCTACCCAAAGTACCAGGTACCAGTTGAAGGACAACTGGTACCTGGTACTTTAGTATTGTTCGTCAAATCGTTCGAGCGTCTTAATGTTCTAAGTAAGATAACAACTAATGCTTGCTCTCTTTACGTCTAAAGAGAGCAAGCATTAGTTGTTATCTTACTTAGAACATTAAGACGCTCGAACGATTCCGATGATGATGATGATCCGTCGATCTGCTCAAATCTTTGTGCTTCTTTCCCCAGAAGAGCCATAAACCTACATGGTTCTCATATGATATGACCATCACGCATTTTTTAGCCCTCAATAGAGACTCTGATTTTATTTCAGTGTTTCTTCTCGGGGCAGTCTAAGAAACACCGGCCGCATTAAATTTAAAACGAGAAAAATAAAGTGTAGAAGTGTTATTCGTTACCACTTTGGAAAATAAGTATAATTTATCATCGCAGCAACTCGCACCCCTTTACTCAGTATTTATCTTTCTGAGATATTATATTTTATGAGCCCGCCCTTTTCCACGTTCTCGCCTGATGGTAAGCGATAGATGAGGTCTACGATGGAACGAGCGAACCCAGAAGGTATCTGTTCACTCTTACTTTAAAGGCTGACGGGTCATATGTGGAAGGGAACCCAGAAGCCGGCAGAGAGTTCCAAACCTTGTCGGTGCGCACAATAAACGTAGAGGAGAAGCGCTTAGTACGACAAGATTGTCAAAGAAGCCCGAATTACAAACGGGACTAACGGATTTAACTTTCCGAGGTACAGACAATTAAGTAGAAGTGCCCCTACACTCTCTCAAAACGAGAACCAGTGTCGCCAAACTCACATTTGCAAATGAAGTTGTCCATTACACACTTCGATCAACAATACCAACTAGATATCGGGTCGGCGCAAAAAATACGTCTCGGTAAATAACAGCGCACTTGAGAAGTGAGCTCTTATTTTGTTTAGTTCGCTTGACACACAACCAATGTAAACACGTTTCACAATGCCGCAATGTGTATTCAAAAGTTGCAAAAATAATGCCCGAAAAAGCAATTTAACGGCCGGAGTGTCTTACTTTCGGTAAGTACAGACGCCAGCACATCAAGCTACAACAATCTGTCAAATTTCTTTAATAGATTTTAAACTTTATTTTTGAAGAAATTAGGTTCAAGGTTGATTGGGAAAATTTGACAGTTTCGGGTAGCTTCATGTGCTGGCGTCTGTACATGTAGAATAAGTTACATTTTAAGCTTTAAACCAACAAATAATATCAAATTTTGAAGAAATTTACTGACTTTAAACCACCGCTACAAATGTTTGGCCAAGGTTGGCCAATACACGCGCAAACTTTAGAAAAGAAACAAAACGATGTAGCTCGCAAGGCAATAACGGGAAAATGTACTTTATCTGTTGCCATTTAAGGTTGATTTCACACTAAATGATATTTATTTTATGTCTTTTCATTTCTAAGTGACAGGAGTAATTTATTACTTTGCTAGTTTTTTGTGACGACTTATCGTAAGTATTAGATAATATTTTGAAGAGTTTTTCCCTAATATATAGCTGCATTATTCTTGAGTGCTATAGATTGGCTATAAATTATTTTCATATAATAAACTATTAAATTCACGCGGGCGAAACCGCTGGCACAAGCTCGTGTTCAATGAAACGATAATAGATAGTATTAAAAATATTTATTGACCTTGAATTAATAAATATTTGTTTAATAATTGCCGTTTTGATAGTTTTATGTTTAATTTTAATAGCTGATGAAAGCGTATATTAATATATTTTGCTGTGATGGCTTTCATTAAGTCGGTAATATGATTAGACGTAGAAAATTCCCCTAACTGATGATAGATTATGTTTTGGTATATTGACGACTCAATAAACGTCCATTTTCCTTAATAAAAGGATCTTGGGGAAAACTGAAATATCTAAATTACTATTTTACTTTTTTTTTTAGGTCAATATCCAGAAATTGATTTGTTACGGTTTACATTATGTGATGTTACCTTTATTAACTACTAGCTGCTGCCAGCGGCTTCGCCCGCGTGAACGTAGAAAATTATCCCAAGGGAACATAGTCTCAGGAAAAAATCATATGTGCTATTCCAGGACCTGGTCTACCCTTGTACCAAGTTTCATTGAAATCCGTTCAGCCTTTCGAGCGTGAAGAAGTAACAAACACAAACTTTTGGCTTATAATATTAGTGTGATTATTATTATTATTATATACTTTATTTTACACCTTAACTTAACCCAGGACAATCATTTATTAAAATAAGTGTACAATAGGCGGTGTGATTAGCGATCCGTATCTACTATAGACGGATGCAGGCTACGTGTGGTTAAAACGTCGACATTTCTTTGCAATCTTAGGAAAACATTTATGAATTATACACATAAACCGTCCGAAATAAATTTTCTGAATGATGATGCCAGCTATGAAATGAAGAGTTAGAAATAAATAAAAATGATCGATACGGACCTACTTTACGAATGTGTCCCACCTCTAATTGAGTAGCGTTGAAGCTACTAGAATTTATAGTATGTTGCTCCAGATAAAGACCAAGTCGATTTAAACGTTGTGCTAATGAAAATAAGGTTGTTTATAGTTTGCATTGAAGTCATGAAATGTGGTATTGTCATTAAAATCAAATAAATTTAAAATTAACAAAGTTTAATACTTACTGATGATACGATACACCTCCACAAGATACATTTTTTTATGCTTTCGTTTTAGCAGGTCAAAACCGCACAATAAGGCATAATTCTAGTATATTTGGTGTGTTTTAGAGACAACCAATCGCGACATGAATTTGACAGCGAATAAGCTAATGTTGCGCATATCTGCTTAATGTTGACACGTGCGTGATAGCTGAGCGGCACTTCCACTGCACAATGTATTTTCTATTCCGTGGTGGACTGGTGGTACCTGATAAGGCGCGTCGCGAATCTTCGTTCGCGCAGAATAAAAGCGTTCTTTCGTAACTTACAATCAACCTTAGATCACTACTATAAGGTTCATAATACACTGCAGCTGTTAGTTCCGGAGACGGAACTAACAGCGTGTTTGTGCATGTTGGGTGCACAAACACCCCCTCTACACGTTGGCGAATAGTCATTGGCCACTACATTCGCCACTGTGTTGGCCAACGTGTAGAGCCGGCTTTACGCGTTGCGCGCTAACATGGCGGCAGCTGCCGACCAACAGCGGTAAAGGAAACGCGTTGCGAAAATTCAATTTCTGCGCAGGTACTATCTGTAAGCCATACCAGTAGGGTACTACCGTACGTGTGGTTAATTTAAATTATTAATGAAATTATTTCTCCCTTCAGGTTATGGGTTACACGCCACTTCTAACAACGCAATACCGAGCCGACTCCGTGCTGTTCAAGACGCGGATACCACACGACAAACAAAAATGTTTCAAGTTTATATAGTCAATGGTTCTAGCTTATTTTTTTAAACGTTGCTAGACTGTTTTATAGCTAATTATTTATTTTCTAGATCGATGAATTTTAATAGGAAAAGGTTTTAGTCAAACTAAATAGGTAAGGTGTTTAGTTATAATGCTATCTAATCCAGAGAAAGTTCACGTTATGAGTTTTAAATCGGAAAAATATATTTGAAAAGTGCATGGTCTAAGTCTTTATTTCAGGCACATACTTATTATTGTAATCGAATGTTGTTCTATTCAAACTTTTTTTATGATATCTTATAAATCATCTTGTAAATATTAAGAACTAAATAAATAAAACCTTATATTTAAGTCTAGGTCTTTAAGTAAATTAGAACATGATCATAAATGAGAGTCTCGGAAATCTTTTTTATATACGTAATGTATTTTTTGCATTTTTTGTTAAAAACCGTTTAATGGAATTGATTAATGATAATTGTAGTAATTATGGTGCGAGTATAATGAGTATATTTCATTAATAAAGTAAGATTAACTGATAATGTAACCATTTTGTGAACATTGTAAATATGTTAATTCAGTAATGTAATAAAACGTTGAATAAAAAAATAATGTAATGAAAGGTTGTACATTCGAATAATCCAAATAATTACTTTGCATAATGACAATAGGATTCAAGTACACGTAATTGTAGATAATATCAAAATAAAATGAATATGTAAAGAAATATAAAAGGCAGCTGGAAAGAGCAGTGTTTTTTAATCTAGAGTTGTCTCTTAATTCATTGTAAAGATATTGAAAAAAAAAATGTTTTATTTTAAAGAAAAAAAGGTTATGTGAATTCTGTCTTTTTTTAATGTGATCTGCATCACAGATTTTTGCTAAGTGCGAGTTAATATATTTCAGTCAGTAAAAATGCCAAATGTTAAGGATTTTTAATTGAAACTTAGTGCTTTCGGTAAAAGATTGTCATTTATTTTACGCATTTTTATTATATAAATGAAAAGCTTTATTTTTAAAAATAACATCTGTATTTACAAGACTGACTGAAACAATTTGATTTAAAATTGATATTTCTTAATTCATTGTTGTATTAATCAATTATTTTATATTTTTATAAGTAAATCAAATGACCATTTATTATTTTTGAGAGTATTTCGCATTTATACATTTTAATGCATTTAGCTTTTAAGACATCTCATGATTATTGTGGCAACGAAGAAACAGTAACATTTTAAAACTAATTATGTTTAATGTTGGAGTGTAATTATTATTTTGTATTATTTAGCACGGACATATAATTATATAGACATACGTCGTTTATATACTATGTATTTATATTACAGTTATTAACGTGATTTGCATCACAGTTGGCGTATCTAATTCTAATATACATGTTGTATAACCAATGCAAAAAAACCCTCTCCTAATGACAGAAAGTTCATTTTGTTATCCTAACACAATGTACGAATACGTCAAGTGCAGTACCAGGATTTAAATATTGGAATTTATTTTTATTAAGAGGAACAGTAAAGAGTTACTATGTGAAAACTTAAAACTAGTATATCAGTATATAACATTTGATAATAATTTAACCCGCAACACTGTCCATGGGTTATCTTAATGATATTTAAAAAAGAAAACAATACTTGCCAGGGGGGCGACAATTCCGACGCACGACGGAGTCTGGATACCGGTAAATAGTCCTATTATGCTCTTTTATAGGAAAAGAAATTATCGCGTATGTTCAAATACTTGCAGCATTTCGTTATGTAAAAGCATAGATAGGTATACTCCAAAAGCTTCAAGAGTTGAGATCGCTTGTAAACTATTTCTACGGGCTAAGTTACCCATGACAACGGGTAATATTACTCCTTATTCATTTATCTATACTAATATTATAAACAAGTAAAATTTGACTGTATATTTGTAAGTTTGTACGTTCGTAAGTTGGTATGTACCCCTACATAATAATATTTGTAATATCCGAATCTACTGATCAATTTTAAAAATTTTGGTGCACTGGGGTATTTAGTGAGTACTACAGGCGGGCGAAGTGCTAGTTGTTTCACTACATAGTATAATACAAAGTCGCTTCCCGCTGTCTGTCCCTATGTATGCTTAGATCTTTAAAACTACGTGACAGATTTTGATGCGGTTTTTTTTTGGTTTACGTGTATTATTTATTTATTTATTATATACTTTATTGTACACCTCACAATATTTCTATGAATACAAAAATTTAAACTAGTGTACAATAGGCGGTCTTATCGCACAGGGCGATCTCTTACAGACAACCTTTGGATTGACAAAAATTAAAGGAGACAGATTAAGGGCTGTCAGTGTACAATCAACATAAATAATATTAATTGAACACAATAATATAAAATAAATACATACATACAATACAAAAATCATATACTAATAAATATTACATGTATCTATAATTGAGAAAGAATGGGATAAACTTATAGGGAGAGGTAATGCTCCTTCACCATTCTTTTGAACGCTGGTAGCGTTTGAACACGCCTCACTTCTATGGGTAATGCATTCCACAAACGAGCTGCTTGAATAGTGAAAGATTTATCAAAGAAAGAAGTGGAATACTTAACTCTAAATTTTCCGATGATCTCAGGGATCTAGAATGTGTGTCACAGAGGAACTGAAAGCGTTCCTTAACATAAAAAGGAGTAAAAGGATTAAAGATTAATTTATTAAGATTTGCGGACGAAGTCGCGGGCAGGAAGCTAGTTATAAATGTGAAATTACATATTTATAACAAAACGTTGAAAATTATATTCTTTCTTCCTTATTACAATTAAACGTACAGATGCATCCATCATCTGAGCATATTTTATTTTAACAATTTAAAAATTATTCACGATTTCCTAAATTTGGAGCAAAGTAGGACCATTTTACGGTATGTTACGCCCAACCACAGACCGAATTCGAAAAGCGTTCCCTATCCTTGAAGATCACATTTTACCGATGGGAATAACATCAAATGACTTCTCCCGCTGTGAGTGGAGCGGAAGGGACTTCTACTGACTAAAAATCCACCCTGCTCCTTCAGTTGCGGTATCTCGTTAGACAATTCCTTTATCCCCGGCAGGCAATGACCCTATTGAACATCAACGTACAGCTTTAATATTTAGCCACTAGCTTCCTCTGTGAGATAAGTAATGGTTTACTTATCCATGCAACTCATTTGTGCCTTGGACGTGACGTGTCCTAGATATCGTGGTAGTGACAAGTTGCGGTAGCAATACGAGACGAGTCAACCGCATCAGCCTCGTGCTACTAGTGTTCGCGATCTTCAGCTATCAACTTACAGAATTATACGTAATCACATGAGGTCTTGTGCATTCTTTAGTCGCTGTATTGATAACATATTTTATTTATTTATTTAAACTTTATGTACAACTAGCTTCTGCCTGCGACTTCGTTCGCGTGGGAGGGAATTCCGGGATACAAAGTAGCCTATGTCCTTCCCAGGGTCCTAAACTATTCCCATGCCAAATTTCATCTAAATCGGTTCAGCGGTTTAGGCGTGAAAAGGTAACACACAGACAGACAGAGTTACTTTCACATTTATAACATTAGTATGGATAAGTGTTACATGGGCGGACTTAATGCAGCAAGGAATTCATTACCAGTCAACCTTTGGGTTAAAAAAAAACACATTGTAATATTAATATTGTTTTTTACTTTATGATTAATGATTTATTTTATTTTATGTTTTTAATTATTTTAATTAATAATGATTGAATTTTAATGTTATAATAATAATGAATATTTGAATTGCTTATCCAGCAGCATATACTGTTTATATTTTCATTAATAATATGCGGATAATGCAGTGGGCTGTAATATTGTTTATATACTGAATGATTTATTCTTAACATAATATGCATTTACTTTATATTGTAGCTGATTATTGTACCTTAAATAAATAAATAAACCAGTCATATTCGGCATGTCCTTCATCACGTCTTGAAATGAAGTTTAGTTTGATTCAGTCGCAATTGGCGCTCGGAATACGAGGCGAGACGCTCGCTGTAAGTTCACGTGACAATAAGGAATAATGCATTTCAGTATCGGCATTAATTTGCAAGCCAAACAAAAAAATCCAGATAACTTTATGTCAAAATTAATTCATCAAGTTATAAACGTCAAGTAATAATCCTATAAAACTGTCTACTGTTGATATTTTTGATATCAATAGTGTTCTGTTTAGTCACTTATCATAAACTCATAACGCCATCAATTATTTTTTGTAGTCTAAATTGCCCCATTCCAGCTTGTTGGGAACCATGCAAATAATCTGATAAACGGATGGGCACTGTGGATAAATATTTACTGTTTAAATATTAATATTTATTGTACCTGTCGAATATCCGTTCGGTTGAGTTAATATTTATATTTGAAAATTATTTTAAAATTTATTTTTCGTAAAACGTGGTGCTTATAGAACTCTTAGTAATAGCATTTTATAATTCTTTAGTTTTGATGCAAATAATGTAATGTAATGTTAAAAAAGTTACAGCTATCTGAGGTATTTATCGAAATCTGGATGAGCAATCTTTACAGCCGGGTAATGAGATTTATTTCTTAATTAATTAAATTTTTTATTAAGGAAAACAAATATTCGGTACTTAAAAGTGTTCTGGACCAATCATGGTTCAATGAAAATTATCGAATCCGTTTGCCCAGCAATGTCCTAGAATTTGTGTTTCAGGTGTGCACCTATGCAATGTACTCGCCTCCAGGAGTATATTTACCGGTTTCTTTTTCAATGTACCTCTGTACTTTTGAATAAATATGCAAAAATTGCATTCTCACGTGGAATCATGGTGGGTGACCATGATTCCACGTGAGAATGCAATTTTTCATCAGTTGTAATATATGATATTTTTGATCCAATTTATCTTTTAAAGTACTAATACAGCAGAATCGCAATTTATTTGGAACGAATGTACTATACATAATTCAGGAAGTCGAATTTTGTATACAAACATGTCATATTTAAAAAGATATAGGCAACTATACAACGTGTAACGGAAACCCCATATGGATAGATATGGGGTTTCCGTTACACGTTGTATAGTAAAGGGGCTGAAGACAACATCTGGTATGGAGTCTCTATGCACAGTTTCAGCTCAAAATATCTGACTCAAAGAATTGATACCAAATTATCGGTTTCATATGTTTCTTGAATACCAATCATAAAAAACGTGTCACAGCACTACGAGGGTCGATAACTTTCCACGTCACTTGCAATAACACGGTGATTCTCTTCGTTCTTCTTAATTTGAAAATTCTGCCTCTGGTATCAATGTATTGAAATTTGTATTATACTTCACACATGTGTGCATAGGATTATAAAACCCTTGCCATATCGTTTATCATCTAAAGAAACTGTGCACTTGGTATGTATATACCCTTTAAATTACACGTTGTAGAGGGCCGTGCTGAATGAACTAAAATTGGTTTATTTTTCAAAAGCAAGTTGTATGAGAAACCAATGCGTTACATTATGTTACTTGCCAAACATCAATTATTTCTTAATAGGCTAAGGTTGTTTTGTCTCTTTTAGATATTTTCTTTTTATGTTTTTTCCAGCACGGCCCCCTATCCACATCGATATATAATTTGTTATTACGAATTCACAATATTTGTTGCGGCACATGTAACGTGTTAATAGAGTACATTCCTTGAGTTTAAGAAACTTCCCTATACGCTAAATATTTTTCAAGTTACATGGGGGCCGTGCTGAAAACGTTTGGTTGGCACGGCCCCCTTTTTTATGCATATTTCTTCAAAAGTACAGAGGTACATTGAAAAAGAAACCGGTACATATACTCCTAGAGGCGAGTACATTGCATTCGTTCACATCCGAAACGCAAATTCTGGGGGGCTTTGCTGGGCAAACGGACATGAATCCGTCCGGTGGAGTGGTGGTTTGAGCTGTCCATGATTAAAATCTATCTTCAAGTGACCGGTGGCATTGTTTCATGTTGGAATGTCATGTTGATTTCAAAACAGAATTTTAAATTTCTTAATTCTCTATTTGAAATTTTGTTCACGATATAGTCTTGAGTTATCACCAAAAATTACGGATTTTTTACTTTGACACAGTACTTTTGTAGTGCTGTGATCGCTTTCTACTTAAAATCGTAAGCTGCGTATCCGTGTACACGTTTTTTTATAGTACATATTGTAATCTTTTACTTATCAAAACCGATAAACAGATGAACTGTTCATTTTCATGATATTTTAGCCATATTTATTAAATATGTTGTACTTTACCAAAAAAACTGAATAATTATTGTAAACAATTATGTCTTCTATTACATGTAGTGTTAATATGAACTGTATTTGTACATAATAAAGCCACGCAATAAAATATGTCATGAATTTATTTAATCTTTTACTAAAATTAACCCAATTAAATGGCTCCAAATTAGTGGGATTAGGGGAGAAAGATGACTGAAACTCAATCTTTTTGGTGTGTCGGCAACCTAATTATGTACAAGTTTTAAAGGGAATTTAGTCACCCGCATATATTGCTTTTGCATTATGTACATACATACCTACTATCACAGAGCGGATTTTCTTTTGTATAAACGCGCTAATTTTCGAAAGTACTGAGTGGATTTGGATGAAATTTGGTATCGAAGTAGCTTGAAGCTTGAGGAAGGTTACAGGCTAAGTTTTACCCGACTGCAAAAGAAGGAAGGTTATGTTTTATCGAGATAACGTCCACG
Organism: Tholera decimalis; assembly: GCA_943138885.2. Taxonomy (NCBI): domain Eukaryota; kingdom Metazoa; phylum Arthropoda; class Insecta; order Lepidoptera; family Noctuidae; genus Tholera; species Tholera decimalis. The sequence goes on from OW964549.2 coordinate 26,873,672, forward strand.
CGAAGGCCTGCACGACTATGCTAGCTTTCTCATAGCCAAGAGCCTCGAAAAACCCGCTAGGCTCCTTGATCAAAGGTTTGATTCAGAAAACAGTATTCCTGGACACGGCGCGTATTGTTAGAAGATTTCTCTTTCAGGAGCCAGGTGGGCAATTTCTTGCCATTGTCCTTTTTAGGCTAAGGAGTGGAATTCCCTGCCGGAGTCTGTGTTTCACGATAGGCGTGCTCCATCTTCGACCACATCATCACCTACCATCAGGTCATCAGATGTGATGGTGGTCAAACGCGAACATAATTATATTCAATTTAAGAAAAAGTACATGAGGTCGGCGCAACACGTTTTCTTCTTCCATTCTCCTCTGTCAGACATCAAGATTTCAATCACTTTTTAGCTGTCCTCTACCTCTCCATCCATCAACACTAATCATTTAATCACATGCATGTCATCTCTCATTACATGTCCATATTTTTCCATATTCTTATATTGTCCACTTTCAAACTAAAGTCAATAGCCTAATGATTAAGGTGTCGGCCTTGTGATCTAGAGGTCGCGGGTTCGAACCCAACACATTACACTATTGCCGTGAATCCACTGCAGACAAAAGCATATCTAGCTTAGTTGGAGGGGTTAACAAAATTGCTAGTAGGTAATGTGAATTGTACCCACATTGCTATAGGTAATGTGAATTGTACCCACATTCTCTATTTAAATTTGTAATAAAAACTCAAATATACCCTTACTCATTACTACTTACTCTATCCATTCTAGTCACCTTATGTGGGTACATCTCAACATTCTCATCTCCGCTACATGCAATCATTTTTCATCGATCTTCTTCATAGCCAAGCATTCCGTTTCATACGATATATTTTCAACCGACGACAAAAAAAAGGAGGAGGTTATCAATTCGACGCGTATATATATATTTTTTTAATGTATGATCACCGATTACTCGAAGACGGCTGAACCGATAAGGAAAATTCTTTTTTTGTTTGATAGGGTATACTTTGAAATTAGTACCATTTGTCACAAAGTCAGGATCTGATGATGGGATCCTGGAGAAATCGAGGGAACTCTTCAAATATGGCATGGTTCCTATGGCGTTTTTGGTATTTTTTATAGTAACTTGTGCAGTTGCTCTCAAAAAGTACCATTTGGGGAAGTGGAACTGATGATGAAGACCACAGTTGGCCGCCGAAACTACTCAATAATAAGTATTTCGTGCATTGCGATTCGATTACTTGAATATGGATGTTAAGCACTTTATGCTCGTCACAATGCATATGGTGAAGTATAGCTGATGGTGAAGTACCAGGAGAACTCCTCAAAAATTAACGGCCCAGCATTAGGAAAAGCAATATTTTGTAAAATGTTATAAGTAGTTGGCATTTAGGCTCTTGTGACTAGGTAAATTAAAAACCAACCAACTAAAAAGAGTGAAATAAAAACTTTTTACCAAAAAATTAAACCGATTCCCAAAAAACACTGCAATGTGAAAAATAACTTTAATTTCGGAAGTCGGTGCCAAAAACGAAAATATAAAACTAAAGACACCGACTTCCGAAATTAAAGTTATTTTTCACATTGCAGTGTTTTTTGGGAGTCGGTTTAATTTTTTGGTAAAAAGTTTTTATATTTTTCATTTTATTCTAATATTATAAAGAGGTAAAAGTTTGTAAGTTTATATGTATTTATTTGTGCCAAATAAGTAGAAATGATACCAGTAAGTAACATTACATAGTAGCATTAGTTACCTTTCTGATGTTTGGCTAACCTAGGATTTTGTTGGTAAATGTTAGTATAGTAATGAAACACTTGAATAAAATAATATATTTATTTCATCATAAATTATCAAGACAAAACGTTTACATTCATATTTATAATTATCATTAACTTGACATTCGCACAAATCGTAACAAAACATTTTCATTCGAACTCGAGTTTGTATATTTTTGAACACTTCCGTTTGAAACTCGTTAGGTTCTACTTAGGTACTATTCATATACGCTTATAGATAAAGCGACTTACATAACACATACCTGTACTTGTATGTAGAATCAATAAAAAGGGCCAGTTTAGTTCATTGAAATTAACTATGTCAATTTAGTTTTTCCGAGTTGATGTAAAAAATAAATATTAGAATTGTGTAATAGAATGTGAATGTAAGTCGATTTATGGTAAAACAAATAAACTTTGTAATTTTACTCTTATATTTTAACTACACTTAACAGGAGTCGCTCTGAGTGAGATTTTTTATATGGAATATAAAATTTTAGACTCCCATTAACCCTAAGTAAAATTTTAAAAATATGTAAAGGTCAAATACCAAATAGTATAAAACTTTTAATTACTTATAAGTATTCAATTTCAAACACATTCAAAACATTAAACTTTACACATATTACATTAAAATATGGGGCGGATATCGAATTAGATTGAATACTTTAAATGAGATAAATATGCATAAATATGATGACAGTAACGATATTTACAATGTACAAAACATATTGTATCTATGGGCACTTTACTGGTCGTGTGGTTGAGGGCTTAATTTTAAGAAGTCGCTAGCATTGCCCACTCTACAAAGTACTCCGTAGAGTAATGAGAATGGTCCCGAGACTTGCTTAAATTGACAGTTTCACAAGATAAGATTCTTAATATCTATCAGATTTCTTATAATACGTGGTTTGTTCGACATCCATAGCGTCCTTCAACGGTCACTATAGTTTTATTAGGTTTTTTGACACTTGCTGTCGTTTATTTTGAATGAGTAGGTAGGTAGGTGGTGGTGTGGAGGCTGGGCCCCGCTCGCGTGTCGGGGCCCGACAGGCCGGCGGGGCCCGCGGGGGCCACGAGCCGGCGGGGCCTCTCTCAAGCCATGTCGTCGCCTTTACCGTCCAACCTCTTTAGCTAAACAATAAAAACAACATTATTTTTTATCCCCACCATCAGCAGATTTCTCATGCAACATCTATGTACATACCTATATAAAACCACCCTGTCGAAGTGGGCAGATGGGAATAAGAAGGCACACAAAATCATTAAGGTTTATCACACATCAGACCAATGGAGTGAGTGATTTCTATCGGTCGGTTTAGTTTAAATTGATGGGACATGGATGATCACGGGCACGCTTGGCTACTTACGCTTTGTTCTACTGTCCAAGCAGTTGGCGCTAGGCGTCCAGTACGCTTGTAATGGGGCAACATGTTCAATTAACTTTATGGCGATTAAGCATCTTAAGAGAGGCTATATGTAGAGACAATGTAGACCCCCCTGGCATTAAGCCTTTAGGAGATGCAAGTATGTAATTTGGAAGGGTTAGTCAGAGTTGTAAGTAGGGCGTCCAATCAAATCAAATCTCGGTATTGCGGGATCCCGCGTCATTTTCCAATCGTGCATGATGCGGGATTACGGGTGCGGGATCCGCGGGATTTGCGGGACTGAAAAAAAGCATGCATATGACCTCTCGCGAGCGCGATCGCTCGGTGACTTGGGGCCGGCAGTGTTGCAAACAACGCGGGGGCCGATGTCACCCGTTCTTCACAGCTTATGTAGCCTAATGTAGCCGAATTTCAGTCAGTGGTAGCCTAAGTATGTAGCCTAAAATATCAGGAAAGTTTTTTATTCAGTATTTGTTACTGTTTTTTGTGAAGAAAAAACGGTGTAATTTGATTGATCTCATACTAATAGTAATACGCAAATAAATGTGGAATTAGTTGATTAATTCATTGTTTTTTGTGATAAATAAACGGTGTAATTTGATTGAGCTCATACTAGTAGTAATACTGGAATAATTGTGGAGTTAGTAGATTATTTCATTGTTTTTTTGTGATAAATAAACGGTGTAATTTGATTGATCTCATACTAATACTAATACGTAAATAAACGTGGAGTTAGTTGATTATTCATTGTTTTATTTGCCTTATATAAATGTGATTATTTTCAATATGCGGGATACCGCAAATACCGAGAACCCGCGGGATTGAAAATTCGTAGTCCCGCAAATACCGAGATTGAATTCAGGCTGCGGGATTGGACGCCCTAGTTGTAAGTATATATCTAATAAAGGGATTCACATAGACAGGGCTTAAAAAAAGCTGAGGTGGGCGTCTTATTTTGGACCTCGGATCAGAGAAATACTTGTATTAATGGGAACAGACTGTTGTAAAAGATAAATTTTGTAGATCATCTTACTTACCTCCTTCTCGTCTCCAGCGACGGCGCGGTAGCGGGGCGGCGTGATATTCTCAACGGGTGGCGCGGAGAAGCCGTGCACGTACAAGAGAGCGGCGGCGACGCCTCCAGCGATGGGGCCGGCCCAGTATATCTGTAGGAATCTATGCTTTAGAGCCGATCAGCCTTAATCACAAGGGCCGGTTGTCTACATGTCGGTGTAACAAGGACATATCAAGATTTTGGCTGTATTATGTGGAGAAGGAAGAATTAGCTTAAGTAAGTAGATAGAAGTAAATGCTCCATCTCTCTATAGTAAAATTAATGCAATATGCCCAATCTGTAAACTCTAACTCCACAATTGTAAAAAATCTGTACGGACACTCCTTTTGGACCTCAATTATGATGACACTGAATTATTTCTCACAAAATAATCATGCACGCACACACACCCAAATAACATACACACACATGTTGATATGCTATGAATAAAAATATTAAAAAATATATATTAATAAATAGTAATATTAACTATTGTATTAAACTATTGCATTACATTAGTAGGTACATATATCGGCACTGTCTCTCCTTAACATAGGCCGACTTTTGGCCTAGCTAGGAGAACAGTATCTCACCTGTTTTGTATTGCATTATATAATATTAGAGAACCTAAAATTACAGAATTCCAACAGTTATGAAAATTGCAATCCCATTATCAAATAAATACCTACTAAAAATACTATTACTAGATTACTAAATATAAAATTGCCATAAACCGTTTAATTCTGTGTACATCATTTGACTTTTTTTTATCTAGTCCTGTGTTATTGTTCCTGAATAAACTATTTACGAAACTTACTGTACCTAATTAATGACTCCAGCAATGAGGCCGGTAAACTAGACAGTCAGTTCAAGCTCGATTTTTCATAGATTTTACTTACGCATAGCCTGTGCTTTTAAGGCAAGGCAGTACACATGGCCAGGTAAATGAAAGCTGTGAAGTTCCTTACCCAATGGTCAGCCCATTCGTTAGCGACGAGTGCAGAGCCGAAAGAGCGGGCAGGGTTCATAGCTGACCCAGTGTAGTCGACCGCGAGCAAGTGACCCAGGGTCACCGTCAGGCCAATGGCCAGAGGAGCTGTCGATTTGTGGTCGGGCTTGTTTGGGTCGCATACCTGACGATAAAACACAAATTTAAGACCTATATCACTTCAACAAAACCTTATATAACGCTAGGAATACTAAACTATTATTAAAATATATTACAAAAAGACTATTGATTTTAAATCTGAACATAATAATTCCATAGTCTCAGAGAAAGAGTAAAAGCAAATTGTGCATTCACTAAAAATGTAGCATCTTGCTACTTGTCAATAGATGGCGTTACTCGTATATTAAATCCTGCATGAGTAAGCTGTAGACTCAATACTCAATAGAGACTGTACCTATACCGTATACGTAATCGAATCTCTAGCTGGCAGTTAATTTATTTTTTTAATGAATTATATTAAGCAGAACGAGTAAACTAACAAAAATATTGTCAGCAATGTATCTAGTATCTACTGGGGCGCTGTGACAACTATTTCAATATCGGCTTGTATTTAGTAGATCGCTTATAATGCTATAGGTACCTAAGCAGCTCAAAAGTAAAAATCGCCAACATGATAAGCGACGTAAGGTAATTGTCGGCAAACCAATAACACTATGTTTGAAACATAAAAACCTTCAACAATCATAACAGCTCTTTACACATCATTCAAAATAATGTTGTTTACACTAGCCACTTGTGTTATCTACAATACAAACTTCGAAGTAAATGTTAAATATTTCTTCATGGTAATCAATTACCCACGCTGACACAAGCATGGTTGTTTTTACGACTAAAATGCCAGATATCATGAATTTTAAATCACTTGCACAAATCATTCGGACCGTCGTGCCGTACCTACATTGATTAGGTTCTGCTGGACTAATAGATAGTATAAGTAACTGTAACTAATTGCCCAAAAACCAAAAAATCAATCAGATGCAACGGAGCATGAAATAAGACATTAGTTTGGTTTTGTTTCTCAGTTGGCGTTGAGCTGCATATTATAAAGTAACGGATTCTTTCCTCGCACATAACATGGATTCATTTGCAGCTTTGCTCGATGACGTTCTTATTTTGTACAACTGTAATTATAATATAGTATATACATATATTGTATTTATATGAAGTATAGATAGATACCTACAAGGTTGGTAGTTTATTGCAAGATAATTAGGTAGGTGCAGTTACATTTTCGCAATATTTTTATTAGGTAGCCGTAACTATCTAGGTATTCAACATAGGCATGTAGACTCATAGACATACCTTCTGCAAATCTATACTAAGCATAAAGATTTGTGTAAAGTTCAATTTTGCGAGTTTGTAAGCAGTAATAATTTGATCAACTGAAAGGATTTTTGAAAAGTCTTTCACCCATAGCAAGCTACTTTATTCCTGAGTGACATAGGCTACATTTTTCAGCAAAAAATGCTGAAAAATCTGCTGGAAATGCTGCAGGCAGAAGCTAGCTACTCAATATTACAGTATTATTATGTAGGTACACAGAAATGAAGTAGACAGTTTACTACACATTTATGTAAGTAATTATTGTTTATAAATACTGATTGATTTTAGTAAATCCTAGTTAGCGATTTAAATACCAATTCAAATTCATCTGTTGTAGTCTTTCAATAAAAATGGATTGTGCTAAGAATGTGACTGAAATTTGTCATGTACATAAGTACCTATACATCCATAGTAGGTAGGTTATAATTATTTCATATCAAAATAAAACAATTTTATTAAGTAAGCACATATCCTTGTGTTAACTTATTTAAATTGTTTTATTTCTTATCCAATGAGTCTCATATAATATTGGAAAATAATATACCTGAGTATCTTAAATTTGTATAGTATAGAAAGCAACTTTTCCTTAGTCGAGTCAATAAAAATAGCTGTGTGTTTGTACACGGAGAGCGCTATTAGCAGACTGTTCAATATTACAGTAACGTAAAGGCGCCTAATAACGACCCCTCAAAATCGGCTCCCATTACCATCCGTTTCATAAAACTATCATTTTAAAGAGTTGCATTAAAGTTAGACAAGTCGTTGCTTTAGAGAAAATATAGATGTATTTGTAATGCAAATATTCATCACTTGCTTGTGCGCGTAAACCAACGATTTAAAGAATAATTGCACAGTTTGTCGTCGGACTCCGGATATAGCGCATATTCAGTAGTGTCCCGCTCCCGATTACGTACGTACACCTATTTCTTTTTTAGCATAATATATAATTGTAAAGCAATCTAATGAACCTTTTAATTATTTTGATACCTTCTTAATACTTTCATTAACACAAATAATAACTAATTTTAATGAGATACAGCTTTATTTTGCTTCGAATTCAATATTAAAATGTGGCGGTGATAGGAACAATAATCTCAATTTTATTCCTATTACCGACCTAGGTCGTTGTTAGGTTTTTGACGAATATTTTAAATTCTACTTTTTATGTTATAATGCATCAATTAATAAGTAGTCGGCTATACTAATTTGATTAGTTAGTGTGTCAAGTTGTATTTGACCTATTAGCGCCATACATAATAAGAGTATCGATACTGTGAAAATCAACTTTATTCTTATGTAAATGTTTTGATGAATGTAGGATGTACAATTCTCTAATATTGTATTTTTATAGTTAAAATACCATTAAAATAAAATTAGCATAGCTACTGGCACCTGTATAATCAATTAATCATACAAATATACTAAAAAAACAATACATTTACTCAATACATATTCATTTCATTGGGTCGGTAATAGGTTATACAGATTTTCGTTAATAGAACCTATTACCAATGTACCTGTACTTTTTAACCGACTTCAAAAAGAGTGAGGTTCTCAATTCGTCTATATGTTTTTTTTTTAGTTTTTATGGATAGTGTGTTAGTAATTATTTTCATTTTTTTTTCCAAGTATGTAAATATAATTGTAAACATTAATAACAATTTAAAATATTTAGAAAAAATATAAAACTGTAATTCATTTTTCATTAAAAACTATTATTAAAAATCATCTATTGACTTCCACTTACTATAATTCTTAACCCACTGCTAAGCAAAGGTTTAGTAGTTTAGTATATTCGACTAGGTAAATTTTGATTCAGAAACATGGAACGATTAAAACGTACGTAATATACAGCTAATCAACTTGACTCTGCATTGATGGCTATCGATAATGGAGCAAGTATCTATGAAACCTCAAAGAGATTTGGGATTCCTAGAACAACTCTTCGTGACAAGAGAAATCACAAGTACTCTAATGAAAATTGTGGGGTTCAACCTGTCTTCACCAAGCACGAAGAACGCCATTTAATAGACTGGATTCACTGTTATATTTCAATATGTAATTCATATTATGAAGCATATCTCTTAAGACTGATTAAAGGCTGGTTATAATTATAACATTCTGTATTCTAAAGAATTAAACCCACACGAGCATTTTTATTTGACTGAATTTGATCTGTTCATTTAGCGGTCGGTAATAGGTGCCACAAAAACGGTAATAGGAACACACCCATGGTTTGAGTCGGTAATAGGAACATAGCCCTTTTCATCAATTTATATTTTTTTTAAATATTTATTTAATTTTTTCGAATTGTTTCTATATCTGACTGACAAGATCGTTAGTTTCAGTACTTGAATAAAAATAAAAAATGACACCAGTTATTAAGCATGTGCTTATTTTTTGCACATAAATGTGAACTTGGCTTAAACTGGCGGTAATAGGTGCGTTTACGTTAACAGAAAAACACCAGTTTTCGCATGCTTTCTGGATCTCTCAAAAGCTTTTGACCTAGTGTCCTATGACACCTCTCGCGCCCGGCATTGGTCGAGGCCATGCTGCGGGGCGAGAGGGAGTGGGAAGCGGTCGCCTCCTTCTGCGAAGCAGTCATGCTACCGAAGGAGAAGGCGGGCCGTGTGAGGGAGAGGATGGCGTCCTCCCTCCAGCCCAGCCGCAGTGGTAGACGCCCACGGCGTCGGACGTCGGCCGACGATCTCCGGCCACCGTAGGCGCGGGCATGCGGACAGCGAGTAAAGGGCAACTCGCTGTCCGACCATGGACCATGCCCGGGTCGACGGCGCGTTGTGTTCCACGCGCGCCGTAAAGAGCGTCAGCAAGATGACGAGGCCCCCCCTGTAGAGGGCCGAAGCCTGCCGGGGTCGTGGGACTTATCCCATTACCGTGACCCCGGAACGTAAAGGGTTATTGAAGGAACACCGTGGATTTTAATCAGTAAAAGTCTGACAGTCCCTCCGGCCCTGCCCGGGGTGGGAGGACTTATTTGATAATTTTACCACGATAAAAAAAAAAAAGTGTCCTATGACAAATTATGGCAGATGCTACATATTGAGACGTATTGTAGGCCGGAAGTTATATCTGTTTTCAGGTATTGATACAACAACCAAAAGAATAGTGTCAGGTGGGCAGGCTCTTTTTCGGATGTATACAGGTTGCAGTGTGGGGTGAGGCAGGGGGGACTTACCTCACCGACGTTCTTCAATCTGTATATGAATCGGCTTGTCGGTGAACTCAGCAGTGCCAATGTAGGGTGCCACATAGACGGAGTCTGTGTCTATAATATTAGCTACGCGGATGACATGGTTCTGCTGAGTCCATCGATCGGAGCGTTGCGTAAATTGTTAGGAATGTGTGAGTCTTACGCGGAGGCCCACGGGCTCAGATACAACTAAAAAAAAAAGTGAGCTAGTCGTTTTTAAGGCGCGTGGCAAAAATTACGAGTCCGTACCTACATTCACCTTAGCCGGTACTGCCTTGAATAGAGTCACAAAGTTTAAGTATCTGGGCCACTGGGTTTCCGAAGACCTAAAAGATAACATGGATGTGGAAAGGGCACGTAGGGCGTCGGCTGTCCGGTGCAATATGTTGGCCCGCAGGTTCGCACATTGCAGCAATCCAGTCAAAGTTACACTTTTTAAATCTTACTGCACATCATTATACACTTGCAGCCTGTGGGTGAATTACACACTGGGGACATACAACGCCTTACGTGTTTAATATAACAACGCGTTTAGGGTGCTTATAGGACTACCACGATTTTGTAGTGCTTCGAACATGTTCGCGGAAATGCATACCGATGGGTTTCATGCTCTTATACGGAAGCAATGTGCGTCGCTGCTGAATCGTGTTAGGTCCAGCAAAAATAGCGTTATAAACAATGATACTTTTTGTATATAATATCATTGGTTATAAAAGTGTTTGCAGATAGGTGGGACTCTCCAATGCTGAGCCACTGGATACGCCTTCACACTGATTATTAGTTTTTATATTTATTTGTTTTATGTTCCTTTTGTGTCTTATGTATGTTTTGTTGTCTATTTTGATGAGTGAAGTGTTTTATTATGTGTAAAATTGTACCTATAACTATGGATCAAGGTCTGAAATAAAGTTTATATTATTATTATAATAAAAAAAACTGACTGCGTTGGCCCTGTTCAAAGCCACATATAAATGAGGTAGTAGCAGAAATTAAAGTATTACGTAGGCAGTAACGGATTGCCGACTCATCTCTTACAACTATCGAGGAACCAGTTTCCAAGAGAGTACGTCTACACATACCTACGTTAAGAAACAATTGACTGCTGACGCTTTCTTTTTTAATAAAGTTCGGAGCATCTATAAACATGGTCATTATCATTCCCTACCAAATATCAATGAATACAAACGTGTTCCACACAGCTGCGTTGTAATATTGATTATGTTAATCTATACGATTGTAACCTACTATTTCGCGAATAAAATACTGTGTTCCGTCACGCAACGTAACTTCGCGGGGTTTGGTCTTCGTTTTTTTAGGAATCTACTCGATAATCTCGCGAAATTTACTATGGTTTTAATTATAGTCTTTCGAATCAAGTAGGCGTAATTGTTTGTTTCTATAATAAATTTGTTTGAGATACAAATCTTTTGATAAGCTTTTTCTTGAATTATGATTTTAATAACTTAATTATGAAGTTGTGGAGAAAGGTGCTTATTATTATTTTATTATAAAAATAACAATATGTTGCATGTAGCTGACAGGCATTATTAATAGTTAGTTTAGTACAATTTCTTATAAAAGATAAAATGCAAGCAATGTTAATAAGATGTAGGTAGAATAAAAACGCCGTAGGTAAATATAGAATTTTTATGTCCAATTTACTTAATAATAATTATGTAGGTATTTATTTTAGTTATGGATTAGGAGAGAACATTCTCAGTTTCATAATTGATAGCCACTGTTAAGATAGGATGTAAAATCTAAACGGAACCGCGGCTCCACGTTATCTACACATGCAACGATTTATACTTTAATTCTCCGATTCATTTTTTACTCAATACTTTTGGTCGTGACGGATTGGAAGCACACAAACGTTTATTTTCCAAAATCTGAATTAGAACTATTTACAGCATGAAGCGGTTGAAGTGAACAGTCCAATGTCATATCGGTATTAACTTCATATAATTATAGCACTAGAGGCGTTTGTGAGGACACTGGTTATTTGCTCTAGTGACATTGAATTACTACAATCCTACCTCAACCAGATCACGAATATATTAACATTAAAATATTATGTGTAAGGTAATACTTTATATCCTTTTCTGGCTAGTAGCTACCTACTAGCGCACTAGGCAAACGAGTCATCGGTGTATACCAAGATATTAATGTTGCAAGTTTTATCTCAGTTTATTTTCAATGTCACTCTAACATCAATTATTTGTGCATTTTATTGTTGTCTGAGAATCTATAGGACGTTGTAGGTCATCTGATTTGCCGCAGCTCTGTGCATAGGTTTTAGTCTAAAGTGCCGTATAATGTCTCTTCTTGTCTTGATAGTTCTGATGTCCATTGTGCCGCGCTGATTATAAACTGTTCTATGCAGCTTCGTATACTGTTCTCGAATTTAAATATATCTATTTAAAATAAGCGTATCGACGCTTATTTTAAGTATTAGAGGCTATTTAGCCTTAGATCGAGAGGTCGCGGGTTCGAACCCCACCCATTACACTAATGCCATGAACCCACTCCAGACAGCTTATTTGGAAGGGTTAACAACATTGTTAGTAATGTGAATTCTACCCAGATTGATCCTATCTCTTTAAAAAAAAGTTACTGGTAAATTAACTTATATGCGTTAATACAGTCGCTTGTGACTTAAAACAGCCAATAATTTTCCTGCACGAAGCAGTTACTTTTATATGATCCATTTTGCGAATAAATAAGGTACCTTTAGTTTTTTCCTTTGTCTAACTATGGAAACTGTTTAAAACATTTCATTACAAAAAGGCAGATTATAGCGCACGTTTCCGCTAATAACTTCGTGTCACGGAACAGTTGATGCGACCTCTGGTGACGTCAAATTTGTCATTAGCTGATTATTCCACGGCTCCACGATGTTTTAACTCATTAACTATAAAAAAGCTATAAAGAACGTAGTGTACTTATTTTATTAACGTTTTTATTAACTATCTTAGGTTTCAGTCGTTGAATACTGTAAACCTAAAAACCCCTCTTCTACATAATTCTTCAGCTAAACCATGTCTGAATTGTGAGAATGCCAATCGAATTCCACTTCCAATATCTCATTGGGCCGTTGAGACGTGTCTGATAAATAAAAAATGGTTGATTCTGCTATCGAAGATGGATTATTGTATGAATGACAAAGGATCATGTTTATTTTTATATGTTACCTAAGGATTCTGTGAAATGTCGTAATATCTAATCTTCACTGTACCTAATTTGTTATTATTGCCCGATGTAGTTCTCAGATCTCAGTATTGTTGTAATTTATTGCTCTATGTTCCCCGTTTTTGATGTAGCACCGACATTACTAAGAAAATGATTTCTTCCGTCATTTCTGGTATAGCTTTTCCTTCCGCAGAAACTTCCGAAGATATCGGTAGCACAGTATACTATACTGTGTCGGTAGTAATAAAAGTATTATGTCATAATATAATATAATCTCAATTTATTACTGAATTTTAACAGAATTTCATTAGTCACCACTCGAAGTTACCATAAAATTTTGAATTTAGTGATTAGGTTGTGGGAAAAATAATTCAGCCTATTACCTACGAACCACAGCTGGGACACAGACCCTGTCATATTTGAGGGAAGATAGTGGCTGATTTTTATTTCCTTTGATAAAACCGTCAGATTCATGCAATGGTATTTCAAACTTGATTCTTATGCTAGGAAAAAGAATGTTCCTTTTATAAATTTCAAAGTTACTCACTCCACACACGACGAAGATAAGCACGAATCCAAGGAAGAATTCGATCCCGAATCCTTGCAGCGGAGTGACGTCAGTTCCAAGGCCGGTGACTCCAAGCAAGCCAGCTGCTCGGTATGGGGTCAGAGCCTTCAGGAGGCCAGACCCAGCTGCCGCGCCTGCGCATTGCGCTATGATGTATAGCACCGCACGCACTATCTTAACGCGCCCAGCTGATGCTAGACCTAAGGTCACTGCTGGGTTGATGTGGCCGCCGGAGATATGACCTATCGCCTGTTGGGAATTGGGAAATTTAATATCATATAGAACGTAGCCAAAGGTGGCTAAGGCTCTGCCGCTGAATCGTTTATTGACTCGGCGGTTTTTTGGTGATATCCTCCGTTGATTCAGAATCATAATAATTGGAAAGGCACATTAAAATGTAGCGGGTTTGACTCATTGACAAAATATTCTACTCAAACCTTACCTACCTTTTATAAAATAAATTCTCAATTTAGCTGTAGGGGACCCGTATTCATAGTCAAGGGCTAATGCTGAATACACAATCGAGAGGAGAGATCTTCATGTTCTAGTCGATACGTGTATAACTACTTACTGAAACGCTGGCGTAGACTGCAAGACCGAAGGCGAGAGCGATGAGTACGATGTCTGGTGCCGCGGTGGTGCCTTGAGTGATGTTGATGCAGGCGCCGCAACCGAACAGGTTAAGTAATAAGGTACCTGCATAACGAAATTCATTGCTTTAAGACCTTCAGGAGCTGACCCGTGAACTGTGTTCAAAAGCCCCTTAAAAGAAAGATTAAAAAAAAAGACCTTCAGGGTCACACTCACACCAAGAAAAGCCTGAAGCAGTACACAGTTTTGCAGGCTTCTCAAATGTGTTTCAGTTTAATAGAGTTAATTAGCTTCTGCCCGTGGCTTTGCTCCCGTGAAAAGTATTAATTTTTCAGCGCAAAAGTCCTATGTCCTTCTCCAAAGCCTAATCTATTTCTGAGCCTTTAACCGTGATCAAAATTGGTTAAGTGATTTACACGTGCTAGTGTAACAGACAGATTGCGTTACTTTCGCATATATACAAAATATTTTTAGGGACAAAGAGAGAAGAGTTAGAAGTAGGTACCAAGTTAATGGTTTACAGGTATTCATATAATTAAATTCAGATTTCAGATTTCAGATTTATTTATTTGCGTAAACATGTGTATACATACAAGAATACAAAATCGTGCATGCAAGATATCATAGTAAAAATAAAGTACAAATATGTTTGCCACATAATATGGCGTGCAAATATATTAATAATGAATTTAAGTAAAGAATTAATTATAATATTATGAGGTGACAATAGTAGGTATACAGAGCAATATAATTTTGATGTCAAAAATAATATAAAAATCAAGTCATTCAATTTGTCAACTCTATATAAAATAAATTATAATGTAACAAACAAAAAAAAAAAAAATGTCGAAATTAATTTCAGATACAAATATAAAATTACAATATGCAATGTCAAATCCGTTAGCTCTTTTGCTCGGAAGTGTGAAGACGTGTTGCCAGTCGCGCTGTGTTTTGTGTGAAGTGATTGACTATCAGTGTTGTGGCTATTGGCTTATGTCCATATTTTCGATTCCTTGTTACTCTTGCGGTGACTTTGCCTAAGGTCTACGCCCAGTGGGTGGAGTCTGAGAGGGATAGACGATTTTTGTGAGTCCGTACCTCGAATTACATTCGAAAACTTTTTTTTAAAAAACTTCTAAAAGTTTTTGCGGCTGCCCGGTAGCGAACTCGAACCTTCGCCATTTGGGGCGAAGTGTGTTTGCACTCGACCGTATATACAGTTGCGATCACTTGCGAAATATCAGTATATTTTTATTCGCCTGCATCGCTTGCATATTTTGGCTTTTTGACTAGTTGCTATTTACACAAATAACCAACATGCCTCGCATGATGCGCTCGCCTCCGCAATGTTCACCCAGCAACTGTGCGCTTTTGGAAACGCGATCGGAACCAGATCTCTCTCCGGCATCTCAATCCAGCGCCCGTGAATTGAGCAACATTACTACAAGACCTAGTAACAAACGTTTTCGAGAGGATGACAGCTTTGCAGAACCGGACAAGTTTGAAGAATTGAAAAATATGCTGTTGTCGTGGAAAACCGACCAAGATATTATTCTCAATAAATTAGTAACTGAAGTTTCCGAGCTTAAACAACAGAACCTTAGTATCCAAAAAACCAATCTAGAGATCGAGAAAACTATTCAATTCTTCAATAATAGTTATGAAGACATGAGAAAACGTCTTGAGAGTTTGGAAAAGGAATGCAAGGGTTACGAAAAGCGCTTAAACGAGGTGGTCAGCATCAGTAACCAACAAACGATTACTAAACTTGAGGCAAAGATCGACTCGATGGAACAACATGCACGACTATGTAACATCGAAATCTGTAACGTGCCCGAAAAACGAACTGAAAACTTGTTTGCAATTGCAGAGGCAATAGGCAATTCAGTAAAATGTTCACTGTCACAAAATGACATTATCACTATTCACCGTGTCCCGCATGCACATCAAAACGATAACAAGCCCAAGAATATTATAGTAAAATTTAAATCGCTATTGATTCGTGACAACTTATTGAGCGCCTATCGTAAAAGTAAGAGCATTAAGACCGACCAAATAGGAATCTCAGGCACTTCGTCAACAATTTATTTAAATGAACACCTCACGTTAAAAAATAAAGCTTTATTTCGTGAAGCCAGAAAGTTCGCCAATAAATATAGTTATAAATACGTTTGGGTACGAAATGCTACGATACTTGTGCGCAAGCAAGATGGAACTTCTTCATTCGCAATACGTTCTGATGCTGATCTCAGCAAAATTATTAGTAGTCAGAAGACTCCTACTGATACTACAGAACCTTAAATATGCTGGTTGTTTTTGGACGAATGGTTTTGTAACGTATCTTTACCTGTTGTTCTCACCTGTTGCAAATGTATTAATCCGCGGCTATATATTAAGATTTTACTTTTGTTTAATGATTTTTATATTATCATATTGTATATATTGTGAAACTTTCTATCTGATGTTAGTAAGCGATTTTATAGTTTCTATAAATATATACTCGTATTTACAAAGGATAAAACAGTACTGTATCAAGGTTCTATTGTGTTTATGTTTATATAATAAGGTTCACTACTTCATAATAATTATAATAAGTACATCGTCTCAGTGTATAAAAATGTCAAATGTTATACAGATTTATTGTTTCATATTTTCCAATGGCTGCAAATAATATCGTGATATATTACCAGAACTGTAGAGGGATCCGTACAAAGTTACATACGCTTTACATGAACATATTATCGTGCTCGTATGACGTTATTGTGTTGACGGAAACTTGGCTTATTCCTACCATCCTGGACAGTGAATTTATTGACAACCGATACACCGTCTTCAGATTCGATCGTGACCGTCTAGCGACTAAGAAACGCGAGGGGGGAGGCATTCTTGTGGCTGTCCTTCGAGAACTACGTCCTTCTAAGATATCGACACACATTTTCCACCCAGAGGTAGAACATATTGCGGTACAGTTACCTTCATCACGACAAAACACACGCCACATTATTTGTGCCGCATATATACCACCACGAACACATGAGGCCGCATATTCACAGTATTTCGATATGCTACAAGACTTGGCTAATGACTCTACTTGTGACTCATATTTCTTTCTTGGAGATTTTAATATCCCAGGTATCGAATGGTCAGACCAAGGTGGCCATGCTCATGTATCAAGCTCGGCTGGGCGTAGCTTGTTAAATTTTATGGAATTTGTTAATGGCACTCAATATAACACCACCAAAAACAAATTAGGACGAATACTGGATTTAGTTATTTCTAACGTGGATTGCCAGACAATATCTTGTAATATTCTTCTAGAACCTGACATGCACCATCCTCCGTTCTCCATATTAACTACTCTGGGTATGCAATTTGCTTCCATGAAACCTCGCTCGGTCCAAAGACATAATTTTCATAAAGCTAATTTCGATGAAATAAAACTTGAACTAGGTAAAGTTAACTGGGATAAGGCTCTCTCTCACCTCTCTTCAGAGGAAGCTGTCAATACTTTCTATGAAAAATTATACGGCATTATTAGATTGCACGTTCCGTTATCTCGCATTAAAAATGGAAAGTATCCAGTATGGTTTTCCCCATCCTTGATACGTATTTTAAAGAATAAAGAACGTGCATGGATCAAATGGAAGAATTATAATAATATCTCCGACTACTTAACCTTTTCCAAATATCGCAATCTGTTTCATCATGAATCTGCTAGATGTTATCGAAACTACATGGAATCTGTTGAGAATAACATCCCCAAAAACATTAAGTACTTCTGGTCTTATATATCAGCTCGAAAATGCAAGGCTAAACTACCTGCCAGCATGTATTTCAAGGATATTACCTCCGATGACCCCAAAAATATCTGCAACTTATTCTCAACTTACTTCTGTTCCGTCTACGAACCTTCTTCTTTTAATCCAAATACATGGCAACCACCTACTACCTGCAGTGAAAATTTAATATGTATATCAGACATTTACTTGACTGAAGATGTTATAAGTACGTCATTAAAGTTGCTTGATCCTTCTAAAGGAGCTGGACCGGATGGATTGCCACCTAGTTTCTTCACAAGATTGTATGAAATCCTCTGTACTCCCCTGCAAATAATATTTAATAAATGCCTACGAGAAGGCGTTTTTCCCGCAGTTTGGAAAAATGCCTTTATTACTCCAGTCTATAAAAGTGGTGACAAAAACAATGTAGAGAATTACCGCCCCATCTCAATACTTTCCACCTTGTCCAAGGTCTTCGAGAGACTGGTACATGAATCAATATATTCTCGTCTTCACCGCCATATTATCCCGGAACAACATGGATTTGTAAAACGTCGTTCCACCACAACAAATCTTATGGTTTTCACTAACTATTTATTCGAAAATATGGATCAACGATTACAAGTAGACGCTGTATACACAGACTTTCAGAAGGCTTTCGACAAGGTGGATCATAAATTACTCATGGATAAAATAGCCTATAACGGTATACGCGGAAACTTATTGCGTTGGTTTATGTCATATATTTTTAACAGAACCCAGAAAGTCGTTGTTAATGGTTATGAATCTGACACTGTAATTGTTACGTCTGGAGTTCCACAAGGTTCCATCTTAGGTCCTCTTCTCTATGTCATATTCATAAACGATATTAAACAATGTTTCGTTAACTCTCGGTTTCTAATGTACGCAGATGACATCAAAATCTATAAACCTTGCAAAACGATAGAGGATTGTCAACTTCTTCAAGATGATCTAGACAGGTTACATACTTACTGCATTGTTAATAAGCTCATTCTTAGCCTTCCAAAATGCCACACTATCTCTTTTACTAAGAACAAAAAGAAACACATATATACCTATTCCATTGACAACGTTCCCCTAAATACTGTTCGTTCAGTACGTGATTTGGGAGTAATACTTGATTCTTGTCTACACTTTGACTTACACTATGATACAGTAGTAAATAAAGCTTTTCAAATGTTCGGTTTCGTCATGAGATCGTCCCGTGACTTTGTGCGTCCCTCTACCTTCTTAATGCTATACAAAACATTGATTAGATCACAATTAGAATATGCTTCACCTATCTGGAATCCTTTGTACAAAAAGTACGGTGCTGGCTTAGAAATGGTACAGAAAAAGTTTTTGCGTTCTATGAACTACAGGTGTTATCACTCTAAAGTTCCCTACACACATTTATTAAATAAATATCATGTTTTAAGTCTAGAGTACAGACGATTGCTTCTGTCAGTAATGATGTTGCATGGTTTGTGCAACAACAGATTTGACTGCACAGATTTAACAAATAAATTATGTTATACAGTACCCAGAACTGTTATCCAGCGCGGAGTGCGCGTGCCTCGTCTGTTTCATACAGAGTCCTGTAAAACTAATGCCGGAGTGCGCGTGCCTCTGCGTCGTATTGTGGACATATATAACTCGCACTTCACACGGCTTGATATATTTTGTTTATCTAATAAGCAATTTAAAGTAGAAGCTTGTAAACTCTTGTCTGAGATTTAATTTAATAATATGTTAATCAGTTACGGATTTATTAGATAATGTTATTTTAACTATTTCGTTTTTAGCTTTAATGTGTCATTGTAACTTTCATTTCTTTTGTTAACCTGTGGACAATGGTGTGGGTTGCATAATTGTTTAATTAGTTATACGAATTTTAGTTAATATGTTTTTATTATGTAACTGTTATTTGTCCCTAAATAAATAAATAAATAAATAAATCCAGGAATAATATCACTCAAATGTCAAAAATAAATTAAATAGCAATAAAGTGCTTAGTGTAAACGTACGTGACCTAATATTCATTATAAGGAAGATTAAAACGAACAAATTAGCTACATGTCTCATGTCACCCGGATAAAAGTTTTAAGTTAATCGTCCATGTGAATAATGGTATTTTAATGATAGGTAAGATGATCGCATATTTAACTGACATTCATACCCATAACATCACTTATACATTGACTATCGTCCAAGATCGTCGTTGTAAACCTAGATGACGCAAACCGCCCTCGGA
The DNA here is from genome assembly GCA_943138885.2 of Tholera decimalis. NCBI lineage: Eukaryota > Metazoa > Arthropoda > Insecta > Lepidoptera > Noctuidae > Tholera > Tholera decimalis. The sequence goes on from OW964549.2 coordinate 26,893,817, forward strand.
AAACATCGATCTTAGAGTTTTCCTTATTCAGTCGGATAATGTACATAGAAATTAGCTGCTCTGATTTATGTATCTGCTCTGTATATCATTTCTCTAATTTAAGGCAATAACCTAACCTTCCTTAAAAATATGCAATCTGGGGATAGGATAACTATAAAGATACTGCCATTATAGCATGAAGCAATGCAAATCTAATTAATCCAATTTATTAAGATAATCTGTCTGCATTCGAGAATGTTTGTGCTGTTATATTATGAATATCTATCTGAATTATATCTCTACTACAGACAAGTACATCTAAGCTTCAATCTGTCACTCATGCCCAAAAGCGTAGTTATCTTTGCATTTTCAATAAAATGTACAATGTTCAAATGTTGTATGACATAACTTAGTAAGGTATGCAGCCTCGCCAAGTGTTCACTGATGTCACCTATTAGGGTTGTTAGATGACTCCGTTTAAGGTACTGGTAGTCAACACAATATGGAATTTAATCATTCCCAATTAGGTGTATTTTTCATAGAAAAACTGCTAAGTCATAGTAGAGTTAATACTCACATCAGTGCTTTAGCTATTATGTTGTTACTTCAATAATTACATAACTTATGTCATTAAAAGTTTTCTGTAGCGCGCGGAATTCATCTGCTTGATAGACGGCCAAGAAACGAGTAAGAATATTCTAAATAATCATGACAGCTTAAGTGTGACATGCGGATATTAACCAGGTTATTTATTTATTATATACTTTATTGTACACCTTACAATATTTCTATAGATACAAAAATTAAAACTAGTGTACAATGGGCGGTCTTATCGCACAGGACAATCTCTTACATACAACCTTTGGATGGAGAAATTAAAGGAGATAGATTTAGGGCTGTCAGTGTAAAACATCATATATAATACTAATTAAACATAATAATATAAAATACATACCACAAAATATAATATATAAATATATACTAATTTTAATACATATCAAAATCATAATAGAGAAAAGGAGGCAAAAAAAATTATAGTGAGAGGTAATGCTCCTTCATTATTTTTTTGAACGTAGGCAATGTTTGAGCACGCCTGCCATCTACGGGCAATGCATTCCATAAACGGGCCGCTTGGATAGTGAAAGATTTATCGAATAAAGAAGTGGAATGCATACGGATACTTAACTCTAAATTTTCCGATGATCTCACAGGACCTTGATGATTATGTGATGTGTTTTAAAATGTTAACAGTTACATATTAAAATGTTCTTTCTTCTACATACCTATAAACTCTGCCAGGAGAGCTCTGCTGATACCGGCTGCTCCGCCAGTCAGCTCGTCGAGCCCAAGCTTTGCTCCGAGTTCTCCCATGGTTCTGTAAACAAAAAAAAATATAATAAATAAATAGAGCTTTCTTTAATTATCATTTAACAATAGGTTAAGCCCAGATGACGGGAGCTTGATGCGTGTTCAGCCATCGCGTTCTTACACCGTTCTTGATTTTGCAATCTAACAACGTAGCTTTAACGTAACCACAGAGTAAATCTATAAATGGAAATAAATGGAAAACATAATTACTTATTCAGCTTACAAAAGAGTTATGACCGACGGGTGTAATATTCTTTAGAAGCAGTAAAATTATGATGCTCCGTTCACGTTACGTTTATTACAAAAGCACAGCTTTTTCCAAAGGCCATACCATATACATCGCTAGTTCGCCTGATCTGATAACATTTACTGTTCGATGATTAACATTTTTCACTGTTCTGGCTCTCGGCTATTAGAACAATGGGAGTGATAAAGGGTGCTGTGGTTCAGTAATAACTTCTGGTCAAGTTTTGTAGGGAAACGGCTCGTGTGATGGACTGATGACCGGATGAAGCCGACAAATTATACTAATTAACTAGGTATAGGGTGAACGGTCCAGTCGTCGCATAGTGGTGGACCTGAATGGAACAATTCACAGGAAATTGGGAAAGCGACAAATACCAGATAGCTTGAACGGTCAGGGGCTCTGTTGTGGGAGAATTTTACAAAATAGTTTTAATTATGGTGATTTGTAGTACAATTATCTCGTTAAATGCGTGGATGTTGTTTCAGTTTGATATTGTTTTTTGGTGTTCCGGAGATCGTAGCATCATCCAAATAAAACAGTCAGTTCAGTTATAGCTAGCTCGTTAGGTAGGTCCAGTCGTTTCTATAGATTGCATTTTTACCTTCGGAACCCAAAGGCAATTAAAACTTAGATTGGATGGGCAATAAAACTCTATCGATCGAATTAATTATTGGAGAATCTCATGTCTCTCAGAAACCTTTATATCTGATCAAATAGGTTCTGTAATTTTTCTTAATAATTCATAATTAGGTACCTATTGCTTTTTTAATGTACGTATGTTTTGCATTTTCATTGATTTTTAATGTTTTTCAAAATCTGTTCACATAAATGCTGTCTGCAAGACCTTGGCTGTAATCCATATTTCCTTCGGGTGTGCGCAAGTAATCACAAGGTCCATGCCGTTTGCCATGACCGGCCACTGTGTAATTATTTGCCATAAAAGCCTGATGTCAGCTCTTAAAGGGGCGCAAAACTACGTGTATACCTGTAGTCGGTAATTTAATGCGTTTGCGCATTCAGTAACCTCCAACCGTTTATGTTTCTTGGAAATTAAGTGATTATAATATGAATATTAATCGCTGTGCACTTCCGGACTGGATTTTATACCTTACTGTAATCACTTATGTAGATGTACAGATTCACCCGCGTATTTTCTGTCTCATTTCAGTTTAAGACTAAATTGTTCTCAAAACCTTATGACCTCTTTTGAGTTTTATGTAATGTATCTTTTGATCTTTCGTTTTTCGATTTCCCGTAAACTTTAAGGGAAGTCATTGAAATAGGTATCGTCATAGGAATAGTCAGTTAATGCTGTCTTATGTTGGTTTGGAGCACAAAGTTTATCAGATAATTCCACAGTTCGGCTACTTTTTATGTTAGACCAAGAGGATTTATTCAAAATAAATTGCAAAAATTGAGAGTATGATTTGATTGGTAGTATTCACCATGGGATTTGTTCCTATAGCTACCATATGTTTCTGCGATAATTCTCTCTTTTACACCCTTTTATTCGGAACCTCGTTGCTTTGCTCGTTCTTTCAAATTCATTTAACATAGTAAGCTGGTCCACTTGATATATTTTACTAAACATACAAAAGATCTTGAGAGGTAGCCATTGTTTGCACTAGATTTAGAATTACCTGTCGTGAGTGTGTTAATACTTTATGATAACAAGTGTCTCTGTGTTTCTCCTATTGGAGTGTGACTATCTCATAAGTCATTGTGAAATTTTGTTATTTGAACTATCCAAATATATTGTTGAGTATCATAAGTAGACTCGAATGATATGGTTGTGTAAATGTATGTAGTTGAATTAAAGACGTTGACTTGATCCACGAATTCAAAGTTTTCAAATAAAAATGGCTGTTGTGTTAATGTTACAAATCTTATTACAATTGAAAAATAGAGTCATGTTGAATGATCACATTGTACCTGCTGGTACAAATCAATATTTAAACCATTTACCTCGAGTTGATTTTTACGACTTACGCTGTGTACTCGTATAACTTAGTCCCTGATACACTAAGTAGGTTAGTAAATATGCTACAATCAAAACAATAATAATGAGAAAATCAATGGTACTGTTTGGTTAGCCTGAAATTAAGAATTCTACTATAGTAAGGAATGGTAAGTAACAAAGTAGGTAGGTGGACCTCTATAAGCTAGTCCTGAGTTAGCCCTGTACCTATTATCGTGTGCGTATTTAAATAAAGCGTATCGAATGTAATATATCCCTATTCTAATGACTAGAGATTGTGTTTACGCTAGGCTGGATCCGCTGGCGACTGCGTTACTACGTGCAGGTGTTAATAATTATTTACCGTAGCGTCACGCATTGATTACTATGGTAATATTTAGTGCCTCATTGTCAGTGATCATGTCCGTACGGGTGAAGATGGAAGGGCGATTTGCCTAATACTGGGACATGACAGGAAGAGCCACATTGAAACTGCATTAGACAGACACGGTGGTTAGTTCACCGAAAATGAGATTTTGAAGGTACGAAACTGTGAACTACTCGTTCCTTAGGCGGGACATGTCCACACTATTCTCTTGCGGGCCTAGACAAAATCCATTTTCTGTAAGCGTTAACGCCAACAGAAAAATTAAATTGTATGGAGTTGACATTTACTAACACGTGACAATCTCGTGACATGTGGTTAGCAAATGTCAACTCCATACAATTAAATTTTTCCGTTGGCGTTAACGCTTACTGAAAATGGATTTTGTCTAGGCCCGCTGGTCAACTACACCTAGTTAGTGAGAATCTGCTAAGATCTACTTTACAAGTTTGTGTGAGGATACGGAAGTGACAAGTTCAGAGCTTGTCGCCAAAGGCTACTTAGTGTCAGGCTTTAGTCGAAAAATCGGTGACAGAGCGACGCGTGACAGGCATCCTGTCTCCGATAAGTTTGGACACTTTCAAATTGCAATGTAAATTCCTCGTGATTTTGGCAGCAAATTACAATATCTATTTCCGCAATGGATGAGTGCATAAAAATGGCAACGTATTTATTAAACGTGGTTAGAATGTTATACGAATCTATATTTTGGTATACCGGTTTGGTTACTATGGATGGTGGATCAGCTATTGTAAATACTTCCGGATCCCTTAAAATATAGAATTTGCATAATACTATTTTCCTGTCTATTACTTACTTATTCATAATTATAATTGACAATAGACAAAATACATTTTCGGTAGTACCTACCTCGTCGTTTTCATTTGGAATGTTCCACGATGCTCCATAGAATAAATACGATGTTTATGCTCGTGTATTCAAACACTAATTTCAGGACGATATCAACGATTCCTATCTAATCAACAGATGGTTAAATCCATTGTTCAGGTCAAAAATATCTGCCCACACTTAATGGTAAGCTACTGGAAGATATGTACTGACTGTATTATTACAATACAGTAGAAACGACCCAAATATTTGTTCTACGTCATAATAAATTGATTTAAGATTGGGTATATAAATGAAAATTTATGTTTTTCTGTTACTTAGCGATGGTAAATGATAATGGACGATTTTGGAGGAGGTGTCCGGCCTTCAATATTCCAGAAGCAAGAACAGTCATTATGATTAGATCTAAAATATATTGTATTGGAACACTGTGATTACAACGACATGACATGAAATGTCAGCATTTTGTATTGACACAGCGGAGACATTAGTTATTCAAGGTTCAAGGCAGCATTTACTAAATATAACTTTCTGCAACTTTTCAATTAATTTCCTTTGAAGCGACATTAGGAATGATAAGCTTTCTTTGTCACGAAACCTTAAGGTAAATATTTGCGAATATTATTTAGCTATAGAGAACAGGAGGTTACTGAGCTCACCTGAAAGGAAAGAACTTGATTTCTTTCATTTTATTGACAAAAAAGTAGTTGCTTTGTTTTAATTTAACAACAGGGAAAAACAGCGAGAGTGATAAAGTGATTACTAGAAAACGCCACTGGAAATGAATGAGGCCATGGCCGACTAGTGGAATGTGACACTTTATATATTTAAGATAAGTTATATGTATGTCACTGTTTCATGTTTATTTACTTTGATATTCGTATCCTATAGTTGTCATTTACATACGATTTAAAGCTGGAGATGGTGACACTCGATTCCCTTTGGAGTTGTTGTTAGTTGAAATTTACAGTTAACTCAAATATTTGAAAAAAAAAATGGGTTCGGCAAATAAAAATATTATCAGTCAAGTTAAGTGCTTTACACTATCGCTACCACAGAAAGTTAATCCATTTAAGTAAATATTATCGTTATCGCTAAGTTAACAATATCTCAAGAGCCTAATAAAACTAAATATCAAATTATAATATAGGTAGGTACTAATAGTGAAATGATTAAGTGAGAATGCGTAATATACCTACCAGTGGCGAAGGGTGAATTTTTATAAAAGGGAAGCCAGACCAAAAAATGCTTACCTTGCTCAAGTGTGATGCGTGAATTCCAGTAACTGTGGCCCTGTGGCTGACTTCGAAATCTTGTAACTTCGTAAATAATTATTTGTTTAATTGAAAATAATAGATTACTATTTATATATTCATATATAAAATAATAGACTAATATTTGCCATATTTCAAAAGGGAAGCCGGTAGGAATCGGGTTGTATGGAGCCTTCGCCACTGATACCTACCAATAATGTAACTCCATATATTGTGTTGAATTATGGCTTTGAAGTTGTAGTTTTCAGGCATTCGAGGACACAATACCTACCTATTTCTACTTAGCTATTTTATAGAGCTTAGCTTTTCCTCATCTTTTGTTTAACGAAGGCATTAAAATCATCGGGAGTGGCTTGTGAAATATGAGCTCAACCAAACAATAAATATATGCATTACTTAAGTGAATAAATAATTACTGTATCCGCATTGTTGGTTATATCACTCATAGTCAACAAGCCACTAGTTGCAACTAATTAATTACTTAATTAGTAATAGAACCTCATTGTAATTTCACTCAGCTGCTTATTATTACAGTGTTAAATAAGTAAGGCCACATTACCACGGTGTCTCGTATTCAAATCGTGTACAGAATTTGATTTAGCTTTAAGCGTTTCATTGACATTCCCGATACGATTTCATAAGAATGGGCATACCGAACAAACACAGCATAGGTATTTTGTGGTGCTGTACAAAATAGCTGTTTTGTCATAATAGGTCGGGTTGGCGATTATAACTAGCGAGAATTTTGAACGCGATTACAATTCTAAGTTCGTATCGATTATCGTCGAAATCTGTCGTGCATCATCGCGGTAGTCGACGGTAATAAGCAAACATTAACGACTTAAACTTAGCAATTGACTGTAGCCATAAAAGTTGTGTGGATTTGAGCTTCGGGCAGAAATAAACACTACAGCGTCTTATTGGCTTTTTGTTTTTATTCTTCAAAGTTGTGTGCCCCTTCAGTCAACCCTTGCGTCGTCGTACAAGTCTTTCAGAATATTTTAAAGACTACTTTTAACAACATTACACACATAAACTCTACTTTCTACAAAACGTTGTAAGAAGTAGAACAGTTGTAAGAATGAGCGGGTAATGTCAAGCTTATATCATCCAGAGACCATCGAGATGAATATCATAACAGGTTTTTGACAACCAGTTAAATAACCGCCGTATAGGCGTTAAATATGTTTTTACTTTACTCAAACAAGGTTCATTGACCTACGATGCATGTAGAAATTCCCGATATGTTACTGAGTGTATATACAAAAAACATTCTACTTTTTATGCATCAATTCTTTAAGTGTACATATTATGTTGTACACATATGTACAAATCGAGCTTTCTATTGTAGAAGTATTTGTTAAAGACCTGTTTTTAATTGGCGGATAAATCCTACTTTTGAATCGCAGTCGGAACTTTTAAATTTATTGGTGTCATATTTATGGTTTTGAATCAAATGCATCGTAGAACCGAATAGCTTTCAAAGCCAACTTTTTTCCGGGTGGGCAAATCATCGAATGAATTCTCCCGCCCTATTCCTTCAGTTGCCCTTGCGTTCCGGGGCCGCGGTATCTCGTTCTTCTTCTTCTTTAGTGTGGTTTCCGCACTTAGTCTCTGCACGAGACCATTGTGCGTGAGTCGTGTCGGCCGTCACTCCATCCAGCCGACCTCCCTCCAGAAGCAGATCAGGTCTTTCGGTCTATTCAGGGTATCTGTAAGGGAATTTAATGACCCGAGGGTTCGTTTCCGTATTTCGGTGATTTCTGTGCACTCTAGGAGCACGTGTCCTACTGTTTCCTCCATCCCCATGCATGCCCTGCACAGGGGACTGTCCGTTATACCTATTGTGTGATAGTGTTTGTGCGGTATCTCGTTAGTTTCAAAGCCAACTAGATTGGAACAAATGAATAACAGTTAAATATACGTACTATACGTACCCACATTTACACATACTTAAGACTGGTTATGTTTTGTAAGAATAATGTACAAAATGTATCACAATTCAGAATAATGCTGTTGACATAGAAGATGGTTGCAGTTCTGCCAATAAATGCACGCGGTCGTAATGCACAAGTTTACGATTCCCTTTAAAAACGACAATGACCGCCAGTGCCGACAACAGACTTGCCAAGATCGTAAATTTTAAAGTTAATATTTATTCGTTTAAATATTAAACACACACTGAAACCAACAAAAATAGGTTAACCGAGGACTTGAAAATTGTTTTAGTTCTGTGAGTCACTACAGCTGCTACAAGAGAGGACTACTTTTTACTATTATTTAACTTCACTATATTTATTTCTCACTTAACCCGTAACCGGCAGGATAACTGTTACAAATACAATGTGTTTAAATAATAACAACAAATACTTAAATAGAATCAGTATTGATATCATATCGCGATTAATGATAATCTTGTAGGTACTACTTCCGGAAACCGAAGACATTTAATTCTTTTTTATTATATATTATTTTATTTCATAGGAATAACAAACAGTAGTATAATACAGATTATAAACAGGATCGAATCATAGTAACAAATATACTACTCACTACGTTATTCACAGGTTATAATAAAGATTAGCTAGCTGTTGATTAATGAAATTACATTGTTAACTTAGAGCTTACAACTACATAAATTTAATTATAAACTACCTACTATCTTTCAAAGCAGATCTTTTTTAAATACATTTTTACCAAAAACAAAATAATCATTTCATTAAAAAATTTCGATGCAGATTACTCAGTTTTTACAAAGATGGGGCAATGTGGGTAGAATGCACATCACTAGCAATCTTGTTAACCCTTCCAAATAAGCCAATTATACTTGTGTCTGGAATGGGTTCATGGCTATAGCGTACAGGGTGGGGTTCGAACCCGCGATTTCCTTAGCTTAGCCATTAGGCTACCTATTAGCAAGTTCGAACTGAGCAATCTGTATCAAGATATTGTAATATTGGGACGATCTTGGTCTTATCTTGTTACACCTTTCCAAAAGATTTACGTCATGAAGTCATGACTAAGTTTACATAATCATAATAAGTGTTATCACAACGGAATTTGTTTGTATGAAAAGTTATTTTTAATCCTTATGTCGTAGCGCCGTCACGCCTCTATTTATTACTGGATAAACTGTTATTACTTGATCGTATTTTTTTGCCAGAGATAAAATAATAATCGTGGTATCAGCAATAATTAGCATACAGGGTCACATTTCTTACACCATGGTAAATCAAAGTGGCATACCGCTACGTAACTTTGGACTTTTAATTGGGCTGAATTTCTAATTAACATTCTCTTTTTGCTTTATTTATTTTGCCTCGTGTTGTTTGTTATGGAGACCAATAATATTATATACGATGGTCACCGTAAGGAATTCAATGGTAATACTCAATGACAATTTGTCCCAGAGGATGAAATGTAGTTGGATGTTGGCATCGAGCAGCCTTCGAGCTTCCATAATAGTCTTTGGCGCAAACACAGCGGCCTTTACCCGCATGCAATCATTATCAGAACCACTTAATTATTCAAAACATGGATCTATTATAATGAGAAAAACCCGCGTAAATGGTAAAAAGATTTCTATGACACACGCCGGATACAAAAAATAACAACAAAGGAAATAATCGTATTTTTTTATTGATTAGTGAGAAAAGGAACGCGTTAATGAATGGAAAATATTATCTGTTTACTAGTAATCGTTTGCATGAATCATTTGAATGATAAATATTTATATTATTTTATAAGTTTATAGGAAGGTAGATTACAATACTAATATGGTAATGGTGGAGCTAGCTAACCTTACCGTAACAGATGCGGTCTCGTCATCTTATTTCAAAGAATTACTACGCCAAATGGAAGTTTTTATTGGCTATCTTGATTATAGCAAGAAGTTACCCTATCTTTCACAGAAATGATATTGTGGTCTTTTTCTACCGCAGAGTGAGCAGGTGGTCTAATCTCGCGATCAACGCTAAGCAGTCCAGACCTCAAGTTGTTAAGCCATCTTCGCCTACGAGCGCAATAATCCTCTTCCCTCAATTGTCTTACAAGTATAGCGTGGGTGAGTACAAAGTGGTCCAGGTCATGTTCTTTTTATACCCAGATCTAAATAGAAACAATGCTACTTAACGAATGTGACAAAATGTTGCTATAACTCATAGCCCACATTCGGACACAATTGTTTGATTGATCTATTTTGAGGAGGAGAAGTCGCTTATGACATTAGGACAAACCTAGATTTATATGGCCTTTAACCTTTATACATAGGTATGCTCAAGTCCAACAACGATTTCTACACATCTCTAACCAATAGGCATCAAGTTCCAAAAGCGCCTTTCATATTGGAATCGTGTTCCAGTGCCCGATTGAGTTTCGAACTTGGAATCTCCATGTGATTTGCGTAACTAATGTTACATTAGGTTGTTTTACCCAAAACTTTCTCTTTTATTGGATACAGAATTTCCCTAGTAGAGAGTTCTGATATCTACATAGCTACTGCGTCATCGATTATATATTATAAGATACCTTGGGGATTTTAAGTCTCGCCTTTCTCGTTGGTCATATTTCGCGAATTATGTGCTATCGTAATTGGCACTGCCGAAAACCCACCGATTAACATGAGTCATGTTTCTAGAGGTAGTTAGTTTAGTTTATAGCATGTTACCGCCCCGTTTATTATGGGAATATTAATTATTATCCATTAGAAAGAGACAAGGAGACACACCTAGTTATCGAGTTAGAACATTGTGTGGTGTAATAATTCAAACGCCACAATTGGCAATGAGGTAATCGTCGGCTTCCCTCGAGGGAGGCGCCGAGGCGCGCCTGCTTGACGTGACTGTCCGAGCCTGTGCCTGTTGACACGGCTCGCCGCTATTCTAGTATTCTAAGAAGGTTGTAATATTTTATTGTTTCGATATAATAATAAATCAGGAAGGTGCGGCTTTGCCTAGCTTTTCTTTCATAATGTTCTGTCAGCAAAGACTAATGGAGAATAATTATTGTCATAGCGTGCCTTTTGCTTTTACCTAGGTAAAAGAATAATTTGTAAGTAGGTACTTCATAAAGCTGTCTGAACGATTTACTGTCTCCCTACCAAGAATGCGGCTAACTTAGAACTACAAAGTTAAGCCTAATTATTCATCAGTGATATCAACTCTTTAAACATCTGAAAATTTAAGTAAATGCCAATATCCGACTATTATTTCCGGGTCGACTTTTAAGGATCTGATAGAGTGGCACTGGTTGGTACGAGTCGCGCTTGGAGGTGGAAGGGCGCTAGCGGTAAGTAAGGTAGCTTTATTAATGTCTCCGAAAAGGGTTTTTGTTACAAAATTTACCTTCTATGTGTAATTTTAAGGTTCCTTAGTAGGTGAGTAAAACGAGGAACCCTTACGGTTTCGGCAGGTCCGTGCATTTTTCTTAGAGACTGTTGGCATTGTTATACCTCGATAATAATAACGTCTACAAATCTGTAAAATAAAACCTGTAAATACAGTTTTAGCCTAATTCAAAATAAAAAATTTACGGCACCTCATATTGTACCCGGGGCGATATTTTTTCATCGTCTTGTCCATCGTAACTGGTATCGTTAGAAAGCATAGGTCAACAATAAGGGTTGGTTAAAACTATTTTCGGTTACAGAGTTAGTTGCGTTTGTCAAGTACCTATAATGAATACCAGTAATAATTACTTTAAGTCTCCTCTACTAAAGGAACATAAAAGATAGAACATGATAGGTATATTAAAAGTTCGAATGATAGTACAGAGCATATTATATAAAGAAATATACCTAAGTTGGCGAACTGAGTTTACAACTTAAAATATCTTAAAAATCCTTAGAAAACGACTTGAATAAATTCAAAATTAAAATACAACAAAGCTTTAAAAAACTAATTTTTATTTTGTTGGATGTACTTTTCATCTTTGTTGGGTTCACAATAAAGAAATGTACTCTAAAAAGCCCTAGCTGGCGCCTTTGATGCATATTTCTTGACTTAGTTCTTCATACCCGCACCGAAACAAATATGGCTTACAAATTCCGGGTCTGGGAGGTTGTGTGTGTGTGAGGACTGAGGGACAGGGTAGCTTTTTTTAATATATTTGTTTACAAATTACAGGAGCTAATCTACAATAATTTTTTAATTTTAATTTTTTTACTAATTTCTACGATTTTTATTTTGCGAAATACCATTGTGGTCCCTCAGTGTAGACACAGATAAAAATACACTCACGATACAGGAGAAATTGCTAGAGTAAAGCAATGTCTAAAATCAAAAATTGGTTATGGAGCAACTACAAAACTTTACAGGTAATTCGCGGACCAACACTCGCTTGTACGGTTTTAATATCAAGGATGTTGCTTGGCACTCTGAGATATTATATCATTCTATCATTACATGAATAATTTCCAATAAAGGAAGAAAGAGGAACAAAGCGTCAATAGCCTACTGGTTAAGATGGACTTCAGATCGAGAAGTCGCGGGTTCGAACCCCACCAGTAAACCCACTTCAGACACAAGCATATGTAGCTTAGTTGGAGGGGTTAACAAGATTGCTAGTAATGTTAATTCTACCCACATTGCTAGGTCATAAAAAGAATCGGATTAGAATTTCCAGAGTTCAAATTGTACAAACAAGTAATTTTATATTTTTGGTGATAAATTAATACGATTCTTATCCACAAAGGTTCCTTACACGCCAGTTTAATTGCGTAACGTATGCAGGACGAAAGGGTCTTTGTATGTAATTCGATTCTTCATGCATCGCTAGTAACCTTGCCTATTGACACATACCTTCGGAATTACATTTACCTTCGGAAGTTATAACGTCCGAAGTTAATTAAGGCCGTGCGCGCATTGCCTTGCGGTGACCGCAATTTCGGTAATTCTACCGCACCGGTAGAATAACCGCAATCTCAGGTGCGCGCACTGCGGCGAGAAAAACGCAGCTTTTGTCTGATAATGTTGCCATAGATACAGATTTCTTCATATTTATACATATTTTCGATGTGTGATTCAGATAAGCACTCGATACAGATTTTTATACAAATTTCACACTGTATTGATTGAAATGAAATTAACTGTTACCACTAAAGACAGAACTTGGCAAAATAAATTTACCTAGATACCGCATTTATTACGTTACACACACCATTGTATGATTCTATTATTTATAGTTATTTTTAATTTTTTCATAAACAACGTTAATTTGCTGTGCTCAGGAAATTCGTCACAGATTGTTGTGTGCTATCCAAGGCTCTCACATTCGTAGTGTCGCACATACGTAAAATACGTAAATAATTAATATCATAGGTACAAACTTTTATTTAATTTAATATTAATCTAAAAACCCAGCGTGATGCAAAAATTGTCATTCTGGCTATTGGAGCTAGATAAATTACAAACCAACTTACTAAGTTTTCGTTTCAATTCAATTTTGCAGCGAGGGGCCACCGGTGATTCTACCGCACGCGTTTATTCCACCGCAGTGCGCGCACTTCTATGACACTCCATACTTCACAGATTTTGCGTTTCCAAAACGCAACGCAGTGCGCGCACGGTCTAATTAATAAGCATCGAGTTTTGTTTTGCAAATTTTTACGAACTATTAAGGTTGGCGTCATGAAAAGAACACTCGTTACATACTGCGCTTACACAGGACCGCAGAATTATTAAGCATGTTCAAGTTTATACGAACTGGAGTGCAGAATCTTAAACTTTTAAAAGGATAAATAAGATTCATAAGTACGGTGACATTAAATCGATCATGTTGATTTATATTCGGCGATAAAAAACCAAATTTATCGCAGTTTTTTTTTAACTCAGCTATTGGACCGCCAATTATCCTTGTTTACTAAAGTTTAAGGGCACTTATTTAAGGTAAGACTTCGTTGCAAGGTCGGAAGTGCTAAAGTAAGTAGGTACCTAGTTATTATTCATGCAGATAGGTATAGCAGCAGGCTGCTGACCTACAATTACATCTTCATTCAAGAAGGCTGGGAGTCTACAGATAATTAATGGCCCTTATTGTTTCATTTCCTCGATCTGCGGTCATAATATTTTTCGACCTACACGGATTTGCTTCCAACTAAAGAGTTAAGATCATATATTATGAGTCTTGGTTTGAATCATCTGCCTTATACTTAATGATACTGATGGATAGCTAACTTGATACAGCATAAAGTAAGTCGGTTCATGTGGGCATACCTAGCTATTATTTCCCGGAAAGGACAAAAATCTAAATTTCTACCATATAATAGACTAATCTAAACTGATAAAGATCAAGCAAATAGATACACATCAAATTACTTAATTAACATCATTAATTTATCTGTTATTACTAAAAGTGATTAGTATCAAATACTATTGTTTTCGATTAAATTAGTACATAAAATCATATCAGTTAATTTAGACCGTGTCTCTTAACGTGCCTAAGTAATAATATTGAGTTATTCCGTTCGGATCCACCTGATCTGATCCACTGCTTGTATTTTTTTCGTATTTTTCCGGTCTGATCCCCTTTCTCTTTTTGAATGCTATGTACAGTCAAGATAAAAATAGTCCATGTAAAATATTAGACTTTATTTGTTTAAAACCATCATTGGTGATCAGCCACTTGGTCTTTTAATATTTGACCATCTTAATTCAATAACAAAATTTAAACCTAATTTTTTTTTAAATTAGTCATGAATTGTGCCTTTATTATATTATTATGCATTACTAAATAGAAAAAAATAAGATTCCTACCTAAAACTATTCCAATTATTGTTAAAAGATTTTTTTTTATTTAAGCGATATCGCTCGAAGATGAATATGTATCACTCCAGACAAAAGCATATTTAGCTTTGTTGGAGGGGTTAACAAGATTGCTAGTACCTAATGTGAATTCTATCCACATTGCTAGTAATCGTTTTTTTTAACTTTTTTATTACTAGGCCAAGAGGAAAATTAAGAGTGTTTGTTTCTGAATACTACACGTTTCCATTACTATAAGAATTATGTACAAAAAGTATTTTAATAACCCTGTACGTATATTTTTGCTAACGCTCCAAAATCTCTGTTAGGATAACCGACCGTCATAAAATATTTAACTTTAATTGTGATCCTGACCCACGCAGGGTGCGTGGTGGATCAGATCGGAATAAAAAATTATTATAAAATAAAACCGATCCCCCAGGGGATCAGATCAGGGTATCAGACCGGAATAACTCGTAATATTTTGTTGTTATGACAAATTGTTATTTTTCGAATTTTAGTATCTAAAACAATTTTTACTCGATGCCTATCATAAGGTAAATATTAAGTATGTCTTCAATATTATGAAAGAATATCAAACTTTCATGCACAACATGACAGATGTACCTATATCACCTGCCTGTGATAATAACGCTGCAAACCTAAGGCCCAGTTTCCCGAATGAAAGTAACACAAAAATTATATGTAATTCATTTTCAAACTGCGATACCAGTATTTTATTGGATTAATCGTTTAACTTCACTTGCGATTCATGTTTGACGGACAGGTTGATGTATTCTACCTAGACCATGGACTATCTGAACCTTTTCCCAATACCGGTTTTGTTTCGATTTTTTTTTATATATGGAGACATCGGAATACTGGTTATTCCGGTATTTCGATATTTTTCCGATATTGAGGAAATAAAATGATCAATTTCGTTTGTGTTATGGTCCAAATATTACAATTAAAAGACTGTATGGAAGTATACTATAGAAATATAAAATCAACGTCATTTATTATTAAAAATATTTCATTGCAATCTTATATCATAATTCGAATTTAAAAAGTATGATGCCCAAGAAATACTAATTTCTTAACATACTCTGCAATGTCATAAAATAAAAAAAATCAACACAAGTTAAAATAAGTAATTGAATAACCTAATATATAATATTACAATAAACGCAGAGAACTGGATATTCAGTTGGAGGGGTGATCTAATTACACAGTAATCTTATGGCTTTAAAGACGAAGACTACAGCAATTTACGAGATCGCTATTGATGAAATATGGAACGTAAGTTTTAGCAATTCACATTTAGGAGGTCTGTAAACCCCTTTGCAGACTAGACATGAACAAAGCCACCGGCCGGACGAAATACCTGCTCGAGTCCTAAAAGTTGTACTCTGGAGTTGTCACCTGTATTGACTCGCCTGTATCGCACTCTTAAAAGTAGAGTGGTGCCAGTGTCCTGGAAGTTTGCGAATGTGCAACCAGTACCCTAAAAGGGTGGTCGTGCCGATCCTATCAATCATATAATAATCGCCTTAATATCCATACTCTGCATGGTGATGTTAAGGGTACTATTAATAAATAGCTGCTAGCATACCTTGAAGACTAGCCTAGTCTCTTCTTCTTCTTCGTATCGATGGTAAATTGCGTACTTTATATGTATTGGGCCCAGTAGGTAGCCACGCAGGTCGCGTTTTCAGTGGCGTTTATTAGGTCTTCTAATGTACACGGTTTTGGGCCATTTGGACACTCCAGCAAATGGGGCATTGTTTGATCAGGAACGTCGTAATCGCACTGGGTGTCAGTTTTGCATATAATACCCCATTTTGCTAAATTGTGTTTATAGCGGTCTACTTGGGTTCGCAGTCGACTGATAGCTTTCCAAATTGGCCACTGCAAGTCACGTCCAGGTGGCAGATGCTCCTGGGGTTGAACTAAATTAGGCGGTGGCGAAAGCAGTTTAGTTTCTGGAGATCTTCTTGTATATGTTACGCACTGCTGGGGCGAGGCCATTAAGAAACAAGGCGATCGAAGGCGAAGGCGAAGGCGAAGAAATCTAACAATTTGTATTTTGTGAGTTAAAAGTGAGGTCCCTAAGTTCACACGCACATCAAATTCTCGTTCGAAGAAACATGTTTTCTTGGTGCGTGCATTGGGCCTGGGCCCCTAGTTGATGCGGGGCCCCTAGGCAGTTGCCTACTCCGCCTAATGGTTAATCCGGCCCTGCGCAGGAGCTCCACGACCCGATTCCTCCATCTATATTTCACTACCGATTTACCAGACAAACTGCATGGCACCATCCTCACTTGTTCAATATACCGTCTTGTCGTACTAAGCGATTCTCCTCTACATTTATTGTGCGCACGGCCAAAGTTTAGAACTCTATGCCGACGGGTCATATGTTCCCTTTTACATATGACCCATCTGCCTTCAAAGCAATAGTGAATGGGCACCTTCTCATCAGTAATAAAACATACAAAAAAAGTAGCAGAGGGCATTCAAGGTACTTATTGTCTTTGAGATACGATTTTATTTTGTTGCACGTATGTACATAATGCCGGGCACCGGCTCAAGTGTTTTAAACTTTTTAACCGACTTCAAAAAAAGGAGGTTTACAATTCGTCTTGAACATTTTTATTTTTATTTTTTATATATGTTACCTCATAACTCGGAGATGGCTGGACCGATTTGGAAAATTCTTTTTTGTTTGAAAGGGTATACTTTCTAGTTGGTCCCATTGTCGTCACGTTTGGATCTGATGATGGGATCATGTAGAAATCGAGGGAACTCTTCAAATATTATAGGCACACCTATGGCGTTTTGGGTATTTGTTATAGTACCTTGTGTAGTTGCTCTCGAAAAGCACCATTTGAGGAAGTGGAACTGATGATGAAGACCCCAGATGGCCACCGAAACTACTCAATAATAAGTATTTCGTTGATTGCGATTAGATTACTTGAATATGGATGTTAAGCACTTTATGCTCGTCACAATACATATGGTGATGTAGAGCTGATGGTCAAGTACCAGGAGAACTCCTCAAAAATTAACGGCTATGCATCGGGAAAAGCAATATTTTGTTAAAGGTGATAAGTTGTTGACATTATGGCTTTTGTAACTAGATAAATTACAAACCGACCCAATAAAAAGCGTGAAAAAATTTTTTTGCAGAAAATAGAACCAACTTCCATATCAAAACAGTACAAAGCCAAAAATAACTTTAATTTCGGAAGGCGGTGTGAAAAACAAGAAAATCCAAAACCAATAACACCGACTACCGAAATTAAAGTTATTTTTGGCTTTGTAGTGTTTTGATATGGAAGTTGGTTCTATTTTTTGCAAAAAAAAAAAATTATATGGAAATAATCATTTGTAAATGATACTGTAACATACATAATTATTATTAACCGATAGGTATTCTTTACATTAATTAATTTTAATGAAATAAGTAAAAAAGATTCTATTGCGTCTGTTTTTTTTTTAGGGTTCCGTAGTCAACAAGGAACCCTTATTTTTTCGCCATGTCCGTCTGTCTGTCCGTCTGTCCGCGGTTTAGCTCAAAAACTATTGGTACTAGAAAGTTGTACTTTGGCATGAGTATACACGTTAATGACGCCAAAAAAGTGGTAAAATAAAATTAAAAAAAAAACAATTATTTAGGGTACCTCCCATACACGTAAAGTGGGATGATAATTTTTTTTTTCGTTCTTCCCATAGTGTGGGATATCGTTGGATAGGTCTTTCAAAAATATTAGGGGTTTGGTAAGACCGTTTTTTGATTAAGTAAACCGTTCGTGACTTATCAAGCTTTAAAGTACCAATTTTCGTTAGAGTCAAGTGTCCCCTCCCTCTATCAACTAAACGGTTGTAGTTAGAAATTCAAATGTCACGGCAGTAGTACCTATATATAACGAAATTTAAAGGAAAACTATCACACATAAGTGGGCTTTATAAGTTTACGAGTAATAGTCGACCAATTGTATTTGACTCGAAAATTTCGAACAACTCTATAGAAATGTCGATAGATGGCGCTAAGCGCCAGTTGTATCGTGCTAGTTTCTTGTGATGATTGAGTAGTGTAGCTCTGTGTCCATATTTAAATTCAAAACACCGGCTATGACAAGTTTTATACAAATCTCTAAAAAAATTAAAACTTTCCGTGCAAAATTGTCGGATCTGGTGAGGATTTGTATAGGAAGTCAAATTAGTTAGGTAGTCATGTTTGGCTTTTAGTTAGAGCATGGTACGAAACGATCAGTCAGCGAATACGACACGCACTTGGCTGTTATAAAAACTACGGAACCCTACACTGCGCGTGGCCCGACACGCACTTGACCGGTTTTTCATATAGAAAAACCGGTATTTGAAATCCAATATCGCTTTTTATGGTCCGATATTCCGGTTTTCGATATTATCGAAAACCGGTATCCATGCTTTAGAGCATGATAGAATTAGTTCTATCTACCTACATATATACGCGGGAAAAACTACTACATATTTGAACTGACACGATGTACAAATTATACATTGTTTAGGATATCCTAATTGTCTTATAATTACGTTCAATTATATAATTAAAGTAGCCACGAAAATATTAACACGCAGCACATTTAAATAATCATAATTTGGTATGAGAGTGTGGACGTAACTGGTGTGCTCGGTTGCCGCGAGGTAGAGCCAATTATCTATGGTATCTACCTTCCTACGTACTCGCGTGTTTTTTGATGCTCTCAGATAATAATGGTCGTGGCTCCGGGCCGGCCGTAATTGCATCCCGAGAACTGAGAAGGAAAACGATGGGGTTACGCTCCGTAAGGCCCATGACTCGGTAATTTTGTTAGAAATAAAAAAAAACTTTTGGGAGTATCACGTCTCTGTTTGACGCCCCTAGTTCGAGAAGGACAGACGAGGTACTAAGTTCAATATCCATTAACTTTTTTCTTCTTATTCGGGCACGCTCTGATTGTTATAAAACCTTTGTACAAGAAATGAAAATTTCGGCTTTTTATACGTGCCCTCGTTCCTCCTCGTTCGTTCGTGCCTCCTTAACACGTGCGTTAATGGACTTATAAAGTTCTAGTAGTCTCCCCAATAACTCAGTAGTGGTTGTATCTATGCGACTCTTTGATCTCACTTAATACCTAAATAAAAACTCAAAACAAAATCAGCATAATTATTGTCTGCCATTGACCTACAAAGTAATCAATACAACAATCTACGAAAATCTTGTAAAACTAATTTTCGAGATGTTGCAGTTGTGTCAATTCCTTTCTGTATTTTTTTCATATCTCTCAAAACATCCTAATATAATACGCATTCTTCAGCTCTAAACCAAGTAGCAATTTGAAAAGTGAGTCAATATACACATCGTATTGGACATTACAAATATGTGTAAAACAAGTTATCTTACGATGTGGTCAGGTAAATAATTGTCTTCAGTATCTGTAACACATTATCACTACTACACTGTTTAACAAGCTTAGTTTTATATGCTCAGTAAAACTGTTTTCTTTTTCGACATTTTGATATAGGAAGAAAGAATTTTAATTAGGTTTCAGACGCAAACAGCGCACTAAACTTCTTGTTGAGTAATTTCATAAATCTGTTTCATCTGAAAGTTTGCCGCTCATAATGTTTAAACTGCAATGTTTGAGTATGTGAATTTGTTATGAAAAGAATTTTGGTGTTTCGCTGCTTTGGAAAATTCTTTTACTACAAGTTAATAACATGGGAGCTTGTAAACAATAAAAAGAAACACAACTCTATGTGATGTAACCCCTGTGGGTGTTATGATAATAAACATAAAATATCTGAAGAAAAACAGGTGTGAAGCTATTAATTTGAAAGGCACTGGCTCTATACAAATGTCCCTATGTGACAATCGGAATAATCCGAACAATATTCATGAGTAGATCCTCCTTCTTATCTGGTAAGAAGTCGAGGTGTAACTATAGAATTCTCGAATTGGTTGCGGCGTCACGTCTCTACTTTGTACGACTATATTCAGACAATGTAGGTGTGTATGTGCAATTACCTACTACAGTCCACAAAAAAACTATCGGTGTGATTCAGTATCATTAGCTACGTTACTCATATTTTTTGTTCTGTCGACTGTACCTCTCGGTAAACTGGTTCTGTTCCCACTTCCCAATGTCAAGGCTCTACGAAATGTTTGGTGTAGCTGAACCGCAGCGACGACGGCGACGTGACGCGACGGGCTTTCCGAACAAATTATGTTATGGCTTCGGTACAGTCCTACGACGCCGACGGCGACGTTAAATAAGCACTCTAAAGGGAAACTGAAATGCAGTAAAACATGAAAAAAAAAACAACATATCTGCAGATAATATAGATAAGATTAGGACGCGATACTGTTTTTCGATTATAGTGCAACAATAAATACGAAATACTTACTTAGGTATAGCCAATTACATTGTTTTTTTTTCATTAGTCGTAAACTAGGTATAATTGCTAAATCATCTTTTATTCTTATAGTTTTTTAGTGTACCTACCACTAAAGGTCCTTGCAGAAAGGTTAGAGACGACTGTGACAATACGTTTTCATACAAATGCAATTTAAATAGATTTCCATGAAAAGCATTATCGCCTCATTGTCGCTCCGCTTAACTTGTCTAGGACTAGGAGCCGATGTTTGTTTGGAATTACTTCAATGATCAGAATTCAGATAGAATGCAAAAGGCGATTGTAATCAAATTCAATGCGGCTAGAATTGGCTTCCTTGAAATAATATAATATTTTATTAGTTCGAAGTGTTCGAACTATTAGTCTGGTCTCAAATACCACAAAACCAACCAGGTGTTTGCATTTTGTGTATCAACGACCCGTGGTTTAGTACCTAATTTATTTCATATCCTGAATGAATAGCCTCTACGCTACAACATAAATAAAACGTAAATTAATTTTACAATCTCGCCAACATCGCGTGATAGCTAATTGCAGACCTGTGACGTTTATTCAATTACGAACTTCTAATTAACTAATTATAAAATCATCCATTAACAGCGTTATAATCGGTTTATCATGTTAGTTCGGTCCTATTAAGGATAAAGAATTCATAGATTTTTATCGCAAGGTTGTTGGCAGATTATCTTTTTAGATTTTCAATATTAAACTAGTTATAGTGATTAATTTACTTGTTGAACTGTGAATTCCGTGTCTTCGTGGATTAGAAAAGCTTTTAAGTTTATTTCAATAATGCGGAAAAATAAATGGGGATTCAATGATTCATACGTCATAGTCACAGCAATCATTGCACTTAATTACTTTGCTATTAATAACATAGCTTGATGCCTTTTGATTTATAGGGCTGGCAATAGCTAGCGCAAAAAAGTTACGATTTATTTTATTACCTACGTAGGTGATACCTATGTTTAAAATCAATTGCTGTTAGTTAGTCTCGCTAAAACTCGAGTATGGCTGCATCGATTTAATTAATTATCTTCATTTATTTCATTATGTTCCCTCTAATGCAGGGAATGTAAAATATGGAAAATAAAGAGATATATAGCGGTACGGAGTTTGCGGGGTCAGCTGTAATAAATGTAATCTTTACGGTAAAATTTTTGAAAAGCTAATTAACAAGGTATCAAAATGAACCCAGTTAAGTGTTTTGTTGAGTGTTGCTAGAAGACGACTAATTAAAAATTATCTAAGAACAGTAAGACTATATAGAAAAAAATTGGGGTCAATATTAAAAAAGCGCGTCTTGAAGATAGGGGGTAATTAAATATGCTAATTAAGTTTTTAGATTGACGCTTTGACTCCGCGTCAAATATGTGTTTTGCGGTCGACCCTAATAATAGCTGGTTAGCTAAGTGTTGTGTTCATTTCCTATTTAGAATGTTAGAAAAGTCTAGCATAATTTATAATCATAAATATCGGCTTTTGTTGGTTTTTTTATTCAGTCCAATGAATGAGGACTGCTGTCAACCTCATGATTTTGTTTAACAATAGCAGAGAATTATAATTACTTATTACAGTAATGTTAAACAATCTCTTGAAAACATTTTTGTTCATAAAATTATCTCTTCTATCTGCTCATCTCGACAACTCCTTAGCTGATTTTAATGAGGAAATTTCCCGAAGAGAACCCAAGAGCTACATAACTGTTGTTAAAGAAGGACTATCATACACATTTCAGTTATTGAACCCAGCGCCTCAGAATTATTGACTTTCCACGAAACTCCGCGGAAATAAAAGCTTTTCATAACTTTTAGTGCTACAGCATTGCTACGAGGCTAAAAACTGTGCATTGTTATTTTATTTTGCAAGTTCAAGGCGACAACTTATAATAGATGTTTCAGTACCCTGTAATTTATATATAAGCATGTACACAGTCGGATGTCCGGTCCGCATTTCCCCATAATATACTTTGCCGGCCGGCAACCCGCCTTCACAAAGTAGGTACCGCATTAATTTGCATGGCTAATTTACTTTTTACCTTATTACCTAATTAATTAATGTGACGTTAATCTCATGTTTGAAAATTTACGAGTGTGACTACGAATGATGAACGAGGCTGTGTAGCGGCAACCCGATTGAAAAAACAGTATGTCGTAACTCGTAATGTTGTAATCTTTACAAGCTGAAAGATAAACTCTGGCAAATATTTGTATGGGTAACAGCTGTCACTCGTTTCGGTCGAGTGCTGAGTAGAAACACGCCAGATGGTGGACATCGTCCACGCTTTTAGGTAAACATATCACGCATAGGCTACTTATCACCAACTGTTTGTATAAGGTAATACCTAATTGATAGTAGGTAGGCACCAAAACGTAACAAAAGCGCATAATTAGAAAGTGCTGAAACATTTTAGACCAACCGATGAAAATGATAAGCATTTGGCGCGCCCGTATGAAGTTACCCATGGTAAATTGTTTAAAAGCCTTAGCATTCCAAGTGTGTCAAAGTAATGTCATTGCAGAAATAGTACTCATTTACACATTCTTACAATGAATGAAGCCGTAAAGATGACAGAGGTGCGTGATCTATTTGAAAAGCAGATTCTCCACGGTGATCGTAAACGTCATAGACGAATTCACTCGGATTGCATGCTCTTTGTCACAGCTGTCAAATGAGAAGTAACTCCTAGGTGTACAAAAGGATCTTGTATATACCTAACTAACTGGATTGCTTACGAATGATTCAAAGAATACAGAAAGTCTTTCTTAGCTGTTAAATAATAGAGTATAAACTAGCACGTATAAAACTGAAGGACCTATTCGTTCCGAGCGAGACAGTGCGTCTGTGGACTGTGTCCCTTTCTTCTTGTTTACTTTATTAAGAGACTGTAGGAGAATCTTGGATATTCAGGAATTCTCCTGATGACACTTTGCTTTTGTTCATTTTGCAAATCTCTTTAATTATTTTCCAAATCTCTCTGATATTAGGTACATATTAACATCGGCATTGGAAAGTTTATTGTCGTAGTATTTTGATTTTAGGTTTTTTATTAAATAGTTGCAAGAGTTCCTATATTTTATGTAAGTAATTTAATTTTAGTTCAGTGTCGTTGGGGTATTTGTTTAGCCTTTTATGTAACCGGTCCCGTTTCACTATACAACGAACCACACCTTTAGTTATCCAGTTTACCTTTAGTTGTACCTCTTCTGTTATTCCTTCTATTTATAATTTGTCTTTCATGAAGGGTCTGAGTAGTTTTAATTAGGTACATATAAAAATTGCATCTTTTTTTTACAGCTACAGCCTTTAAGTCCAGAGTGAATAGGTTACTTTTAGGTAAGCGTGCTCCATCTTCGATCACATCATCACTTACCATCAGGTGAGATAGTGGTCAAACGCGAACCTATTTTCAATAAAAAAATAAAAAGTCTACTGGTTCTGACTGTACAAATGTCGAATAAACGTAGATTACCAAATAATGCATGTTTGTCTGGAGTCTGTCCCACTCCCTATCAAGGCCAAGCCTTCGAAGAATTGCCCGCTGGTGATTCTGTTATTAATTCTGTATCTGCAATAATTATATTTGTATCACGGGTCTTAAGCACTTTGAAAGTTTATAATTTAACGCAATAAAGTCTGCTTAATAAAACCAATTTCACATTTAGCCCGCATAAAAAAGGGTTTATTACAGAAATTAGCGCGCTCAATATAAACTCCGCAGATATATATTGAGAACTAGTTTTTCGCCCGCGTGGAATTCTGTTATATCGCGCTACCGAGAAACTGTTCAAAAGTCTGAGATAGAAAGAACTCTATATAATTCCCAGTGTTTTAAACTATCTCCATGCCAATTTATTTCGAAAGCGGATTTAACCGTGAAAGCGTAACAGACAGACCTTTGTATTTGTAATTGAATTTATTTCTTTCTATTTAATACGTTGTTAAGAAAAAAACCGACCAAGTGCGAGTCAGACTCGCGCATGAAGGGTATTTTTATAGGTAATGAATGGTACGGAACCATTACCTATAAGAAGTGCAAAAAAAAATCACATTTGTTGTATGGGAGTCTCCCTTCAATATTTATTTTAATTATTTTTTAGTATTTGTTGTTATAGCGGTAACAGAAATACATCATTTGTGAAAATTTCAGCTGTTCTTGAGATACAGCCTGGTGACAGACAGACAGCGGAGCCTTAGTAATAGGGTTTCGTTTATAACCTTTGGGTACGGAACCCAAACAAAAGGTTAACAATATGTGTCTTTAAAAAATGAATAAAAATACGTGCAAATATTTGCATCAAATAAAAATTGTCCTTACGTTTATCGTGAATTGATATCCACACTACTAGGAAGAGATAGCTAGGTCCTTCGAGGGTATACTAATATTCTTCGGAACGGATTTGAGCTTCGCGTACGCATTCCAGTTTAGGTACAAGCAAAGCCGGATTAACCCTGTCAGAGGCCCTAAGGCAATGGCATTCTCGGGGCCCCTTTTATTACTTTGACTGACCAAATCGTGTGTGAACTGAGGAAACGCACATTAAGGGCTGTGGTTTTCAATATATTTATCTACTTATTTCCAGATTTGTTCTAAAATTGTTTTAATTCTACTACTAAATCTAATGATTTGTATTTTGTGAGATAACAGTGAGGTCCCTAAGTTCACACGCACATCAAATTCTCGTTCGAAGAAACATGTTTTCTTGGTGCGTGCACTGGGCCTGGGCCCCTAGTTGATGCGGGGCCCCTAGGCAGTTGCCTACTCCGCCTAATGGTTAATCCGGCCCTGGCTACAAGTTCCTTGGTGTAGCTACAGAACAAGCATGCCACGGCCAATCAGCGTCCAGTAGCTGTCACCATTAGTTTAACGACTAGAAAGAATCACACATATGGTCATCGTTCGTAACATATGTTGTAGTAAAGATGCTTTGTTTATTCATGTGGCACAATTAAAATATCAAGATTAGTTAAGTATAGCTTTTATATTTAGGATAATATTAAGCTATTTAAGGCGTCTGATTAATAGCACCTGTATAGAATGATTGTTATATCATTGGCTTTTGTGGCAATCATTTCAATGTTTTACTGTTTGAACTGTGTTCGAGCTTATAAGCTTTCTTCCCTGCTGCTTGATTTGGCGTACCTACTACGAAGCTCGTAGTCAGTCTAGGTATATTCTACAAGCCACGAGGCCGCTTGTAGGTAGAGACAGACAGATTTATAGTTTTCTATTGTGGGTTAACAGAAACATTCAAATTAACTAGACTTAGGTAAATAACGAATTATTTTACGGGAAGCCCGTGAGTAGAGCCATACTTCCAACGTTTATGACCGACAGTAAAATTGGGAAAATAGCATAAACTACATAAAATTGCACCTAATAAGTACCTATTAGGAGTTTTCCTATGACATTGCTTTTCATTTTTATTTGAGACACTTTAAACTTCCATGATTTCGTATGATTGACACTTCATGCAGGACTTACGTAGGCATTCTCTAACAGTTAACCAAGGGTGAAATTAGTAATTTAAAAAAATTATGATATCTAAATATAAATAATACTTAGATTAGAAATTTGGATTAGTTTATATCTATGATATTATTGTAACCCATTTAGTCTGAAATGTAAGATAATTCGATGAATATAATTTAAGACAATATAATTCGTGTCTTTTTTATACGTGTCCTAAAGAGGAAACCATAGAGTCCTACAAGGAAAACATTTAAATAATTAGATATATGGGGGAATGCAATGTGTTTCAAATAACACGCACAGAAAAAAAATATTTGAACTCTTAATAAAAAATAACGACAAAATACGGATTCTTCGATATAAATACGGCAAAATTACAGAGAATATGAAACTACTTTGAATTTTAAATTTCTAGTCTAACCAAAGTTGCAAAGCAAAGTGGACTGGAAAACAAAACGGCAACTTCATCTATTTTTTTATCTCTAAATTAACTTATAAACTGCAAACCAATTTTTTTTATTAGATTCAGAAATATTAAAGTGATATTGCAGAAAAACCCATGTGTAATATTGATTGCAGGGGATTGGAAGGTAGGTATTATTAATTCATTGTGTATGACGAAGCAGATAAAAAATAACTAAGGCTGAACGAGAGTTACGAATCATGAAAGCTGGAAAATCCCCAAATGGACCGCTCTGTCGACGTTGTTACTGGACTTTTTATTTTGTGTCTGGGTTAGTCTAGCGGGAGTGGAAAATTCGGTGTTTTAGAGATCCTATAGCTTCCACTTTGAAAATCAAACGTCTAAAGTCTTCCGTTGATTACCTATAGAAGGACTAAAACAGTATTGCTAGCTGCAACCCGACATTTTACAACACAACGTGAACTAGCGACAAGCACGTTCAACTTCCTGCTACAAGGCATGTCCAATCGTTTAGCAACTTTGGGCCAACTGAGCGCACTCAGCGCAGCACCGCTGTGATAACTGCTGTGTGTTGACATTGTATATTTTATTGTCAATTACATCACGATTTTCATGTCTCAATGTCAACCGCTAGCAAATGTTTCATGCCTGAAGTGAGTTTACATATCTACGTCACTCGATTTGGATTTTATCGGCGTGTGAAGCGAGTCTAATAAGTTTGGTATATGACCGGAATAAGATGGATTAACTAAATGTGCAATGTATTCTTAGTTGCCGCGTTACATAGTAGGCATACCTATAATGTTAATTATCGGAAACGAATTTCTTTCTTAGAACTGCTTTATACCGCAATAATTTGGTTATTTTTGATCGCAGAGAGATTTTGTGCCTTAGGACATGGGAGAAGATATGTACTGACGCCCAACTCAAATACAGACGCTGCCTATGGAAAGGCTGATTCCTAAGTCTATATATTAATACGCAAAGCAAAAACTTTGTAGCCTGTTTTTACGAAAATTATGCAGACTAGTGGAGGAATAAGAAATTTGGCACAAAAGTTTATATGGAGAAGGAGTACCTACAGAAAACTATATTTTTTAATGCATTTTAATTTATTTAAAATATGGCTGAATTTCGACTATGACCTATATACTTACTAGGGGCCGCCAAGAGCCCCTAGTAAGTATATAGGTATAATAATGTGAGAGATGACGTTATCACCCAAAAGGTACAGGTAATATGTATATTAGGCGTAGTAGGTAGGTACATTACGCGTCGAGCATTAGTCAAGCCAATATCACGAAGTATAAGCCCCATAGTTTCAATAAGTTATTTCTCTTTATATTTATCGATGTCCACGGTATTTTTATCATTAAGTTAAACATAAAAACTCTTTCGTGTATACCCCTAACAGACCACAGAAAGGAAATTTGTTACTTGGAAATGTGAAAGTTGTTGTTAGCTGCTCTTATTTGATAGAGGTAGGAACTATAGAATAATGTTTAAAGGCGCCAGGTGTAACGAAGCGATAGTTTGCTCGTAAGTAGAGTCTATCTAGGTACGGTTTCAGATAAACTATCCGAAATAATGTCTGTTTGTCACGGCTAAATTGAGATTTTGATGAAATTTAACATGGTGATATTTGTATACCTGGGGTTAATGATAGGCCAGTCACATTATACCTACTTATATTTCTTTTGATAAATAGGTAAATCATTCTTAATATTATCTAGTTTTTGGATATGAATACGGAAAGGACGCAAAATTCTGTTTTTGCCTATGAATGTACTATTCATAGGCAAAAACAGAATTTTGCGTCCTTTTCTCATTCATCAATTATCTACATTTCATCGAAGAAATTATCGCCTGAACAATTAAAGTACAAGGTAACGAAGTAAAAATGGGACTGTTGCAAGCCCAGACAACAAGACTGCGTACCAATCGTATCTTATCTTTTGCAATTTATCAACCGTGAAAATTATGAAGTGCATGTACCTAGGTATTTAACCAACTTAAATTAGCTTGATACAAAAAAAAACAGCTCTATGTGTCAAGTTAAAGTATTTATTTTTCTGAAGCAGAATAAGTTTAAATTTTTAGGTAAAGCGTACGTAACATAAGCAGGTCCCTAATTATTATTAAAACAGTACTTAATTTGTGTATCTAGTTTGGGATAACTATTTACCTATTACGATACCAAGTTTCTTATTATTTAAAACAAAAACCATATTTATTTCCTTACAGAAATTTAAGATTTCATGTATTTTCTTGTGTAGGTATATCAAATTGCATATTATAGGCAACCATTTTTCGTCGTATAATTTACCAAAGAATTATGAGATTTTAAATTAGTCCAATGCTACTCAAATGATTTGTGTCCTATGAGGGCCTAGATGCAACTTTAAAGTTAAGTATGAAATGTCGGAAAACTTTATAAATAAATAAGAAACAGAAATAAACTTACCTGTCTAGACAAAATCAAGTCCTTTCAAAATTTTGTAAGTTGTACTCCAAACTCGCAGTTTTATTAGTAAACAACGCAAAACACCACACTTATCTAATTAAATATCAGAATTATTATTCTGGATAAGTGTTTAAACTAAAGTGTAATCCGTATTTCGGTAGGATGTCGTCTGCCGCAAGCGACTGTCGCGCGTTTTTGATCTCGTTTGAATAAATGTTTTGAACCAGCCGCCTTCTAGCTCTCTTGAAAAGGGCGGCAAAGAGTGAACACTAGTGACACCTACGTGAAATTAATTCATTTCAAGAATAGTGCCATCTATTGTCGAGTAGCATAAACTAATTTGACAGCGTAACATGGCAGTCTCAGTATTTATATGTATCATCTATGCATGGCAGGCAGCTTTTTGTCTCCCTCTGAACTAATTTCCACTGGGAATGCAATGTGAAATTGCATCCTTGTCAATGTATGAATACTTGAAGCAAATCTTTGTTCAACTTTTTACAAAAATTGCACGGACGGAGGAGTGCAAAGTTAGTTTTTTATATAAGGATTAGATTTTTACATATTAATGCATTTGAATTTTAATATAAGAATGCATTGAAATTATGGTCGATCGACCGCTAAACGATTACTATAGACCATGATGCGCAAATAATTGGACCCTATTCTTTTTAAGGCTGTTCCACACCATAGATTTTTCTTCTTCCACATCCATTTCTGTTAATTTTGTTAATTCTGTCACTACAGACATGGCTTGGCCAAAAACAATGACGCCTGGCTCCTCCACAAAATAGTCAGAAGCAAGAAAATCTGACCCTAACCTTGCCTTGAGGTATCGTGTTACCCCGCTTCTGTAATGTTTGTTACTGGGCTGTCGAGGTCAGAGAGACAAACGCTCCATGTAAAAAACTAATACTCAGCTTCGTCCGGTTAGACTGTAGTTAGGAGACTACGTCAACATTAGGAAAGTTGAAAACCCAATGAGACCTTAGAGAATCCGCGAGTTGACAACTTTGTAAAAATTGTTTGAAACGCTTCAAAGCGCTTCATGTGTACTCGTAAAATAATATTTTATTCATCACTTAACCTTCCAATTAAAATATAAGTAATTTTTTAATTTATTAAAAAGCTAGGGCCTAAATCGTGGCATTGTGGTCACGTGACTACGTATGACGTCATCGTTCAAAAAACACTTTCCTGGCATTTGGCACATGAATGTACTTTGGGTATTTTATGAAATTTTACTCTATTATGAACGTGCAAAATTATTATCAGTGCTGTGCAGTACCTTGTTGTGGGAATACTACCATAAAAACGCCAACGAAACTATTTATTCATGTCCCTTTAAAAAGAGATATTTGCAAGAAGTGGTTAGAACTTCTGTGTCAAATCCATCCAAAGGTTGTTTGTAAAAGATCGCTTTTAGCGATAAGACCGCCCATTGTATCACCCTTTTTAGTTGTTAAGTCCATATTTGTTTAATGTTATGGTGTACAATAAAGAATATATCTATCTATCTAGTTATCTGCTTTTTTGAAAAGACAAAAAAAAGGAACTTGTCGAACAACTATTACAGGACGATAAGACAAATGAACCAGAAGAGAGAGAGTTAGTTATGAAATGAAATGAAATATTTATTTGTAAATTGGTTATAAATAATACTTTTACACGTCATGTTTTTTTGCGTGTTTAGTTTAGCTAGATGAGGCCGGTATTTACAGGCCCGTTGGTATAGTGGTCAGTGGTCCTGACTGCTATGCGCAAGGTCGTGGGTTCGATTCCCACCTAGGACAAATGTTTGTGTGATGAGCACGGTCATTTGTTCTTTGTCTGGGTGTAATTTATCTATAATATGTATGTATTTAGAAATACACACATCAAAAGTGTCTAGGGATCAAGCATTTTTATGCGGATTTCTTGAGATTGAGATGTGGCTTTGTAATAAATTTATGATTTTATAAATTTATATGGATCCTTTTTGGTGCATTTCATAATTTGAAACAGGAACTGTTAATCAAATTCGAGTAAAAGATGAAAATCAGCTATCAATATTTTCCCTATAAAAACATACAACGCATTGAAGACATTATTAGTGCTACTGTTTCCCTACTGCTGATTAAAACCAACGTTATTATGGAGCGGCGACGTCATTTAAGCAGGGAAGAAATGCTCAGAGCCGTGGGAATGATAGAAGCTGGTTCCCGGCAACGTACTGTGGCTTTAGCTCTGAATACAAGTCAGAGTGTTATCAGTCGACTTTGGACACGTTACCGAAGCACTGGTACCGTGGCTGAGCGCCATGGAGGACGGTATCGCTGCACCACACGGAGACAAGACCGATACATTCAAATCTTAACTCGAAGAGCTCCAACAATAACCGCCATGATGTTAGCCGTGAGGCTTCATCACTCTTCAGGGAACTTAATTAGCGACCAAACAGTCAGAAACCGCTTGCATGAAGTGAACCTTCATTCCCGAAGACCGCTACGGGTACCACCTATAGCAATGCACAATCGTAGGATTCGATATCAATGGGCTCTTGAACACAGAAATTGGGCAGAAGAACAATGGCGTTTCGTGTGCTTTTCTGATGAGTCTCGTTTTGGTATGAGACCGGATACAAGACGTATACGACACTGGAGAACCCCTGGACGCCAACAGCGATTAAAATCCTGCCAGGAAGTCCATCCTTATAGTGGTGGAACCATCATGGTATGGGCGGGTATTTGGATCGGCGGAAGAACTGAGTTGATTTGGATCAGAGGCAACCTCAACGCTCAAATTTATGCTGAGACGATTGTATCTGACGTCATCGTTCCTCTACAAGTGCAAATCGGTCCCTTATTTCAGTTAATGCATGATAATGCACGACCGCACACCGCAAGAGTTGTAAGACAGACTCTCGCCGCAGCTAACATCAATGTCCTGCTCTGGCCTGCTCAGTCGCCAGACTTGAACCCGATTGAGCATGCATGGGATACCTATGCTACAGAGAAGAGCTCTGCCGAATATGGAGGGTATCCAGTCGCAAGAAGACCTTTTTTTGTTGTTGCAACGAACATGGGCGGCCATTCCACAGCGTGATTTGGATGAACTCATTTTGAGTATGCCAAACCGATGTTCTTGTGTTGTTAGTGTTCGCGGTAGAAACACGGATTATTAATTGTTTAAGTTACCCAATAAAATTTTAAAGAAAACTGTTATTTCAGTCTTTTTTTCGAACTTTAATGTTAGTGGTAAGGTGACTTGGTTTATCGTTACTGTGACAAACGAAAACACTTTATTTGATGAATCCTTAAAGAAAATTTTAATTAATATCAATCAGGAGAAAAGTTATTGCAAAAATATATGTTGATCCCTAGACACTTTTGATGTGTGTATATATGTATGTTTATCAGTTGTCTAGTATCCATATCACAAGCTCTGCTTAGTTTGGGACTAGATGGCGTTGTGTGAAAAAAAGTTGTGGAATATTATATATTTCCTAACTGACTACTCTGAGAAGAAACACCGAAACAAACTCCCTCTGAGTTTGTCGTCAACGTCTCTTAAAGTCCAGACAATTTGTGTTTGTATATGAGAAGCATGTAGGTTCATGTATTCTTTTGAGGAAATAACCACGCAAATTTGAGCGGACCTGTCCAGACAGTGCAAGCAGTTAGTTAGTTATTCTTTTCTTATTTTGTCTTACGCACCAACCAAAGATAACCAGTCAGCTGTCAAAATATTGAACAATGACGTCTCGTTTTCTGATTGGTGTTTCTAATCACGTGACTCACAGATAAAAAGTCTCATTTTTCTCAAGGGAAAATAAAATAAATAATTAATAATCTTTTCTTCATTTGTACTATTTTGTGCTTCATATCAATAGATTTACATAATTAAATAGTTATTTTAAATTTTAAACATACTGTCAACTCGCGGATTGCAGGTTCAAGCTAAAAGTCAAAATGTTCAAGCAATCATCATTGTTATGTAATAGTACATTATGGTACAAGTGTGTAATGTTGGTGATTACCGCTGAGGCGCCATTGAGACCCGAGCCGTCAGGTGAGGGTCTTAAGAGAGCCGAGGACGGTAATCATCAATACACACGTGTATCATACGACGTTTTTCAACACACTTGCGAGGAAAAAACAAATATGTATTGCATAAATCGTTTAATTATTAAAACAATTGGTGAATGTACAATTTTCAAAACGATATTGGATTGTTTTTGATGGCAATTTCACAGTTTGTGTTACATTGGTACTTGCCACTTCTTTAGTACCTTCATTTACTTCTTGTGTAAATGTCGGCGACAAAGGTAAATCATACAAATTACTGGAAGGAGAGGGCACCAAATAACTCACGCTAGTAGATGTACATGGTTGTGGTTCGGGGCAAAACTTTTTTGCCTTTGGCTCCAAATTAATGGCTTGCGTTATTTTGTCATTGATTTTTGCTTTGTTATGAATTGAGTCTTCTATGTACGATTCAGCGATTGCGTCAGAACGCCATCCACCATGTCGCTTCAAAGTTAGTATATCAGCCCCCGAATCAGCCAACATTGTAGCCGACGTTCTTCTAAAACTGTGTCCAGTGTAAAAATCGGCCTCAGGCAAACCTAAATACTTCGCTATTTCTCTTGGCATATTACCAAATTTGTTAATACCGATTGTTTGTGCAGTACATTTTCCTTTCTGAAAGTTTTGGAAAAAGCGGTCATTCTTTGTTTTTGTTGAACGGAGATCTTGGTATTTTTTCACTATTTCACGAAACGTTCCTTGGATTGTAAAAGATCGTGGAATCTTGGTTTTAGTCTGGGTAATTTTGACAAGAAGCATATCTCCGTGGATTTCTACATCTTTTGTTGTAATATTGTACAGCTCTTGTCGTCTACAAGCACCAGTAACACCGAATATTAAGGCAACCTGCAAAGAAATCAATTAATTAGTTCTAAGAAATTATGCTAAAGTTACACACTAGTATATTGTAGATTCGTTTCGATTAAAAATATGAAACGTACCTTTGTTGCTAGATACTGACTATCCGGAGCCTCATTCAAAAACTTTTCAACGTCGGCTGGTGACAAAACTTTAGATTTCCGACCAATATATCCATCCGAGCGTCTCTTCAAAAATGCCATCAGGTTACAGTACGTTTTGATATCAACACCATGTTTGAGCTTAACCATGCTTCTTAACATGGAATAGATGCACCACAGGGAGCTAGGTTTGTATGTATTGGCGAGTTCAGAGAAATACGCCAAAAACACATTTTCAGAAAAAGACTGGGTTTTTTTGTTGCTCTTCCATTGCAGGAAACTATCGTAAGCAGCTAAATACTTTTCTCTAGATTTTGCAGGTATTAGGCTTTCGTTTGCATTTTGTGCTGCATTTAGTATTTCTGGCGGGGTTAAATCAATCAATTGTTCATCTTCTGTACTAAAACCTGACATTTTTATAATTATTTACCACACAGCAACAAATGCGATACAAACAAAATATGAAAATTAGGGGAAAATTGGGAAATGGCGCGCATTTTTTTTTTTTTGCACGCGCCAAATGTAAGTTGATTGATTACAGCCATACAGCCTACTTCAAAATGATAATTTTTGTGATAAAATGCAAATATTTTATAAGAAATTATTGTGAATTATAAATAATTTGATAATAATAAATGTTTTTTCGTCTTAATTAGGGACACATTTATTTATTTCAAAAATGTAAATAGATTTTCGGTGGCATAAAACCTCCTAGTTGTTACAAAAAAAAAAAAAAAAACTGTATTACCCGGTTAAATTGAAAATGCTCTGTTTACTCGCATATAATTTGCAGTTAGGTACTAACTTAACTTTGTAGGGATCATTCTATTATGCACTAGTGTGTAATATTATTATGCACGTGTATGTTATAGTTCGGTTTATGGCCCTAAGAACGATATAATAAGGCTCACTTTACGAGCAAGTGTGTTGAAAAAGTAATTATGTGCTTACTTTTTCTGCGTCTGTCCAGTGGGCGAGACCAATGTAAGCGAGGATGAGTAAAATAAATTAAACAAAATAAAGATTGTTTGCAACTATACTTTATTATTATACACTTAATGTACAATTGAACTTCAAAAAACTATTTAGATCATTGTGTTAACCTTACAATTATTGTAATAAACATATACTGATCATTTTGTAAAAAACAAAAAAATCTAATAAGCATATTTCTATGATTAGAAAAAGGAACCTGGCCCGTAAATCAGATTCATTTCATATAAATCATTCAATACGGTTTTATACGATTTGTATTATTTATCTATGAGAACTTACCTACTTCATAAAAATACAGTGGTGTTTAACACTATCTTAAGTGTGTATTTTATAACATGACATTCATATCTTTCTATGATAAATCAGGGATATTACAAAATATTTTATTGTGTGCACTTCACGCGTCATCGCCAAAGACGCATCGCGACGGTGCTGCAGCTATCTTTTTACTAGGAGATTCTTTATCTGCGAAGAAAGAACAAATACTTTGATTATGTACTTACACACAGTCATAATTTATATTTTAGTCTAGTATATAGATGACACCAAATAACATGGCAAGGTTTTGGCGTAGTGGGGGTAAGTTCGCGCATCGTGCACTTAGTGGAAGAAAAAAGTGGCCACTTTTACTGCTTGCCATTATTCTATGGTTATTGCCATCATTTATTTTTAATCATATCTGTTCAGAAGAATGTTAAAGAAAGAAGAGGAATTCATTCGTTAATTAGGTATTATAAATAAAATAGATATCAATACTTAATACATTTTTTCACTTTTAAATGTATTTATGTATTATATTTATTTTATTTATAATACCAGATTAATGAATGAATTCCTCTTCTTTCTTTACCCCCACTACGCCAAAATCTTGACAACTTACGTGACGAGGACTATATAGTAAATAAACCTAGGAAGAGCCAGTACATATCGCGTAAATCGAGCAATATCTTATTGTATGTGCAACAGAGAAGCCTTTTATCTGAATGACAATAAGGTTTGTCAACAGACTTTTTTTTTTTTTTTTTTTTATTCTTTATTTATTTATAGGGACTTTTACGCATACCGTATGTCAGTCCCATCGTATCCTAAACAATTGTACCTTCACAATATGTGGGCCATGAATTTGAACAAATCCTTTGCAGCGTCGCCATTTGGTTGGGAGAGAATCGTATGGTACATGCCTACATCCGTTCTGTTCAAATTCAGAGTCCTCAATAAATAATTTCTACTAGACTCATACCGGACACATTCCATCAATAAATGTTGTAGGTCCTCGACAACTCCACATTCCTCACAATTGGGTGAAACGATTTTCTTCATCATGAAGGCAAATTTTTTGCATGGAATGTGTCCACATCTGAGTCTAAGAGCAGTAACAATCAGTTTTCTACTAATATGGACACTATTCATAAACCAGGGCACGCGAAGAGGTTCACTCTGTATGGTTTTATACCATAAACCCTTCTCTAATGAACGTTTATTAAAATATTCTTTCCAATAATCATAACATATATTTTTAAATTTTGGTAGAAATTCTGAATAATCTAATTTTATATTTAATTCTTTTCCATTCCTAGCCGCAAATTTCGCCAATGAGTCAGCCTCTTCGTTACCCCGCAAACCAATATGCGATGGAACCCACTGTCAACAGACTTGCTATAGTAAAAAAACACATCAATACACACCTTCTCCGACTAGACTGTTTTTGAGTACGGACGGATCTGAAGTCGGGATCTTGATGCCCTGTTTCAGTACCATGGTACCATCCTGAAATCAGATTTAATCGATTTATAAACCTAAGTATGAAGTAGTAAACATGAATCATGTACTTAGAAATTCATTCTGCCACTATTTTTTGGCTGCAAAATGGTGATTTACCTTCATCTCCACTAGGCCCTTCTTAGCCATAGCCTCAACTTCTGCTTTCGTCATGACTATCTTCTGTACTTTGACTATCTTTTTGCCGATTTGCATCTCGCATACTTCACCGCCCATAGCTGTGAAATGAAATACGGAAATTAAAAATACATATTTATTATATATATATTTTTTATAAACTTAACAATAACTTAACAATTTCTCCTGTATCGTGGGCGCATTTTTACAAACAAACCCAGAAAATATATTTGCAAGCTATACATACATTTGTCTCGGTGCGAGAATTGAACCCACGACAGAATATAGTTTTCATTTGACTAATTTTGTTTGTGATGATCATTGATATACAAAAACCCACGATGCACAGTCTCGAATAACAATGACGCTCGAAACTGTCGCCAAACACTCACCACCTACGTAGAAATAGTTATACTATAACGACGCCTTAGAGTGAAAACCTCGTAAGTGAAAAAGGAGTAACTTTTCAGGAGGAAGAAAAATCTGTGTGCTATAAAAATTATTGTACGTTTTTTTTATTAATTTTTATGTAACATTTTTGTTAGTATTATAATAGTTTATTAAATTGTGTTATAAAGACGTAATTATAGTCTTATCTGAGCGAAAATATGTTTTTGGGTAGAACATGTGTAATATCAAAGACACAAATATTAACTGTTAAAATCGTTTATTAAGATTTTTGATACAGTAAGGGTTACACCAGAGGTAGGACAATTCCATAGAATTACAGATTTGAGATATTTTTTTTCAAAATTTGATATCTGCTATCGCCATCCAAAAACAATTAGGTAGTTGCTTAATACCCACACCACCGGTGTGTTACCATCGACACAAAAATAATTTAGTACTAAAAATAAATACATTGAGTATTAATTTCATTACCTAATAGATAGATAGATAGAATACTCTTTATTGTACACCAATAATTTAAACAAGCACTTGATTTACAATAATGCAAAAAAAAATGGTTACAATGGCGGTCTTATCGCTAATAGCGATATCTTCCAGACAACCTTTGGATGGACTTTAAGAACATAAAACAAAGAGGGGAGGAGAAAGTCAGTGTACTTACCTCAAATATATAACATACACAAAAAGTAACTAAAGTAGCTAATATAACTATATATATAGGTATATATAATACAATACAATACATAAATAAGTATAAATAAATATATGTGTTTCATATATATAAATATGTCATAAGGAAAGAAATACAAGGTAAAATCATAGGAGTGTATAAAAATGATTGACAACAGAGCTTTTAAAAGCAGCAAGTGACTGCGCTTTTATTTAACTCGTATTACAATTATTTTTAAATTTTGTGTAGCTCACAAGCTGGGTAATAATTACGATAGCAACACAGTGTATTAATTGTCAAATTGTCAGCTCACAAATATGGCGACTACTCCTTGCGTTTGCGATTGTTTGTAGTTTCGTTCCATGTTTGTGCTGTTCTTCGTGAAATTAATCCGCGGATCCACGTTGAATCCTCTCCTCCGTAGTGAAGTGTACGAATTTCCAAAAGTTATTGTGTTGTTGAGCTTTTAGTTCCTCCACCATTCCAGTGCAGTTGTTGTTTTGCGACCCGAACGCTACGTTTGTTGTTTATTTGCGATATAGATGCTCGTGATTTGTTTTTATCATGCCTAAACGCGTTGCATTAGGATGTTCTAACAGTAAGTATAGTCATCATATAGGTATCTCTACCATTCTGCCTACTCCATAGATTTCCATTAGTCAGGTGAAATTCAACTTGTCCTAAATAATAAGTAAACAGGATTTAAATTTAAATTATGGATTGAGCATGTGTTTAGTACGTATCCCAGGTTGGGCGTACATCATACAATGGGACTTAATCAAATTGCTAAATGTGGGTGGGTGTACAGTACCGCCGGCCGTTCTAATTTGGCGAGCCTGAAGTTAGGCTCTGCGAACTTAAGCGCTTGTGCACTCGTACAAAAATTAATGCCAATAACAGTTGTTAACAGGAATAACAACTGCTAATGGATTTTTTTTTAAACTATTTATTTCTACTTACTTTCTCTGCTGTCTGTCTATTGTAGAACTGTATCTTTTAAACCGAAATAGGTTGAGACTTGAAATTATTCACAGAATGTGAATTTCTACGGTTGGTGTAACAACAAATAAAATTAATTAAGTAAAGTTGAAAATCAACAGAGGTCCCCATTTCTTGTTAAGAAAGTATTAAAAAAAGGAGTGTTAAATATCACATGGTGATATGAAACTTTTTGCGTTTAAGTCTAACTTGGCTGCTTGTTTATATTATTAGTAGGATTATTGGCTAAGATGTCAATATTGTTATAGTACCCGGCATATAAGTTGAGTTGGTTACATGCAGCCCCCCACTTCAATTGAGATTAAAACTAAAAGTGATCTCTCTTTTTTTCAGAGAACTCCTACCATCAATTTCCACATCTATACTAATATTATAAAGCGGAAAAGTTTGTTTGTTTGCTTGAAGCAGAACGTCGCACACTGATCAATTTCAAAAATTTAAGGGGATGAAATTATGAAATGCTGAAATCATGAAATAAAGGTATATTTATAACATTAAATAGTATCGAAAAATCATTTTCACATAATTTAACTTGGTAATTAATATTTTATGTACTTTGTTACATCACTCCTCATCTAAAACAACTTCTGGTTCTTGTAAAAGATAAGTACGTCAATTGGCATTGTGTTTTTGTTTTGTTTTACAGTGGCTTCACTGGTCGATGTAATGACAAACTTTTTACTATAGAAACCGTCAATCACCGGTAAAAAAATGTATATTTTTGTATAGCCAATAGTCCCTACTATATAATGGAATTAAAATGATAATGTACTAATTTGTACTTTTAAACGTAACACACTTCAAACTTAGAAAAGTTAGTAAATATCAGTACATTATTAAATATTTTTTTTATAATATAAATTGATCTGTTTTATTTTTTGTTTATATATCAATAAAAAGTACAGACCTTCCTTAATGTGCACCATTTTTTTCAGTTTACAATTTACACTGATAACTTAGCCAACTTAACTCGAATAGGAACGCAAATCAACGATAAATTAGTCTTGTTATAATAATTTAGCTTTCGAGATAACTTTGAAATGGCATATCTATTAAACTACTGTTTGTATAACGGTGATGTTTTAGTATAATGTAAACAACTTACCTCCAAGTCTTAATAAAATGATTTTTCGAACTACCGATACATTGACCAAAAATAATTATGGGACGCTAACTTTTAATAATTGATCACTGTGCGTCGAAGTGATAAAACTTTATTATCAAAATGAGTGTTCGTTAGTGCAAACGTTGCGCGCATTACGTCCATATGACGGCAGATGCGGTGGCCCTTCAAAGTCGACTCTCCAACGTTTGGTGACCAAATTCCAGACGACTGGTTCGGTAAACAACCAACCCCCTTACGTCAAAGGAACGCTAGATCGGCCGAGAAAATCGCTGCTGTCCGTGAGTGTGCAGGAGACTCCGAGGAGGTCGATTTCTCGCCGTGCACAAGAACTCGGCCTTTCGCAGACTTCAACTTGGCAAATTTTACGTCGGGACTTGGGCCTACACCCGTACAAGATCCAACTGACCCAGGAGCTCAAAGTGAATGACCATAGACAACGCCGTTTATTCGCTGACTGGGCTACAGAACGTTTGGAAGAGGACCCCGATTTTGGCCAAAAAATCATCTTTAGCGACGAGGCGCATTTTTGGATGCATGGTTTTGTTGATAAGCAAAATTGCCGTATATGGGACGACCACAACTCACATGAGGTTCACCAGGTGGTAATGCATCCACAAAGTTACTGTTTGGTGCGGATTTTGGTCCAGCGACGTCATTGGTCCATACTTCTTCGTAAACGATGATGGCGAGGCCATTACTGTCAACGGCGAGCGCTACAGATCAATGATTGACAATTTCTTTTGGCCTGAATTGAACGATATGGACGTGGACATGTGGTTCCAACAAGACGGCGCTACGTGCCACACAGCGAGCGACACAATGGACATTCTGCATGAATGGTTCGAGGGTAGGGTTTATAGATGCTGGCGGGAAACATTCCGAATCATTCCCGTCGAATACTTCGGAAGTATTCTGAAATATTCTGAAACTTTGGGAATATTTCAACTGTCAAAAAAAAACAGGAAAATCGACCTTTGAAGTCTGTTAATATACCAAAACCTGCTCCTAAGTAGGTAAGAACAAATACTTTTCTGAAAACCGCATCAAAACGTGTTTGCTTGCAAGGTTTGCCTTTATTTGCTTTTATTGACTGGGCTAATGGCTGGGCTGGGCTGGGATACGCGTTAAGTAGGTAGGTAATGATTAATACCTACCTATGCGACTCGCGAATACTCGCGATGCATACAGAGCTACATACAAACTAATCAAAAACATAGGTACGGTCGGCCAAGAAAGTGGTGTACCAGTTTTGATTTAGTTTCCCGGTCATCGAAAATTACAACAAGGTTCGTTATAAAAAGATATTACTGAAAGAGACAACATTATCATGACGTAAACCTATGTATTTAGTATTCATACGTCATATGTCACATATAAGTACATGACATTTTAACCTTTAGTATAAATGAAAAGGACATTAGTTTCTACAAAGCAATTGAAATGTTTCCAAACAAAAGTAATAAAAACTATTTAGACAACCGAATTCCATTTGAAAAAGAAAACTGACAATTGACATTTTGTCAAATATATGCAAAAAATCGATATATTTTCCGTGTTATTTTTCAATCAACTGCATATAAAATCATCTCAATGCCTGCCAACCTGACCATTGCCGAAAGAGCACAAATAATTGCCCAATTTAATGAGGGAAGCAGTATCAGTGCGATATCCCGGAATTTGAATATATCGAGGCGATCTGTCCGCTTTTGGATTCGTCGTGAAGGAGAGGAGGGAAGTTTGTTGGATCACAGAAGAAGTGGTCGCCGGCCTGCACTCTCCAATAACGATAGAGAATTCATGAGACGGGAATATGAAATCAATGGTTTTAAGCCCACAAAACATTTTGCGGAGATGTTCGATGTGAGTGCCCAAACAATAAGGAATCATCTACATTACATGGGGTTGCACCACAGGCATTACGCCAAGAAAATATATTTGACGGATGCTCACAGACTTGCTCGTCTGAACTTCGCCAGAGAGCACTTAGAGTTTGATTGGTCTAATACAGTGTTTTGTGATGAAAAAACGTTTCAATCCAGTCAGCATGGACGTCTTCACCTTTGGCGATATAATTCAACACGGTATAAAGATGATCATGTAATCCCAAATAGAGAATCAGGTCGAATTTCCGTAAATATTTGGGGCTGGATGAGTACGGATGGTGTAGGAGAATTGTGTTCTCTACCTCCTCGAGCGACGGCTGTAAATTATATCGACGTGCTTCAGAATGCAATGCTACCGACAGTCCGTAATGTTTACCCGGAGAACGAAGTGC
Source organism: Tholera decimalis (assembly GCA_943138885.2). NCBI lineage: Eukaryota > Metazoa > Arthropoda > Insecta > Lepidoptera > Noctuidae > Tholera > Tholera decimalis. The sequence continues at coordinate 26,936,812 of OW964549.2, forward strand.
CACAATTTGATTTTGTTCAAGATAATTGTTCAATTCATAATGCGAGGATCGTAAGAGCCTGGTTTCGTTCACACACTGACGTAAGGGTAATTCAGTGGCCCTCAAGATCGCCGGACCTCAACCCGATAGAAAATCTTTGGGGCCTTATGGTCCAACGATGGTCGCATCAAAATGAAAGAACCAAACAAGCTCTTATTAGTCACTGTAATTATATCTGGGAGGAAATGCGGGGAACCGATATTTGCTCACGGCTTGTTGGTTCAATGAGGTCTCGTCTTTTAGAGGTTATAGAGGCCAACGGCGGTTACACCCGTTTCTAATTTTTAAAAATTTTCACTATCTTCTAAATATTACTATATATGCTATGTTTTTGTTTGTTATAAGTATTTTAAAATTGATTGTAGAAATTTAATAAAAGGATAAATCTATTTTTAGCTTGTTTTTTATTGATATTGTAATTACAAGTTTACAGAAATTGTAGGTTTGTGGACTCGCCTTGTGCCTTTACAATTTTATGTAACTTGTTGATTACAATTCTGAATTTGTAGATACAATTTTGTCATCAAAATCTACAGCCCCCCGCCGTTGATTTTACGACGTCATTGGTTCCATCAAGTTCAAACTAAGAACAGCTGTCACGTTACAAACAGTAATAGTCGTTATCAATAATCAGATAAAGACAGCAATAGAAGTTGTCAGATCGATCTGCAAGCGAAACTAATCTTTATCACCTATGAATCTGCAAGCGATATTCAACCTTAGGGTGGTACACCACTTTCTTGGCCGACTGTACTTAACCCTTTTTCAAATAGCAAATCAAATATGCTTGGCCTGGTTTTTTTATTTCACAACTGACATTTAAGGCTATAATCGCATAGCACGACTTACAACTCGATCGCCTAATGCATGTATTTTGACCAATAGGATGCACGAAGCGTATTTTAGTAGTGTTCGTAATAGTAAGTATTAATATAATGTTACACGCCCTGTACTCACAAAATGCATATTATTTCTAATTGGGCGAAAACAGGAAGGGATGTGGTTTGTCACTAGCTGCGCTTCCGCAGAAATATTTTCTTAAGTGAGTATGCGTATCTTTGGCCGATAGTACCTACCTAAAAACAAAAGAATAAAAATCGTGTTAATCGCAGGTTAATAAATCTACCTATAAAAATATCAACATATACTTAATCAATCCCATTTATAATAAAATAAACATTTATATTTTACTCTCGTAGCGTACATACGTACTCTCGCAGTGAACAATAATTAACTCACCCACCACACAACAAGCAAACACATTTATTCCCATTGAATTATTCGGGCGAAATATTCGGAAACATTCGATTGCGGGGTACGAATCTTTCTCGCGCGGGTGAAAACTTCTCCGGGGGCAGCATCCCCTCCCTCTTACCGCACCCCGCACCGCCATCGCCTGCACGCACGACTCGTGGCCGGTGGCAGTCGGGTGCGCGCGTCGCGGTGCCAGCGCGGCGGCAGCGGCCGGCGCACAGAGATCGACGATCGATGCAAAATACGATTTTTCAGCAAAAAAAGTTGAAATCTTAATAAATAATTAAAAGTTTCTTTAAATAAGAATGATTCAAAATGAATTTATCATTTTGAATAATTCCCATTTAAAGAAACTTTCCCCGAAGTATTCCGGAATTATTCAGAAGTTTTGTTTCAAGAAATTCAGACTTTTTCTTGTGGGGTTTTCTCAAGTTGCTGGGTTATGCCAATAATCCGCAATCAACCGATGCCCTGAAAGTCAAACTAACGCAGGCCATCGCTCAGATTCAGCCGGATCTATGCAGTAGAGTAATTGAAAATTGGACCTCTCGGATCCGTGCCACCATTCGAAGCCGCGGTGGACATTTAAACGATGTCATATTTCATAAATAATGGCATAAATGGGCCTTTCAAATAAAAAATAATAATTTCTTTAATATCTCACATACAGATTCAGCCGGATCTATGCAGTAGAGGAATTGAAAATTGGACCTCTCGGATCCGTGCCACCAGCTTGTTTTATTTAATTTCAACATCGACCCGTCCTTGTTGAAAGACCCTTTATTATATAACGTATACATATTTGCCAAAACTAAGCACAATAAAGGTCCAAACTACATAAACTTATTAATAAATAATACAATAAAAAAAAATCGACTCCATTACCTTGTTCAGTGTTTAACTTTATGCGAAAAAATAAAAAAGATACCATAATGCATTGTTTTGACACTGAAAAAGCGGCCATTGAAATTTGTCATATTACACTTTAACCATTGAGTGAAATTTTAAGACAAATCTAAATCACATAATTATTGCTTTCTATAATCAGTCATAAAACAATAAAAACTAATCAATAAACTCTTTTACTTACCGAAAATTCGATATTCCATCCTTTTTAGCCTTCTTTACGTAATATTTTTACTATTTGTCAAAGAACATTTCGGCATTTTTGACGTGTGACGCGATACTATTTGAAATGAGCGCATAATTTAGAATTAAGCACTTATTTTATGCAGACGGGTTTGAGACGTTGAGTGTGCATCTTGGGTTTTTATTATATCAATGGTGACGATAGACGATTTGGATGTGTCCACGATGGCTGGTTTGACGCGTGAGAAATTATGTTATTGGGTAAATTGGGAATTTACCCAATAACATAATTTGGCCTTTTGGGACAGTATATGCCAGGAAAATAATAATCATTTGTATTTACTTACTTCTTGCATTTACTGGTAGGGGCATTGGTTTAACTCCAGGAGGTAGGGCCTTAATAGGGATCTGTAAATGTAAAGTTCTGTTTTTAGTATCCATCGCAGCAAAACAAACAAACGCCTGAAAAAGCCATGGTCAGCTCATGTGAATGTTGAAATTCTTCTGGGAACTTAGAGAATGGAAGTTCAAGCTAAAAGTCGAAACGTTCAAGCAATCATCATTGTTATGTTCCAAGTAATTATGTGCTTACTTTCTTCAGTGTCTGTCCAGTGGGCGAGACCAATGTGCCTGGTGGCTTCTGTTCTGCTGCCGATTTATTGACCTCCTGAAACAAGATTCGACTCTTACTTAGTGAACTAAATGTGGATTGTTATTCTGACCCAAGTATTTAATTATCGTGAAATGGCAGATATATATATTGCCTATATATTTTTATTATAAATTGAAAATCTATACTTATAATAAATCTGTAGAGAGGTCAATTCTGTACGTGAAATATATTTACAAAATAACTATCAGGGGGTGATTAGGGATCGATACTGATGCCAAAAATGCAATCAGTAAAATTTTTGTCTGTCTGTATAAGGCCGTGCGCGCACTGCCTTGCGGTGGCCGCAATTGCGGTAGTTCTACCGCACCGGTAGAATGACCGGGGCTACCGGTGACTCTACCGCACGCGTTTATTCCACCGCAGTGCGCACACTTCTATGACACTCCATACTTCACAGATTTTGCGTTTCCAAAACGCAACGCAGTGCGCGCACGGCCTAACCGTTATAGAAACAAAAACTACTCGACGGATTTTAACGAAACTTGGTACAATTATTTTTCATACTCCTGAGCTGGTTATAGTATACTTTTCATCACGCTACAATCAATAGGAGCAGAGCAGTGAAGGGAAATGTTGGGAAAACGGGAGAAGTTACTCCATTTTTAACCGACTTCTAAAAATTGAGGAGGTTCTCAATTCGGATATTTGTATTTTTTTTTTATGTTTGTCCGCGCTTAACTCTGTCGCTTGCCAACCGATTTGAAAAATTCTTATCATGTTAGAAAGGGTATACTTCCCAAATGGTCCCGTGAAAATTTTATCGAAATCGGAAAAGCCGTTTCTGAAAAATCAACAAAAGTCTAAAAAAATATTTACGTTGATGATCTTTTCGTTTACTCTGCATTGCGTTTTTTGTTCGCGCATAACTCCGCCATTTATGAACCGATTTGGAAAATTTACTGACCCACTAAAAAGCACGAAAATAAAAACTTTTTTGCAAAAAATAAAACCGACTTCCATATTAAAACACTACAAAGCCAAAAATAATTTTAATTTCGGAAGGCGGTGTGAAAAAAAAAAGAAAATACAAAACCAATAACACCGACTACCGAAATTAAAATTATTTTTGGCTTTGTAGTGTTTTAATATGGAAGTCGGTTTTATTTTTTGCAAAAAAGTTTTTTTAAGCTTCCGTCGCGAGTGTAACCTTTATGGTTAAAGCTACACAAAAATCATTTATGACGGAAATGTTCTCCTTAAAATTATATTAAAAATATCCCACGACAGCATATATCTATCTTTTATGGTTGACTCACAATAACACGTGTAGCTCCCGATAGCTTAGCAGTTCGAATCTTTCTGATTATTATTCTGCTCCGAAATTTAAAACCACCACAACTTTGCAATGGAACTCGGCTAAAAGTAACCCAGTTGCAACAAAATATAATCGAGGCTCAAATTTTAACAGGTTGCGGTGCAGGAGAAACCGTCTTTATTCCTAGAATTCCCATAATACCAAATAATTTTCCATTCCAATTTAAAAGAACGCAATTGCCAGTATCGGTGTGTTATGCAATGACAATTAATAAGGCTCAAGGGCAGACTTTTCGTGTTGCTGGAGTAGATCTCGGTGTCAGTTGTTTCTCGCATGGTCAGTTGTACGTCGCTCTTTCCCGGGTTAGCAGTTCTAGAAATCTTTATGTTCACGTGCCGGACGGATCAACTTTCAACATAGTTTACCCGGACGCTTTGCGCTGAAGTATTTTCGTTCTATAGGTACTTAAGCCTCATGTGAACGTGATCTAAACAATATTACCGATACATTAACTTAATAACACAAGGAGTTACACGCTGACGGAGTGTCGCGGGCACAGCTATTAACAATAATATTGTGCGGTTTGGTATTGCGATATTTTTCAACAGTATTATAGATTGACATATTATATTTCCCTACTAAATTACGAAAGTTAATCTGTCTGTTACATCAAAATCACTGAACCGTGAGGAAGGACATAGGCTACTTTTTTTTTACGGAAAACGACGGAAACGTGGACGAAGTCGCGGGCAACAGCTATCTATACTAATAATATAAGGCTGAAGAGTTTGTTTGTTTGTTTGAACGCGATAATCTCAGGAACTACTGGTTCGAATAGAAAAATTATTTTTTAATTAAATAGTCAATATATAGAGAAAGGCTATAGGCTATATATCATTACCTACGCTAAGGCCAATAGGAGCGGAGCGCCAATGAAGAATGCTTCAAAATCGGGGTTAAATTTAACATTAGCCCAAAGTAACTATTCCACGCGGACGAAGCCGCGGGCAAAAGCTAGTATATAATAAAAATATTATAATGCGGAAAAGTTTGTTTGTTTAAAAGCGCTAATCTTCGGGTGGATTTGGATGAAATTTGGTATGGAAGTAGTTTGACTTGAACCAGTTTGAGGAAGGTACTATGGAAGGCTCCTTTTTACCCGACTGCAAAAGAAGGACGTTTGTTTTTAACCGACTTCTATCGTAATTAAGTCCACGAGAGCGAAGCCCTGTATAAAATGCTATAGTAATAGTATATAAATGCTTGGTAACTAGTGCTATAGTGTATTTACGGAGGCGAATTAGTATAGCGCCTTCTCTATCGCACATTATCATACAAATGACAAAAAAAATCTTTTTTAGGGTCAGTGGGCGTTAACAATACCTTAGAAATGTAAACATGCGTTCACACAGCGCTTCTTAAAAGTTCGCTTAGTTTATTCCTGCGGCTTCGTCTGTCGTATAAATTGAGAGACATTTATTTGATAGAATATTTTTATGGGTACCTACTTTCTTTTACTATATATCTGATGGATACGAAGAAAAGAAATAAAATCGAGAGTTAATGATTAAATTTTCTTTATTATATTATAATATCTACCTTTACAAGTTTATAACATATCATCACTCTCCGTACTATCACTACTGTCGTCGTTTCCTACATCTATTATGAATCTTTCAGTCATTGCTTCCACATTTCTGTCATGGCATCCATTTTGGGCTCAACTATTTCTATGACATGCTTTATACATTTTTTCCATTTCTCTACGTCAATATTTTGAATTGATTCGTTTAATACAATTTTTAATTCTGCCATTTTGTGTGTTTTCACGTGTGAAGCTACATTTCCTTTAACTTGAGCCCAGACTAGCTCAATTGAATTTAATTCGCAATGATACGGCGGCAGTCTCAATACAGTTTTGTTTTGTGATTTTGCCATTTCGTCTATAATGCAACCGTCGTATCGCTGTCTATGATTTTTAACGATGTTTAATAATTCAAATTTCAACATTTCAGCTAATATTTTTTTCGCGGTAACCAATTAAATATTTCCTGTTTGTTACATTTGGCCGTTGGGATTCGCTCTATTTTTCTAGAGTGATAGGAAGCGTTATCCATGACTATCACAGAATTATCATCTAGCTTATTTAAAACTTCTTTCTCTAAACCAATTTTCAAATTCTTCGGCAATCACAAGTTGAGCATACAGTCACAAGTATGAGCACGTCTGCACAGTACGGGAAGTATGAGTAGACTAAAAGTACTCGTACTGTGTACACCGCCTTCACGTTTATCACTGACCAATCGCAGTTAAAAAATTGTGTGAGTTCTACTAACTCGTCTCCGTGAATACACTATAATTATGAATGCATTGCCATTTTAAATTGAAATCGTTTTGCTTACCAAAACTTCAGATGTATTCTTATTGTCTTTTTGTTTCTCAGCTACAGCAGGAGTCTTGGGCTTCTCTTTTTCGTTCTCGGAGTCATTATCGTCTTCATCTTCTACTTCTTCTTTCCGTATTTTCTGAGCTCTGTCGAAAAAAGGAGCAAAATTAGAAACAAGCCAAAGCTGTTATGGCTTGAAACAGGTGGTTAGTTAGGTAGTTACACTTCGCCATTTTTGATCGGGGTGTTTTTTTTTTTGTGGTTGTTTCGGTCGGTAGAGCGCGAGATTTATATTATCTTGTTCCAAGATTGTGTACGTTCTAATTGCTATAATGTCAAGGACCCATTTACGCAAACTAGAACCAACCCACAGCAAATCAATTTCGAGAAACAGAGTCATTTGTGGTTCTAGTTTGCATAATGGAAGTGCTATGCATTGCATAACAGAACCAAGTGGTTTTAACGGGGCACCGAGCTTTTTATACACAAAAACGCGTTTTTATAACGGTTGTTTGAAGTAGTAAACAATTAATTTAGTCTAAGGAAATAAACTGGTACTATTGGGCTTATATACTAGGCGGTATGCATGATGGAAATATGATTTGATAAAGTTAGCTTGATATAATAAATTCACAAAGTTACCTCTAAAAAACACAACAAACGCTTAGTACAGCGTGAATACTTCGCGGAAGGTCATCAGTTTTTGAATAATAACAAAATTACATGTTTTACAGAACGTATACATTTTACATTTTCAAAATGTTGATTTGTTTAACAATAAGAAGGAAATACCTAAATTCGCGCGAGTTTCGCCCATTTTATCCAGAGCCGCCGCGCCGCTGTCTTGTCCGCTTTAGTCCTGCGTCGGCCATCGGACGGGGAGCTTGTGTCGCTTGCGCTTACGCACGGATTTAGTAACATAACGATGAAAATTGAATGAAAATTCATTGTAGCGTATTTGAAATGGGGAACAAAGTAAAGAAATCAAGACAGAGAAGGGGTTGGCGAAAAACCAGAAATCTCAGTCAACCGGTGCGCGATCCCCGCCGTGTTTTTATCTGTCTAGCCTAGCCAGCTCACGCACACATACACGGAGCGCATAGAATACCTACAATCGATTAGCGCAAGAAACTCGGTGCGCTCTTAAGGTAAATTACATACAGAAGAATTAGAGAAACCAAAAACCATGATTCTTTTCGAGTTGGCTTTAGTGGGTTGTTCCCGTTTGCATAAAAGGGTAAACTATTGTTTGTAAGCCCTACTGTGAAGCATGTGCTTCTGGTTTTGATTGCTAGGGGGTTTTCTTATGTAATTGCTTAGTAGAAGCAGAGGTTCCAAATTTCTACCTTATGGGCTCGCTCAGTAGGCGACCATACGGATTTTTAAAAAGACGTCAGTTTTTTCATGATATTTTCGTTAATCACTTAGAATGGAATGATGAATGATGAAAAAAAAATGATGTACGAACATAGAGTCCTTGCGTGGACGTCCTCGTTTCCTGGGAGCGGGTGTTGCGGGCGAAGGGGTCGCTTTTGGCGCCGGAGTCTTCACACTAGCTCTGCGTGCCCGGGGCTTGGCCTGAAAGATTTCCAAAACGAGCATTACAGCTACTAATCGTACGTACACACTCTACGATATAATACTAAAGTATTTATTACTTTCAGGCCTTACATTAAAACTACGGGAAACAATACACTTTCTCACCTCAACAGGCTTCTCAACCTCTTTATATTCTTCATCATCAGTGTCATCTGAATCGTCATTTTCTTCGTCAGAATCCTGGGACCTGTAACTATCAATATTATTCTTATAGTAAAATGGCGTTACTTCTGCTAAGGTCTTATTCCCAGCAATATACTATATTCTACATTACTACACATGATATTTATCATGATTTACCTGTCCCGTATCATCTTAGCATAATCTTTAATTTTAGACGGTCTTGTCGACCGACGAATACCCTCTTCGGAATTGCTCCTGTCGTTTCCGTTTTTCACTATGCTCTGAATTTTCTGAAAGAAAATATATTTCAGAATTGTGAGATAAAACAAGTTAACGTTAAGGTCATTTTACTGTTTTTACTTGTTTTATACACAGGTTGAAATATGCATGCGTGAGATCAGTGTACTGATGACTCAGAGTCATGTCACCTCTGCGTAACATTCTGCTTTGATGTTTGTTGCCTATGCATAAATGCCTATACATAAATGGAGAACTATTCTAATCTTTATTTTTTTTTATTTATTGTAAAATGTTGCCCGCGACTTCGTACGCGTGGGAGGTTTTTCCCGTGTAAATCCCAATCCCGTGGGAAATTCCAAAAATATTTTCTTAGTGCTCCCCTACACACCCCAAGGAACAAATGCCAAATTTCAGCTTCCTGCGCCCAATAGTTTCGGCTGTGCGTTGTCTGTCAGTCAGTAACGGAAGCGTTTTATATATTGATTAATAATCGTAAATACATACTGCTCACTTGATAACCCTAATCTGTAGTAAGTAAAAGACAGAAGCCTCTGTTTTATTAAGTATAAATAACCTCTCTGTCGGTCTGATCGCCTGTTTCCCTACAGGTTCCAGCCTAGTTTTGGGAAACAGTTTCTCAGTTACTGAAGGTAGGTACTTAACAACTTGCTGGTATACCTTGAAGACAATGAGCTCCTTAGTGACCACCAGTATGGCTTCCGCCGTGGTCGGTCTACCGGAGATCTTCTGGTATATGTTACGCACTGTTGGGGCGAGGCCATTGAGAAACACGGCGAAGCCCTTGCTGTGTCCCTCAATACCTCAAAGACCTTTGACAGCGTCTGGCATACTAGTCTGCTGAGCAAGCTTCCCGCATTCGGTGTCCCTGCTGGCTTGTGCAACTGGATTTCCGACTTATTGAGTGAGCGGATGATCCGAGTGGTCATCGATGGATGCTCATTGGATCTCGAGGCAAACTTCAGCTGGGAGCAGTTGGGTACGCGGATGACAGCACAGTCACAGAGAGTTACTTTTCCAGTGCTAGAGCCAGCAGGGATGACATTGCCACTCTCAGAAAAACCATCTGGTCAAATTCAACGCTCTGAAAACGCAGGCTTGTCTTTTCGGCGCTAAAAGGAGCCCTTTTGAATTATTTCCTACTTTCCGAAGTACATTTGTACCAGTCACCGACCGCCTGGAGCTTTTAGGCATGGAGTTGACGTCAGACCTCAACTTCGGCTCAACTATCGAGCCCAGAGCTCAGACTGCAGCAAACAAGCTGGGTATTCTACATAAGGTGAGACGGTACTTACTTCACGCCTGGACAGCTTCTGAATCTGTATAAAGTACAAGTCCGTTCCTGTGTGGAGTATTGCAGCCACTTGTGGGATGGCTATGCAAAATACCAACTTGCTGCACTGGACTCGATCGAGCGCAGAGCCAAAAAGCTTATAGGCGACGAGACGCTAGTGGACAAGCTTCACAGCCTGGCTCATGGGCAAAACGTCGCTTGTCTGTCGGTTTTTTACAGAATGTACTATGGGGAGTGTGCGCAGGAGCTCTATGACCTGCTCCCTCCATCTCACTTTCACTACCGGATTACCAGACGCACTGCTGGGTACCATCCACACTTGGTTGATATACCGTCTTGTCGCACCAAGCGCTTTTCTTCCACATTTATTGTACGTACAGCAAAGTTGTGGAACTCTCTGCCGGCTTCTGTGTTCCCTGCCACTTATGACCTTTCAGCCTTTAAAGCAAGAGTAATGAGGCATCTTATGGGCTCCCTCATTCCATTGTAGACCTCATCTATCACTTACCATCAGGCGAGAATTGAGGTCAAGAGAGGACTCATCCCGAATAAAAAAAAACCTTTTGGTAATACACCTTATAATATATATTACAATTTGTCTGAAACGCAGGAATGTGAAATTGTGTATGTTTTTATAAACATTTTTAATTTAATTTATTAAATTTGGCATGGTTAAAGTTTATATGGACAAAGAGTGCAGAAAGTAGTACTATTTGTATATACTAATACATAAGATATTATTTGAAGTAGGGTATAATTTCGACGACTGACAGCCTCTAGTTTCAAATATTGTTTTTAGCAATATAATTATAGTCTAATTCGTATTTTACGAAATCTGCATGATAACCAACGCTGAATCAAGTGACATACCTTCGGTGTTTCCTTTTGTTTAACTCCTTTTTCCTTAGCTTCCTTTTCTTTAGATTCTTTCTCCTTTGCTTCTTTCTCCTTTACATCTTTCTCTTTAGCTTCCTTCTCCTTAGCTATTTTTTCTTCTTTAGCGTTACCATTATTTGTTTTCGCGTTACTTTCTTTGGGTTCCTTATTCTCTTTGGTGAATACACGACGTTCCGGTAACTTCTTTTCGGGAATCGGTGACTTAGATATTATTTGCATTTTCCTATCATCTGTTGGAGTTCTGTAAAATGGAATTAATATAACATAAGTGGGATGGGGAATTTATTTCAAATACATTTTGTGTGGCTTCTTCCCTTTTGAGAATTCTAAAAAGGTCTTACCTCGGTTTCGGAGTGGAAGTGTGTATCTGTGCCCGTCTACTTCTTAATGTTTCTATGGGCTTTGCTGGAGTTTTAGCAGCTTCAGTGCGTGGATGCGTCTGAAATACAGGTTACATCCATATATTTAAATTATCTATAGATAATTTGAATTCAGAATTAGTATTGAAATAATCATTATGGTTAGACTTTTTTTGTAAATAAGCCTAAATGTTTTTGATTATTTCATATGATTATAGATTTACCCTTTTCAGTTCTTGTAAGTCTTTTTCTAACATTCTCAAGGACTTATCGCTGGTGCCAGCTGAATTGGTCTCTGTTTTATTATTGGCCTTTTTCTCAGCAACTGCAAAATTGTGTAGTTCTATATAAATGAGTATGTCAAGTCACTATGAGTTTATTCAATGTGGTGATGGTTCTAATAAAACTACTAACTTGGTTCTGATGTCACTTGTGGTATAACCTTTTTCTTGATTTCTTCGGCTTTTCTAAGGATGCTGGCAGTCTGTGATACAAAAAGCCCTTATTTAATTTTTTTTTTTCCTAAAGAAAAATATCACTTTCACCGTGTCTGGAGATGGATTTTATTTGACCGTGACTAATGTGTGTTTAAGTTTTATTTGGTACAAAATTTTTCACATTATGAATTAACTTCTCACTATCACAATTACTGACGGGCTGATGTCATTATTTTAAACTATAATGTTTTTAAGTAATAATTATTTTTAAGTAACCATATAATTTTGTATAATTGTGTTTAGGTTTTTACATATTATAAGGGCCATTATTTTTTTGGGGGGCCCATAATCGGTCTCTCAAGAACAGAACCTATTACATTAAAAAAAGCTATGATTACTAAAATAAAATCGCTATTGGTAGAAACGTAATAATAATACCCTTCTAAGAAGACATAAACATTAGTGAAAAATGTTATAATTTGACGTAAATTACGGTAACTCAGTCGCTTTTCTCGGTAACTCAGTCGTATCTGATACAAAATCCGGCTGTCCCAGCAAGCAACTCGCTTCAAATACATTGACATTACATTAAAACTCTTTACGGCACTATTAAATTAAAATATCTACGGAAATTAAGATAAATATGAACTTTATTAACAGGCTAATAAGTTTATCTTTCCTTTAACCGTGTATTATTTACGAAATATTTCTTGTCTTGTCGCTGTTGAAGAAAAAAAACGTAAGTACTCTATGTTACCAAGCAAAAGTGAGCTTTAAATTCGGCTTTTTTAGTATATTTTCGACTAAGTTAGTTTGATTTAATGTGAATTGCTGGCGGGGTGAGGCGGGTGTTCGTGGCCTTGACGCTGGCCGCATCAGTCGAGCGCGAGTCGACCGGAGAGGCGCGTGTGTTTATTGTGCGGCCGCTGAGTTACCGACGACAAACGGTGAGTTTTTAAGATATTTGATTGTTTTTTTATTGCGTTTTGTAATAGATTAAGTAAATATTTGCCTGTCATCAAAAATGATTAGGTATTTATTATCATATGACCCAAATGTTAGAATACACGTTATTTTTACAACTGCGTTACCACTACACTGCGTTACCACGAGAAATAACGCAGTTGGAAAGTAAACAGTTTTCTAAGTGTATTTATCTAATTTACAGTTCACTTAATTAATTATTGGGTTATTTTGTTACAGTATATTATTTTCAATATAATGGCGTTAACACCGGCAGAAAAACAACAGCATTATAGGGAAAAATTGAAACAGGACCCTGTAAAAATGCTGAGACTAAAAGAAAAGATCTTGAGAGATATCTTGCTACTAAAAAACTTGTAAAGGATATGACAGAGAGAGAATATAGATCAGCAAAGCGTAAATGGAAGATGGCAAACAAGAAACTTCGAGAACGTCAGAAAAGAGAGCAAGTTATTCTAGATTATACACCGGCTTCAACACCACGATCAGGAACTCCGGTTTCTCCAAGGTCAAAAGGAAGAAGACAAGTAAGACGAGACAGATCTGCATTATATAGACAAAATAAGAAGTCGGAGGAATAAAACGAGAAATTGAAAAGAAAATGTAACAAATACAAGAAAAGATACCAAAGACAAAAAGGAAAAAAGTCGGAGGACGGAGACAAAAAATACATAGCTTTGTCTAACGCTATTAAAAACTATTACTCCAGAATAAAGAAACTTAAAGACCGTTTAGCTATCAGGCGTATTTTTGGCGAACATGTCATAAAAAATTCCAGGCTGAAAACCTCCATTATTCAAGAAACTCTCGGTATCATTAAAACCCTAAAATATTTAAGAAAGGTAAACGTGTATATTACGAATTTGATGTTCAATTAAATATATTTGAGAAATAAGACTGATGAGACAAAGATTTTACGTTTAAAAATGTTAATTTGAGAGGATTTTGTTTTGTTTTTTTTTTAAGGAGAAGTTTTATTTGATTTAAAATACTTTATTATTGTTTCTAGAGCGTTTCTATTAGTTAAAGCGAAAAAAAAACCTAGTACTGTGATAAGATTACCACAGTTTTACTTATCCAACTACTGCATTACTTTTCTGTCCCTCTTTTCCTGAATACGTTTAGAGCTATAAAGCTTAAATATAATTTTCAAACATCACAAATTTTATATTTTTTTGTTTATCTACCATATTTCAACCTATACTAAAAAGATTGAGCTTAAATTGCTATTATTAAGGCATATTTTGAGAAATCACAGTAGCTTAAATTAAAATAACGTAACGCATTGGTAAACTTAATTAAAAAATAAGATATTAGACTGAGATGATTGTGATTTTACATTATAGGATTATTGTAATTCTTGTCTAAGTTTAAGTCTGATAGGTTTTTAAAATTGATATAAAAGTTCCTACTAATAAAACTGATTATTCTAAGTAAGTAACACAGTTGTTGTTTTTCTACTCCTTTCCTTGTATTAACATCGAACAAAACAATAAATAGTAAAAAAACGTCGCTGCTGATGACTGTACTGTTTACTTTAAATATTGATAAAACTAAATTAACCTAAAAATTATAAAAAAACGAATATGTTTTAAAATTATTTTTTACGACATAGTTAGTCAATTTGGGCCCTGGAAAAAAATAATGGCCCATAATGTTATAAAATTAGTGTATACCGTTTTTCTGCTGACGGTACTATGTCATTCAGTGTTGTTTAACTTCACATATAACTATATGTGGAGTACAGGTCTCCACATATAGTTATAAATGTTGGCTGTCAAATTTTCACAGTTTCTAGATTAATTTAAGTAGCTGTTGGTCTCCCATGTAAATAGATAAATAGATATGATTTTGTTGAATGTTTAAAGACGTGTTATTCTGGTTTTTTTTCACATATTACTTTTAGAGATAAACACATGATCGGAAGCTGTAGTTTCTCTAATAAAATTGATAACGTATATACGTAGCACATTAAACAATTTAGATTGCAGTTAAAGTAAAGATAAAGTTTAAATTGCAGAATGAATACTTTTTGAAGGATATGTCTAAAAAGGAGTGAATAATGAAATGTCGCATAACAGCTAAATATGAAAGAAAGAGACATGTTGAGATGAACTTAAATTGAGGTGAGTCTACTTCTATATGGCACTTGATCCGTATACGTATTTTTACCCAAAATGTACGTAGGTAGTTTAAGTATTGTTTTTATTTATTTTTTATTCCGGATGAGCCCACTATTGACATCGATCTCGTCTGATGGTAAGCTATAGATGAGGTCCACCATGGAACGAGCGAGCACAGAAGATGCTTTTTCATTCTTGCTTTAAAGGCTGAAAGATCATAAGTGGCAGGGAACCCTGTTGCCGGCAGGGTTCCACAACTTGGCTGTGCGCACAATAAATGTGGAGGAGAAGCGCTTGGTACTACAAGACGGTATTTCAACTGTGTATCATATTTACCTGATTTTCACTCTTCTCATCTTTTTTAGGTGGTGTGACTGTCTTGGTGATAGTTGCTCCACCCATGGTGGCTATAGATATTTCCGCTGTCTCTTTGCCCGTGTTTTTGCTAGCAATTGCTATTGCCGTTGCTAGATCCGGTAGCAGCATGTCAGAGTCGCTCTCTGAAAATGTTTCAATTATATATTTACAGACGAATTTCCTCTGGATTTGGTACAGAAAAGTATCTTTAACCTTTTCACAGCCATGCACTTCTATAGAAGTTCGGGATTTTCGTGCCACCAGCGCCACAACTTCTATAGAAGTTGTTCATTTTAACTATCTTATTAAAATAAATTTACTGTGATTAAAAGCTTTGTTTCATTTTATTATTTAAGATAGCACTGTCTACTACCCTGTTTTTTATTTTTCTACATAAAATAAGCCCTAGTTTGTCCTAAAATCGGCAAAAACAGAAACACCGAATTTTATTACTTTCCTCAGAACGCCAATCACTTCATATCAAGTTGGCCAGTGATGTGCCGTGAAAGGTTGATTTCACCATTGAAATATTTATAAATACAGAAAGTTGCGAATATCGAAAACAATTTGAGGTCAATAAAATATGAACTTAGTTATCTACTTCATTACAAAGGATAGTAGATGAATTTCGACCTTCAGGTAGATGCCGATACGTAATTATAAAGTTGTTACCAATTCTTGTCGATAGTTATTTTCCCATCTCTACAAAACGATTGGTCGTCTATGCCCCTGTGCGCCACCGAGTGCCACGAACTACTATAGAAGTTGGTCAGTGACGTCATAGGCGTGCGGCTATCAAGGTCACTTTGGCATAGTGCAGCACAAAATCGGATCCGCGCGCACGCATCTTTCTTTCTTTCAAACGCGTAAACGCTATAAACGGGTAAAGGCTACCGATACATGAGTTAAGAAAAGAACAGAAATAACACTTAAAAAACAATGCTTTGATAAGTACACGGCTACAAGCGTGATAGAATTTAAATATATACTTACTTTCCATTTCAAAAAACACTTTAAAAACAATTAAAAATTCTGCCACTTAGATACCTATGGTAAAAAACGTTGACTGAAGTTATTAAAAAAACACAGGAATAAACAAAAATAGAAGAAAGAAAGACCATAGACCCCATCCCTGATCAGAACCGAATTCAACGTGCCCTCAGTGCCAATAACTTGATATGAAGTTAAAGAATGAGATCATGAAACAAATAGAGATGTACCCCATTCCTTATAGTTCTAATTGAATTATGTATTAGTTTCTTTGATACTCATAATTTATACTGTTTTTTCTTATTAAGAATACTGTGAAATAAAACAAATCTGTAAATATTTAATCTGTTTTTATTTATATTCGTAAAATCAACTTTAAATCTTAACTTTACGCGTACAAATCTTATTCATCGATATGACGATATCCCCATCACTACTGTTTACTGTATATTTAGTTATACATTTATAGCTTGGCGCTCGGCGAGGCATTGCGTTTTGTGTACGTTGGCGGCGAAAAGGTTAAGAAAAGTAATTATATTTAAATTAACAGTCGGGCGGGGCTTTGCTCTCGTGGACTTTTATAACGATAAAAACATAACCCTCTTTCTTTTCCGGTCTGGTAAAAATATAATAACCTTCCTCAAACTTAAAGCTCCTTCCATGCCAAATTACATCCAAATCCATCCAGTACTTTCGAAGATTAAGCGCGTTTAAGTAAACAAAAAAAACTTATTATACTATATAAAGCTAAATTACCACTCACTCCACTCACTGACTGACTCATTGACATAATTGTTCTCCCAGATGGTGGATGGGGAGGTGGGTATATTTTGACAGATTCGTAAACAAGTAACTCTCAAACCTACGGGAAAAGTGCCAAACCTCCCCTTTTCCCCCCTCCCTATCGTATCTCGGAAACTACGAGACCCGTATTTTTTTTTTACGGATTCGTTTGGAGGAGGCTCGGTAAAGTAAAAACCATTTATCAAAGTCGCCCCCCCCCCCCTTCTCACCCCCTTTAGGCGGATCTCGGAAATTAAGAGACTTGGAACATTTTTTTTTTCAGATTCATTTAGAGGGGCAATGCTTTAGTCAAAATACTTCTGCAACTTTAAGCGTCAATAGCCTAATGGATAAGGTGTCGGACTTGTGATCGAGAGGTCGCAAGTTCGAACCCCACCCATTACACTATTGGCGTGAACCCACTCCAGACACAAGCATATTTAGCTTAGTTGGAGGGGTCAACAAGATTGCTAGTAATGTGAATTCTACCCACAATGCTAGTAATCTTTAAAAAAAAAAAAAAAAAAAGTGAACCGCGAGGTGCTTGCACCTCGCGCAACACGCAAATACTAGTCCACTTTATAATATTAGTATACATATTTTGGAACTTACCTTCAGAATTAGTATTGTCCAGCTTCTCTTCAGATTCCTCTTGCGCATTAGGTATCTGTGAACACAAAGCAAAGGTTGCTGGAATTTAAAAGATTTTTAAATTATTAGGTAAGTAAGTACTTACTATAAATTCACTTAAATAACAGATAAAACACTTACCAAATAGTCACTAGTCTTCTTAATTTCAACTACCATATGATCATCCAGCTCTTTTACTGAAAACAGTAAATCAATAATTATGAGTACATACAAATAATTTTAATTGCGGTGTATTTTCTTAAATGCTGTTGTAGATAAACAAGGCATGCTAATAACATATTTTTAAAGACAAAAAAAAATGTGGGTAGACTTTACATTACTAGCAATCTTGTTAACTCGTCCAACTAAGCTAAATATGTAGTGTAATGGGGGCGACCTCTCGACTACAAGTCCGACACCTTAGCCATTAGGCTTTAGACGTTGTCTTTATTGAAATTTCAACAATTCATTAAGTAATTAATTGTTTCCCACAACAGTCATGTAAAGAAAAATGAGGTTACGTGCTCACCATTTATAGCAGAATCTTCTTCATCCTCGTCCACATCCATTTCAGTCGATGACTCATCCTGCAGTAGATTCTACGATAGTTTGATCAAAATAAACATTAAATAGGCAAATATATTATGATCTGGGTGGCGACGATATTAGACATTGTTGCACACTTACAATAAAAGTGACATGACTCAAAAAAAAAATATTATTAAGGTTGAATATGAAAGTGTTTAAAAACGCAGTATTGAGTAAATTCAAATGGACCGATCAATTGACTGTCCCTTTATTCCTCGTGATTCGATCCTTATTACCACCTAAATTTGGAGTAGTGTTGAAAGTCAGTCTATATCAAAATCAGAAGTCATTTAGAGCTAGGTCACTTTCATTCTAAGAGTTGGTTATATTAATATAATTTTACCGGCACGCTTCGCATCTCTTCGTCGTGTGCGAGACCGATGTGGCAGTCCAATTTCTCTTTCGATATGAACACCAGCTCGCACAGGTCACACATAAACTCAGTACCTATAGGATTAATAAAAAACGTATAATACTGCCATGCAAGTAAACATGCTTAATAGATTTCCCCCCTGCTTTGTATGCTTACCTAAAACGAAAAAGAGTATTTCGTTGCCTCTCCCTTCGAATATAACAGGCGGGTCGAGTATTAATACATTTACGAGCAGCCCATTTTTTGTCCAGACCGGAAAGAAATAGACCACCCTATATTCATGTTGTGGAAATGTCAAATTACATAATTATGTATGGTACAATGGCGTATGACACACCAGGAAAAGAACTTCATATAGTTATTGAAAAACCTAAATTGCAAGTCCCCACTACCAAGGCAGCAAGAATGGTGCCGTTCAGCATTTAATTGGTTTAGTTTGAACAAGTTATTAGGCTATGTCCTAGGAGACTTATGCCTCTATGAACCTAGTGGAAAAGCTTCAGCAATATAAAAAAGTCAGTTTAATTTGGGTTCAAAGCTAATAATGATCTTTCAGCAAAACATTGGAGCAAGCTGCATACCGTTTACATGGGATTTAATATGCGCTGTGACTGCGTCGACATCTCCGAATTTTTCCTGACAGAGTGGGCAGATGAGGTTCTGCGTGGCATGGATAGCGGAGTGGTAGATGAGTTCGTCCTGCGTCGCGAAACTGTCCTCACATTGTTCGCAGCGGTATTGGTCTGCTTCGCCGAAAGAGCCTCGGCAAGTACGTACAGTCTCACGATGTTTTAAACGAAGGTGTCTGGGAGTAGGCAAAAATCATCAAGTATTTTCATAAAGAAGCGTGATTAGTACCAATATACAGTGTCTTAACTAACAGAGGGCGTTCCCGTTAACTCGCAATAGTATAGCATCCATACATGCTAAAAAAAATATTACCATTGGAAAACAAAATGCTTTTTTTTTTAATTTAAAATATTCACTAAAAATGTTAAAGTGATACGTAAAAGAAATACTCTGTACACGCGAACGCATTCATAAGTAAATTGCGACGTTGCCGTACTTCAAGTACGCGTGTACCGCCGCATCAAATGCAGTAAACTGAATTAGTAGTAGGTACAAAAAGGTTACCAAGATTATTGTTACCTTGTGAGGTGGTGAGACTTGACAAAGTTTTTATCGCAGTACTTGCAGGGGAACGACCGGTCATCAGTATGAGTTCGAACGTGTCTAGCTAATTTTGGCGAAGTTGTAAATCCTGAAACATAAAAAAGTTGGTCATAATTATCCTCATTGATAATAAGTTTGATGCATACGCTGTACTTATTAAATAATATGAAATGTCGCATGTTCATAGCTTATAAATATTAATGATATTCGCTTATGCTAAGAATGTAAATGTTTTTTTTTTGTTTGTGGTCTTCTCGGTGACTCACGCGATGAGTAGAATTTGCATCGAAATGCAAAATAGCCTCGGTCGTTTGCTAAACACCGATCCATTGCCTTCTTAAGCTGCCTGTGAAATAATGGTAAGAAATTAATATGAATATTCTAAAATATTTCTTTTTTTGTACATAATTATGTTACTCATATTTCTTTAAAATTCTGTGTAAATAAATTATAAACAAAATGACAAACTCAAGAATACATACGACATAGACATTTTTAGGGTTCCGTAGCCGAATGGCAAAAACGGAACCCTTATAGTTTCGTCATGTCTGTCTGTCTGTCTATCCGTCCGTCCGTATGTCACAGCCATTTTATTCCGAAACTATTAGGACTATACATGTAAAACTTGGTAGGTAGATGTATTCTGTGAACCGCTTTCCGATTTTAAGAAAAAAATTAAAATATTTGTCCATAGATACCACACGCACATAGGTTTCATGAAAAAGTAAATTTTCAGTTTTAGTTCTATGTATGGGCCCCCCTTTATTGTAAATATTTTTATTTTTTTCTTAAAATCGGAAAGCGGTTCACAGAATACATCTACCTACCAAGTTTTACATGTATAGTCCTAATAGTTTCGGAATAAAATGGCTGTGACATACGGACGGACGGATAGACAGACAGACAGACATGACGAAACTATAAGGGTTCCGTTTTTGCCATTCGGCTACGGAACCCTAAAATGTCTATGTCGTATGTATTCTTGAGTTTGTCATTTTGTTTATAATTTATTTACACAGAATTTTAAAGAAATATGAGTAACATAATTATGTACAAAAAAAGAAATATTTTAGAATATTCATATTAATTTCTTACCATTATTTCACAGGCAGCTTAAGAAGGCAATGGATCGGTGTTTAGCAAACGACCGAGGCTATTTTGCATTTCGATGCAAATTCTACTCATCGCGTGAGTCACCGAGAAGACCACAAACAAAAAAAAAACATTTCCATTGTTAGCATAAGCGAATATCCTACTAATATTATAAATGCGAAAGTTTGTGAGGATGGATGGATGTTTGTTACTCTTTCACGCAAAAACTACTGAACGGATCTGAATGAAATTTGGTGAGTGTATAGTTGACTGCCTGGAATAACACATAGATTACTTTTTATCCCGGAATTCCCACGGGATCGGGATATACGCGGGAAAAACCTCCCACGCGAACGAAGTCGCGGGTAAAAGCTAGTCATTAATATTTATAAGCTATGAACATGCGACATTTCATATTATTTAATAAGTACAGCGTATGCATCAAACTTATTATCATCCTACTAATATTATAAACTAATATTATAAATGCGAAAGTTTGTGAGGATGGATGGATGTTTGTTACTCTTTCACGCAAAAACTACTGAACGGATCTGAATGAAATTTGGTGAGTGTATAGTTGACTGCCTGGAATAACACATAGGTTACTTTTTATCCCGGAATTCCCACGGGATCGGGATATACGCGGGAAAAACCTCCTACGCGAACGAAGTCGCGGGTAAAAGCTAGTCATTAATATTTATAAGCTATGAACATGCGACATTTCATATAATTTAATAAGTACAGCGTATGCATCAAACTTATTATCATCCTACTAATATTATAAACTAATATTATAAATGCGAAAGTTTGTGAGGATGGATGGATGTTTGTTACTCTTTCACGCAAAAACTACTGAACGGATCTGAATGAAATTTGGTGAGTGTATAGTTGACTGCCTGGAATAACACATAGGTTACTTTTTATCCCGGAATTCCCACGGGATCGGGATATACGCGGGAAAAGCTAGTCATTAATATTTATAAGCTATGAACATGCGACATTTCATATTATTTAATAAGTACAGCGTATGCATCAAACTTATTATCAATGAGGATAATTATGACCAACTTTTTTTATGTTTCAGATTTACAACTTCACCAAAATTAGCTAGACACGTTCTAACTCATACTGATGACCGGTCGTTCCCCTGCAAGTACTGCGATAAAAACTTTGTCAAGTCTCACCACCTCACAAGGTAACAATAATCTTGGTAACCTTTTTGTACCTACTACTAATTCAGTTTACTGCATTTGATGCGGCGGTACACGCGTACTTGAAGTATGGCAACGTCGCAATTTACTTATGAATGCGTTCGCGTGTACAGAGTATTTCTTTTACGTATCAATTTAACATTTTTAGTGAATATTTTAAATTAAAAAAAAGCATTTTGTTTTCGAATGGTAATATTTTTTTTAGCATGTATGGATGCTATACTATTGCGAGTTAACGGGAAGCCCTCTGTTAGTTAAGATACTGTATATTGGTACTAATCACGCTTCTTTATGAAAATACTTGATGATTTTTGCCTACTCCCAGATACCTTCGTTTAAAACATCGTGAGACTGTACGTACTTGCCGAGGCCCTTTCGGCGAAGCAGACCAATACCGCTGCGAACAATGTGAGGACAGTTTCGCGACGCAGGACGAACTCATCTACCACTCCGCTATCCATGCCACGCAGAACCTCATCTGCCCACTCTGTCAGGAAAAATTCGAAGATGTCGACGCAGTCACAGCGCATATTAAATCCCATGTAAACGGTGTGCAGTTTGTTCCAATGTTTTGCTGAAAGATCATTATTAGCTTGAACCCAAATTAAACTGACTTTTTTATATTGCTGAAGCTTTTCCACTAGGTTCATAGAGGCATAAGTCTCCTAGGACATAGCCTAATAACTTGTTCAAACTAAACCAATTAAATGCTGAACGGCACCATTCTTGCTGCCTTGGTAGTGGGGACTTGCAATTTAGGTTTTTCAATAACTATATGAAGTTCTTTTCCTGGTGTGTCATACGCCATTGTACCATACATAATTATGTAATTTGACATTTCCACAACATGAATATAGGGTGGTCTATTTCTTTCCGGTCTGGACAAAAAATAGTTTCGTCATGTCTGTCTGTCTATCTATCCGTCCGTCCGTATGTCACAGCCATTTAATTCCGAAACTATTAGGACTATACATGTAAAACTTGGTAGGTAGATGTATTCTGTGAACCGCTTTCCGATTTTAAGAAAAAAAAATAAAAATATTTACAATAAAGGGGGGCCCATACATAGAACTAAAACTGAAAATTTACTTTTTCATGAAACCTATGTGCGTGTGGTATCTATGGACAGGTATTTAAAAATGACACTGAGGTTTCTGAAACCACTTCTTCATAAAGTTAATCGTTTAAAAGATATAAGCTTCCAAAGTGGTAAAATGTCCCTCCCCCTAGGGCTTCCAATCCCGGAATACCGAGATCTCGGTATTGCGGGATCCCGCATCAATTTCCAATCCCGCGTCATGCGTTACGGGCGTTAGCATGGATTACGGGCGCGGGATTTGCGGGACTGAAGAAAAGCATGCATGCGACCTCTCGTGAGCACGATCACTCAGTGACTGGCGGCAGGCAGTGTTGCAAACAACGCGGAGGCCGATGTTGTCCGTTTTTCACAGCTTAAGTAGCCTAATATATTCGAATTTCAGTCAGTGGTAGCCTAAGTATGTAGCTTAATCTATCTAAAATATCAGTAAAGTTCCTAATATATTTAAAATATCAGTAAAGTTTTCTATTCAGTATGACGACGCATTTACATTTATCACTCGCTCAATTTTAGGTATCCTAGTACCAACACAACAACATTGCGCGCACACACAATCAATCAATCAATCAATCAAAATATTTATTTGCTAGAATATGGTACATAAGGTGTTACAGTAGATTAGTTTCAGCATATCCTGCCATAATATGGCGTGCAAATGTGTTCACAATCAGTGTTGTCAATTACTAACTACTTGCCGATTACAGATTCTATTGATTTGTCTTCTAAATAGTCCTTAACGGTATAATATCTTTTAAATAATAGCAGATTGAAAAGTATGTTTTTAAACATTGTCAGTGGTAAGTCTTGTAAGCTATTTGGTAAATGATTGTAAATAATAATCGACATGCAGTATACATTTTTCTTAAATAATTTTAGCCTTATTTGTGGCAGTCGAAGTCTGTCTTTATGCCGTGTTCGGCTATTTGGCCTGTTAGTGTTCGTCTCGAATAAATTGTAGTTTTTCTTAACAAAAACACATATTTCAAAAATATATAAGCATGGCAACGGTAGAACTTTAAGTTTTTGAAATAGTGGCTTACAGCTGTCTAAAAAGTGAGCTCCACAAATGGCTCGAATACATTTTTTTTGAGCTTTAAAAACTCTGTCAAAGTCTACTGAGTGACCCCATATTATAATACCGTACCTAAGTATGGATGATACATAACCATGGTAAGCCAGCATTGCAGTATCACAGTTTACCGTTTCTCTGATTCTTTTCAAGACATATATAAAACGATCTATTTTTGTAAGAATTTTATCTATATGTGCTTTCCAGTTGCAATTTTTGTCGATCGTTATACCCAAAAATACACAATTATCGAGAGTTGTCAAATGAGAATCTTTATAATTAATGTCAAGTTTATTTATATTTGAATTGTACGTCTGGAATTGTATGATGTGTGTTTTAGTCATATTTATTTTTAAATAATTTATTTCGAGCCAGTCGATTGCATTATCCAAAGCCTGAACAATTTCTTTTTTTAAATATTTGTCAGTGTCACTCTTAAGCATTATTGTCGTGTCATCAGCAAATAGTATGCAATCTTTGCCTTACACTTACAATAGTACATTGTTCACCGAGAGGAGAAAGTGACCGATTACCGTCGAGGGTGTCGTTTGAAGCCCGAGCCGTAGGCGAGGGCTTTAAAACACCCGAGATCGGGAATCGCACTTTCTCTCGAGTGATACATAGTGCTTTATACTACACCTACGAGGAAAATAAAAAACTAAATCTTTACTAATTAAATTAAAATTAAATGAAATTAAATTAAAAATCGTCATAAGTTTTATTATATATTTTAATTGATTTCTGTGGTAAAAGGTTATCAATCAGTATTTTTGCAGTTTCCTTCAACTGCGGCGGAGTTAAAAAATCTTCATCATCACTATCACTACTTATCATTTTGATAGTTTTATTTTACTTTCTACGAAAACTGAATCCTCAAACAACACACAAATTGAAAATAGCGCCAATGGCGTCTGCAATTTTCACATGTTCTTTTTTCAAATTGTTTATCCTGCCGCCGCACGTACGTCCTTTTCATCAATTTATGCGCTCAATATTATTTTACATGATATTTCGCGCAAAAAGCATTCCATTGTTGTATTTAAGAAACTTTATAGTATCAGCAATATAATTTAAGCCAAATGAAAGTTTAGACATGCACGTGGGGGTTCCGTCTTCTGTATTTACCATCTAAAAATTCTAATTTTCCTAAGATGTGTCCATTTATAGGTAAATAAAACAAATTGTAGCGAACAAGGAAGTAGTATATTTTTAACAATTATTTATATGACGAAATAGGTGTATAGAATGCAATTATTTAGTCTGCATTTATCTCAGGCACATCCAGCAAATCCAGAACTGATGGAGGTATGCAGCCAGTGCGTTTAAACCTAGCTCTTCGTAAACTCGCTATTAGAGGGTCCGATGATATAAGCAGCATGTGCAGAATATCTTCCACATTTTGTCTCCTTGAAAACTTGCGCGAGTGAAATTCGCGATAAAATCTTACATCTTTGTTTCGAGCCTCTTGGGCTTCTTCGGATAGCGAACCTATCGGCATTATCGCTTTTTCCATTATTAAGGTAGGTAGCTTCAAATTTTAAAGAAGAAACAGGTTCATTTCGCCAGATGTCGAACAGCTCACTCCGCTTTACTCCTTTCGCCAGGTCTAAAAAGACACATAAAAATAGTTACTGCAAGTTGCTGCAGCCAAAACGTAATTTGCCAGAATTTCACTTAGTTACACTACACATACATAATAATTTCAAGACCAACACCTACCAACAAAAATAGTTGCGGTCCAATAATCATGAAATAATAACTTTTTTTTCCTAAATTACTAGTTGGTTCTATGGTTCCTTTATATAACTTTAAACGCAAAAATCGAATTAAAAGTTAAATACTGTTGATGCACATACCTTTACACAATTGTTCCATGGCACCAGTTGATCACTTCACATTGGAAAAAACCGTTTGGTCGCCTCGAAACAAGTGGACCGACTGACCGACGACGCAGCGTAGCGCTGTGTGCGCGCAAACATGTCGCAACTTATTTGTTCTTTCGTTCAGTAGCGCGCGAAATGTCAAAACACGGCGTGTTGTGAGTTGCCTGACTATCTGGGTGTTTGGAAAAAAATACTGTAAATAGATCGCATCAACTAAAATTTTAACTTTTTGCGCGCGTAGATTGCCAAAAAGGACCTACGTGCGCCGCAGGGTCGCACTGCCAGCCCGACACCATCCAACATACAGCTAGTGGCCAGTGTCATTTTGCGAACTTGGAGATAAAAACTCACTGTAAAAACTTTTTGGCTTTTGATATTTAGGTTACCGGCGCATAGTCTTACCCAAAATTAAAAAGAAAAACCACGTAAGAAATGGATTTTCATACACTTTTCTCTCCCGCTCAAATGCGTTTTCTCCCCGCATATTTGTTCGATACGCAATGACGTACTTTCTACCGTAAATTTGATAAAGTATCAAGGTACTTTCTAAGCAGGTGTAGTATAAACCATTGTTCGCCCGATTTTATACATTACTTAACTAATCGTGATACTTGAAGGTAATATTATATTTTCTTTAATATTCTTTGACCATAATAAGTTGTAACTTATTGTTTACAATGGGTAACATGCTTATTGATTAGATGTTAGTTTCAATTTTGTATTAATGTTGTTGACGCCCGATTAGGAGTATAGGGGACTTTGGAAATAAAATACTCATATGTGATAAAAAAATAAATAATAAATAAAGAAAAGTTTTGTCATGCCTGTCTGTCTGTTTGTCCATCCGTCCGTATGTCACAGCCATTTTCAACCGACGAAAAAAACGGAGGAGGTTATCAATTCGACGCGTATGTTTTTTTTTATGTTTGATCACCGATTACTCGAAGACGGCTGAACCGATTTGGAAAATTCTTTTTTTGTTTGAAAGGGTATACTTCGAAGTTGGTCCCATTGTCACCAAATGAGGAGCTGATAATAGGATCTTGGAGTAATCGAGGGAACTCTTCAAATATTATGGGCACACCTACAGTGATTTGAGTATTTTTTATAGTAACTTTTGTAGTTGCATTCGAAAAGCACCATTTGTGAAGTGGATCAGATGATGAAGACCACATATGGCCACTGGAACTACTCAATATATAAGTAGGAATAAGAAGTATTTCATGGGTTCCGCTTCGATTACTTGAATATGGTTATTAAGCACAATATGCTCGTCACAATGCATATGATGAAGTGAAGCTGATGGTGAAGTACCAGGAGAACTCCTCAACAATTAACGGCCCAGCATTGGGAAAAGCAATATTTTGTCTACTTTCTAACTAATTTCGGAAGTCGGACACCGCCTACCTTAATTAAAGTTGTTTTCACTTTGCAGTGTTTTTTGGAAGTCGGTTTATTTTCTTTGGTAAAAAGTTTTTATATTCCGAAACTATTAGGACTATACATGTGAAACTTGGTAGGTAGATGTATTCTCTGAACCGCTTTCCAATTTTAAGAAAAAAATTGAAAATTATTAAAAAAATATTAACTGAAACTGATTTTTTTTTCATGAAACTTATGCGTATGTGGTATTAATATACAGGTCTTTAAAAATGACATTGAAGTTTCTAAAACCACGATTTCATAAAGTTAATCGTTTAAAAGATATACACTTCCAAAGTGGTAAAATATGTCCCCTACTCTTACTTCTATAATAATGGAGTGAAAAATTATACAAAAAATATATGCTATGGTCCTTAATGTAAACATTCAACCAAAATTGGCAGTTTTTGAGATACAGCATATTTTCTAAAACCGCAAATAAAACTTTGTAATTCATACAAACACTATGAAAAACAAAGTTATTTGGCGTAGTTACTACGGAACGCTTCATGGGCGAGTCTAACTCGCACTTGGCCAATTTTTTAGTTTTTGTACGAACTGAACATTTTGGCATATTGAACCGTATGAAGTAAGCCTAACAAAAGGTAACTGTTGTATATCGTTGAGGAATTCCCTCGACTGTCTATGGTCTCCATCATCAGACCTGTAATGGCATTTATAACCCATATGGGTGCAAAGTTCTCATCAATATAAATCAATTAAGTCCAAACACAAGGTAGCTACTGTAAACCGTTGAGGAGTTCCCTTAACTGTCCTTCGTCTTCATCATCAGACCTCTAATGACAGTCACAAACTATCTACGTGTAATGTTCTGGTCAATTCAAATTCATCAAGCCCAAACAAAAGGTTACTGCTGTAAATCGTGGAGGAGTTTTCTCGACTGTCAGGAGTCAATCTGATGAAAGGCTCCATCATCAGATCAACTCTAGACCTTCCTTAATTTGTAGTACTTTAAGATACTTAATGAAAAAAAAAAAACATTCATACGGTCGAATTAAGAAACCTCCTTATTTGAAGTCGGTTAAAAAAAATTTGTTGTTTCATGCTAGGTTCAGTAACCAATATCCATCCAATTCTAAAAATAAGTATGATTCTCGTTCTTACTTTTGTTTCGGTGCGAAAAAGTATCGACGTATTCTAGTCACAGTATACAAGACGCCACACTCTTTACATACACCCCTGCGTTCACGAGCGCGTCTGAGCGCGGCAAAGAGTATGTAATACACTATGTGGAGCGCGGAATGACGGTTGGAGCCGTGCGTTCGGTAGAAAAATGTATGAAGAAATTTGAGACCGATTTTATTTTTCTCATAAATCATAAAGTTTTTTATGTATGTTCAAAATAATTAGCTTAACGTATAGATAAATACATAGGCTATAATTTCTTGTTGTTAAGAATATGCTCCAGATTTGGCTTAGAGGTACCTATTCCGACCCCATTTTTTGTAATTTTCTACGATTATTGCGGCGATAAAAACGTATTTGTGTGAAAAAAATGTATAGGACTGTGTAATTATAATGCATTCAATGTGGAGATGAATAAATTATCTTGAAATTAATACTATAACATTGTCAAATTTTAACTCCTTATGTATCAAAATGGTACCAGAAAAACATTGATATTTGCGAGAAAACGTAAATGCGTCCTTAAGCCAAATATTTAATTTTTTGTTTAGTATTTGTAAGTTATTAAGACGATGTAAATAATACGACCAATAACTTTCTCCAGTTGTCATAGATTATTATATTATATAAAGCTAGATTACCACTCACTCATTGACATAATTGTTCTCCCAGATGGTGGATGGGGAGGTGGGTATATTTTGACAGATTCGTAAACAACTAACTCTCAAACCTACTGGAAAAGTGCCAAACTTCCCCTTTTCACCCCCTTCCTATCGTATCTCGGAAACTACGAGACCCGTATTTTTTTCCTTTTACGGATTCGTATAGAGGAGGCTCGGTAAAGTAAAAACCATTTTTCAAAGTCACCCCCCTTGCCCCCCTTCTCACCCCCTTTAGGCGGATCTCGGGAATTAAGAGACTTGGAACAATTTTTTTTCAGATTCATTTAGAGGGGCAATGCTTTAGTCGAAATAATTGTGCAAACACCCGCCCCCCCCCCATTTTTTTTTTCAGATTCACACCACAAGCACGCGAGGTGCTTGCACCTCGCGCAACACGCAAATACTGTCATATTATATAAAGCTAAATTACCACTGACTGACTCACTGACTCATTGACATAATTGTTCTCCCAGATGGTGGATGGGGAGGTGGGTATATTTTGACAGATTCGTAAACAACTAACTCTCAAACCTACGGGAAAAGTGCCAAACCTCCCATTTTCACCCCTCTTCTCCCCCCTCCCTATCGTATCTCGGAAACTACGAGACCCGTATTTTTTTTTTACGGATTCGTATAGAGGAGGCTCGGTAAAGTAAAAACCATTTTTCAAAGTCGCCCCCCTACTCACCTCCTTTAGGCGGATCTCGGAAATTAAGAGACTTTTTTTTTTTATCGTGGTAAAATTATCAAATAAGTCCGCCCACCCCGGGCAGGGTGGGAGGGACTGTCAGACTTTTACTGACTAAAATCCACGGTGCTCCTTCAATAACCCTTTACGTACCGGGGTCACGGTAACGGGATGAGTCCCACGACCCCGGCAGGCTTCGGCCCTCTACGGGGGGGCCTCGTCATATTGCTGACGCTCTTTGAGGCGCGCGTGGAACACAACGCGCCGTCGACCCGGGCATGGTCCATGGTCGGACAGCGAGTTGCCCTTTACTCGCTGTCCGCATGCCCGCGCCTACGGTGGCCGGAGATCGTCGACCGACGTCCGACGCCGTGGGCGTCTACCACTGCGGCTGGGCTGGAGGGAGGACGCCATTCTCTCCCTCACGCGGCCCGCCTCCTCCTTCGGAAAATTAAGAGACTTGGAACATTTTTTTTTCAGATTAATTTAGAGGGGCAATGCTTTAATCAAAATAATCCGCGAGTTGACAACTATGTAAAAATTGTTTGAAACGCTTCGAAACGCTTCATGTGTACTCGTAAAATAATATTTTATTCATCACTTAACCTTTCAATTAAAATATAAGTAATTTTTTAATTTATTAAAAAACTATGGCCTAAATCGTGGCATTGTGGTCACGTGACTACGTATGACGTCATCGTTCAAAATACAACTTTCCTGGCATTTGGCACATAAATGTACTTCGGGTATTTTATGATATTTTACTCTATTGTGAACGTGAAAAATTATTATTAGTGCTGTGCAGTACCTTGTTGTGGGAATACTACTATAAAAACGCCAGCGAAACTATTTATTCATGTCCCTTTAAAAAGAGATATTCGCAAGAAGTGGTCAAACTTCTGTGTCAAATCCATCCAAAGGTTGTCTGTAAAAGATCGCTTTTAGCGATAAGACCGCCCTTTGTATCACCCTTTTTAGTTGTTAAGTCCATATTTGTTTTACTGTTATGGTGTACAATAAAGAATATATGTATCTATCTGCTTTTTTTAAAAGACAAAAAAAAGGAACTCATCGAACAACTATTACAGGACGATAAGACAAATGAACCAGAAGAGAGAGAGTTAATTATGAAATGAAATGAAATATTTATTTGTAAATTGGTTATAAATAACACTTTTACACGTCATGATTTTTTGCGTGTTTAGTTTAGCTAGATGAGGCCGGTATTTCCTAACTGACTACTCTGAGAAGAAACACCGAAACAAACTCCCTCTGAGTTTGTCGTCAACGTCTCTTTTAAAGTCCAAACAATTTGTATTTGTATATGAGAAGCATGTAGGTTCATGTCTTTGGTATTCTTTTGAGGAAATAACCACGCAAATTTGAGCGGACCTGTCCAGACAGTGCAAGCAGTTAGTTAGTTACACAGATTACTATATTAGTAGCAAGCTATTAGTTATTCTTTTCTTATTTTGTCTTACGCATCAACCAAAGATAACCAGTCAGCTGTCAAAATATTGAACGATGACGTCTCGTTTTCTGATTGGTGTTTCTAATCACGTGACTCACAGATAAAAAATCTAATTTTTCTCAAGGGAAAATAAAATAAATTAATAATAATCTTTTCGTAACCCTTTTCAAATGGTATTTTCCACGTTGCGCAGTATACAAGCTCCATTATAGACAATAATTTGCTGGGAGTAGCTTTTCTCATTACGCACTTTGAACAAGTTGCGTCTGGAATCTAGTCCAAACAAACAGTCTGGAAGATTATCGATCAGCAATGTTCTGATGGGAAACGATATGTTCGACGACCTCCCAATACAGCATTCGACCCTAAGTATACAAATGTGACATTAAAGAATGGTGGTGGAAATGTGAAAATTTGGGAGTGCTTCTCTGGTCATGGTGTTGGATCTGTTAGATTGATAGAAACATGGATCAATTTCAATACAAAAATATACTGGAAGAAACAATGTTACCATATGCTGAAGACACGCTTCCGATTATTTGGACATTTCAACACGACAATGATCCCAAGCACACTGCACGCACGGTTAAAGAATTCCTCACATCTCAATCAGTTTCTGTCTTACAATGGCCACCAAACAGTCCAGATTTAAATCCCATAGAGCATCTTTGGTGCGAAGTTAAGAAAAAGGTTTCAAATCGACGGTGTGGTAACCTAAGTGAGTTAAATAACGTTTATTTTAGAAGAATGGCGCTCTATTTCTCTTGAAAAATGTAAAAAATTAATAAAGTCAATGCCTCGCAGGTGTAAGGCAGTCATCAAAAGCCATGGACACGCTACAAACTATTAACTTAGAATAAAATGTGTTAAATTGCAATTTTTAACATTATCACTGTCTTATTTAATGAGATTTTTAAAATCTACTGAAACAGCTCTCAAGCTGTTTAAGAGTCGTTCTTAATTATCTGTCCGGCTTTATTACTATTTGACATTGTAACTGTCGATAATTAATTAAATTTTTAAAGTGATTTTAAATTTTTACTCTTAATCCCGTTTACTCTATCCATGTAGCTATTTCATTAAATAATTAATTACTTTTGAGAAGGAACATAAAAGTAAATATGACATTGTTTTTTTAAAAAAATGTCTGGTACTACATATCGTTCTTAATTATATGACATATTTATATATATTTTTTTATGATATCTATACTAATATTATAAAGCTGAAGAGTTTGTTTGTTTGTTTGTTTGTTTGCTTGAACGCGCTAATCTCAGGAACTACCGTTCTGATTTGAAAAATTCTTTCAGTGTTAGATAGCTCATTTATCGAGGAAGGCTATAGGCTATATATCATCACGCTAACACCAATAGGAGCGGAGCAGTAATGAAGAATGTTTCAAAATCGGGGGATTTTTTTTTCCACGGGGACGAAGTCGCGGGCGGAAGCTAGTATTTTATAAAATAATTAAAATGTAAATTTCATAAAATCTGGTTTTGTGACATTTCTTGCTTTTTTACAGTACAGAGAAGTACTAAGATTTTCCATGTACTAAGTCACTGATTATGACAAAAAGGTCCATGGTACAACATATTGTCATGGTTCCAGGAGGTTGATTACTCATTACCCCATAAGAAAAAAGCATGAGTTTATTGATATATAATAACTAAATTATCGTATTAACCAATACTTAGCATAGGAAGTTAGGATCACAAGATTTGAATCTGACCGGTTGTTTACAGTAATCAAATACGGAATACCTGACTTACTTATAAACATTGCTTAAAATTAAGACACATCAAAAAGGATGTAAATTTAATCATTCTTATTTGGAACGAAATTATCGACGACACGAAAAAGATTGACGCAAGTCGCTGTTGAGCATCCGTTTTTATTAAACCAAACACTCCAACACCAAACTCTTTAATGAAATTTTCAAGCAATTTTGTTTAAATTTCATAATGTTTACAAGTAGGACTGGTAGAATAGAGACTGCGCAAGCCACGGCGCATGCGTTATACAATATGTACCTACTTATATTATAATGATGTGATACGAAAATATGTAAGCTATGAACACACGTAAATTGAACATTCACTTATACTAATGACATACAGGTACATAAAAGTATTCTATCTATAAATTGATAGTTTCTTTTACCTTTGCCCCGTTTTGGTTTTCCTTTATCTTTATCAGCACCAGTTATAACTTTTATTCGGGCACTCTTGGACCCATCGTCAGAACCATCACCAATCTGAAACAAAGCAATTACTTTAATGTTGGTATAACATTCTCGCGGAAATAATATATTTTTTTATTTGTAGATTACAAGTTCCTTATAAACATACTTAAACAAAGCACACAATTAGACCTCTGGGGTCTGTCTTAGCATGACATGAACTGAGATTTGATCAACGCGCCATTAATAGCTATGTTATAATTGAGTTGATGTAATGTTCTTTCAGCTTACGCTTTATGTTTTTACTATTCATTGAGTCTCTAATGTCTACAGGTATTTGGTTTAGTAAATTGGGTATTGTGAAAGAAGCGGTACGTCTGCCATAAAAGTTATTTTTGCGTGGCACTTGAAGTGATTTTAATTTGGTTTGTCGTGTATTAACTTCGTATTGAACTGGGATTTGAATCTCACTATTATCAAAATGTTCTATGAGGAACAAATACTCAGCGCGCGCTAGAACAGGTAAAACTTTGCAATGTTTAAATAACCCAGTGTAATTGTCTTGGTTATTTGGTTATTTATTTTCCACCACAATTGTAAGATTTAACAACTTGTTACAATTAATAAGGTACCAATTATAATGTTCATAATTATGTAATGTGTGTAATGTATTTCAGGGCTCCAGTCACTAGCCTATGGAACATATTTTTAATTGTGTCTAATCAGACCAAAGGGGTAGACAGGGATTGACTTTGTATGTCTGTGTGTGTGTGTATGCGTGTGTGTTAGTGGGTGTGATTTATATGTACGTGTGGGTGTATGCATGTATGTGCACATATGAGTAATAGTATAGTAATAGTAATAGTAATAGTAATTTATTTCTCAAAAAACTTAGTACTAGTTTACATAAATTATAATTTGGCAGTGTATAACATTGTAAACTGGATGTAGCTTTTGTAACCGAACTAGGCAATGCCTGTGTTTCAGTTATCAATGCCATTTCCCAGGAGTTTTAATAAAATCGCCAACAAAGTGTTTGCAATAGTATGGAGTACTTATCTGCTAAGATTAGAATATAACATTAATTACACAAATTAAGAGTTAGTAAGAGCGGAAGTGATTATGAGAGTGTGTGCAGTATCTGTGGAGTTTGATTTAAGTGTGAATGCGTGAAGTGTATGTAAGTGGTAGTATGTGTGTGAGTGGTGGGATGTATGTGTGTGTTAGAGTGTGTGAGTGTGTGACTAGGCTAGGGTAAGTTGAGGATTGAGGTATACATGTGCGAGTGTGTTTGTGTGAGCATGGTTTTATCACAAAAGGTTATTTTACTTATAATTTACATTTAAACCTAATTTATAATTACTGTACAACATTAAGTAATAGTTCAGTTTCTTCATAATTAAGTTGTTGCAAATATTTACTTACAATTGGCTTACATTTTGATTTTGTCAGGGGATGTATATTTAAAATTTTATTTATTTTGTTATAAAGGAACGGGCCGAGAAATTCAAAGAATTTTTTAATAAATTTAGTTTTATTATTTGTCCGTTCCGTACATACATTTAATCTACGACGTGTACATGCAAGTTTGTCGTAGGGCACTATCATATGTTGTTTTAGTATGATGTTTAGTATAAAGAGTTGCCTTACTGTTAGAACCTCACATATTTGATAGAGAGAGACCGTCGGAAAGAGAATTGGTTTGAAAATGCATACCTTTAGAATTGCACGTTGGGCAACCTCAATGGACTTCATTGTTGTTTTACTAGAACCCCCCCAAGATGAAATACAATAGTTTAATATAGACTGACCGAGGGCAAAATAAATTCGTTTTAGAAGGTATGGTTCAGCAACATGCCGCAGATTTTTAAATATATATATAAGTTTACGCACACGAGAGCAAAGCAGCCTAATATGTTCCTTGAAATTTAAATGACTGTCGATTATTACGCCCAAATATTTGATGGTCTGAACACATTCCAATGACAAACAGGCACAGTTGGCTTCTAGGATACATTTGTGAGAGATAATTTTATAACTACTGCTGTGGTTTGACATTTTATTAATGCTGAATAAGGCATATTTTGTTTTGTCCACATTTAAGGTCAACATATTTGCGTGAAGCCAGCTTCTGGTTATATCATAACCCCGCTGAGCAACACTATATACCTCATCCCAAGTATTTGCTGCAAAAACTAAAGCGGTATCGTCCGCGAAGGAGATGATTTCGCCTTGAGTGAGTTTGAGACTTGTGAGTTCGTTTATGTAAACGAGAAAAAGGGTGGGTCCAAGGATGCTACCCTGGGGTACACCGTGGGTGATAGGAAGGTAATCACTTTTGCATTGACCTACACGGACACACTGACTACGACCAGATAAATAGCTCTCAAAAAGTTCCAGTTGGGTACCTCTTATACCAATGTGATCAAGTTTGGTCAGTAAGAGCGGAACAGAAATCGTATCAAATGCCTTTGCCAGATCGAGAAATATTGAAAGACATTTTCTCCCCTTATCCAAGTTTGAACTGACCAAGCTAGTAAGTTTGTTCACTGCTTGTTCTGTGGACTTACCATGCCGAAAACCATACTGATTTATGGATAATATTTTATTATTTTCTAGATAATTTACGAGGCGACTGTTCATAATTTTTTCAAATATTTTCGATATTGCTGGTAGTATGGATATTGGCCTATAATTATTGATACGATTTCTGTCCCCACTCTTATAAATTGGACACACTTCTGATCTTTTTAAGGAATCAGGGAATACGCCAGATTGTAGACTATCATTGATAATTTTCGAGATAGGACTGCTTAAAATATCCTTATGCAGCTTTAAAAAGTGACCACTAATCCTATCACAACCTGGAGCGCTTTCACTTTTTAGGCCCATGATAATTTGTTCAACTTCCTGTTTATCAGTGTCCATCAAAACAAAAGAATTTTTCTGCTTACAGACATCAATATAATTTTGAAAATCTGTATGAGGTACACTAGTTTCTTTTTTTAATTTCTCAGCTAACGAGGCACCGACATTTATAAAATAACGATTTATCGTATTTAGAGATTGCTCTGGAGAAGAAGAAACTGTCAGGAGCTCTTTTGACTGTTGTTTTAATGTTGCTGTGTTAGTAATATTTTTGATTGCTTTCCATAATTTTTTATTGTCATTTTGCGCGTTTGTAATTAGATTTTTTTCATACTCTATTTTAATTTTTCGCAAAAGTGTGTTACAGAAATTCCTGTAACGTTTATAACTTATTTTTAAAATTTCATTTTCCGGTGACAATTTGGCTTTTTTATGTAAGTTATCCCTGTTTCGCATACATCTTAATAAACCCTGCGTTATCCATGGCTTAATGATTTTTGACCGCCTTGGCAAAGTTGTGGTTTGTGTATTTTTTTCGATTATATGTTGAAGGCTTTGTGTCAAGTAAGTCATTGTAAAGTTTGGATCTGCTGACTGATAAATAGGATCGAGATTAAGACTAGATAGATCTTGTGTTATTCCTTCGTGGTTAGTTTTAGTTATAGTTGTAGTTATGTAGTGTAATGTCTTTTTTAGATGCAGGCTTAATAAAACTGGATAATGATCAGTGACCGTTGCATGAGGAACCAGTGTGGTCGCTGTGGTAGTAGTTTTAATTAATGCGTGATCCAAGCAAGTTTCACTGTCCCTCCGGGTTACTAAGCTATGTGCTGGTAATAAACCGTATGTGGCAGCCAAAGTTAAATAATGTTCCCCATGTAGGTCTATTTTATTTGAATTAATAGCTATGTTTATATCACCCATTAAAACATTATGCTTATAATTTGATACTTTCAGTAGAATTTTATCTAGGGAGTGGAGAAATGGATCTATGTTGGTAAAAGATGGTGATCTGTACAAAGCGATAATAGCAATTTGGCGCTCAACAATGGCAACCAGGCAATTACAGTCTTGGAAGTCTGGCTCCTCAATGGAGACATTGAGGTGCTCTTTATAATAAATAACTACACCATCATTTTGTTTGTTATTATTTTTAGTTGCTGCATGAAGATATCCATCTAGTTTTGGAACTACTGCACATGAGAGCCAACACTCTGTCAAAATTAGAATGTCACATTTAAGTTTTAGTCTACTTAACAATATTTCAAAGCCTGAAAAATTACAGTTTAAACTGCGGATGTTCTGTGTTAAAATAAGTATTTGATTAGACGTGTCCGTTAAGATATTGTGACATTCTTCTAAATCTGCAGTTTGTGAATGGGATACTGATAGTCTATCAATATTTTCCGAAAGATTAATTATATCACCAAATGTTTGTTAAAAAATAAAATATATAATGAATATTTATCGGGGATTTAACTTGATGTAGAGCATTTTTGTGCGTATAAATGTTTGGGATGTAAGTTTTCAAAATGTTGTGTGTTACGTTTGTATATAAGCGGTTGTAAAGTAGGTTTAGGTATGTACGAGTATAAGTTGAGTATGTATAGTATGATTGGTATTTATAGTGAGTTATTATGTGAGTGTAAATGAAGAGGCGCAGAGAGTGGATTAGTGATAATCTGTAGGTGTAGTGTAAGTGAGTTATGAATAGTGTTTTACAGGTTGCAATTAGAGTATAATTTACATTAATACAAAGAATAAAAGCATGCATTAAAAAACAAAAACAGTTTAAAGGGTCGACCGTAACAAGAAATAGTCACATTGTGTTTCGTATGTTATCTAGGTCCGCAACTTCGTTAATACGGATATGAGACGATTCTTCGCTTTTTTTTAAGTACACAATCCCGTTTGAGGTCCAACAGAAGTTAAAACCGTGGGTGTTTTTGAATTGTCTCGCCAGAAAGTATAGCTTCTGAGTTCTATATGTCAGGGTTTCTGCTACATATAAGGGTTTAGCCTGATATTTATGGTTTAAATGAGTGGCGTTCAGCTTTTCACCTTTCGCCTTCGGTTTATTAAAACTTTTGACGGCCTTTAGAACTCTGTCTTTCAGGAGCACGGAAGTGAGGTCTACGACTACCGGATTCGTGTTATCTTTGGACTTTAGCCGATAAACATCTTTTATACTGGCGCTGCTGATATCTATATTAATTGTTTTTGCTAAATTTATTATTTCGTTGCACAAGGAATCTTTAGTCTCCCCACTTTGTTTCGGTATGTTCCGAATTTCAAGACCAGTTCCACGGGTTTTTCGCTCTATTGCCTCAAGTTTCTCTTCCAACTCTTTAATCTGCAATTTGTCAACCTTTCTTTCCTTTTCTAGTGTGGTAATCTTTGATAGGAAATCATCGTATTTGTTTGACATTAAGTCCATGCTCGTTTTGAGGTCCTGGAAGCGTTTTTCCTGCTCTTTTGAAAATGATGCAAACATATCCCTGATAAGGGCCGTAATGTTAGTATTTTCCTCGTCATATTTCCGTTTTTTCCGCTCCGTAATGTTAATTGCAAGAGTGTGGAGATCAGGTTCTGACTCACAATGTTGCAAAGGAGTGTCAATCGCTGCCTGTGCAAACGCAAGCGTAGCACTCCGAGCCTTCACTGCTCCCTCTACCGCCATTGAGCGGGAAGGTGAAGCGGGAGGGGTCCGTTTTAGCGGCATAATAACAAGAATAGAGTTTTCTTCGCAAATTTACAATAAGTACCAGGGCAATATACGTACGAAGCGATGAAATATGCAGAGTCGCGTCGGAGGTCACGTTAAAGTTGCTGCAATTGACGAATGCGAAGTAATTACTAATCCGTCCAGTGTAGTGAGAGCTGTACGTTAAACAATAGATGCGCGTACGCCCCTATTTTTAATTAGCTGAGAGAAGCTTATCTATCTCTTTCTGGCACGTTGACACGACTTAGCCGGACAGCACTCTCTCATTAGATTTCTATCCTTTGCGCGCTTTGCCTTTCTTGTCGTACAGTTTAAGTTTGTATATGTGAATATACGTGTGTGCGTAAAAAAGCGTACTCACAGAATGTTTGTTAAGCTCCTGCGAGCTTATGCACTCCTATTCACTAAGGATGATATTTTAATATTTTAATTGCAAATAAAATTGAATTATAAGTGGAAAATAACTTTGTGGCACATCTACTCTCGTCAGAGGTCCGGGAGGAAAGGGTGGATGTCTGAGCGTTGATGTGAACTGCTTACTTAACTATGGTTATGAGAGACTCGGTGTCAAGGTTTAATAGGTAAGTTTGGATCATCCTTTTATATATCATGAGAGTTTTGGGATATATATTTAAAAGGGAGTTAATTTTGTTGCACAGGTAAAGCGGAAATAGATCAATTGCATGACCTTCTTTAGTTAGTAATATTAATAAGTAAGTAATATTAAATACAGAGGGGTATACAGTCTTTTTTTAATTATTACTCATTATAAATAAGAATTTATGCATGTAGTAAAAAATTTGGAAAATATTTTTTGGAATATATACATCAAGCACTTCATAATTATGATACCTTACCTGAACTAATAGCTTCAATTTTAAATTTCGTCCCTCTATAAGATTTTTTTAAATGATTTAATTACATATATAGTTTTCTGATTTTTCTTGAACTTGTAATACAAAACACATAAATTTAGAATTTTTACAGCTTCAGCATTATTTATCTCCACGCATTCCCGAAATAAAGGGACTATTGACAGACAGACAATTAACTAATCCTATAAGGGTTTCCTTTTGAGGTTTAGCGCCCTAAAAGTGGTGATAGTAGCAAATTCCTCCTTCATATGTAACTGCCCTGATACCTATATTCACTTATCTATATATATAAAAGCGAAATACCACTCACTGATTAATCACGAAATCTCAGAAACGACACGTAGTAGGGCTCTCAAATTTTGCATGGGGTCTCCTTTTAGTACGTAGATGCTCGCTAAGACGGGATTTTGCGAAATTCCCACGGGATCGGGATTTACACGGGAAAAACTTCCCACGCGAACTAACTCGCATGCAACTGCTAGTGTACAATATATGGTTACCGTCTTAAATGAAAAACCAATTAGTATGTTAAGTGGGTTCAGATATAAATAAACATACCTTAACATTATATACATTCTCATCATCTTCTTCATCAGAGTCAGACTCTTGGGCGGTGACATGTACAGTTGTACCACCTTCTATTACAGTCTTCATCAGAGGCACCTCAGGGGCTTTGTTAGCTAAACGAAATAACTAGAAAAATAAAAAATACCTAAACTGATATAGGCACTCTGATGATGGTCAAATTTTATAACATTTTCCAAGATAGCATATAAATGCAATTAAAGAAAGGCAAAGGCTTCCTGTTTTACTCTACAGCGGGACACTACATGCTTGTATGTTTTCCGTGTTCTTCTTCTTTTATTGTTTATTTAAACATATTAATCTTTGAAGTACTGGATGGATTTAATTTGTTTTTTTTTTTTTTTTGTAAAGTGAACTAGCAATGTAACCCCTCCAACTAAGCTAAATATGCTTGTGTCTGTTTGGTATGGAAGTAACTTGAAGCTTGATGATGGTTATAGGCTACTTTTAATCTGACTGCAAAAGGTGGTGGTTTATGTTTTTATGGTGATGAAGTCCAAGGGAGCTAAGCCCCGCACAACTGCTATATATCATAATACTTAATTCACTTTCATCAAGCAAAGTCCAAAATATATGTGCTAATTTTTCCTTGGTATACAATGAAGTAGGTAGGTTTGATAGTGAATAATAGAAATTCTAATTTCTTTTTCAAGCAAATATCATTTATAGTTGACATATTACTTAAGATATATTATTACTGTTGAAGACCTGGGTCAGTGGGTCGTCTTAGGGGCGACCTGAAATAACTATCTAATTTATTAGTTATTTTAGATAGAACGGTGGTATTTTTTTGTGTCTGGAATGATTTGCCTTTGTAGCTTATCAGTAACCTGAAGTTGTTGCATGTTAGCTATACAATTTTATACTCACTTTGAGCAGGGACTGTGGCCAAGACATAGGCGTCAGAGGCGTAGCATTCTGAATGAACTGCAGTATATGTTCATCAGCTTGCCTACAGAAATTCTTGAAATCATAGCTTAGTTCCATAAAAAATTTGCACCGGTTGCAAATGTATGTAGGCATTCTATCAGACGGGAAGACCTGAAAGAGGAGCAGATATTGTCACCTTTAAATAATTATTAAGTTCAATACTAAACTTACTTTGACAATAAAGGTTTGTGGTATCCACCAGATGGCGCCAGCAGGGAAATAAATTACATATTATATCGATAAAATAATGTAAATTGCATGAATGTTTTTCGATCAAAATCATAAAATGCTAAATGTAAATAAGCATGTTATACAAAGATTCAACAAACATTTTTGAATTCTTTATTGTTCGCATATTAGGCGCCATTATGATAGACGTACACAAAACCATTATTTATAACAAATTTTATAGGAAAACAAGCGTTGTTTAATAATGTAAAATAAAGAATAGTAAGTTTACCTCCACGGAGACGCATGATAATATTTTTAGTGAAAGATTAATTGTGTTTTTTGTAGATCGTTTTTCGTAGATACTTGTTAACGAATCGCCTTGAGTTAAACAAAAGCGACAAAGTTTAATGGAAGATAAACTGTCTTTTCTTGCCTCCATTTTTTTCACTTTTTATAACCCAACACTTCGCTAAAATAAAATTGATATTTTACTCCATAACCTCTCTGATATCACAAAATCACCATTTTCACCATTCACCAACGAAAACTAATTTGTATTGACACTAGCGCCACCACAAACGTTTACTGACGCTGACGCGCGATATGAGACGCCATCTCGCAACGCTCGTGGCGGTGAGTAGGTGTAACTATTTTTATTGGTTACGTCTACTCGTCACTAGATGTAAGTAGCACTTGTTTCTTCTTAAACAAGTTAATATCAAATTATTTTAATATATTCCCATGTATCAACATAATTTAATTTATTATTATTGCATCTTTGTAAAAAAAGTAGACCCCAAGCTAAATTTGAGGTTTGCAGCGGAGGAGCAGCTAGTACGGGGGGGGGGGAGGGAGAATCACATTATCACCGTGTGATTTACCGGTAAAAAAAGTAATCGATTAAAACAACCGGGGACTAACCGGTTAATCTCCGGTATTCGTATTACTAGATCTTGTACAAATTCCTACGTGTAATTAAATTTTAAACAAATGAAAAAAGATGCATTCGTCTATATAATTTTACTTAGGTAATATTTATAGATAGTATTATAAACATTTTGTTCAATCAAAATGGGTATTTTCTACAACGTCGACTGGTCATAATAAACTGAATAGAATGACATGACGCTGTCGACATGTGTTTTATAAATCAAAATCAGCATTTATCTTTGCAACAACTTTGCAAAACATTTAATTTTATTTACATTTTGAATAAATAAAAATATTGACCAAGTGCGAGTCAGTCAGACTCGCCCATGAGATTGCCCATGAGGGATTTCGTAGTAGCTACGCAATATAACTTGGATTTTCATAGTTTTTGTATAAATTACAAAGTTATATTTGCGGTTTTTATAATGTGTAATATCTCGGTCAATTTAATTTCCGTTAAAAGATTTCATTAACAGAGCATATACGTATCGTACTTATATTTTTTTTAGATTTGTCACTCCATCATTTAAGTTTGTGCTTGTGACTTTTAATATTCTTGTATAAAAATCGTAAAGATTAATTTTAATATACCTACTCATAAATTGCATGTAGCTTACTTTGCAATATTTTAGTTATATTTGCTGCGCCCTAACAGGGTTATGTATAGGTACCTACATTAGTTATAAGCCACGCCTGTAAATCGTTGTACCTACATTGTGCAATCAATCAATAAATAAAGCGGTTTACAAAATAATATGTTTACCTATAAAGTTTCAACATTGTAGTCCTAATAGTTTCGGAATAAAATGGCTGTGAGGCTGTGACATACGGACGGACAGACGGACAGACAGATGTGACGAATCTATAAGGGTTCATTTTTTTGCCATCGGCTATGGAACCCTGAATAGGATGTTAGTGTTTGAAATAATTCGAGTTAAGTGTGCTTTATTTTTTTTTATATCTTTAAAAATTTAGAGACTTTTCTAACCACAGAAATAAAAAATATAGGAGAAGTGGTAAGGGGGCGTATCGGTGTCCGCGCGACATGGCCACAGGGCTCATGTCACAGGCAAGTGGCCGTCTCCGCGAACTAGTGCGCTTTCGACGGCGATCGTGATAACATATCGCACACCGGGTGCAATAACGTCATAAGTAACGAATGACGTTTTTTTCAGTAGATCGATTTAAAAGTTGTCATTTCATTCAAATGAAACATACCTATTATATTATTGTAAATCATAGATCAAAATATCGTTTATACTATATGTTTTATAAATAAGTTTGTTTTGGAAAGAAAAAGGTAAAGTAAGTGGTATATTTTTATTGTTTTTAATGACAATACCTACACTTATGACGATATTGCACAGAAAGTTTAATCAAAAGCAGAACTTTACCGTGCAATAACG
This sequence comes from Tholera decimalis, assembly GCA_943138885.2. NCBI lineage: Eukaryota > Metazoa > Arthropoda > Insecta > Lepidoptera > Noctuidae > Tholera > Tholera decimalis. The sequence continues at coordinate 26,980,888 of OW964549.2, forward strand.
TCGTAACGGCTGAACTAAACAAAAAGTCAACACTCTTATTTTATAATAAGATACCACATTTCGTATAATTCTTAATTTTTTCAGTGGATAACAATATTCAAAGTTATTGTCAAAATAAATTGCATATAAAATATAACAAAATTATGAATAACTTCTTATATTTATGTACCCGTAATGATACTTTTATGAGGAACAAACAGGCTAGAAACAAAATTTCTAGAAAATAATAAGAGCTTTTTTTTAACATAACAAACAATATAACTGTTTAAATTTATAACAATTCTAGCAGTCTTAATGTATTTTTGTTGTACAGACTTCGTTTAAAAATTCTATAAAAATGTTCATAATAGCGAGGCACAATATATTTTTCAACTTTTATTTCTGATTTTTTTATACTCTTACTATAAAGAGTTTTCATGACTTCTTTGCGTTTCTGATTAAATGTATGTATCTACTGGTTTGGAACTAAATAGCACCAGATTTTCACCAGACAAGGTGGCCCAGTTGTTCTAGCCGCTTTACCCATACCAGGTTTCAATGAAGTATATTGCTGACCAGAGATTTTTAGCGTTTAATCAACATTTTTTGATTGCGAGTACGTTTTCTGTTACTTTCAGTTGTACTGGTCGATGGTAAGGGCTCTTTTTGGTCAGATTCCGATGACGAAGAACTTTCTAAAATGCTGCTACTGCTCTCCGAGCTAGTTGTCGGCTTAGGTATTTATTGCTCATCATCATCAGTTCCGGAAATGTCATGTTCAGATCAGTTTTCATTGTAGGAAACTCTCATAAGCTGAAATAGGTGAAAAATATATTTTTGTAGGTAATCTGTACAAAAATATTAACACAAACCGAAAATCTTCATCAGTTTTATTTTGTGCAAACCGTGTATACATCCATAAATTTTAATTATTCTGGAATATAATTAAATCTGAATTTCACTAGAAATAAATGACATCGGTTTATAAGATATTTTTAGTACATTTCTGGGACAATATTGACATAATTTTAATAAACGACAGAAAAACTTTCTACTTATACTAGAACATAGAACCACAAAGTCAGAACTGTAACGCTTATGACATTATTGCACCAACATTTTATGAAATATTTGTCATAATTATCTTTATGACGTTGTTGCTTCCACACACAAACACTTCCTGCAAGGGGCCACGCGCAACTGACCAATTAGGACGTTCTCGCACTAGCATGAAAAAAAACCCGCCAAAACCATAACGACTTTTACGCCCTCAGTGGGTTATTTTTAGAGGAACATTTATGATATTGTTACATCGTATTTAGACGCATGTTTGTCATCATTTTTGATAAAAAACTCATTTTTCTAATTTTTGCATTTATGACGTTATTGCACCAGGTGTGCGACATATGAATGCCGAGTTGTTCTGTGGTATCTTGTAAAAACCGAAGCCAAAATCAAAACTATGTGAATCATGGAATCACTTACCATATGTTGGTACAAGTATTTTACAGTATTTGTCTTTAAAATCATGAAAAAAAAAATCGTAAAATATTTCTTGGTTGTACTATGTTATTTTTCAACCGACGACCAAAAGAGGAGGTTATCAATTCGACGCGTATATTTTTTTTCTCTTTTTTTTTTTATGTATGATCACCGATTACTCGAAGACGGCTGAACCGATTTGGAAAATTCTTTTTTTGTTTGAAAGGGTATACTTCGAAATTGGTACCATTTATCACCAAGTCAGGATCTGATGATGGGATCCTGGAGAAATCGAGGGAACTCTTCAAATATTATAGGCACACCTATGGCGTTTTGGGTATTTCTTATAGTAACTTGTGCAGTTGCTCTCAAAAAATACCATTTGGGGAAGTGGAACTGATGATGAAGACCACAGATGGCCGCCGAACCTACTCAATAATAAGTATTTCGTGGATTGCGATTCGAATACTTGAATATGGATGTTAAGCACTTTACGTTCGTCACAATGCATATAGCGATGTAGAGCTGATGGTGAAGTACCAGGAGAACTCCTCAAAAATTAACGGCCCAGCATTGGGAAAAGCAATATTTTGTAAAAGGTTATAAGTTGTTGACATTTAGGCTCTTTTAACTAGGTAAATTAAAAATCGACCAACTAAAAAGAGTGAAATAAAAACTTTTTACCAAAAAATTAAACCGACTCCCAAAAACACTGCAAAGTGAAAAATTACTTTAATTTCGGAAGTCGGTGCCAAAAACGAAAATACAAAACTAAAGACACCGACTACCGAAATTAAAGTTATTTTTCACTTTGCAGTGTTTTTGGGAGTCGGTTTAATTTTTTGGTAAAATGTTTTTTGTTTTCAAATATCAGAACGACTGTACTACTTTTGCTATAAATACATTGCTCCTTAACCACTACCTGAGTTCGTCACTAAGTAACTGGACAAGCAATGTAAAAATAACATACGAAACTGTATTACGCGGATTCATCGCGTAGTGAGGCCGCCATTTCTTGCGACGAATTAGTGATGTGCTTGTGTTGTTATCAATTCGACGCGTATATTATTTTTTTTTTTTTTATGTATGATCACCGATTACTCGGAGACGGCTGAACCGATTTGGAAAATTCTTTTTTTATTTGAAAGGGTATACTTTAAAATTGGTCCCATTGTCACCAAGTCAGGATCTGATGATGGGCTCCTGGAGAAATCGAGGGAATTCTTCAAATATTATAGGCACACCTATAGTGATTTGAGTATTTTAATAGTAACTTGTGTAGTTGAATTCGAAAAGCAACATTTGTGAAGTAGACCTGATGATGAAGACCACCGATGGCCACTGGAACTACTCAATATATAAGTAGGAATAATAAGTAGTTCATGTGTTCCGCTTCGATTACTTGAATGTGGTTATTAAGCACAATATGCTCGTCATAATGCATATGGTGATGTGAAGCTGATGGTGAACTACCAGGAGAACTCCTCAACAAATAACAGCCCAACATTGGGAAAAGCAATATTTTGTAAATGAATATAAGTAGTTGACATTTAGGCTCTTGTAACTAGGTAAATTAAAAATCGACCAACTAAAAAGAGTGAAATAAAAACTTTTTACCAAAAAATTAAACCTACTCCCAAAAAACACTGCAAAGTGAAAAATAACTTTAATTTCGGAAGTCGGTGCCAAAAACGAAAATACAAAACTAAAGACACCGACTACCGAAATTAAAGTTATTTTTCACTTTGCAGTGTTTTTTGGGAGTCTGTTTAATTTTTTGGTAAAAAGTTTTTTATAACATACGGAAACCTCTAAGAAAATATGTTTAACTTTTATTTTACATGAGATGACGGAAATAAAAATACGTTGAAAAGTCTAGTGTACAAAAAAGTAAAAAAAAAATAAACAATTTATTTTACGCCCGCAGCATGCGTAGGGAGTTCCGACGTCGCCGTCGCTACTATAGTTTATTTTTCAATCTGTCAACCGTTTTAGCCCGGTTGGAAGATCGATGTAAATAATGTTTTTTTACTTATTTTGAATTTTTTACAGTTTAGTAGAGAAATGCGTAACCAATATTCGTAAAGTAAGTTACTTTAATTTTAGGTTAATAATCGGTGGTGTTTTTCGGTTTAGAATTATCGTATGTTATGCCTTATCCTATGTTGCTGTTTCTTTATTTTTTTATGGTTTTTCTATTTTACTTCCGTTGAAGCTTCGAATGCGTTATAATAATCGGCATGGTTCAGATAATATATTTGTGAATTTAGCTTAAAATAAGTCAATATATTCATGCTACTTATTTGTTATGCATGGATGTGTGTTTGTTTTCATATATTTAACAATTTCTCTACTAACTAGGATTTTTCTTATAACAAAAACCTATTATAACCTACTAAACTATTACCTGCGGGGTAATTGCGTAACACACTTACAGTAGGAATCGGTTTCATTATGCTAAATCAACAAGACTCACTGTGGTATTTACGTTGTTGAGCAGACCAATATTTCGAACATATGAAGCAATGGATTAGCAATATACGTCAAAATCATTCAGATCTTGATTTATAGTGTGTTACGTAATTATTGCGATGCTTATTATATGGTGATGTTTAGAAGTAGCTTAGGATGTATGTAAATGATAAGTAAGTGGTTTTCGTACTTTTCAGCTTCCCAAAAGATGGTAATATAAAAAAGGAATGGATTGATGCCACAGGCATACCACCTAATTGGTACCCTACAAAAATAGCACCATAAATGCTCGGTTTACTTCAGCGCAGAAATGTTCCAGCCTCTAAAGAAAAGTCGCGGGCTTTTTGAATGGACAATTCCAAAATTAAGAGTACAACTGATTTTTGCAGAAGTGGGTTAAATTTTATTTTATTACTGAAAGCTATTCTCATGTTTTAGGGCAATCATAAAATCAGTCATTCAACTTTTCAGGATTCTATACAACCTATACGGCTGGTATGTTCCGATCAAGACCGTAATGTAAGTTAACATCAACTTCTATTTGACCTATCACTATGATAATTAAATATTAAGATTTAAGTCGAAAGCACCCGGATAGCCCTTAATACTTAGTAGGTAGTACTTAATAATAATTATGTAATGTTATGTTCTTAATAATATGTTTATTGTTATTATAATATTTTCTGGACATGCCATTTTTTATTTGGTTCATTTTCAGGTGCCCAAAAAAATGTACAATAATAAATGGAAGAATCGATAACTTTCCGATTTAGTCAATCACTAGCGTATATGTAAAATAAATTGCTGTTGCACAGCACAACGATAGCGACCGATGTTTTTGTGTGGGTAAGTTCTACGGTGCATGGTAAATACACGCTGTGTTTGACGGAATAAGGTTTATTATTGATTGTATAGTGTGTTCTGATTTAAGAAATGCGGGTGTGTGCGCGAGTGCGTATCTATTGATTTTATTAAACTGCATGTGTAGTTGTTGCCCCGCGCGCCCAGAGCCTAACTGGAGACACACGGTTCCGATATAATTTCGTCTGTTGACCATATCTACTTATTTATTTTATCTATGTTTCTAACGCACAGCGTACCTATGTCAGTCCCATCGTACCCTAAGACAATTATTACCTAGCAAACGAGATCAATGGATCAGGGCAATAAAGTCGAACAACTTTCTCGCATCATCGGAAGTCGGCTTAATTAGTATTTGGTGGAATGTACCTATATTGTTCTTGTTCAACTTCAAAGCCCCGAACAACTTACTCCTATCAGCCTCATACTGTATACATTCCATTAGCAAATGATGCATATCTTCTACAACTCCACACACCTCACAGTTGGGAGAGGTTATCTTTTTCATCAAGAAAGCGAATTTGTTACATGGAAAATGTCCCGATCTGAGTCTGTGAGCTGTAACCACTAATCTTCTGCTTATGTTAATATTTACATACCAGGGTATACGAGGAGGCTGACACTGTATGGTTTTATACCAAATTCCTTTTTCTACTGAAGTTCTGTCAAAGTATTCCTTCCACTGATCGTAACAAACATTTTTAATTTTTGGTAATATTTCGGAATAATCAAGAATAATATTGGTTTGTTTTCCGTGTTTGGCTGCATATTTGGCCAACATATCAGCCTGCTCGTTTCCCCGTATCCCAATATGCGATGGGACCCATTGCAATCTCAGCTGAACACCTTTCTGAATAAGTTCGTCTATCTTAGATAGAATGCCATAAGCTATCGAATCACCTCTGAGGCCAGAGGCGCATCGAGCTATATGCTGTAGGGAACTTTTACTATCAGTACAAATAACAGTATTTCTGTTTTGGCAATTTATGACAAATGTCAATGCTTCTGAGATCGCAATGAGCTCCAACTTCATAATGGACGCTGGTTTACTTATAATAACAATTATTATTTAGGTTATCTGTGAATATAGTAAACCAACCATTATATTTTGTGCATAGTTCTTTAGTCACTTCGTATTTTAGTAAACTGTAATCATAATGCTCCTTCGGTAACTGGACTGACTCTAAATTACAGTCAATTATTTCGTTCACATTAATGTTGGTGACCCATGTTCGTAGGGTGAACATAAATAAAAGGTAAGAAGATGTTACCTCAATTTCTTTAAGCTCGTTAAATTCTGCGGCAATTATAGGAATAACCTTATTTCGCCAGTATCTAGGTATTCTGTCGAAGAGGATAAAGTTCATCTAACAAGGTATTTGTAATATTATTTTCTACGGATTTGGCTTGAAGACAAAACTTATAAGCTAGGATAAGATATAATATTTTCTTCGAATGTACAGTGGAACCACACAAAGCTCACTCTCCATAACGTGTATCGGAGTGGATTTGATAAAACCTCCTATAACCCGTAAAGCTTGATTTTGTAACTTAGTCAACTTATCTAAGTGACACTTCGCACTAGCATCATATATGTAACAACTATAATATATACGACTTCTAATTAAAGCTATATAAATATATCTCAAATGTTGAGGATGCAATCCCCAGGACCTACCCGCCAAAACTTTAAGTAAACTAAGGTTTCTTTGGACTCTTTCTACCGTAGAGTTAATATGCTTATTCCAGCGCAAGGATCTGTCGAGCTATATACCTACCTAAGTATTTGTAACTATCAACTCTATCTAAATTGCGACTATTTATTTTGAATTCAACCTTTGACCTTCTAAAACCTCTGCTAAAAATACACACTTTAGATTTTGCGGCCGATAATTCTAATCCTAACTCATCTAGCACATAACACAATCTATCTAGCGCTGTTTGAAATGTGTGTTGGGTTTCTTTTAAGTTAATAGACGTTCGGTATAAGACAAAATCATCTGCGTATTGACACATAGTAACGTTTTGAATTTCTTGAAAGCACTTAATTGTGATTGTATTGAAAAGCAGGGGTGAAATTGGGTCTCCCTGTGCCAATCCTCTATCTGTATATCGTATGAAGAATTTGCATGTATCTGTTTCATCTCTAATCATAAGATGTCTCTCGCTCAAAAAGTTCCATAAATATTGGCAAAACGTTTTTCCAATTCCTATCTCATCTAAGATATTTACTAGAACATCTATTAACACATTATTATAAGCATTAGTAATGTCAAGAAAAATATTTTTAGCAAAAAATAGTACCGACTTCCATATAAAAACACTATAAAGGCAAAAATAACTTTAATTTCGGAAGGCGGTGTCAAAACCGAAAATATATACAAAACTAAAGACACCGCCTTCCGAAATTAAAGTTATTTTTGCGTTTATAGTGTTTTTATATGGAAGCCGGTTCTATTTTTTGCCAAAAAGATTTTTTTCACGCTTTTTAGTGGGTCGGTTTGTAATTTATCTAGTTACAAAAGCCAAAATGTCAACTACTTATCACCTTTTACAAAATATTGCTTTTCCCGGTGCAGAGCCGTTAATTTTTGAGGAGTTCTCCTGGTACATCACCATCAGCTCTACTTCACCATATGCATTGTGACGAGCATAAAGTGCTTAATATCCATATTCAAGTAATCTAATCGCAATCAACGAAATACTTATTATTGAGTAGTTTCGGTGGCCATCTGGGGTCTTCATCATCAGTTCCACTTTCTCAAATGGTGCTTTTCGTGAGCAACTGCACAAGGTACTATAAGTAATACCCAAAACGCTATAGGTGTGCCTATAATATTTGAAGAGTTCCCTCGATTTCTCCATGATTCCATCATCAGATCCAAACGTGACGACAATGGGAACAACTAGAAAGTATACCCTTTCAAACAAAAAAAGAATTTTCCAAATCGGTCCAGCCATCTCCGAGTTATGAGGTAACACGAATTGTAAACCTCCTTTTTTTGAAGTCGGTTAAAAACAGGCTACTGTTGGAGTTTTACGTGAAAACCCTGTGTAGATTTGACTAACTAATGTAACTAAACAGTCCTGGCAAGATTGTCCTCTCCTAAATCCAGAGGTATACTGAGATAACAACTTATTTTTTTCAATATACCACTGAAGCCGCTTTTTTAACATTGAATGGAAGATTTTACAAACACAGGAAATTAAAAAAATAGGTCTTAATTTAATACTAGTATTATCTGGTAAGGATTTTGGTATTGGTGTAACCAATATATCCCACCATTGTTTTGGAATAATCCCAGTCCTAAAAATAAGATTGTATAAATTTAGTAAATATTCTCTGCTAGCAGGAGATAAATGAAATATCAAAGAATATGTGATCCCATCAGCACCAGAAGCTGTGTCATTTCGTTTAAAGCAACTTAACATTTCTTGTAAAGTAAATTCATCCTCTAGTACTGTATTATTTGATTTAAACTGCTGGTGTTTTGGGTAGACGTAATCAGGAGCAAGACTACGCAGGAGATCAACCTTGTGTTCATTTGGAACCGATGACCTGGGCGATGCACGTCCCTTAATCCATCCCATACGTTTCCACATTTCAGAACTAGATGTTTGTTCATTAACACTAGTGCAGTAATTTTGCCAGTCTTTTAACTTCTCTTGACTGATTGATTTTTTAGCAGCTTTTGTTTTAAGATCCAGTACACTTACGTTATTTGGTGTGGGATTTCTCCTAAAATTTTTCAAGGCCAATCTACGTTGTGCTACCGATTGGGATAAAGTAGGATTCCAATAAGACTTTGGCTGAAAGCCATTTGTCGGATAATTACAGATTTTAATAAAAGGAATACATTCATCCGCAGCTTTATTTAATTGTTCTAAAAAGTTGTGATACAAAGATTGTACATTGCTCGGAACGACAGTTTGCATTAAATTGTTTTCTAGGATTACGCTGTACTCTGACCATTTCGCTAGTTTGAAATTCCGCTTTTTAACTATACCAAAAGACTTCACTTCCAAAATTTTCGTTTATAATCTTCCATTCCAGCAAAACAGATAAATCAGTAGATACAAATGTAAGATCAGGAGATGTATTCTGTGCAACTCCATCAACCAAGGTCACTCTCGTCATACTACCATCATTAAGGGCAATAAACCCCGATTCTAAAGCAGAATCATACAACTGAATTCCTCTTGCACCAGTTTTGGAAGACCAAGTTGCATGGTGTCCATTAAAGTCTCCGGCAACAATACATTTGCTTGAAAATAATGAAAATATTTGTTCCCAGTCAGAAAGAGAAGTACGAACCGAAGAAGGGCAATATATTAACACTATATTTTTAATTTCATTGCAATTTAAAAGTTTTACACTCATAATTTGTTATTCCAGGATTATTGATACACTGTTGTACTTTTATAGATTTATGTATTAAAATAGCTAGCCCACCATAACCATCTGACCTATCCTTTCTAAAAATATTGTATGTACTTACATTTAAGTGTGTATCCGTTTCTAACCAAGTTTCAGTTATTAGTGCTATATGTATTTTTTCTTGTGCAAGTAAAAGTTCGAATTCGTTATGTTTAGGCAACAAGCTACGTGCATTGCACTGTACAATATGTAGGGATAACATATTCCTATTATCGTTAGCCATTACTGAACATAAATAATATTTTTTTCCACACATCATCACTTCTAAACACTAAGGAATAATTTACTACATAAGTCAAACAAAATTTTGGCTAATTCCTGTAGTTTCACAAGCCAGCTATTATCGGAAATCATATATATTTAACTTTTTGAGATATACTAAAAAAAAATCTAATTTAGAGCTTGTATTTACTGTCTCTGAAAGTCCGTCTTTTACGGAATTTTGGCTTGTAGTTGCTGGTTGGGTATTGTAACTTCCTTTTTCTCTATTCTCATAAGACTAGTCACTATATGCTTCTTCCTCGGTACATATCTTTGTTGGTTATTTTTCTTTCTTAAATTGTCTATTTCTGTCATACTATCCGATGCACAACTCGAACTTTCAACATTTGTATTTGTTGTCACCGCGTCCTTGTATGTTTTTCTCTGCGTATAATTTACATTTTCATTTTCTATTCTTTCTAAATTTATATTTCTCTCTGTGTTTGTAGTTGTAGTGTTAAGTTGTCTAGTTCCTTTCTAAAGAGAAATAGAATTATATCTAAAAGTAGATATAATTCTAATCCCTTTCTGTAGGTACAATTTTCTTTGGTCATGATATCTCTAATTCTTTTCTCTTTCAAAAAGTTAGGGCATTTCTTGTACATCGCCATGTGTGGTCCTTTACAATTAACACATACATATTCAGTTGTTTCACAGTTAGAATGTTGATTGCTATATTTGGGGCATATTGTTTTATTAGTAGGGCATGATCTCGATAGGTGAGCGAATTTCCAACATCTGGAACACGGTGACACTGGAAACGTTTAAGGTTCCACTTTAAACCTACACCCGTAGCCGTATACGTACGGTGGTAAAGTGTCACATTTAAAACATATTCTAACTGTTTCCGAGTCAATCCATTCTCCATTCTCTGAAAGTTTTTTAAGTCTTTTAACTGATATAATTTCGATCTCACAACTAACATTTTCAAGAATTTCTTTCTCATCTGTTTCCAAATCTACTTGCCTCAGAGTCTCATAGCGTAGACTAACTTCATCAGTCATCTATATTCTGTAACCTAACTTGGCAATATTTTCACAATTCATCAACTTACTAGCACTTTCTCTGTTTTGAAAATGAATTAAAACCCTGAATGTGCTTTTATATACCATTTTAATTATATTGGGGATATTATATCGACGGTTGAAAGGCTAATTGATCTAAGCGACATTTTTTGCGATATTGAGTTATATACATATTCGGAATCAGCAAATTTTTCTCCATCGTTTGAGTCAGGTTTCAAATTTTTTGGACGACTTTTTTGGCGCTTAGCACCCACTGCAAAACAGGCCTCATTTCTAAGCTCATTGATCTATACGACACAAAATTAGACATATTTGAGGACTCCATGACTTAAGCTATTTTGATTTTTCAAACTTTTATAACGTGTGTTGATTAAGGCATTTGGCTTTTTCACCATGGTTGTGGTTTTATCGTTTGGCCTATTTTGCAATAAACCAAAAAAATAAGCTATGTCGTTTGGCCCATTTTGCATTCAACTACATTAAAAAACCGTGTTACTTGAACCATTTTGCATTAAGTTATATTAATTAACTATGTCTCTTGATCCATTAAGCGTCTATCTATACTAATATTATAAAGCTGAAGAGTTTGTTTGTTTGTTTGTTTGCTTGAACGCGCTAATCTTCGAAAGTACTGGATGGATTTGGATGCAATTTGGTATGGAAGTAGCTTGAAGCTTGAGGAAGGTTATAGGCTACTTTTTACCCGACTGCAAAAAGGAGAGTTATGTTTTTATCGTGATAGAATCTACGGGAGCGAAGCCCCGCGTGAGTACTAGTTAAGGATAATCAGTAATGTCACTTCGGCTATTTTGAGTAACACTAACTAATAACAATTTATTTATTGTTTTATTTGGAAAGTGATACTAAAGTACAATGTATTCCGTGGTGATACAACTACCTTTTTTTTCTGAGTGTGAAAATAATCGAATGACTTCTTCCTCTCTGGGTTAAGCGGAAGGCTGTGGCAGATTTCTACTGACTAAAAACCCACCTGTTCCTTCGGCTGCCCTAAAGTTCCGGGGCCGCGGTATCTCGATAGAACTTTCCCGCAAACCCTGGCAGACAATGGCCCTATTAGGCCCCGTCACTGGCGTTGACAGCTCTTTGAAAACGACGTGCCAGCGACCCGAGCCTGGTCCTTACCGGACGGTGAGCGACCCTGCTCGCCATCCGCAGGCCCGCGCCTACGGTGGCGGGAAATCGGCGGCTGGGGCGAGAAGGAAGAGGGTTGCCTCTCCCTCGCGCGTTCGGCCTCCTCCTTCGCTAGCATGACTGCTTCGCAGAAGGAGGCGACTGCATCCCATTCCCTCTCGCTCACCACCATAGTCTGAACCAGAGCAGGGCGCGAGAGGTCTCCGCCGCCGACCGCCTCTACGAGGAAACGACGGTGCTCCGCCCAAGCAGGGCACACCTCGACCGTATGCTCCACCGTGACCTCCAGGTGGTCCTCACAATGACGATACCCGAGCGTGTCCTCCCGCTGTATCCGAAACAAGTATCTTCCGAAACAGCCATGTCCGGTCAGCACCTGCGTCAGGTGGAAGGGGACTTATAGCCGCGTTTGCGGCGCGCCCAGCCTTCGGTTGCGACAGCCGCTCTTTTCATGCTGCCGTGAGATCGCACCGGAGCTCTATCCGCTGATCCGCGATTTGCCGCGGTAGCGGAGTTTCACCCCGGCTTAGTACATCCACGCGCCAATCATACACGTGCGCGGGGGCTACCGCCTCCAGATCCCACGGCAGCAATCCGGCAAGGAGGTTCGTCGTCTCCCCAGAGATCGTGCGATATCCCCGGATCATCCGGATAGCCATGACCCTCTGAGACGCGACCAGCTGGTGAGCTGATCACCGCAGCAGATTCAGCGAACAAAGAGGGGGCCCATAGAGGGCCATGGACCGCACAATCCCCGCATATAGCCTTCGGCAGGAGGCGTTTAGCGTCCCTAGATTGGGTAAGAGCCGCTTGAGTGCAGCCCCCGCCCGGTCCAGTCTTGGAGCCAAACGTCGGAAGTGTTCGACGAAGTTCCACCGGCTGTCGAGGACAAGTCCCAGGTCCTTCATCGTCGTCTCGACGCCGATGCGAACCCCTCCCACCGTTATTTGGGAACCCGAAGGTGGCACGTTCCGACGGCCATGAAAACACATGGCCTCGGACTTGTGCAGAGCCACCTCGAGTCCCAGTTGTCAGATCCTTTCTACGACCGTCGCAACCCCTCGCATCGCCACTTCGGCCGCCGCCTGGTGCGACCTTCTATGCGCCAGGACCAGCGTGTCGTCAGTGTAGCAAACTACGCTGACGCCTGTAGGAAGGTTGGCGCGCAACACCCAGTCGTAACTGATGTTCCACAAGGGTGGCCCCAGAAACAATCCCTGTGGGACACCGCATGACATCTCTCGTCGGTTCCACTCTCCTTGGTGACCAGAGTAGATGACGGCCCTGTCCGTCAGGTAGGCCTCAACCACACGACAGAGGTAGGTTGGCATCCGGTGATACCAGAGTGCCTCCCGTATGCAACTCCAGGGCAGGGTGTTAAAGGCATTGGCCATGTCGAGAGACACCGCCAAGATGATCCCGCCCCGGGATTGTCCCGGGGTGGGGTCATCTTGGCGGTGTCTGTCGAGAGAGCCCTCACACGCATGATTGCATCCACCGTCGAGCGCCCCTTGCGGAAACCAATTTGGCTATCGGCAAGATCCGGCCAACGAGGCGGTTTGCAATAACTGTTTCAAACATTTTGCCAACTTTGTCGAGCAGCACAATAGGCCGATATGGCACCACGGGCGCCCCGGTTTCTTGATTAGGACCAGTTTTCCCGTCTTCCAACGAAGCGGGAACTGGTCCCTCTCCAAACATGCGTTAAAGAACCCTAACAGTTGAGGCTCGAGAGGCTCCAAGGCCAGGACCCAGGCTTTGCCAGGGACGCCGTCGGGTCACGGGGCGGTATTTTTGGCATTCAGCCCGCGTACCGCCACTCTCATGTCTACCTCGGTCACTTCTGGAGCGTTGTCGTCACTGTGGCCCGCGTCTGGCACCGCACCGAGTATGCTCACCTCGCGAGGGGAACAGAGTGCTCACCACGTCCTCTACTAATTGGTGCCGGAGACAGTGTCAGTGGGGGAGCCCAGGTGCGGAGTTTGTCCCGCACCATTTCTATGGACGATCCCACGGATCCCAATTAAGAGTCCCCAACATCTCCTTGCTGGCCAGATCTTTGGCGCGCCGGATTTCTTCTTTGAGGACGGTCTTCGCTGCTCTGTACTCGTTGTACAGCTCCGCCTCTCTGGCGTCCGTAATTGGTGATACTACTACCTTTTTTTTTGTTTTTTGGGGTGAGAAAATCATCGAATGACTTCTTCCGCTCTGGGTCAAGCGGAAGGGTATGTCAGATTTCTATTGACTAAAAACCCACCCTGTTCCTTCGGCTGCCCAAAATTTCCGGGGCCGCGGTAACTCGGTAGAACTTTCCTGCAAACCCCGGCAGGCAATGGCCCTATAGGCCCCGTCACTGGTGTTGACAGCTCTTTGAGGCGCGTGTGGAACACGACGCGCCGCCGACCTGGGCCTGGGCCTTACCGGACGGTGAGCGACCCCTGCTCGCCGTCCGCAGGCCCGCGCCTACGGTGGCCGGAAATCGGCTCGTGATCCCCGACGCCCGGGGCGTCTCCCGCGGCGGCTGGGGCGCGAGGTAGAGAGTTGCCTCTCCCTCGCACGTTCAGCCTCCTCCTTCGCTAGCATGACTGCTTCGCAGAAGGAGGCGACCGCATCCCATTCCCTCTCGCTCCGCACCATACTCTGAACCAGAGCAGGGCGCGAGAGGTCGCCGCCGCCGACCGCCTCTACGAGGACACGGCGGTGCTCCGCCCAAGCAGGGCACACCTCCACCGTATGCTCCACCGTGTCCTCCAGTGATACTACTACCTAGGCTTAGGATGATATACCACCTTATCTAATACCTTGTTCCAAAACATATTGCATCAACATCTTGAATGATACCTCTACACAAAAATGTTTTGAATTATGATAGCCTAAGCAACAATATCTACTATAATCTAGTGAGGTTTCATTTTATTTCATCCTGTAGTCCCTCTAATGGGCATCTGCATCAAACTACTTCACTCTGGTGCAACACCATCATGTTGCTTATGCTCATTGGGTATAAACAACTGTCAGTTGACTTGGCGCTAAATTCATTTTCTCTCGTTTTATTTTATTCTAGGTTAAAACTTGAGCTAGTTTACTTTCAGCTATTTTATTTACGGTAGGCATTTGTACCATTTTGCCTTTCTCAAAAAATAACTAAATTTGATGCATTTTGGGCTAACCAACATAAATTTTCTAAAATAATACACAATTTTCAACAGTAATAACTTAAACAACTTCCTTACTTAATTAGAGATATACTGTATTAAATAAATAAAAGTCTATCAAATGGTTGTTTTTTTATGAATTTTTTTTCAAAATAAATATCTTTGATCCGTTCTCCTGCAAGTTTTACAAAATGTCGCTTAGATCAATTAGCCTTTCAACCGTCGATATGGTCTTAACAGTTTAGCCATTCCAAATTGTTTTGGCAGCATAATTCCAGTTACACATATAATATACTTCTCCTCTTCATTCTTATCACTTTCCGGCACCAAACTATTGTTTATCGAGTCATTCCTGTTTGGTCTTTTATGTCCCCTAATTACTGTTGAAGATGACTGATGAAGTTAGTCTATGCTATGGAACTCTGAGGCAAGCAGATTTGGAAACAGATACGTAAAAACTTATACGTATAATAACGAACATTGAACAAACAGATAGCTGCAAACCGTACTTCATTAAACATAAAATTCTCACCTTAATTAGTATATATATTTTAGAATTGTGCAAATTAGTCCGTAAATATCCTGATTCCTATAAAACACGAGAGGATATACAAACAAACCATTCGTTACGTCATAAAAAAAGATTAAATTTGCCTCGGTCTTATCTTAAAATGCACTCCTCTAGTACATATTCAATATCAATCAAAATCTATAACAAATTACCAGAAAACTTGAAACAAATAGAAAAAATCAATATATTCTTAAAGAAACTGAAACAATTCTTAATTAACAAAAGCTATTACACAATAAATGAATTTTTAACAGATAAATTGAGGGATTGATTTGACTGAATACCTTTGAAGAATACCTAACTGACTTAGTTCTGCTTATAAACATTATTGCATATTGAATTCATTATAATGAATATATAAATAATCACTTCAATAATAAATAAATATGATATAATTATACAATAAAAATTATAATTCTTAATAATTTATAATAATTTTTATTGTTCTAAAATACATGATACAGTTTTTCCACTAGTTTTTGGACATACAAACAAAAATGCGACATGGTACCAATTAGAAGTGGAAATGATCACCTGTGTCCTGTGCTAGTTAAAAAAAGAAACTGTATTACAGGAGACAGGGCCTTCCATTACGAGATAAACATTTTATATCTGTGCAAACTGTTGAATATTGGAAAAAAAAAAATAATATACAAGAAGGTAAAAAAAAACTAGTTGTTATAAAATATAAGAAATAAAATTAATTAACTAAAAGTGTGTGTAAAGGTGTATTATGTGGGATGTGATGTGTAGATGTATTGTGTGAGTGTATTATGTGGAGTGAGTTTGCGTGTGAATGTAGAGTTTCAATGCAGAACTATATTACTGTTACTAAAAGACTTTCAGTATCGCTATATGTCAGTTTCAGCAACCAGTCACGTAGCAACAACTTGCACTTGGAGAACGAGCCTTCGTATATTTTTAGATTTTTGTTCGCCTTATTGTAAAGACGAGAACCAAGAACATAGAAGTGACGGCTAGCTAAGGGAGTCCTATGACGTACGTTGGGACATACGTGGCTTTTTCTTCGCTTCTCATTCATAAGACCTGGAACATAGGGGAGAGAAGTATGCTGGCGAAGTACAGCCTGGAGAACAAAGAGCAATACATGATACAATAATTTTAATACAAACTGACTAATTTGACTGGAAGAATATCAAACTGACTTAGGTCCGCCTATGAACCATTATGGCATATTAAATTCATAAAATAAAATAAATAAATACTCAATTCAATAATAAATATGTATGACATAACTATTTACTTAATTAATAAATAAGGGAAATAAATGACTTAAAATAAAGAATTTGTATGAATCCATTATATTATAATATAATTATTATTATATATATGAATATAATAAATACAAATTGAAAAATATTATGGATATTGTAAAACATTAATGTATCATTATACCAAAATTAGATGTTACAATAAAAATATATAAAAATCAATGAATGATAATAATAACTCCATATAATAATTTATAAATACTGTTCAAGACTACAAAAGGCCAGTGCAACGATACTGGTGTGTCCGAACTTGTCCAAGGTTCGTGGAGCCTAACGTTGCTCTTCAATAACAAACTACAGGCTCTTCGGCTGACAAAACAATATATAGCCTCTGAGGCTTTATCAATAACTAAGTTAATAACACTTACCTGAGCTGCAGACGCCAAACTTCGACCTTCCTGGGCCACGTCCAAGGTTATGTGTGTATAAGTATGAGTAAGTGAAAAGTGTGATGTAAGTCAAGTGTTCTAGACGTTCACAAGGCGCCGGTCTCCAGATGGCGCGGTCCAGACAGTATCACAGCACAAACTTATTTCCAGCAAATCCGCGTGCCAAGCAGTGGCGACAAACCGGCGGTATGTCCAAAAATATCCCAGGGTTTTCGTCAATTCGGGATTACAATTTCAACCAATAGTTAATCACACCAATTTGTCCTTAATTAACTGAGATTCAACAGGATTTTTCAATTACCAACAATAAATCGATCTCAACAAAGCGGACATTTTTTCAACCGGGACCAAGGTTATCTGTCAAGTAAGTTATGTCAAGATCAAATTTCTTTATGTCAAAAAGGTACGTTCGGAAACGTTCGGTACTAAACAAATACAATATATAGCAAAGACAAAACATTATCAAATTTTAAATAAATATTTCCTGTTGTGGAAAATCAAACAAAGCGCTCTTCCTCTCTCCTACCTACTTTAAATTTTGCTGTGCCCGATAGGGTCCATAATTGTTTCTTATAATTTTATTCCATCTGTATGTGTACTTACATTATGGATTGCAAATAAATACTTGAATACTTGAATACAAAATGGTTATCATTATAGATATCGATAAGTTTTTGACTCGTGACGATTTCAAGTTACTTGCGGCAGCGGAATGGCGGTGCAAAATTATACATTTTCTGTTAACTAAAAACCTAGGTTTACATACCAATTTATTTTTGCTAAGGCACACATCATGCGCAAAAAATATATGATATCTTTATCAATTTTTTTTCTGATGTCGGGTCTGCGGTATTATGTCTATTTCTGACCACTACATCCCTGACAAATATTATTATTTTATTTTTTATTAGATTGCTTTTTTTTATCTAATTTTAATGTTGCATTGAATAGAAGAAACAGTCGATTATGAACTCATTATTGTAATTAAAGACCAGTTTACACCGAGAAGCGTCGCGACCAGCGTTGCTTGAGAAAGCTTCCTCGCGGAATGCATTGCGACACTACAAAGCCTATTCTCTGAAGCCTCTTTGGCAGCACAACACTTCGCTGCACTGAACTCTATCAACTTTACAAAAGGCATGTGTTTCTTTAATAAAATAAAAGAGCAGAGGCGACTACAAATTGCGTCTTGAAGCACCTTGTTGTGTCTCGCTACATCTCATGATTCCGCGAGGGAGGTGCAGCGTGGTGAATCTTAAAGCCACCTCGGCTGCTTTTGTTTTTTCAATCGAACATTCGTGTTTTTGTATAGTGAGTAGAGTCTGTTCTATTACTATTTTTAAATGCTCATCGTGTTGCCTTTTTGTTTGAACATACCCTTTTTCTCGAGAACGTAGAACATAGAACCAAAGCTAAGCTAAATGTACCTACCTACCTTGTAATTTGTATCGTTTGATTTTAATGTATGATGTGACTGAGACTAATTAAAAAAAACCAAACTATAAAGTACTCGTAGACTATAAAGTATGTAATAATGCACAAAATACATGATTGAACCATAACAGATTCTTATGGTCTTCTTCGAGAGAGAAAAGAAGCTTATACTTTATTGCAAGAACTCTGTACAATCTTCCAGTTTTTTTTCATGTTTTAAATCCTGCATTTATATAATGTTCAAATAAGAAGATTTAATTAAAGTTTCAAAGACGCCGACAGGTTCAATACAGTTTCCACATATCACATATCACTCTAGCACAATATATCATTATATTATCTTTTATTTCTATCTCTTCTATCTTCATTGACGTGAACTGTATTTTGTACGGAACCATTTTCTATAATTGGGTCTTCAACTTGGTTTTCACTATAATATCAATATTGTTGTAGAAAAGCGATAGAAGTGCCCTTACAAAACTGAATTATCATTTAAAAGTATTGCTAGCCTACCTTTATACACAGTTGTAATGTTTTAAAAGAGATAAGATCTCCGTTATAGTACTATTGTGTAATAGAGGTACTATAATAGTTTTAAAAAACCGGTCAAGTGCGTGTCGGGCCACGCGCAGTGAAGGGTTCCGTAGTTTTTATAACAGCCAAGTGCGTGTCGTATTCGCTGACTGATCGTTTCGTACCATGCTCTAACTAAAAGCCAAATATGACTACCTAACTAATTTGATTTCCTATATAAATCCTCACCTGATCCGACAATTTTGCACGGAGATTGTATTAATTTTTTTTTGAGATTTGTATAAATAAAACTTGTCATAACCGGTGTTTTGAATTTAAATATATTCTATTATTACTATTTCAATCTCCAAATTCCTACACTCAACGAGACTTGATTATGAATTTCACAATTCAACTATTTCAATTTTATCTCTAGCCTCTACACACAATCTCAAGAACTTATTTTTTTTTCTACACACAATCTCAAAAACCTAATTTTTTTAGGTAGGGCCACTCGTAGTTCAGCACACTTAAGGCAGGTCACTACTTAACCGGGCGATCAACAATAACTCAATTTTTTTTTTATAGGGCCACTCGTAGTTCAGCACACTAAGGCTGGTCACTACTCAACCGGGTGATCCTGTGGTGACCTCTAAACTTAAAGGCCCCCAGCCAGGGCTTAAAAACTAGAATTACATTTTAAACAATCGCACGCTAAGGGCACTCCCAGTGGAGTACGGGCCTCGGCATAGCGGGGTCGTTGGTGGAGGGCAGCAAAGGGACAGGCTGGGTCCATATTATTTAAGGGGTTTTTTATCGCTACTGGCTCAGCATCGCGGGCTGGCTCGTTTGGCAAAGGTCGGGGAGAGTTTCCGTTACAAGTACGCGGACGTCGCGATGGGCCTCGTCGGCGAGGCCGGAATACGGAACGCGTTTTATTTCTGTATTTTTTAAGAGTGCTAGTTTCCCTACTGCTCTCTTGTCGGATGGTGGTGAGGTCGTCGGGCTCGTCTAGGACGTTACGCGGGCGACGAACCCGAGAAATATTGGAGGGTCTGTATCGGGCGGCCGATACAATCAGGGGGTTTGTGTGGTTTTCAGCAGAGATGAAGTAACGCACTGAATGGCGTTTCAGCACTTGCTTTATGGTCGGGGCAAAAATTCAACAATTATCATAACTACCTACTTATAATTTTGGCGGTAACGAAACCATTGTGAGATATAATTCGACGACAACGCCATCTAGTTAGAAAAGAAGTACTAATTGTTACACAAAACTGAAAAATGAGACTGGTTTGACACAATCCTCAACTAATTTAATTACTTAAACACAACTTACTATAATTTTACTGGACAGAAACTGTTTTTTAACCGACTTCTAAAGAAGGAGTAGGTTATCAATTCGTCACGTATATATAATACTAGCTTCCGCCCGCGACTTCGTCCGCGTCGAAAAAAAATCCCCCGATTTTGAAACATTCTTCATTAGTGCTCCGCTCCTATTGGTCTTAGCGTGATGATATATAGCCTATAGCCTTCCTCGATAAATGGGCTATCTAACACTGAAAGAATTTTTCAAATCAGAACCGTAGTTCCTGAGATTAGCGCGTTCAAGCAAACAAACAAACAAACAAACAAACAAACTCTTCAGCTTTATAATATTAATATAGATATATTTTTTTATGTATGTGCGCCGATTACTCGGTCAATTTTGGATCGATTTAGAATTTTTTTTTTCGTTTGTAATGGTATGCTCTCGAGGTAGTGCCATTGTCACCAAATTAGAATTTGATGAAGGGATCTCATGGAAATCGAAGGAAATCCTCAAATTTTAAAGGCAATCGTATAGCGATTTTGGTGTTTTTTATAGTAACTTGTGCATTTGCTCTCAGAAAGCACCATTTGTTGAAGCGGAACTGATGAAGAAGATCACAGATGGCCACCAGAACTACTCAATAATAAGTATTTCACGAGTTGCGGTTCGATTACTTTAAAATGGTTGCTAAGCAATTTATGGTCGTCACAATGTGAATGGTGAAATGGAGCTGATGGTGAAATACCAGGAGAAATCCTCAACAATTAACGCCCCTGCATCGGGAAAAGCAATATTTTGTAAAAGGTGATGAGCAAGTTGACATTAGGCTATTGTAACTTAGATAAATTATAAACAGACCCAATAAAAAGCGAGACATAAAAACTTTTTAACAAGAAAAAACCGACTTCCAAAAAAACAATAGATACAATGTGAAAAATAACTTTAATTTTGAAAGTCGGTGGCAAAGAACTAAAATCCAGATCCAAAGACACCATCTTCTGAAATTAAAGTTATTTTCGTCGGTATTTATTTGTTAAAAAGTTTATTTTTTATAAAACTTATTTAAATATGAAACTAGCGCGATACAACTGACGCTTAACGCCATCTATCGACATTTCTATGGAGTTGTTCGAAATTTTCGAGTCAAATACAATTGGTCGACTATTACTCGTAAACTTGTAAAGCCCACTCATGTGTGATAGTTTTCCTTTAAACTTCGTTATATATAGGTACTACTGTCATGACATTTGAATTTCTAACTACAACCGTTTAGTTGATAGAGGGGGGGGGACACTTGACTCTAACGATAATTGGTACTTTAAAGCTTGATAAGTCACGAGCGGTATACTTAATCAGAAAACGGTCTTCCTAAACCCCTAATATTTTTGAAAGACCTATCCAACGATCTCACACACTATGGGAAGGCCGAAAAAAAAAATTATCATATCACTTTACATGTAGGGGAGGTACTCTAAATAATTGTTTAATTCAAAATTTTATTTTACCACTTTTTCGGCGTCATTAACGTGTATACTCATGCCAAATTACAAATTTCTAGTACCAATAGTTTTTGAGCTAAACCGCGGACAGACGGACAGGCAGACGGACATGGCGAAACTATAAGGGTTCCTTGTTGACTACGGAACCCTAAAAAACGATCCTCTTCTAAAAGTGTCTTTGTGGTTAGTTTATCACTACAACTATAACGAGCTTTAACAACCCTTTATATAACAATTAAGCTACATAAATATAATTTGAAACTCAGCTATATCACCAAATTACTCTGTTGTAGACGTTTTCTACCCACTATAGTACTATATATTGTAACGACGATTTAAAAACCCTCAATAGCACAATTTAGTCCTATTCTTGAGTTGTCATCTCTACTATAACGAAAGACCCATTATAGTTAATTTCCAACCTTTATTGCCCAAGCCAGGTGCATTAGGGCGACAGTAAACACTCTTACAAGATTCTATCGTTGTATACTAGTCACAATGGAGGTTGCTATAACCCCTGACTATAACAGCTATATAAAGTCTTGAAGTAAACTTTTACATCAATTCTTAATAGGTCGTTTTTGCTGTATAAACTTATAGAGTCAACAATACAACAATCAGTCACCACCAAAACCATTATACACCCAGCTTTTTTGAGATATAAGGTTTGGTTATAGGGCAAAATTGTTGGTTGGGCTGTGTTTTTGCAATGTAAGTTTTCTCATCTTAATAATAATAAGTTACACAAACAAAACGACAGTCTGTACTAACTGCAAGACGCAAGAGTCTCGCAGGCTTAGTCTTGTTCTTGATTAAATCTTGCAGGGTAAGTCTTGGATTTGGTCTTGCAAAAATGCAAGAACAAGGCCAATACTGCAAGACCAAGACTGATTTTGAGCAACACTATTCGCTATGCTGAGAGGCCGTGGTGACTGAGGCTGTTGACAACTTCGCCGCAGTGGCAGCGATGAGCAGAACAACAGGGAGCACCTAATCGAAGGGTAGCAGCTAAGTGGAAAGTAGTGTCATCGAACAAGGTGCCTATGTTCGACGACGGCAGTGCATGACATGCCAAAGACCCGATTCCCATTCACCCACAGCCAGCAGGCACGCACGCTCTGCAGCAGTAGCAGATATAGCAATACCTAAGGTCACACTGAACTGCTCTACAGAGCTGCTCACAATATCTAATTAGAAACGTATTATAACTTCTATGTTAAACCCCATTATTTTTCTTCCGCTTTTGGCTGTAGGGCAATCCAAACATTGCTAGATCAACCAACTAGAGCAAATGCCTGTTTTAAATGGGCTCTAAAGTAACTACTAAGTAATATATTAAAACAAATCTAGAAACTCCAAAATATTTGGTATTACCGCCAGAAATTGTAATCATCGGATCTTCTTACCGCATGGTCTGGCCAAGCAAACGATATGTGCCTAACTACTATCAGACCTTTTGAAATGAAAACTCGTTCTTGTTCGAAGCTCGTTCTTCAATTATGAGAATGGGGCTGGTGCTCTAGGCTATCCTGCCCCATTATTTTCGTCCTCCTACCCTAAGTGTCTCCTGACAACGAAAATCTAGGTTGATTCTCCCATTCACAACTTCATAGTCGAAGGGCTGGCCAGATGGGTTGCTTCCAAGGGCGCCAGCGCACCTTCAGAGGGCGCTCTTTGCAGGCCTACAACATGAAGGCCTCTGTGGCACAGACTTAGGAATACAATTAAAAAATCATGTTTACACAAATGTATACTTAATATTATAAAGCGTAAAGTTTTTTGTTTGAACGCGCCAATTTTCGAAAATACTGGATGGATTTGGATTGAAAGAAGAACGGCAGATTTTGTACCGCCCACTTTAGTTGGAGTTTCGTTATAAGACATTGAGAATTTATAAAGGACCTCAAAGTATTTCTTTTTACGTAATTATTATATGTTTAGAAGTCTGAAAACATTAAAAAAAGTGATTTAAAAAATGATAACATTAAATAACTAAACGTTAATTTATTGACAAAAAACACAATACAGATTTTCAAGTCTGATTTTAAAATAAAACCATTTAACTTGATCAGAAATCGACTTTCACGATTTATTATACTCATTTATTATTATAATATATATTAATGCATTATGTTTCTACTATATTGTAAGTGTTGTACTATATTGTAAGATGACAGTTGACTGTCAATGTGGTTGTTTACAAACTAAAACGTTACCTACTTAGTCATCATTATTCCTTTTATTTTTTATTGCTCATATTAGTTGATCTTGTCGATGTTACGAACAGCCAAGATGTTCACAGAGTTTTATAGACTCAGTTCAACTCAGCGTAACAACGTAATCAAAAAGACTTAAAAATGCACAAACGAATTCGTACACCGCAATTCAAAAACAGCAAAGACGCCATTGACAATGTCAATATCATCCTCTGTCACTTGTCAATAATGTCAATTTATTTTATTTGATGAGAACGTTAATGCGCTTGCTCTGACGGAGGTGCTGCTTAAAGTTACTACCACTAATAGTGATACAGGTCCGGCAACATTGCACAAGATTAGCACACACACAATATTCGATCCAGCGATCAGCGGTAAATATTAAGTTGTTGTAGTTAAGTTAAATTAATATTTTTTCAACTTAATATTAAATTATGAAGTGATTTTTTAACAGGATTTTTTGTATCGATTCATTTATGCAGTTTTAAAGCGTAGGTAAAACTATCTCGTATTTTTTTTCGTTAAAGTAAGTATTGTTGTTTCACAGTTTTTATTGGATTTTATTACAAAATGTTTTTATTTTTTAACCGACTTCTAAAAAAGGAGGAGGTTCTCAATTCGGATGTTTGTATTTTTTTTTTTTTTTTATGTTTGTCCACGCATAACTCCGTCGCTTGCCAACCGATTTGAAAAATTCTTTTTTTGTTGGAAAGGGTATACTTCCCAAATGGTCCCATGAAAATTTTATCGAAATCGGACGAGCCGTTTCTGAAAAATCAAAAAAAGTCGAAAAAAATAATTTACCTTGATGATCTTTTCGTTTACTCTGCATTGCGTTTTTTGTTCGCGCATAACTCCGTCATTTACGAATCGATTTGGAAAATTCACTGACCCACTAAAAAGCGCGAAAATAAAAACTTTTTTGCAAAAAATAAAACCGACTTCCATATCAAAACACTACAAAGCCAAAAATAATTTTAATTTCGGAAGGCGGTGTGAAAAAAAAAAGAAAATACAAAACCAATAACACCGACTACCGAAATTAAAATTATTTTTGGCTTTGTAGTGTTTTGATATGGAAGTCGGTTTTATTTTTTGCAAAAAAGTTTTTTTGTCGTGTCGTATTATCGTGATTACAGCGGTGTGCACAGGATTATGACACTGGGAATGCGGCTAGGATTGCCAACATTTTTTTGACGAAAAAAACGTATAAAATTGTTTGAATAGGAAAAAAAGTATTTAAAGAAAAAAAAGTATTTTTAAAATTTTATGGTTTTATTGCTTAAAAACATATTTTTGTGTGCTTTTAGCACAAGCTAAGTAACAAATTTTTACCATTTTTAAATGTTTCAAAGCTTGTTTGACAAGAAATATTTAAAAACTTGAGAGGTGTCAAGGGACACCCGGATGGAACGAAGTTCCTTTCGATTAATTAGTGAAGGAATTGTAAAAAAAACATGTGTACAATTCACACGTGGTAGAAGTGAAACCTTCAAAAATTTACGAAATTTCAAAGGTATACCGTTGCCCTCTCTCTCTCTCTTTACCTCAACTCCCCACGAGACGCCCCTCAACTCATGCCTCAACTCATCCCGCAACTCGACCCGCAACTCGACCCGCAACTCGACCCGCAACTCGAACCGCAACTCGACCCGCAACTCCCCCCTCAACTCCCCTAAAGAAGTTTTCACTTCAAAAGTTCAAGACGAATTGAGAACCTCCTTTCTTTTGAAGTCGGTAAAAAAGTGTCGTTACAACTTTTCGTATGAATTTTTAATAATTAATATTATTAATTAATTATTAATTTTTAATTTTATAAAATTGAATAATGTTTAACATCCATGTTCGTTACTTTCATATATACTTTTTGTTGACATATTTTTACGTTCATAATACCGAAATATTAACCATAATGATTTATAAAATAATAGTGCCCTTTAAAATATTTTTGTGTGACAATGGCGGATTGGCGGTGGCTAGCGGCTTCTACAAAGGCATAGATAATACGAATAGAAAAATAAAACGTTTCTTCCGTCGAAATAGGAGTTCATTTTTAGCTGCGAGGTGCCCTTTTCTATGAAAATATGGGACCGAAATAAGACCTTATTTTTAAAAATTTAACCGTGTAATTCGATTGTGCATCGGATTCTCAGAATAATTTTAGCAAACTGCGTACTTACATAGTTTTCAACGATTATGGTTAAGTATTATATATAGACCTAATTCGCTTTTCGTATTAGTTTAGCGAGGTGCCCTTTTCTATGAAAATATGGGACCGAAATAAGACCTTATTTTTATAAAATTAACCATGTAATTCGATTGTGCATGGGATTCTCAGAATAATTTTAGCAAACTGCGTACTTACCTAGTTTTCAACGATTATGGTTAAGTATTATATATAGACCTAATTCGCTTTTCGTATTAGTTTATGTTATATACAAAATTAGTAGGTATACGGTACAGACCCTCTGTACCTTATACCTACTAATTTTGTGTATACCTACTTTAAAAGTTATTGCAATTATATAAGTATGGTATCAACTAAGTTTTGAAAGATAGTGCATTTTTAGGGTTCCGTAGCCGAATGGCGAAAACGGAACCCTTATAGTTTCGTCATGTCTGTCCGTCTGTCTGTCTGTCCGTCCGTATGTCACAGCCATTTTATTCCGAAACTCTTAGGACTATACAATGCGGCCGTTCTAACTTGGCGAGTGTGAAGTTAGGCTCTGCGAACTTTAACGCTTGTGCACTCGTACAAAAATAAAGGTTATAAAAAAATAAATGCAATTAGCAGTTCTTATTACTGTTAACAACTGTTATTGGCATTTATTTTTTTAAAACCTTTATTTTTGTACGAGTGCACAAGCGCTAAAGTTCGCAGAGCCTAACTTCACACTCGCCAAGTTAGAACGGCCGTACTGTACATGTAAAACTTGGTAGGTAGATGTATTCTGTGAAACGCTTTCCGAATTTAAGAAAAAAATTAAATAAATTAAATTTTTATTTTTTTTTATTTATTTAGTTAATTTATTTATATACAGAGGTATCACTTAAATCTAAACTCGCCAAACTTTTACGTTTGATGGCGAGAGGCGCTCTTTATACGTTAACATTAACCATTCCAATTTCTTCTACACAATATGTTGCAATACAATCCTATATCTATAATCTATAATCTCACAGTAACAATGTGTTAATTACCTAAATATATGATTAGCATTCCAATATATTTTTTAGTTTTTTCTTTAGTGTTCCTTTACTTAATTTTATTTTTTCTCTTAATAACTCTATTTTGTTAAATACTTGAGGTACCAAATACTTAGATGTCCTCTTTCCGTAATAATTAGTTATCTTGGGTTGAACCAGTTTATTTTCTCGAACCCTACGTGTATTGTACTTATTTTTAACATTAACTTTGTGTTCATCGTTATAATAATATTTCAGTCCTACCAAATAATCTACTTTTTTATCTATTGGTACAATTTTACAAATAGGAAATAACTTATTATATTCTTTGTTACACTTATCTTTAACATTTTTACTAATGAGGTACTTTAGCAGTCATATTTGTATGTCTTTAATGTCATTTAAATATGTTCTAAAGGTTCGCCCGTACACAAGGAGTCCATAACTCATTAGCGAGTCGGCAAGTGCGAAGTAAACTATTCTTAATGTTTGTTTATTTAGTACATTTTTTAATTGATAAAACTTACTTAATACTGTTCTTAGCCTATTACAAATATCATTTACATGTATTTTCCAATTAAAGTTCTTGTCTATTGTTAGACCTAAATATTTAAATTTTTCTACAAACTCCAATTTTGTGCAGCTACAATTACATTTATTTTGATGTAAACATTCGTATGTATGCCCTATCACTGTGAGATCTTCCTTATTTATAGATTTGGCCTTTTGGTTATATGGCGAGTGTATATGCATACATTTTGTTTTTGCAAGATTTAATATAATGCCATTGTCATGTGCCCATCTGCTAATATTTTCAAAATCAAATTATATACACTTTTGTATCTCGGCTATGTCCTTGGATGCATAAACCAGACACATATCGTCAGCGTACATGAACACCTTACACTTATGTACGACGTTTGACACACTGTTCACATGCATTGTATATCCCACAGGACCGTAGACCGAGCCAGTAGGCACACCTAGATCTACATCTGCCTCTTTCCCAACTACGCGGGAGATACTTGTGCTTATTTTCCTGTGGGTGAGGTAGTTTTCAAACCATTTCTTTGTGGGACCGCGTATCCCGCACTCATCCATTGCCTTTAATAAGATTTCGTGGTCCAGAGTGTCAAACGCCTTTTTATAATCAATGAAAAGTGCTATAATTTGGTTGCCAGAATCTAAGCATTCATTAATAAAATCTGAAAAACCTAACAATGCAGAGACAGTGTTGCGCCCCCTACGGAAACCGTGCTGAGAGTTACATAATATATTGTTTTGTTCTAAGAACGCACTCATCTGTCCCACAATAACTTTTTCGGTTATTTTGTCTATAACGGATAGTATTGCGATAGGCCTATAATTAACATATTCTAAATGACTTCCCGATTTATATATAGGACGTATAATTGCATTTTTTAGCTGGTCAGGATAAATACCCTTAGATAAGGACATATTTATGAATGCAGCTAGAACAGGACTTATTTGCTTACGTATATATAAAAGGTCTTGCGCCCGTATTCCATCTAAGCCGGGTGCTTTCTCACATGATAACGTACTTATGACCTTTTCAACATCTGACGCAGTCACCTTAATATATCTATAGCTTACCTCGCTTGGTTTTACATATTCACTTCTATCTAAAAACTTTGAGTTACATACATGTTTAATTCCCTTTATTTCCTCCGTAAATGTTTTAGAAAAGTTGGTACAAATCTGTTCTATGCTATCTGTTTTTCCTAAATACCTTAATATCACATCATCCAAGCTTGTTTTGTTTCGGCCTAACCATGAGTTTATATTTGTCCATATTTTCCTAAAGTCACCATTACATTTTACAATTTGTTCCTGCCTATATTTATTCTTCGCCATATATGTTAATTTATTTACTTTATTTCTATATTTTGTATAGTCTAATCGCTTGTTCATATTCTTTGGATCCGCTTTCCAAACTCTAAATAAATAATCCCTTCGCAATAGCATTTTATATAAATATGTATCTATCCATGGCTGTCTTATTGATTTATTGCGATCTATTTTAATTATAATTGTACTTTCTTTGTAAATGCGATCAAATACACTACACAGCGTCTCATACAATAATAAAGGACACGTTATTGTACTTAACTGGGTCCAGTCATATTGATTCAGCTTTTGTTGAGCAGTTTTGTCACTTATCACTTCGCGCGTACTATTGTTATTATCACTGACACATTGATTGCCACTTGCATTCACATAAACATTTAAATTCAACAATAATCCGATTCCATGGTGATGTGAAATTAAGGGGGCTCCCCATACATGGAACTAAAACTGAAATATTTTTTTTCATGAAACCTATGCGTGTGTGGTATTTATAGACAGGTCTTTAAAAATGACATTGAGGTTTCTAAGACCACTTTCTCATAAAGTTAATCGTTTAAAAGATATACGATTCCAAAGTGGTAAAATGTGCCCCCCCCCCCTCTAACTTCTATAATAATGGAGTGAAAAATCTACAAAAAATATATCTATAGATCTTAATGTAATCTTTCAACCAAGACTCGGTTTGAACGAGATCGAGTCAGCAGTTTTTGAGGTACAGCATATTTCCTAAAACCGCAAATATAACTTTGTATTTCATAGAAACACTATGAAAAACAAAGTTATTGGGCGTAGTTGTAAAAAAATGTAAATGAGCTAGTTTTAAGAAATTTGTAAGATATTTATTGTCACATTAATATACATATTATATTATATTATTATAGTTACTGCGGAACCCTTTATGGGTGAGTCTGACTCGCACTTGGCCATTTTTTTTCATTACCTAACAAGTACATAAAATATTAAGTAGGTACTTACAGTTTTATTCTTTGGAATTTCCTCTTGTATGCTATTTTCAAATTACGCTTCTTGCGTCTTTTTTTGTCACCCATTTTAATATTATAATAAGAATTTACGACAAGTAGTAATTATTATTTACAACGTTATACCTAATTACACACTAAAATAACTTAATATTTACACACACTATACATAAAACAAAGAAAAATCTAATTGGTTGGGCTATCGACAATAATTTTGTTTGCGGAGAAAAGTGTCACAGGTCCGTCCAGCACTGCGTCTCGTCCCGCACTGATTTACTGGGCGCCCGGAGGGGTGGATACAGGGTTGGATTTATGTATGTTGAAAAAGATAGTACAAACAAATGAAAAGGATAGTATTTATAAAAAAATATAGTACACTTTCATTATTTTTAATTTAACATATAACAGTCATTAAAATCAACACCCGTTAAAGCAAAATTTACTCCTCTTCTAAGTTTATCAGTTCTTGAATATTACTATTAGTTCAATCTTCATCCTTGGCATTTAATCTCATCAACATATCTTCAGTAGGAATAAAATCAGTAAAATTCCCACTTTTGCTACCGCTTATGATACCGATCATAAGCGGTAGCAAAAGTGGGAATTTTACTGATTTTATTCCTACTGAAGATATGTTGATGAGATTAAACATATCTTCAGTAGGAATAAGATCAGTAAAATTCCCACTTTTGCTACCGCTTATGATCGGTATCATAAGCGGTAGCAAAAGTGGGAATTTTACTGATTTTATTCCTACTGAAGATATGTATGACGGTTCACAAGACAATAAAATGACATTTTAAATACAAATTATTACAATACAAAATCCAACCCTGGGAAAGAGAGAAGTGTACTTCGGAAGATAATCGGGGAATCCCTGGCCATCACACAGAAAACCTTGAAAGATCGGAATTCGGTAGGAATATTCATGATTATGACGTAAAACTAAGCATTCGGGAGCAAACTTTAAATTATAGTATGTTAGCGTACTATCCTTAGATGTGGATAGTATATAGTACAAAGGGCGAAATTATAGTATAAATACTATAATTATAGTACAAAATCCAACCCTGGGTGGATACGCGATTTGCGAGTAGCGATTACGTAAAAAAATCCTTATAAATAATTAAGAAAGTTATTGGCAAAAATAAGCACATGGTCCCATCGGCATTACTTAATATAATATATTGGTGGCAATTAAAAGATCCTGTGATTGATAGTTTAGGAGAAAAATGGTAGTAAGTCACAAAAACAGAGGCCACTTTACGTATTTATTTATGATATTTCAAATATATTTTTATTTTTTCTGAAGCCACGAGGACACGCTTTACATTGTGTAGATTAATATATATTATTTTGAAAAAAAATCTTGTAAGTGTTACGGAAAAAAAGGTTCTAATGAAGCCTGATTCACGAATATCCACACCCCTTAAAAAGTGTCGTTACAACTTTTCGTATGAATTTTTTCCGGCTAGCCCCCTTTCGTAACGCGCGATAAGGAACTTCGTTCCAAAAACAAATAAACAATTCTTTTCTAATTAAATTTATTGACACTCTATTTCTATCTTCTCGCCATTTCAGATTCATTACTGAAAAAACCCTCTCAGTGAAAGCTTATATTATTGTAAGACTGGTCATTTTAGCTTTTTTAGGAGTCACTGGAGTATCACTATCAGAATTACTCGTGATTTTAAGCATTAATTTTCACTTTAAAATAGATTCTTTAATTATAAACCAAAACAACGGACAATTTTCATACAATTTCGTCGATACGTCGATAGTGAAATCTGTGATAATGTGACCTGTCACTGTCACATTAACATCTGACATCTAACATTTCGTTCAGTAATTATAAATCGTTTCCAGTATCTGTTTTAACTTATATGTACCGTTAAATAGTTAAGTACTTACCCATAAATCTCATAAAGAATGTTTTGTTCTATGTATCGCAGTAAAGGTTGGAAATAAAGTATTTTCACATACTTTATTTGTATGTAAAAGTATAAAGTATAATTACCAAAAATAAAGTAGGATACGTTATTATAAAGTATAGTTGAAACATATTAACAATTACTAATTGTTAATAAGTTTCAGGAGCCCATAAAAATTTGTACAATAATAAATAGAAGAATCGATAACTTTCTGATTTAGTCAATCACTAGCGTATATGTAAAGTAAATTGATTTTGTACAACACAACGATAGCGACCGATGTTTTTGTGTGGGTAAGTTGTACGGTGTATGGTAAATACACGCTGTGTTTGATGGAATAAGGTTTGCAATTGGTTGTGTACTACGTTCTGATTTAAGACGCAATATAATCCCGTTGACCTTGCTCAAACGGGCGCGATCACAGAGAATGCCCCGCGCACCCCCTCATTTGAGGGGGTGAAGCAGATGAAGTGGGACACGAGTAGTCCCGCCTACTGCGGGGTGCACCGCGCGAATTTCGTCGATGCGTGTTTTTCATTACATTTAACATCGTAATTTCGCAGCTAGTTGACAGAGCTCGAGCGGTCCAGTGTGTCACCGTTCGGGTTTCGCGCTTCGTTTCCGCGGCGATCACCAAGATCGAATCTCATTCGCGGTATAGCTTTTTGTTGTCTTATTTATTAAATATTATGTATTTATAGATATTTACATATTTTCGTGTTGTTATTATTTTAAAATATGTGCATAGTTTTGTTCTCTTATTTTTTATTTAATTCATTAGGTTATCAAAAAAATTTTAGCAAAAAAATAGAACCGACTTCCATATAAAACACTACAAAGGCAAAAATAACTTTAATTTCGGTAGTCGGTGTCATTTGTTTTGTAGTTTCTTTTATATTTTTGACACCGCCTTCCGAAATTAAAGTTATTTTTGCCTTTGTAGTGTTTTTATATGGAAGTCGGTTCTATTTTTTTGCTAAAAATTTTGTTCACTCTTTTTAGTGGGACTGTTTGTAATTTATCTAGTTACAAAAGCAAAAATGTCAACTACTTATCACCTTTTACAAAATATTGCTTTTCCTGGTGCAGAGCTGTTAATTTTTGAGGAGTTCTCCTGGTACATCACCATCAGCTCTACATCACCATATGCATTGTGATGAGCATAAAGTGCTTAACATCCGTACTCAAGTAATCGAATCGCAATCCACGAAATACTTATCATTGAGTAGTTTCAGTGGCCATCTGTGGTCTTCATCATCAGTTCAACTACCCCAAATGGTAATTTTCAAAAGCAACTGCTCAAGGTACTATAAGAAATACCCAAAACGCTATAGGTGTGCCTATAATATTTGAAGAGTTCTTTCGATTTCTCCAGGATCCCAACATCAGATCATGATTTCGTAACAATGGGACCAACTAGAACGTATACCCTTTCAAACGCAAATAGAATTTTTCAAACCGGTCCAGCCGTCTCCGAGTTATGAGGTAACATACATAAAAAAAAAGTTCAAGACGAATTGAGAACCTCCTCCTTTTTTTTTTGAAGTCGGTTAAAAACAATAATTTTTATTCCTATAGATATTTTATTTCAGAATCAAGAATAATATAATGAAAAAAAAAACATCCAAAAAGTTTGATGGTGGATTCTGAAGAAAAATAATATACAGGGTGTTACAAAAGAGTTTAAGTAATACCAAAGGAGGTTATTGTACTCATAATTATGAACAAGTTTTACTATGGCACCAGCTCTGAAATCGCAATAAAAACAGCTGTTTCAATTATTTTTTTCCAAGTGAATAAACTTTTTGTATAAAATAGCAGTTTATTTTCGTCATTTTTATTTTCGCAATATACGGTTTATAAGAATACAGCGTGTGAAGTAAACATACCTACGGATGCGAGGAGAGACGAATGAAAGGGTGGGATACGGACTGGGTGGATGGATGGACAGGTGAACGAACAGGAAGGATACATAAAAATTAAACAAGCTAATTATTATAATTTTATTTTGTGATTTTTTGACGTATTTACGCATACGGAGCGCAATGTTAATACACAAATTTTGGAAAAAAATTACTCAAGTCACAAATCTTCAAAATTTAGTTTTCTACTACAACAAGTTTTGTTTTTAGGCATCCAAAACAAATACTGCCTTGTATGTGCTCGTGCAGAGAAAGAACAAACTGCTGCACCGGAACAGTTTGCTTTCATTCCATTTCGCTTTTGTCTTTTTTGTCACTTTTATCTCTATCTGTATTTTCATCTCAGAGAACTTAGCTGAAAGTCACTTGGAACATCATTTTGCTCCAAATCTCCCGTTTTTTTGCAGAAATGTGTTTTGCATTCAAGGTGGTTTCCAAAAGCGTGATGATGTGCTTGTAAAATGTCCTCAAATAATTTTTGCTCTTCTGGGCAGGGATTATTTTTATTTTTTTGTATTGCTTTGGTTATGCAGGATCTCATGCTCAAAACTCGCGATATGGTCAATAATTTTCTGTGACTTTTTAAATATTTGGTTTCAGTTTGCAATGTCATCATTTTGTTACAAAAATTCCTCAGTAAATGAATTCTGCATTCTACTTTTTCGACGGTAATATCAAGGCAAGGTCTTGCCTGCAAAATTTTGGAATAAGTACTTGAGTCACCATCAGATATTAGTCGTCCGTAAATCAAACCGTGGGTAGCTAATGACTGCTTAAAACCTTCCACTATAATTTCGCTCTCCATTCCTGTGGACGGACCGGAATAGTTTTTCGAACATAAATGTTCAGGCACTGTTGTTTTTTTCTTTTCGGCACGATCGCAATGGTAGCAATATTTATTTCGGACTCCCCAATATAAAAGTTTGCCTGTTTTTCTACCTATGATTGCAGCAGCGCCGGATAAAGCTGAATAATTTTTTTTGTACGACCTTTTACCGTGCACACCATCTGCTATCACATCTATGATAGGCGTACCATTCATTGTGACCCTGCCTTCTGCTATAGCCATAATTTTCTCTTCCTCAGCTGCTTGATCCATGGACTGTTGTGCCAGTTGCTGCCAGTTTTCCGACAGTAATTTGTGGTTCTTTTGGTATATTTTTTGGGAAATCATTGGCAAATTCATGGCTGATGAAAATTCTTGTAGCTGAGAATGACCACAACCAATAGAAATTGCACCAGCTACAGCACATGTATTTATTGATAAACAATTATCATTGTCGTTAATGATAACAAATTGTTGTTTACACATTTTACATAAAAAAGTAAATTTGGAAGATAAGCCGTGAAGCTTTTCACCAACTAACTCAAGAGAAGATAGCCCGCAGTCTAATAGTCCGTGATTTGAGATCTCACACAACTTTAAAAAAAATAGGAAACATTAATAATCCTGCGTCCAATTTGTATGTTCTTTTTAGGAGTATAGTTTTCCGTCTGTAAAACTAAATGAATAAATTTTTTTTATACCATAAAACATTGTTTTAACTTAAAATAATTTTAAATAAGTATGTTTTCACGGAATAACTTACTTCTGCACTATAATTTAACCCATCAGTTTCTTGGTTTTCAGGTTGGACATCACAATGACTTTCTTCAGTAGCACTAGCCAACTAAAATTGAATTAAACCATTTTTATTTATAAAACTAATTCTACACAACTCGCAAAATTATGTTACTGTAACGTGCGGTTGAAGTTTTGAATATTACCTGTGTATTAAAGGTTTCTTCTAGTACTTGCTCAGATGAATATGTACTTTTATCAATAACTTCACGACCGTGATCATTCTGTGATGCCACAGTTTCCAATCTAAAAATACAAAAAGTTTGTGGTAATGAAATTCATTACAAATTAAAGCGGGACATTATTTATCATGTTTGTTATTTGTTTCGAGTTTCGATTGTGAAACAACTGAAAAAAATTGGCCAAGTGCAAGTCAGACTCACCCATGAAGGGTTCCGTAGTAACTATAATAATATAATATAACATGTATATTAATTTGACAAAAAAAGACCTTACAAATTTCTTAAAACTAGCTTATTTACACTTTTACAACTACGCCAAATAACTTTGTTTTTCATAGTGTTTGTATGAATTACAAAGTTATATTTGCGGTTTTAGAAAATATGCTGTAATACAAAAACTGCTAACCCGATCTCGTTCAAACCGATTTTGGTTGAAAGTGTATATCTACAGACATATATTTTTTTAGATTTTTCACTCCATTATTATAGAAGTTAGAGGGGGGGGGGGGGGAGAGACACATTTTACCACTTTGGAAACGATTTACTTTATGAAAAAGTGGTTTTAGAAACTTCAATCTCATTTTTTAAAGACCTGTCTATAGATATCACACACGCATAGGTTTCATGTAAAGAAATATTTTCAGTTTTTTGTTCCATATATGGGGAGCCTTCCATGTATGGGGAGGTTCCATGTATTTTAATTTTTTTTAATTTTTTTTTCTCACAGTCGGAAAGCGGTTTATCGGAAGACGGACGGACGGACGGACGGACGGACGGACGGACAGACAGAAACAGACAGACATGATGAAACTATAAACAACAAATACAGGGTGGCAGGGACATCTACGCGCAACCGCTTACCATGGATTCAGTACATGATTCTGGACCCCCCTGCGTTGATAGTTTTCGTCGGCTTTTTCTTAATTTCATAAAATTACGAAAAAATCCGACGCAATAACAAAACAGTAAATTCACTTATTTCAAACAGTAATGTAAACAAAACTCGAAAAGGCTACCTGATTAGTTATGTTGATCTCGCAAATTAACCCTAGCAAAACAGCTGATCAGGTAGTTCTTTCGAATTTTATTTACATTGCTGTTTCAAGTGAAACAAGTGAATTTTATATTTTAATTAACAATGATTTTATACAGTTTTCAGTAAAAAAATACTGAAAAATCCTGAAAAATTAAAAAAACGACGAAAAATTCCAACGCAGGGGGTCCAGAATCATGTACCGAATCCCTGGTAAGCGTTTGTGCGTCGATGTCCCTGCCACCCTGTATATTACTTGTGCCAAAATATAGTAGTAAATATCCCGTTTTAAGACAGATTTAGTGACCATGTCGATTTTAAAACTGCGTGAAAATGTCAATTCTAAATTTTCTAGTTCTGTGGTTCAGAAGTTGGTACATTTTAGATTTCATTTTTTAGGGTTCCGTAGCTGAATGGCAAAAAAACGGAACCCTTATAGTTTCGATATGTCTGTCCGTCTGTCTGTCTGTCCGTCCGTCCGTATGTCACAGCCATTTTATTCCGAAACTATTAAGACTATACATGTGAAACTTAGTAGGTAGATGTATTCTGTAAACCGCTTTCCGATTTTAAGAAAAAAATAAAATAAAAAATATTTAAAATAAAGGGGGGTCCCCCCATACATGGAACTAGAAATGAAAATATTTTTTTTCATGAAACCTATGTGTGTATGGTATCTATGGACAGGTCTATAAAAATTATATGAGGGTTTCTAAGACCGCTTTTTCATAAAGTCAATCGTTTAAAAAATAAGCTTCCAAAGTGGTAAAATGTGTGTCCCCCCCTCTAACTTCTATAATAATGGAGTGAAAAATTAAAAAAAAAATATGTCTGTAGATCTTAATGTAAACTTTCAACCAAAATTGGTTTGAATGAAATCGGTTCAGCAGTTTTTGAGATACAGCATATTTTCTAAAACCGCAAATATAACTTTGTAATTTATACAAACACTATGAAAAACAAAGTTATTTAGCGTAGTTGTAAAAATGTAAATAAGCTAGTTTTAAGAAATTTTTAAGATTTTTTTTATTCGTCAAATAAATATACATATTATATTATATTATTATAGTTACTACGGAACCCTTCATGGGTGAGTCTGACTCGCACTTGGCCAATTTTTTGTATTCATTTCGTAAAATTGTTGAGCTACAAATAAAAGATTAGGCAACTAACATTCATAGTTAAGTACATACCTATTCTCTTACTTAGTGTATGACAATAAGCAACATCTGAAATTTCAGATCAATCAGATATTTTGTCATGCACATTACTGCCCATATCAATAAACCGCGGTCTTGAAACAAAATGTTTCTTATTTTTTTTTATAATGTGTCGATACTTACTCATTGAAAATAACTTCGGCGTTGACATTTTCGACTTTCTTTCTCCTATAAAAAAATGAAAACGTTTCTTTTTTTATTCAAAAAATATTTACAAAAATATCTAAATACAATATAAAAGTACTTTCAATATAATAGAAGTGACAAAAAGACAAAATAAGACCCTAGGTTTATAGTATTTGTTATTACAAATACCAAATAACTTACGTTTTCTTTGTAATCATAATCCATAATTCATCCATCAAAACAAATATTTTCTTGTCATGACATTTTTTACGTCAAGGCTGACAAACTGTAATTTTTCCTTCTTGTAGTCACTTAATGGCTAATAGACTAAAAAGGTTGTTCATACTTTTATTATATAATTGTTATTCACTTTTATCGATAGGACTAGCTTAATATTGTATACTATATTGTGGTTGTCTACTGATTAACGGCATTTTAAATTATAATTATAAATTTCTAAAACACACTCTCAGATTTTATCGAAGAGGTTTAATAAATTATGCTCGAATATAACTGGCTGATCAAATAACTGGCAAGATGGACTATTTTGGACTCTACAATTTGAATTCTGGTACAGAATGAGAGTGGAATGGATTTTGAACGCTGAGCTGGGTATAAAAGGCGCTGGGGGCCATCTCCGGGCAGTTCAGTCTTAGACCAGTTTTTAGAAGAGTTTAGTTCTCGACGACTTTTGACGAAGAGGAAGTGCAGTACCCGCTACCCTGACTCCTTGCTGGGAGCCTGCTGCCTTGACTCCTTGCTGAGAGCCCGCTATCCTGACTCCTTGCTGGGAGCCTGCTGCCTTGACTCCTTGCTGAGAGCCTGCTGCCTTGACTCCTTGCTGAGAGCCTGCTGCCCTGACGCCTTGCTGAGAGCCTGCTGCCTTGACTCCTTGCTGAGAGCCTGCTGCCCTGACGCCTTGCGGAGAGCCTGCTGCCCTGACGCCTTGCTGAGATCCTGCTGCCCAGACCGCCTTGCTCGAGCTGCTGTACGACGAAGACATCGTGGAGGAGAAGGCGATCCTGGAGTGGCCTGCCAAGCCGTCCCGCAAAAGTTAATGGCTTTGGCGGCGTTGGTGGAATTGGCGGCGTGGGCCCTCGTGGTGTGTCTCCAGGAAGACCTTTGTTAACGGCTGCTGAGGAAGCCTCTCTTGTACCTCCTCCTCCGGCTCCTCTTGTGCGTCCCGCAAAAGCTATCGTTTGAGAGCCTGCTGCCCTGACGCCTTGCTGAGAGCCTGCTGCCTTGACTCCTTGCTGAGAGCCTGCTGCCCTGACGCCTTGCGGAGAGCCTGCTGCCCTGACGCCTTGCTGAGATCCTGCTGCCCTGACGCCTTGCTGGGAGCCTGCTGTACGACGAAGACATCGTGGAGGAGAAGGCGATCCTGGAGAGGTCTGCCAAGCCGTCCCGCAAAAGTTAATGGCTTTGGCGGCGTTGGTGGAATTGGCGGCGCGGGCCCTCGTGGTGTGTCTCCAGGAAGACCTTTGTTAACGGCTGCTGAGGAAGCCTCTCTTGTACCTCCTCCTCCGGCTCCTCTTGTGCGTGCCACAAAAGCTACACCTATGCATATTCGTTACAGTTTGGCGCC
Source organism: Tholera decimalis (assembly GCA_943138885.2). NCBI lineage: Eukaryota > Metazoa > Arthropoda > Insecta > Lepidoptera > Noctuidae > Tholera > Tholera decimalis. The sequence goes on from OW964549.2 coordinate 27,020,597, forward strand.
CAACGTAAAATCATAGCTAGTCGGTTTAATTTTTTTTCAAAATTCTAAAAAAAACTATTACTAGTAACTTTTTTCTTTGGACTCACTTTTTGGCTTAGACTCCTTTTTAATATTAAGTTCTAGGATAGGAGACTCACTCTTTACACTAACACTATACTAGACTTCCTCTTCACACGAACACTAGTTTATCACCTCTTTTACCACTAGTTTATTCCCTCTTTAACCTCTTATAACACTTTTTTTTATTTTTTTGTGATCTTACTCTTACTCAACCTTTCTTATATTTAATTTATCCTCTTGAGTTTTTTTTAGCACTCTTTAACCCTCTCATTTACCTGCCCTCTCCCTCTTTACCTTCTTTTGCTATCTATAATATTAATTTTCAGTCATGGATAGAATTATACTCCACTCATCGTCAAAAACTAAACAACGATTTAAGTATATAATTATGTAAATATATTCATCTTCCGTACTATATTCATGACTCATCTCTATCTTCTTCTCTTCTTTTAACTATCGAGTTCTTTTCGGCTTATTGAAACTCAATAGTTTATTTTATTTCTTTCTTTAACTTTGTTCTTAAACTTTAAGAGGCTTCTCTTAATTTTTATTTTTTCTCTTCTATCTGAACTAATCAGATATCACTTAGAAGTGCGTTTAGGTACATATTACCAAACCTTCTCCCTTTCTAACTCTCCAAGTTAGTTTGTTACTATTTATCGACTCTAAAGTTGATCGAAGCGGCTAGCAACTTCGTAAAAATAAGCCTTTGCTAAACCTTGTTTTTTATGTTATCGACTCTAAAGTTGATCGAAGCGGCTAGCAACTTCGTAAAAATAAGCCTTTGCTAAACCTTGTTTTTTATGTTATCGACTCTAAAGTTGATCGAAGCGGCTAGCAACTTCGTAAAAATAAGCCTTTGCTAAATCTTGTTTTTTATTTGATGGGTTTTCGACGCGAGCGGACTGACAGACTCCGAAAACAAGCCTACTGTCATGTACTAATCAGGTCGAGTAGTGATCATTGAATGTGAATCCTACTTGACCTAACTTCGTGAGATGTTAGTGTGATTGAATGAGGCATGTAAGTTATATGAATGTGGATAAACTTTAACCTTACAAAATTTTTGTTCTAGACCAAAAATTTTCTCGGGGTCGATGGGGAAATATAGTATTTGTTATTACAAATACCAAATAACTTACGTTTTCTTTGTAATCATAATCCATAATTCATCCATCAAAACAAATATTTTCTTGTCATGACATTTTTTACGTCAAGGCTGACAAACTGTAATTTTTCCTTCTTGTAGTCACTTAATGGCTAATAGACTAAAAAGGTTGTTCATACTTTTATTATATAATTGTTATTCACTTTTATCGATAGGACTAGCTTAATATTGTATACTATATTGTGGTTGTCTACTGATTAACGGCATTTTAAATTATAATTATAAATTTCTAAAACACACTCTCAGATTTTATCGAAGAGGTTTAATAAATTATGCTCGAATATAACTGGCTGATCAAATAACTGGCAAGATGGACTATTTTGGACTCTACAATTTGAATTCTGGTACAGAATGAGAGTGGAATGGATTTTGAACGCTGAGCTGGGTATAAAAGGCGCTGGGGGCCATCTCCGGGCAGTTCAGTCTTAGACCAGTTTTTAGAAGAGTTTAGTTCTCGACGACTTTTGACGAAGAGGAAGTGCAGTACCCGCTACCCTGACTCCTTGCTGGGAGCCTGCTGCCTTGACTCCTTGCTGAGAGCCCGCTATCCTGACTCCTTGCTGGGAGCCTGCTGCCTTGACTCCTTGCTGAGAGCCTGCTGCCTTGACTCCTTGCTGAGAGCCTGCTGCCCTGACGCCTTGCTGAGAGCCTGCTGCCTTGACTCCTTGCTGAGAGCCTGCTGCCCTGACGCCTTGCGGAGAGCCTGCTGCCCTGACGCCTTGCTGAGATCCTGCTGCCCTGACGCCTTGCTGGGAGCCTGCTGTACGACGAAGACATCGTGGAGGAGAAGGCGATCCTGGAGAGGTCTGCCAAGCCGTCCCGCAAAAGTTAATGGCTTTGGCGGCGTTGGTGGAATTGGCGGCGCGGGCCCTCGTGGTGTGTCTCCAGGAAGACCTTTGTTAACGGCTGCTGAGGAAGCCTCTCTTGTACCTCCTCCTCCGGCTCCTCTTGTGCGTGCCACAAAAGCTACACCTATGCATATTCGTTACAGGTTTGATCCAGGACACTGGCGGTTGTCAATCCAATTCACTACTATACACGCTAATAGAACTAAAGAATTGTAATGAAATAACTGACCGTATTCGAGTAAAATAAAGTGCTCAATACTGAGACGGTTCCAATAATGTGTCATAATATTTTAGAAATAATTTAGTAATCTAAAATATTCTTACCTTTTAACATCGTTCATATGTACGGCGTTTGATTTATATGAACGTTTTTTGGTCCTTTTAACTGGCTTCACTTTATTTCCCATATTTATAAAATAAAATTGAAATCAAGTTACGCTATTTTAACCTAAAGTATTTTATATTTACAAGAAAGAATATTATTTATAGAAAATTGATATAAAAAATGAATTTATAAATAAAATAATGAATTTACAGACGAATCTTTACAATAACTACAAACAATTCCGAGTCGAAATAAATCGGCGAGAAAAGCGACACGTCCATATAGCAACAGGCGTTGGCCGGCACTGTCGGTACACAGCAGGGTTGCCAACCGCAAAAGAAAATCCCTCGTACATATGCAGCTAAAAATCTCGTATTTTGACTTTCAAACCCCGTACATTTATGGTATTATGCGTGCAAAACGTGCTAAAACCAAAATTAAGGCATATTGAGCTACTGGATTTAGGACTTTTTACTCGAAATAAACTATTGCAAGTTTCCTACTAAATAAAACATCACTTTGTGTTGTATTTCAAAAAATCTTTATTATTACTCAATCAAGTAAAATCACAAAAAAACTAAATGTGTCTATATTATTATGAAATTTTGCAAGGTTTAGGTTTTTAAACTTAGTTTACATCTCCTCTCCAAACATTAGTCAGGAACATCCTCACTGTCATCGTTTTTCTGCCGTATATTTTATCTATTGTCATGCGGCTATACATTCCTTCTGTGGGTTCAAAATTGACGCAGTTTCCAGTACGAGTTGAACCTTTTGCACTCTCTGCAGCAAGAAGTGTGCCGTTCACTGTTTCCACAGTTAGCCGGTTTCTTATCTCTGTCTTTATTAATAATAATGACTTTACTATTGTAAAATGGTGATGCAAAATGTTCGTATGGCCATATTATTAAAATCTCGTACATAATTGTACGAGGTTGATAGTGTCCTCGTACCTCGTACGGAAGACCACAAATCTCGTATTTGTACGAGGAACCTCGTACATTTGGCAACCCTGGTACACAGGCGTTTACGCACACATGCATACGTATTATATTGCGAAATAATAATACGCGATTTACAGAAAATGTATTGATAGGATTAAAAAAATAAAACACTATTTCGTTAGTAGTATGTTTCTTGTTGAATAATTTGTCAAAAAATCAGAATGATCGTATGTATTTTAATATGGTTTTTATTCGTTAAAAGATTTTTTTAGAGGCAACTTTGTGATTTTTTTCTATGAATTAAAATTTGTTGTATTATGTTTTCAACACACTACTTAACTAGATTATATCCTGAAGAATATCATATATTTTTATGATTGTGTTAATTGCAGTGAATTATATACTTTAACGCATTATAAAACTCGCGTTTAGCTCTTGTAGTCCCCTTAAGCAATGCGGGTGTGTGCACGAGTGCGTATCTATTGATTTTATTGAACTGCGTGTGTAGTTGTTCTCCCGCCCAGCGCCTAACTGGAGACACATGGTTCCGATATAATTTCGTCAGGCGGCCATATCTCCTGGTTTATTATATCTTTGTGCCTAACCATTCAATAGCTTCCAATAGGTGTGATGCGCATCTGCTATCAGCTTTACACAATCAACGACACTTTGAATAAGTCGAATATCTACGTTATCAGCCGTCAAGATATAACATAGTTGGAGGGACACCTATTAATCCCCAAAATGTTATTAATTTATGACTACCACGCATCTTCTATTGTATCTACGGAGTTATCAGAAATTGTAGGAATGACAAATGATTGAAATTGAAATAACGTCGATAAGATTCGATATTATTTTGTTAGGTATATATGTATATCATATCTAGTAATTATTAATATGATTATAATTTTGTTATCGGACTTACAAGGCAATGTTCCAATGTGTCAACATCTCAGAACTTCGTAGATGCTCTAAATCGTTGCTCTTATGTTGTGTGGTGCTATAAATAATAGTGGTGTTAATAAACATATTTAATAATCAACTTATAGATATGGAATCAAATGATACAAGTTTACAAAAATCGCGACATTCTCTTGATAGTGCTTTAGTGAATAAAAGTGAAGCAAGATTGTTGTGAGTACCTACTTTATTACAGTCAATTAAGTATTTGCGCCAAAAGTTAGTGAAATGTCAGATTTAAATGAAGGTTGAAACCCGTTTTGGTTTCGTTAAATGTATTGACAACAAAATAATAATTGCCCACTTCAGTAGGTATTATGTTCCTTTAGGAGGATCTATTTACCTATGTATTTTGGTTGGTCTGAGTAAGAGCGCCTTCACACTAGCGTTGGTCCAGCGTAGGCGTTCGATAAACGTATGCGCAGCGCAGACGCCACGGCAATGCGGCGCAGGCGTCACGTTGTTGAGGCGTTTCATCTGGAGTCAATTAAACGCTACGCAAACGCGGCACTAACGCAGCGCAGACGTCACACAATTGCGTTGTCGTTTCGGAAAAATCATTAACAAAATTGATTCTGAAAAAAACTCTATTGCTGGCTTTGCTTTTAAAAACTGCGTTAGCAGTAACGCGGTGCACGCGTCGCGCACCTGCGGCGGCGGCGCTAGCACAGCGTATTCATTTACCCTTGCACTAACGCCGTGACAACGTGACGCCTGCGTTGCGTAGTCGCGGCGTCTGCGCTGCGCGTACGTTCATCGAACGCTTACGCTGGACAAACGCTAGTGTGAAGGCGCTCTAAAACACATAGGTATTGTGTCTTAATGTTTGTTAAAAAATTACAATGTGGTAAAGTGTTTATTTGTGTGCTGTAACTTGGCTTTACTTTCTTAGTTCATAGTGACCCAGTTCTTCGACTTTTGAAACATCTACAACTTTATAATTAGTATGATAAATTTTGCTACATTATAAAGTTTAGGTTGTCGAAGTATCAATACCTGTTTACACGCTGAAAAAAATTGTAACAATCTTCATTTTCTATAGCTTCAGATATGTACTTTTGTTTTTTAAAATGCTATTTGTGACAAAATTCGTAATACAATGTGAGCACCAAATGACACTCAGCCTAGTCTCCAGCACTAAGAACTTTTTCTGTTGTTCCGTTTCTGAGTGAATTAACAATCTTTTTACAATAATGCATTATTTTGTTTATAAACCTTTTTTACTCTATAATAATAGTCGTCATTTATATATACTTATTTTTTTATAAGTTACTCTAGTAAATAAAGAAAAATCTCTTTGCAGACGGCGCCCTTGTTCCTTCGCAAATATAACCACGGATTATGTGACAAAAGCAGACTCGATTCTGGATTCCGTAGCTGGTCAAACAGTGAACCATAACAATCACATCAGCAAAAGCGTACAGGACCGACCTGCTGCAGCTTCTGCTCCAGCTACTCCGCAAGTCACTCCTAAACATGAAAAGGTACAAGGCCGTTATTAAGTCTCTCTTACTAATATAATAAATGTGAAAGCTTATGAGGATGGATGTCTCTTACCTACTCTTCACGCTTAAACAGCAGAACGGATTTGAAGGTAAGTAGATAATTATCATCCTGGAATAGTACATAAGCTACTTTTTATCCCGAAATTTCCACGGGATCGGGATTTACGCGGGAAAACCGTCCCAGAAGCTAGTTGACAATATATTCTTGCTTGTCTAGCAGAAGTTCGAACTGGTCTTGACACTTCCTTTTCGCAACCAAATCTATTGCTGACTACTGTCCGTGTTTGGCTGTTATCCTAAGTAGGTACTGTGAGCGCTTGTTCGTCTCTTTCCTTAGTGCACAGCCAAATTTCTAGCATCTGTTTTGCCTACCTCCCATTGATGATCAACCTGCAAAGCAAGAGTGATAAGGCACCTTATGGACATGCATTTTCATAGCTTACCATTAGGCGAGATCAGGGTCGACAGTAACTCTAAACTGAATTATACACCGAAAAGAATGTTAATGCAATGTTAAGAGTATGCATTACTTAGTTACATACTTTTTTTTTTTTTTTTTTTTTTTATTTAGAATAGGTTCGCGTTTGACCACCATCTCACCTGATGGTAAGTGATGATGTGGTCGAAGATGGAGCACGCTTACCTAAAAGTAACCTATTCACTCTTGACTTAAAGACTCCTAGGTTATAGCTATCGGGAAACAGACTCCGGCAGGGAATTCCACTCCTTAGCCGTACGCACAATGAAGGTATTCCCAAAACGCTTGGTGCGTATGGGTGGGATGTCCACCATGTAACGATGGCGCTTCGCCGTTTGTCTCGTAGTCCGATGATGGAACGGGCTTGTTGGAATTAAATTGTGTAATTCCATCGCACACTCCCCGAAATGTAACCGATAGAAAACCGATAGACTTGCAACTCGTCGTCGATGTTCAAGGCTCTGGAGCTTTGATTCGACCAGTGCATCGTTGCCAATGAGTCTTTTGGCCCGCTTCTCGATAGACTCAAGCGCGTCCAGTTGGTATTTAGCAGATCCATCCCAAAGATGAGAGCAGTACTCCATACACGACCGAACCTGGGCTTGATAGAGATTGAGCAACTGTTCGGGTGTGAAGTACCGTCTCACCTTTGCTAGGATTCCCAACTTTTTTGATGCTAGTTGAGCCTTAGCCTCGATAAACGGGCCAAAATTGAGGGTAGAAGTTAATGTTACCCCCAGAAGCTCGATATGGTCAGTTATCGGCACAGTTACACCTCGGAAAGTAGGAGCCGGTTCAAATTGGCTCCTTTTTGCGGAGAAGAGACACGCCTGGGTCTTAGCTGCATTAAACTTGACCAGGTTGGCATCGCCCCATTCGGAGACAGCCTTCAAGGTCAAGTTCAAGCGCCCGACCATGTCCTCACGGAGAGACCGGATCTGTGACCCACCAGCTCGCGCGCTGGACACATATCTCTCAGAAACTGTGCTGTCGTCTGCATACCCAAAGGTACCGGGCATTAGCAGATCATTAATGTGCAGCAAGAATAAAGTTGCTGAGAGAACAGACCCCTGAGGGACCCCGGCATTAATTGCCAATTGGCCAGACGAGCAGCCATCAATGACCACTTGAATGGACCGATCCCTCAGGAAGTCTTCAATCCAAACGCAAAGTTGGGTGGGTAACCCGAAAGAAGGAAGCTTAGCAATAAGGCTATCGTGCCAGACCCTGTCAAAAGCCTTGGAGATGTCAAGGGAAACAGCAAGTGCTTCCCCTTGCCTCTCAATGGCCTCACTCCAGATACTTACATAGTTCCATGCTTCACGCATCGTCTTGACTTGCCGCATCTAAGGTTTGCTGTTTTCGCATTTAGATCAGAATCTTGCCGACTGATTGGAAAGGATATTGATCAACGTTGAGCAATATTGGCAATAACCATTATACTTTCAGCACAGCACAGTATTCATGTGGTTATTCGGATCTACCACCACATGAATACTGTTACTTACCTTATATTCTTCATAGGTACAGCCCATATTTTTTCATGAAATATTTGTTGACAATGCAAGTTCTTTTCTTATAAACCCGAATCGAACTTCACAGTATTTAACTCCAAGACAAATCTTGATCTCAAAAAAAGTAAATAAGCTCTTTTTTCGGTTAATATGTACTATGTATTATTACCTTAGTACTATGTATTACCTTAGTAATAATACACAGTAATAAGTACAAGTAATAATAAGTTCTCAGCTACGCCTACTAAGTGCTTCAATAGACATATTCACCGCTACTAAAACCTATAATTAGACCACTTTTTGTACATTTTATGCATTAAAAGGAACCTATACATATATTTATAAATTTATTGCATAAAAAAAGTGATTGTAGTACATGAGGCATGTCGTCGTATACAAAATTAATTACATAATATAATTTGTAAAATGTCATTCACAATTTGGTGGGTGAAGTCCTGCTATCCTAGCTAGGTTAAAGCATAACCTGTATTAAGGAATAACAGTTCCAGTCCCTTACAAAAAGTTACAATAAATATATAAAATGTATTATACCACTTGGACATAGTGTAGCTAGCTACTTATCATTTAATGAATTAACGCAATCGGATAAGAGCTTCGGAATTTATACACCGTGTAATAACAAACAAAGAATTATTTAATGGATTAGTTAAGATAATTATATAACATTTGTAAACACACCAACTTGCAGCCAACCCTCGAACGAACACCTACACCATCAATACGATCTCCACCAACACCGACGCCCTCCATGAAAAGGGACAAATCTATACGGAATACTGTAGTTGACATCGTCATTGTGGAAGCCAGGGGCCTGCCAGACCCGCCTCAGGATAGCCATTCTCATTCAGTATATTGTAAATTCCGGTGAGTAAAACATAATCAGCCTATACCGTTTCTACTGTTGGAACATAAGCCTCCTCTCTATAAGAGGGAATGAGCCGTAATCCATCACGCGAGTTCACTGCGGGAATTTTTGGTCCTATGTTATGCCAGTTTTCTCACGATGTGTAGGGTGAATCCCTAGCATAAATGGATGTCAAATGTCAATATAAAGGAATGCAAATGTCAGTGAGTGAACAACGGGATGAGACGAAATGAAACTGCAAGTAGTCCGACTCAAACCACGTCTAATTGAACACTCACTGACATTTGCATTCCTTTACATTGACATTTGACATCCATTTATGCTAGGGATTCACCCTACATAATTTTTTTTGGTCCTTCGAGCCGGATGACTCGAACACGACGTTTTCATTCACCATTCTGAGACCAGTAGTGATGATGGAAATTATATAAAGTTATGTCCCTGTCGGGGTTTAAACTCACGACCACAATTCGTAAGTTATGTCTGCAACCACTGAGCCACCACTGCTCTAAACTCTATCTCTTAGGTTATTGCTTATCGGATATTAAGTGTAATTTATGAGAATCATGGCATTAAGATTTTGTGAGAGACATAGTGTATTAGTAAATAATTATTTGTGTTCTACAAATAACATCATCTTCGGTGCCTTTTGGAGTAGTTTAGGCAACACATTTTTATGAACTAAAAAGGAATGGACTCAATATGATACCTTATGGAACTCCCTCTCTCGCTCAATTTTCATTTCCGACACCACGGAGTTCAAGGTTAAGATTAACCTGCATGTCTTTTAGGTATAAAGAGTTCGATATTTAAAAGTTATATTTCCAATCCTATATTATTACTGTTTCAGTTTACAGTATGCCCTTTAAGAATGAACGCTTTTGAGAAGTTTCCATTAGATATTTTTAGTTCTTGTATTTTGTAATATTTTATTTTTTAACGAAGAAAAAATTTCTAGAAATATTCTTTTCATTTCTTGTTTTTTTTATTCATTAAAAAAACAAGAAATTTTCTCTGACTTTGACCTGTTTGTTGCAGTTTGGGTTCCCAATCATATAAATCTAAGTCCGTGACGTCAACAAAACAACCACAATGGAGGGAAAGGTTCAGTCTACACCTGCGCAATGATCAGTTACTAAATATATCTCTTTGGGATAAAGGGAAACGGAAGAATTTTATGGGCAGGTATGTGGAAATATTTCAAATACTCTTTCTGAACCACGAACGTTTGTTATTTTCAATTTAGATTTATTTATTGATTTTTGACATGGTTATGATTTGAAATCAATCAGGTTCGTTATCGAAAAGATTCTCGCCATTTGTTAGTTTTGCTCTCTCAATGGACTGAGTGGCTGCGATAAAACGTGTTTTCCTAAGCTGTCTAAACAGTCTGCAAAATATGTATGAAATTCCATTAATATTGATGATTTTATCCCTTATAATGTAAGAGCGTTTGATCTACTTAATTAATGTCTGATAGACGTGATTAGCTGTTTGTGTAAACGTGCATCTTATCTCGTGACCTTCCCCTTAGGTCAGGGGCAGTAAGTACCGTACTCAGAGGCATTAGTCAACTTGGATAGTTTTTAGGTATTTATTGTTTTGTTTTTAATGTTAACCCGATCACAGTAATGGTATTAATTTACTTACTAACTGTGTATGTTGTAGAATTGTAAATTACGTTTGTAACTTGACCAAAGATATTTCAAGATTAATTATTAAAAACAAGCTTTTTTTGTTATTTCAGTTTTTATTTCAGCAAACTATTTGAGATAATTATTATTGAGAATAATTACTTTTAAGTTAATTTGTAAGATTTGAAGCGGACATACTAATGAACTAACAAGACAATTGCTTATAAAAATGCTTATGACGTCAATTGAGTGCGCAAAAGAAAGCGCTGTAGGTAGGCCAGGGGACACACACTCATAGAAACCATTATTATGCTTACAAAGATAGCAGCGACATCTATTTTATTACCCCAAATCATTTTTGACAAAATAAAAAGAAGTTTAATTTCATTTACATACTCATTTATTCGTAATGAATTATTCGTGATAAATTAGCAGTTATGAAATATTAATTAGAAATATTTTTATCTGTTGACAATCGATCAGGCTGTATCAATCCAATAGGTATGCTCCTGTACAAAAGCATTTGTATTTTGTCTTCGTCATATATTGTATTAATAGTTACAAAACCTTAAGTTAAGTGTGCCGAGTTGAGATTTAGTTTCCTCCACCATGCTTTTGTGTATTGTGCTGAGCATTTCTGTGGTTTTAAAACATTTTCGCGACTGGACGCTTGTTTTTTGAAACCCCTTTTAGTTTGTTTTGGTATTAAGATCCTGTATTGACTGCATAATTTTGATAAACAATTTGTATGTGTTAATGATTTTGATACTGAATAAACTGTTACTAAGGTCAGGTGGGGTAAGAGGAACATACATTATTTTCAGTAAAGATTTTGACTGCTAGGAAGAACAGCTAAAGTTTTTTAAGATCTTTGAAACACACAAAACCTGCCTTTATGTATTAGCTTCCTGTGGTCTAAATGTCATTATGCTATTATCAGTTTTTACGACGATATTGACGTAAATGTCAACATTAAATAAAAACTTTTTACCAAAAAATTAAACCGACTCCCAAAAAACACTGCATAGTGAGTTTTTATTTCACGCTTTTTAGTTGGTCGATTTTTAATTTACCTAGTTATAAGAGCCTAAATGTCAACTACTTATAACCTTTTACAAAATATTGCTTTACCCAATGCTGGACCGTTAATTGTTGAGGAGTTCTCCTGGTACTTCACCATCAGCTCTACATCACCATATGCATTGTGACGAGCATAAAGTGCTGAACATCCATATTCAAGTAATCGAATCGCAATCCACGAAATACTTATTATTGAGTAGTTCCGCCCAAGCAGCAAAACCTTGTCCTAAAGCAGCTCATAGAACGTTTTTCAAAGAACTAATTGATGTTGCTGAGCGGGTCTATAAAAGACCAAAGAACGATTACACAACCCGGATTGGGCGCAGTTATATCGTTAATCGGTGATATAACAGATCTATAGCAGCTTTGGCGTACCATTTTTGACCTGTAAGATTGATATTACAGTGAGAGATGTCACCAAACGGTGATGTAGTAACCACTGCAACGCTGTTATTGTTCTTTTATGTTTTAAAGAAGTGATTGTGGATCCTTTACATTACCATATCACAACAAATCGTTCAATCTTTCGTTCATTATCATACTGTTAGTGTTATTAAAGTGATTGTGTGTTAGACTTATATTACTAATTTCAACAAATCGTGGTAAGTAAAATTACAATATCAAAATATTTATTATAATTGCGTCTATCCAGTAGCAAAATGCGCTAGTAGTAGCAACCCAGGCATTGAAATAGTGTTACGATTATAATTTTGTTGACAAATTAGGCATAGTTTAGTATCTAATTTTTAATGCCCCTTCCAAATTAATAAGTTTTATCTAAATCAAAATAAATTAATCGTAGATTAGTTCTATAATTTTCTATTATAGAGTAAAAAGTGTAACATTGGCGATTACAGGCCTTCTATAGTACTATGATCAAAGTAGTGACCGCCATTGTGGTTAAATAAATTAGGGTTCCTTTGAATTGCCGCTGCAAAGTTATGTCGCACTTTTATGCGGCTTCGTGTCGTCTTGGCCAAAGGTTGAGACAAATAAGAAAGAAAAATTGTTTTAAATAATGTTAGAAGTAGATTTCATGACATATTTTTAACTTACCGGTGATATGAAAATTTATAATATTTTATTGTGTTTTTGTCGTAGTTCATGCAACCCTTCACGGCACAACTTGGCATTTGTGCTTGTAAAAGTTACGACCGCTCCCGAAGATAGCCGTTCGCGTTCTAGTTCACTTCGATAAAGAGAAGACCATTTTGGGACCAAGTTCCAGGCGTTATTGTAACATGCGGTCCGCCCAGTCCTTACGCAGTAATATATATGTCAATGGCTGCGACACAGCAGCAGTACCTGTGTCGCGGTGAAGCAAAAGCAGATCCTCCAAATTTATTATATTAATTAATAAATAAAATAAATTTGGAGTTGGTTTAATTTATTTTATTTTCTCAGCGACAGAGCCTCCGTGACTATATTGCGGTCCGCATTGCTCGGAAATGGACTACACGTTAAAATTAAGTAACTTTTAAGTACCTACTGAATTCATAGTATAAGCACAGTCTAAAGATCATCATATAATTTTGTTGTTTGCAGAACCCGCAGTTAAGTATTAAAATGGAAATGCTAACTCTTGTTTAAATCACATTAGTAATTTAATAGTGTTTGTTTGCTTCCTTTATGTATCATTATGATGTTATAGTAGAGAGAGAAACTCTAATTAAATATGACAGTGTATTATAGGTATCTAAAACTCTGTTACAAAATAATTCTGCTCTAAACAAGTGTCTTCGTAACCAGTATAAAAAGGTAAATATACAGGGTTTTAAAAACTATTCTAGCGTAAATTTCTCACATAAGGAGTAACACAAAACTCAGTTATATCACCAAATTGCTCTATTTTTGAGCAGTCGTGACTATTAAAACACTTTGTACTATAGCAGATATTTAAAAACCCACTTTATTACCAAATCGCCGTATTGCCAAATTTCAATAACCGTTAATGCACCAGGCCTATAACGGTAAATATACAGGGTTAAATGTAAAACACTGAAAACCTCTCAGGACTATGTTACTAACATCATAATCAACAACTTTTGTTCTATGACTTTTAAGAATTCGTCATATTTTAGTTCACCAGATTTTCATACAAAAATAAAAATATTTAAATTGAACGCCCTAAATGTTACGAACTCTATGCGAAGCAAAAGAAAGCAATTTATAAAGTCAGTGCCAAAAACGAAAATAAAAAACCGACTACCGAAATTAAAGTTATTTTTCAATTTGCAGTGTTTTTTGGGAGTCGGTTTAATTTTTTGTTCACCCAACTATTGGTTCGCAAAAAAACACGCTAACTTTGTGCTAGTCGAATTAACAACTGTCAAATGTGTCTTTATTTTTTGTGGCTTCTGAGTCACGTAGCGAAATCTATTGAAAACCGTTCAAACTATTTCGCCTTCACTATTTTATCGACGGAAAGTTTATAGTCATAAACACATCGGTTTACTAGTTATGGCCCCTAGTCCCTCTTTCCCCACCTGACCTTATATGAAATTATATTATTATATATATATTATAATAATTATGGGAACTTGCCAGACAATTACCGTCCCATAGCGGTTCTAAGTGCCTTATCTAAAGTACTTGAACGTCTCATCAATAAAAGGCTTACATACCATTTAGAACACTTCAAACTAATATCATCGCAACAATTTGGCTTTCGCAAAAACAAGTCAACCTGTGACGCAGTTCAGGAATTAACAAACAATATCGTTCAAAATCTGAACAGCAAAGAAAAGGTTTTAACAATATTTCTAGACCTCGCGAAGGCTTTCGACACCGTTCCCGTCCCCACCCTTTTACACAAACTTGAAATAATTGGTGTCAGGGGGTTGCAACTTGAAATATTTTAGAGTTACCTCACAAATCGCTCCGAGATAGTTAATATTGACAGTCACAGCAGTAATAAGCTCCCCATCTACTACGGTGTTCCCCAGGGAAGCATACTAGGTCCCACATTATTTTTGGTCTATTTAAACGATTTATGCAATCTTAATATACCAAATGCTAAGATCACATCCTTTGCGGATGACACAGCTATGACTTTTGTTGCTGATACATGATCTGAGCTTGAGGACAAAGCACAGCATGGCTTCAATGATGCGCTGACTTGGCTTTGTTCTCATACACTTACACTTAACACCACCAAAACCAAATTCATTACCTACTCCATCAGTTCCGCCACCCAACCAAACCCTCCAATACTACTTAAAGCACACAAATGCACATTGCAAAGCCAAGCTTCATGTCAATGTGCACCTATATCTTCCACTGATCATATTAAATACCTAGGTATAGTCATAGACAATAAACTTAAATTTAAATTGCATATCAATGCCCTCACTAGAAGAGTTCGCAAACTGATTTATATCTTTAAAACCCTCCGAACCATTGCTAATCCTATAATTATACGTACTGTTTATTTTGCCTTATGCCTATCTATTATAACCTTTATATTCCGTACTGGGGTGGTGCAGCTAAAACTATCCTTAAACAGTTAGAAGTCGCACATCCAGCCATACTAAAAGTGGCTACTTTTCGTCCATTTATTTTCCCAACAAATGAGTTATACAACAATTGCAACGTCCTTAACATACGGCAACACTTTATTTTACAAACGGTCCTATTACAACACCACAAAACCCCATATACTGAAATTAATAAACGTCGAAAAACATAGTATGTAATCCTCCGCAAACCCGGGTGACGTTTACTAAAAGATTCTTTTACTTTTTAGGTCCATCGCTATATAATAAAATAAACAAAAAATGTCCAGTATATACCTTATCACAATTGCAAAAAAACTGTCCGTACATTTCTTCAAAATCAGACATATGACGAAACAGAAAAATACTTTAACCACACACCTAATACTTATACCCACACTGATTCACTCCTCTTTCATCTACACACACTCGCATAGCCATGGTTCCAAGCACACATACACTCACATACACACATCCACACTCACATACACAAAAATACGATATAGAGTACTTCTCAGCAACTACCTACCTTGCATAAATTATAGCACTTATTGTTAAATTTTCTTAGTAATACCACAGTATTACGATATTTCCTACAGTAGCGCGACGAATGTACTTGCGCAGAGCAACGGAGGGGAACTCGCGGGGTGTCGGGCGGCGCGGGCCGCGTACCGCAAACACGCTTAGTTTGCGGTATCGAGCGCGAAGGGCAGACGCGGGCGTTTTTTGTGTAATAATTTTATTATACTTACATATTCTATAATGGTGCGCAGAAACTGTTCTGTGTATGGATGTAAATCGACATCGAAATCCCAGGAGGACTTAAAGTTTCATAGATTTCCCCGCGACGAGAGGTAGGTTTTTTCATTTGTGTACCATAGACTTATGGAATATTCAAGACGCCCCACCCCGCTGCTAAGACAAAACTGACTTGTGCACACAATTTTGGCCACTTTACCTTATATTTTTATGTCTGATAATTATAATTGTATAGGTATGTGTTTGTTTATTGAATTTATAGGTACCTACTTACTTTCCAGGCGCGAGTTATGGATAGAAGCTTGTCAAAGACCGGACTTGAAAAGTAAAACAGTTGAACTATTATATAATACTAGTACTCTCGCGGGGCTTCGCTCCCGTGGATTCTATCACGGTAAAAACATAACTCTCCTTTTTTGCAGTCGGGTAAAAAGTAGCCTATAACCTTCCTCAAGCTTCAAGCTACTTCCATACCAAATTTCATCCAAATCCACCCAGTACTTTCGAAGATTAGCGCGTTCAAGCAAACAAACAAACAAACAAACAAACAAACTAACAAACTTTTCCGCTTTATAATATTAGTATAGATTTACGTATGTGGTTTACACTTTGAAAGATGGATGTATATGAAAACAAAATTAAAAAGCACTGCTATTCCCGTATCAAACTTACCGTCTGCTTCACTACATGCTATGAGTACATAAACTGAGACTACAAAAATAGATATTATAAAAGATTTGACAAACAGAGGTATTCAACGACAGATCGACATTGCTTCCGTAGGCGTATCAGTTGTGGCATCCACTAGTGCCCAAGCATCGCAGACTACAAAAAAATTGACAGATCATACTCCAAGAAAAAGAAAATTTCGAAAACAAGCTACAAGTTGTGTAAAAAGTTGAAGTTGATGGAAGAAGCTAAGTCGACGGACGTCACCTATGAACAGTTCTTACAAGGATGTGGTAAGTTCTTATCACCTAATCTAAGTAAACTTACGTAACCGTGCATACAATACTATGCATGATACCTTTGGTGGACTACAGGTACCTCCAGCTGATTTCGTTAAATACTGTACTAAACTGCAAGTCTGTTTTAGACAAAATTTCCACTCGTTTGTTGGAAACAATATTTTAGATAGATTATTTGAAATACTAAGTACTGTAAAATTTAAATCACAACCATGTTCATGTTTTCTTCATTCTTTTCTTATCAGATTGTTCATAGGAATGCAAATACATTACGTAGTTAAATTTTATAATAGACAATTAAGAACATCCAAAAATAAAGTGTCACGTATTTAGCAGTGCAATATTTATATAATCAAAATTATTTTGAATGTACATATGAATAAATGATTACATCATAATAGTAATAATCACAATTGTTTTATTTCCCATTTGATGACAACCCTAGCATATTTGCATGTGACAGCGTAAGTACCTACACTGGCGGCGGCATCGCGCGACATCAAAGGCGTTGCGCTACTGTAGGAAATATCGTAATACTGTGGTAATACCTTACAATGTACGTAAAAATATTTGACACTATGTTAATAAGAAGGGCTTGGCACTGTGACTCCTTAAATATCCACTTAGTCGGAGATTTTATTTTTAACCGACTTCAAAAAAAAGGAGGAGGTTCTCAATTCGTCTTGAACTTTTTGTTATGTATGTTACCTCATTACTCGCCGGTGGCTGGACCGATTTCGAAAATCCTTTTTATGTTTGAAAGGGTATATTTTCTAGTTGGTCACATTGTCGTCATGTTTGGATCTGATGATGGGATCATGGAGAAATCGAGGGTACTCTTCAAATATTATAGGCACACCTATAGCGTTTTGAGTATTTCTTATAGTACCTAGATTACTTGAATATAGATGTTAAGCACTTTATGCTCGTCACAATGCATATGGTGAAGTAGAACTGATGGTGATGTACCAGGAGAACTCCTCAAAAATTAACGGTTCTGCACCGGGAAAAGCAGTATTTTGTAAAAGGTGATAAGTAGTTGACATTTTGGCTTTTGTAACTAGATAAATATTACAAACCGACCCACTAAAAAGCGTGAAAAATATTTTTTTTTGCATAAAATTGAACTGACTTCTATATAAAAACTCTATAAAGGCAAAAATAACTTTAAATTCGGAAGGCGGTGTCAAAAAAAAAAAAAAAGACACCGACTACCGAAATTAAAGTTATTTTTGCATTTGTAGTGTTTTTATATAGAAGTCGGTTCTATTTTTTGCTAAACAATTTTCGTACATAAGCAGATGTAATTTATGTAACGATCTCCCTTTTTTATAAATAAAGATTATATTATATATTGTTTTATTCCATACGTTTCCCTTGTGATTTTTTGAAGTTTTAAAAACGTCGCTCGAAGTACAAGCACAGTAAAAACTGTTATAAATGGAACTTTAAAAATAAGATAGTGCATGACATTTTTTCTTTTTAAAGTTTCATAACTGTTTTTACTGTGTTTTGTAATTCGAGTTGCCGGTGGCGGAAAATCCTATACCTATATACGTACATACCTATACCTAGGCACCTATACCTATATATATAATTGGTTTTTGGATAAATAATACAAATGTCGCTTCAATATCAGTCGGCTTTTTTACTTTTTGAGATATTTACTCTTTGAGGTAGGCAGAGATAAAATAGTTTCATCATTAAAAAAAAAATACTATATTTTCATTTCATATGTATCTTATATTTTTATAGTTGCGTCAATGGTTACTTAGTTAAATTATTTTAAAAGTTGTGTTCTAGACCTGTCGACGCGGGAAAGGGAGCGTACACACGATATCTGGCAGGACCTGGACGAGGGCTACGGATCCGTACATCTGTCAGTTACGTTGTGCACCATCCGAAACAGTGCAAGCGATCCGAGCCAGGCTGTCGCGACTGTAGAACCAAATGTGGACGAACTACGATCTAAATATGTAGGTATTGAGTTTAGTACAGTTACATCTAAGTAACAAATCTCATTAATACCTCTCTAAAAATCGTAAGAAATGGATCAAATAAGAACTATTTATTACAAGCCATGTTGGTTTTCGTAGTTTTCGTAGCGGTGCTACGTCATGCTTACTTTTATTGTTCTGTCCCTGCCTCGTTGCTCTAGTGGTCGTACGCGTGACTGTTCAGCATGAGGTTTCGGTTTCGATTCCCAGGTCGGGCAAAAAGCAATATTGGGTTTTTCTGTTAGAAATATCTCAGTAGTTGCCTCTGGAAGCACGTTAAGCCATTGGTCCTGCGCCATCTTTGTTTGGTCGTGTCGGACCTGTACATAGGTTAGTATAGCAGTAATGTAGGCCTCTATCACTTTTATACAACGTGTAACGGAAAGGGTATATACATACCAAGGACTTGGCTTCTTTGAGTGATATCAAACGATATTGGAAGGGTTTTTTAATCCTATCTCTATATGTTCGGAAGTAATGAAGTCACCGCCTGGACGGTAGGCTACTACAGTACTAGGCGCACAGAACTACGGAAGACATTTATCGTGATATTTGCAAGTAACGTAGAAAGTTATTGACCTACGTAGTGCGGTGACACGATTGTTATGATTTCAATTTAAGAAACTTACGAAACCGAAAATTTGGTATCAATTTTTAGAGTATTTTATTTCGAGTTAAAACCCTTCCAGTATCGTTTGATATCATCCAAGCCGTGCCCTTGGTATGTATATACCCTTTCTGTTACACGTTGTATAGTGGCCTGATGCAAAGCAAAGAAAAGCTTGGACGTAGCATTGAGTAGGTATGTACTGTAGACATAACATGCAGCGTAGCATTACTGCATGACAGTTATCATCGTAATTCAACGATTTAAATGTTGGGACAATTTTCTAGGCATTCTACAACTTGACTCCAGACACCAGTGTAGTCGGTCAGCTGCATGTAAAAGTCATCGGAGCCAGAGGGCTATATGGAAAGCCCAATGCCTATTGTACCTTAGAGTTGGACAATGAAAGGGTCCAGACTCCATCTGTCAGTTCTAGTTCTGAACCGGTTTGGAATAAGATCTACGTTTTGTGAGTATTTTATGTGATTTTTCTAGTTCTTAGTAGTCAAAAAGTAAGATTATTATGTCATGTAAGTCGGGGTACGAAACATTTCTAGCAATCTATCAATTATGTTTTGCTATTTTAAAGTAGACAACAGAGGTTGCTAAATAAACAGGTTAAAACATATATACCTACTTATCTAGTGTGTTGTGTGTTTGTGTGGAAACCGGGATGTTCTAGGAAGAAAAATCCGAATACTCAGTCCATAACGTTCTAGCAGTGGGGACGTTACGGGCTGATAAATGTTATGCCATGTTTATAACTATGTGAGAAATTAAATAGTGTTCATGCTCTACTGCTAGTGACAAAAAATACTAAAGGCCAGGTTTCTGTCAGAATCCGGGTGTGAAAATGATCATTCATGTTTAGTTACCCTAGATAATAATGTCAAAATTTATCTTTCTTTAATACCACACTGTTTGTCATCTTAATTCTCCATTGAGTCATGCAAATCCAGATAATACATAAAATCGAATAGTATTGGATTATGTCCAGCGATAACTAAGCATGACACAGCACCTAACTAACGATGACTTATTGTTTGTAATTAAGGTACAAATTGGAGGTTTTAAATTAATTACCAAAAATCGGTTGTCTGTAAAGTCGGTTTACTGACGATAGTTGAACGTGACAACGTCATAAGAAAATACTGATGGACTTGTTGGTTGCTATAAACAATTGACACCACATTCACTTTTCACTGCACTTCATACTTGACGAAAACATGTAAATGTATTATTGTATAGCAGCTGTCCACGCGGACGCATCGCTCACTCAAGTAGGAGAGAGACAGATGTCGAACGTTGCCGAATGCGGAGGCCGATTATGCCACTTTGTCGCTCGTTCCGCGCTCTCGCTTGCGCTTCAAGCCTTAAATGGAACGCCTCAGAGCGAGGTAACGCCGCATGAGTCATGTATTTTCGTGCGTGCAGCCAGCTTCATCGAATTATAAGACGTTGTCACGTCAAAAAATATTTGAGTCATTACATCCCGCAAGAATCCTCTCTTTATTTTAATTTCGTATAGTCCATCCAAAGGTTAACTCTTTGGTCGAGTGGTCGCAAGCGTGAGAGCACGTGGTCTTGGGTTTGATTCTCAGGTCGGTCAAAAACTGCTACTGGGTTTGTGTTAAGTATGCGGTGTGATACAACCGTGCCACGGAAACGCGTTAAGCGGAGGGCTGGAGGGAGGACGCTATCCTCTCCCTCACGCGGCCTGCCTCCTCCTTCGATAGCATGACTGCTTCGTAGAAGGAGGCGACCGCTTCCCACTCCGTCTCACCCCGCAGCATGGCCTCGACCAATGCCGGGCGCGAGAGGTCTCCGCCTATCGCCGCCGTGAGGACACGTCAACTCTAACATAGCTTGGAAAAGACTAAGCAGATATTAATAGTCCATCCAAAGGTTGTCTCGGCTGTCATTTAGACATCTTTAACAATCGTTACGAGTAGTCAGAACCCAGTAAATCTGACACTGGTCTAGCCAAGGGGTAACGTGTTACCCAGTTACTGGTTTGTGGAGATGAGATAGGCAGGCGCTTGTTTTATAATACTCAGTTGCATCCGGTTAGACTGGAAGCTGACTCTAACTTAGCTTGGAAAAGACTAAGCAGATATTAATAGTCCATCCAAACGTTGTCTCTGAAGACATCGCTATCAGTGATAAAACCTGTATCCATAGGTTAACACCATAACCATTATTGAAGTGTAAACTTCTTTAGCGGCGTTGTGCACTCTTTTTGTAAAGCTTTGATTTCCTAGGATAGCGGTGCCGTCATATAGCGGCCGTAATACAGCGGTGAATGACGTCACTAGAACGTTGTTTATGTAAACAAAATGGCGCGGTTTCCTAGAGAGCGGTAACTGACACCGTAACGTCAAAAAGCGGTGCCGCCATTTGCATGACGGCCGTCTTGTCGGTGTCAGATGGTTTCGTGAACGTTTCATTGATAGCCATGAAGCAGACAGTGTGTTAACGGCCGTGGAACTTTCCACATGTCGTCACCGCAAAGACGACCCCCCTTTTACGCGGCGGACGGCCTTTTTGCGTCCGTAATATTACGGCCGCTATATGACGGCACCGCTTTCCTAGGAAACCAAAGCTTTATGGGTAAAAAATGTTACCCGCGTCAGGACACGTGACCTGATCGAAAATTCGTAAGACGGACGGAGAGTAGACAGCCGGCGCGGCGTAGGAGAGGAACTATCCCCCTCTGTTTCTACGGCGCGGCGAAAATGTATGCCTGCGCAAACTTTTTAATGTAATATAAATTGTCATGTTTGTGTACGATAGCGCAATAAATAAATATTGTATTCTACCATATAAATGATAGTACTTTTATACTGGTAATTAAAGCAATTCGTGCAAAATTATTCCCTAACCATTCCAAAATATCAAAAATGCACAACGTTAATATTCAAGTTTTCACTTCTGCCGGCACTCCCGGAGTGCAACAAGTTTTTTTTTAAATTAATTGTACTTTGGTCTATCTGTATATTTATTTCATTACATCTTCCAGCAATATATACGACGTTGCATCAGTTTTTGAGCTGAAAGTCTACGATCGCTCCATAAACTCGTTGCTGTACGATTTCCTGGGCAGAGTGATCATACCACTGCTCAGGATTAACAATGGAGAAGAATGTTGGTACGCTCTAAAAGACAGCTGCAAGAAGAAGTGTGCGCGAGGGAATTGTCCTAGAGTACGGTTGAAAATGAACATATTTTGGAACCCAGTGAGTATTAACTACATCATCTTCCATATCCACAGTCTGACGTCTCCCTCCTTTGTTTAAAAAAAAAATGATCTAGCAGTGTGATTAGAATTCACATTACACTAGAAATCATGTTAACTCCTCCAATTAACCCGTATCTTCCCAGAGTTCCATTTTTGGAACGGCAACATTGAAATTTTTTTTTTATGAAAAAGTCTGCGATTCATTATTATTTTTTCGAGTAGGGGTAGCATTGAATCAGTTGTCTATCAAAATCGAGCACCATAAAGTGCATAGCGCGCGTATTTTGATTGTCAATTAAAGTTTTGTTGTGAGTAATTTTCGCAAAAATAGCGTCACGCAGTCGGTAAGTGAAAATGATTTATGTTATTAGTAAAATGACGTATTTTCTTGTAAATTATATTTGAATTTAGTGTTATTTATAATATCTAATAATAAAATGAATAAATATATTGAGAATTTACTGTTCATGACATGTTTTCTCACACCGTTCCATTTTTCAAACAATGGGAACATATTACTCTGTTACCATTGAGAAAATGTATCAATACATTAGGCTTATTATTGCATGATTTTTGTTTTAGGCTAACGATAAATGACATAATATCGTATTTAGAAGATAATGATGATGTACTGGAAGCTGACATGTATATAACTCCCCCCAGAAAACTCTGATAAGAGTGACGAAGATAGTGGTAATGAAGGATCTACTGATATCAACTACTTGTCTCGGCACCAGTTATGGGCAGAAGCAGAACTTAGGGCCAAGGTGTCAGCAGAGGGACGGATAGAAGAAATAGAAGAATGCGCTGCTAAAAGATCCTAAAGATATGAAAAAAATGAATAGAGGTTCATACAACCAAACCACAGATGTGTCATCAGATATAACTTTAGTAAGATACAACGATAATAATATAGTAACAGTCGCGTCAACAGAATGTGGAGTGCAGTCAATAGGCAAAGTAAAACGATGGTGCGATAAACAAAAGAAAGAAGTTGACCAGCCACGCTGTTTCATAAATTATAATAAATACATGGGAGGTGTGGACCGCTTAGATCAAAATGTTGGCTGTTATAGAACCGGCATAAGGTTGAAGAGATGATACTGGCAACTACTCATGTTTCCTCTCAACGTGAGCATAAATAATGCTTACCAGCTGTACAGGTTGTCGCCGGCTGCAAAGGAGAAAGATGCTCACGACCTACTGTCTTTCACTAGATATGTGGTTCAATCGTATTTTATGACAAAACCTGTGACGGATTACAGCACAGCATCAAACGGCTCGATAACAAAAACAAAGTATGTTCCCAAATCTCCACTAGCTGTAATAAAAACGTGTCCCTTCAAGCGTGCGATTAGATGGAAAGGAACACCACATAGTAAATAACGGAAATCAGAGTCGATGCGGTTTATGCCATAAAATTACTACAAAAAAATGTGGCAAATGTGCGATTGCTTTGCATGCTAAATGCTCAGTAGTATTTCATACAACCCCATAATTTTAAACATATTTTAATTAACATATTTTTTTTAATAAACTTGTCTAAACTATTGCCTATCAAGCTTTTATTTGGTCTCCTTTATGTTTATATCTACAAAGAAAATACATTAGCGGATGTTCCCATTGTTCCATTATTGGATCGGTATAATAATTCAAAAGGTCAATGACCGATATTTTTTTTTATTGTATATATATGTTACTTTACGTAATAACATAAACATATGCAAAAGTTAAAAAAATTGGATGAAAAATTATAGTGTTGGGAAGATATGGGTTAAGATAAATATGCTTGTGTGTGAAATGAGTTCACGTCATTAATGTAATGTGCGAGGTTCGAACACGCGGCCTGTCGATCAGAAGTCCGCCATTAGGCTACTGACGAGTCTCATCCAGGATTTACCCGCGGAGGGAACAATGTCGTCTGCCTGCTGGCGGACGACCAACCTTTTCGGGTGCCTAACATGTTTTCCTAAAGTATTTACTGACTCCTTAGAGCAGCGTTCGTTTTTGATATGTCTATCAAAATCCTCATGAATTAATACTTATTTCTTAGGTATCACGCTTTTAGAGAGTTTTTGTATCCCTATCACGCGAAGCATTTGTAGTATATTTCTATTATTGTATTGTTATTAAATAAATTACTTATGACTCATGTACTAAATGGCGCAAGACACAAAATTGTTTGAAATGCCAGTGGTTTTAAAACTGTATCTATCTAACTATCTATATATTGTAGCTTTATACAACGTGTAACGGAAACCTCATATCTATCCAAAAGGACTGAAGACATCATCTGGTATGGAGTCTCTATGCAAAGTTTCAGCTCAAAATAAGTGACTTAAAGAGTTGACCCCAAATTATCGGTTTCATATGTTTCTTGAATACCAATAATAACAAACGTGTCACATCACTATGAGGGTCATCACTTTCCACGTTCCTTGCCAATAAAACGATAATTCTCTTATTTCTTCTTAATTTGAAAAATTCGGTCTCTGGTATCAATGTATTGAAATTTCTAATAAGCTCCACACATGTAGACATAGGATTACAAAACCTATATCGTTTGTTATCATCCAAAGAAGCCGTGCACTCGGTATGTATATACCCTTTAAATTACACGTTGTAGGTATACGTCAACTTTTAAAGAGTTTTTGCTTATTAGCAAATGACTGCAACATTTAGTATGTACGCTTTTTTTTTCTTTTTTTTTTCTTGGTAAAAGCATGAGATGAGTCCTCCCAAAGCAAAAATTAGATACTTATGACAAATGTGAGTAGAAAAAGCCTACGATGCCGATGTTACAAATTATTTGCCCTGAGGACCTGAAGAATATTGAGGACAGAATATTGAAAGGTTCGCCGCATAGAATGAGAGGACCTTGAATATTCATTTCAAGCAGTATCAACCTTACATAACGATCTTTTCCGCTTGAGTAGTAATGTATAAGCCTTTTTATTTATTTTATTTGGAGGAAAATCATTACGCCGTTCTAGGAGGAACGGAAAGGAATGTCATACTTCTACTGACTAAAAACCCACCCTGTTCCTTATGTTCCCCTTGCGTTATCTTATTAGAACATTACTGCAACCCCGGGCAGGATAGATACAACATCATTAGGACTTAAAACGGAATATTTACTATGTGTATTTATTGTTTCGAGTTTCCGATATTTCGGCACTGTTGACAACTAATTATACTGTTAGTGACCATGCTAGCGTAAAAACTTATATAGATACAAAATTCTGAAGAAAGTTCCCGTAACCCGGGCAGGCAATGGTCCTATTGGGCAATGCTGCTGACTGCTCTATGAGGCGCCTTGGAGCTCGACACGCCGACCCGGGCCTGGTTACCAAACGGTGAGCTAAACCTTCTCGCCGTCCGCTCCCACGGTGGCCGAAGATCGGCTCGCGATCCCCGAGGCTCGGGGTGTCTCCCACGGTGGTTGGGGCGTCGGGAAGAGATTAGTCTTTCTCATGCTATACATAAGGCGTAATTTAATATGAAAAGAAAAATTTCATAACACATAAATCGTGATAACAAACATGATAGATAATAATTGTTTTTATTGTAAGTAGGGCTTATCCGGATCTAGGATTTATTCACCTTGCGACACACGACATTGTGAAATTCGATAAACAATATAAAGCAACGAAGTTTATTTTATTATCTTTCAGGTCATCGCTTCATTAAAATTATTCCGACCAAAACAGGTCAAGTACATAGCGAAGCAACCAAAGTTCGACATACCACTCATATACAAGAACTGCAAGTTTATCAAGGAGACGTTCGATGCTCTCTTTCTTATCAACGAACAATTCAAGTGAGTAACATTTTTGTATATAGGTACATGGATAATTTTAGACCCTCTTTTCGGGGGTAAGTTTATCTAATGTCTTCTACCGCCCTGGGTGGAGCGGAAGGTAGTGTCAGACTTCTACTGACTAAAAACTCACCCTGTTTCTTATGTTCCCCTTGCGTTTCGGTGCCGCGGAATCTTATTAGAACATTACTGCAACACCGGGCAGGATAGATACAACATCATTAGGACCTAAAACGGGATATTTACTAGGTGTATTTATTGTTTCGAGTTTTCGATATTTCGGCACTGTTGCAAGCGCCATGATCACGGATGAACTAATGATACTGTTAGTAACCATGTTAGCGTAAAAGCTTATATGTATAGATACAAAATTCTAAAATAAAAATAATTTGCACTGTTAACAGAATGCGTTCTAAGGCCGTTATCTTCAATACGATTTGCGTGATTTTCTGATTAGTGATTGCACTAAAACACATTATTAGTCACGTGCACCCGGTCTCAGAGATTATAATATCTAGTGGGTGAGCAGCAGTATCAAATTATCAATGTGCACCGATAACATTACGCTGACCTTTAACTATGAGTAACTGAGCTACCTAAGATCCGGGATTAAAAAAACAAACAAATATATTACAGAAGAACCAACCTAGGTAACTTAACTAAGGTTAGCTAATACATGGGTATTTCCGTTTCAAAATTATGGATAGATAGATCGATAGATCTATATAATACTAACTAGCTGTTGCCCGCAACTTCGTTCGTGTCTAAGGTTTTACCCGTGTAAATTCCGATGTTTTCCCGTGTGCTCACAGCCTTTTTAAAGACATATCGAAAAGGCTCGTTGACGCTTCCCGCGACCCAAGGGCAGGCTATTTCTTTGGTTAACGGCTAAGCATTGCCATACAACGAGGCAATGCCGCCAGTATCTTGGGTACGTTGCCAGCCGACAGCGTTGAGGATAAATTTTTTGATGCCTTATACTAGTTTGTATTTTAAGTATTTTATTAGTACATAATCTTACTTCTTACTTCTTACTAATCTTACTAATATTATAAATGCGAAAGTTTGTAAGGATGGATGGATGTTTGTTACTGTTTCACGCAAAAACTACTTAACGGATCTAAATGAAATTTGGTAAGTAGATAGATGACATTTTGGAATAACACATAGGCTACTTTTTATCCCGACATTCCCACGGGATCGGGATTTGCGCGGGAAAACCTTCCCACGCGTACGAAGTCGCGGGCAAAAGCTAGTTATGTATATTTGCTGAAATAAATGTTTTACCCCAAGGATAGCAGGTACCTATCAAAAATTACTTAAAATAAATATATAAACCAAAGAACAAATTGCCGTTGGCATAATTAGATTTCAATGAATATCTTAGGAGATATCATGCCAATGAATATCTTAGGAGATATCATAGTTTTAAAATAACTCAGCAATGAAATAATGCTCAAGTACCACGCACGCTGACCGGCCGCCGCCGCGCCGCCGCCGCTGCTCGCTGGTTTCTCTGCGAGGTAATGGGTACAGCTTCCCAATTAATCTTACATAAATAACTATTATTTTAAAATTAAAAGGTAAATAAATGATATAAGAATAAGAAAAAAATTAATCAACTTAAAAATCTTCCTCATACAACTCTTATTAATAAAAAAATAAATATTCTTTTTAATATAACATAATCTTGCTCACTGTAATGTTCACTTGTAAGTAGTAATCTAAAAGTAATGGAATATATTATTTTTGTGGGTTTTCCTTAAACTAATGCGGGTGAAATCGCGGGGCTCTGCTAATAAATGAATAAATTAATCGGCCTTGTTATCTATGTTTATTTGGATAACATTAGAGTTCTATTGGGATAAGCTCGTGGTTAAGATAATAATGTCCGAACGACTCTTCATGGACAAGTTATGATCATTGTCGACATCGATTTGGTAGATCTTTGCGGAGGCAACTGACTGCTGTCAGATTTTCTGCCTTCTGACTAGTCAGAACATCAGTCTTGACGTGGAGTATCGTGTTGCCCAGCTACTGGATTGTGCAGGTCAGGTAGGTAGTCGTTCCATGTAAAATACTGGTACTTAGCATACCATAGTTGGGAAAAAAGTCCGCAGATGATGATGAGTATGTTTGACTCCTGGACTTCAAATATCATTCATCCAAATTTAACCGATATCGGTTCAGCGGTTTAGCCGTGAAAGCGTAGCAGACTGACATTTTTGCATTTTTATTGTAATGTTGCAGTTTATAAACATACACTAAGGGCTGATAGGGATTAACCCTAATATTCGTTTGCAGCAGTATACCATAATGTGTGTTAGCCTTAAATTTGACATAGACACACAGTAAACTTACCGAGTAAACAGCACTGTTTTACAATATAGTCAAGCAACTTAAATAAAAAAAACCGGTTAAGTGCGTGTCGGGCCACGCGCAGTGTAGGGTTCCGTAGTTTTTATAACAGCCAAGTGCGTGTCGTATTCGCTGACTGATCGTTTTGTGCCATGCTCTAACTAAAAGCCAAACATGACTACCTAACTAATTTGACTTCCTATACAAATCCTCACCTGATCCGACAATGTTTCACGGAAAGTTTTAATTTTTTTTAGAGATTTGTATAAAACTTATCATAGCCGGTGTTTTGAATTTAAATACGGACACACAGCTACACTACTCAATCGTCACAAGAAACTAGCACGATACAACTGGCGCTTAGCGCCATCTATCGACATTTCTATAGTAGTTGTTCGAAATTTTCGAGTCAAATACAATTGGTCGACTATTACTCGTAAACTTGTAAAGCCCACTTATGTGTGATAGTTTTCCTTTAAATTTAGTTATATATAGGTACTACTGCCGTGACATTTGAATTTCTAACTACAACCGTTTAGTTGATAGAGGGGGTGGACACTTGACTCTTACGAAAATTGGTACTTTAAAGCTTGATAAGTCACGAACGGTTTACTTAATCAAAAAACGATCTTACCAAACCCCTAATATTTTTGAAAGACCTATCCAACGATATCCCACACTATGGGAAGAACGAAAAAAAAATTATCATCCCACTTTACATGTATGGGAGGTACCCTAAATAATTGTTTTTTTTTTCAAAATTTTATTTTACCACTTTTTCGGCGTCATTAACGTGTATACTCATGCCAAAGTACAACTTTCTAGTACCAATAGTTTTTGAGCTAAACCGCGGACAGACGGACAGACAGACGGACATGGCGAAACTATAAGGGTTCCTTGTTGACAACGGAACCCTAAAAAGGGCGATAAAAATTCTCAAAGTACTGGGAGAATCATGAGGAAAAGTTTATAGTTTTGAAATGAGTGTGTGACAATCAAAACAATTTTCAAGCGAGTGAAGCTGTTGGCATAAGCTAGTATGCAATACAAATGACTTCTTCCACTTTTTTTCCGGTGGTAAAATCGTTTAGTGAATCCTCTCGCACTGGGCGGAGCGTAAGGGAGGCAGTTATCCACGGGTTCCGGGGCCGCGGTACCTCGTTAAGACAGTCCCGAAACCGCGGCAGGCGATGGCCCTATCGGGTCTCATCACTAGTGCTGACGCTACTTTAAAGTGCGCGTCGAACACGATGCTCTATCATGATTTCGTTGTAAGAGTGCGATGGGGCTATACAAACCGAATTCCTCTACTTATTCCCGTTACGTATAACAATCATGATGACGATGACACATCTGATCACGTGTCTTTACATGTCTTTAGAACTCCTTTTATTATTAAAAGAAAAAAGACTCCAACAAGCAGCGAATCCCTAACGGGACTACCAATTGGTATTGTTGATAAGGCGAGTTATAGGTATTCATAAAGGAACAAAGTCTTAATTACGAAAGCATCTAATCTACAAGCTAATCGCTTTGTATCTAGACATACCTTCATATCTGGTTGGTAATGTTTATGATTATCATATTACATCGTAATTACCACGGGGCCAATTCAATGAATTCAATGAGACCGTACTTTAAAAAATTATGATAATGTGATTGGTTGTTGTAGAATACTGCTTGTTTTGTTATTGAAACAATCTGTCAATATAATTCAGATTTAGGGACTTTAAAAACTTTAAGTCATGAGTGAATAGGTTACTTCTAAGCAAGCGTGCTCCATCTTCGAGCACATCATCGCTTACCATCAGGTGAGATGGTGGTTAAACGCGTGCCTATTCTGAATTAAAAAAAAATATGTAGTACATTAAACAGACAATTTTTAAAGGTAGAGGGCGGTAATAATTTAACAAATTATATTTAATCGATTTCTTAATCCGTCACTGCTAGAGGTCTTCACTGCCAGGCAACATTCAGCGTAATGTTCGAGAATTATTTTTAATTATCTCCGTTTCTATTTGCAGGAGCTTCCTGGAATGGGAAGACAGGGAGTTATCGACGACAATTCTTATTTCCTGGCTTATCTTCTGGTACTATTTCGATCCATGGATGGCACCGCTACTTACTGCAGCACTATTCCCAGTTATGTGGTTCATTGATAACAAGCAAAGTAAGTTCAGGGTCAAATTTATTTTAGTTTCGAAACTAATTCTAACTGCATTCGATATTAGTATCCAACTCTGTCACTTCCGGAGATTAAGGCGTTAATGATAGGGTGGACAGGACTGATTAGCTCGTCGCTGAATAATAACAGCTGCATGGGTTGAAGGTCCAGGTTTAAAGTTAAGCAACGCTTGCCAAGGTGGGTCTGAAGAAGGGTGACTATTTTTACGTATTGAGATTCCTCCGTGCCTCTGAAAGCACAATAAGCCCTAGAGGCAAAGCATAGCGCTCTCAATGTATAACCAAATAACAACTTAAAATGTACCTATGTCTTACAAAAAACTTTTTACCAAAAAATTAAACCGACTCCCAAAAAACACTGCAAGTGAAAAATAACTTTAATTTCGGTAGTCGGTGTCTTTAGTTTTGTATTTTCGTTTTTGGCACCGACTTCCGAAATTAAAGTTATTTTTCACTTTGCAGTGTTTTTTGGGAGTCGGTTTGATTTTTTGGTAAAAAGTTTTTATTTCACTCTTTTTAGTTGGTCAATTTTTAATTTCGAGACGAGCATAAAGTGCTTAACATCCGTATTCAAGTAATCGAATCGCAATCCACTCAATACTTATTATTGAGTAGTTTCGGGGGCCATCTGTGGTCTTCATCATCAGTTCCACTTCCTCAAATGGTACTTTTTGAGAGCAACTGCACAAGTTACTATAATAAATACCCAAAACGTCATAGGTGTGCCTATAATATTTGAAGAGTTCCCTCGATTTCTCCAGGATCCCATCATCAGATCCTGACGTTTATGAAAATGGGACCAATTTCGAAGTATATCCTTTCAATAAAAAAAAAAGAATTTTCCAAATCGGTTCAGCCGTCTTCGAGTAATCGATGATCATACATTAAAAAAAAAATATACGCGTCGAATTGATAACCTCCTCTTTTTGTCGTCGGTTGAAAATAAATGAATCTGAAGCCGTTGGTCTCGGCTGTCATTTGTTAAACTTTGACAGTCATTACGGGTAGTCGGAAGCCGGAGAATATGACACTAGTCTTGACGATGGGTTACCCATCGTGGGTTTGGGTATCGTGCTACCCAGCTACTGAGTGGTGGAGGTCAGATAAACAGTCGCTCCATGTTAGAACACTAGTACTCAGCTGCACCCGGTTAAACTTGAAGATTTCCCTGTCATAGTTGGGTACAGGCTAATGGACTAAGCAGATCGTGATAGCGGAATGTAGGTACACAAGGGAGAATTTAAAGAGAGAACGTGTTAGCTGATACTAATGATGCCTAAAACTGGATATTGTATGGATATTTTGTGTACAGCCATCATTGGAATATTAATTATTTCTGGTCCTGTGTCTCTACACCTGTGTTCGAGTTGAACTCGCTTATTATTCTAAGGGAACGTTACTCTATGATCTTATTTATTTGCGTATAGTGTACAGTTTAAGCGTGCAAACGTTATCTACAAACAAACTAGGAGACAGACAGAGTTACTATATTTTCGTTGTTATTTTAGGATTTATTATGTTAAGCATTGATATTAATAATAGGTATGGTTAGGTTCTCATTAATGTAAGTAATTCAGAGTTTAATTATGTGTGACTCATTTCGTAAAAAAACTGAATTCTTTCCAAATTGTTTACCAATACCTACGATGTTTTCTTTGGCATACTCTAATAGTAAGATCACAATATTGTACGTAGATTTCAGGTTTGAGGGTGTTGTCACCTTTCACAATATCAATAAAAAATAAACAAAAATTAAAAATATTGCATTCATGTTGCAAAGTTTTAGGTATATTTTTACTAAGGGTTATTTATTTATTTATTTAAAAAGTATGGAGGACTAACAGCTATTAAATACAGAAAATAAATAGTATAGTAGACAGTGAGCTAATTAAAAGTCCTCACGTTTAGAGGCAGGAAAATCTTAAATTAAACACTTAAAAGGTAGTCTTAATATAACCATTATCATAAATACAATATTTAAAATGACTAAATAGATAGCAAATATAAATAACACATACAACACAGTAACTACAGATATTAATTATTTTTGAAAAAATCAAGGCTTAGGCGTCTACTGGCTGCAATCACACTTGATATAAACGGGTCAAAATCGTGCTGCTTACACCGGTTATTAAAGCTTCTGCTTGCACGCACAATAAATGAATTTTGCCTATAGAGGCAGTCCTCGACTTACGTCGTTTCGATTTACGTCGTTTCAAGTTACGTCGAACAATGTTTTGACACTATTCCTCAAACATACGTCATTTGTTTCGATTTCCGGCATAGGAGAATTCACTTGTCACGATGTCAATGACCGTGGGGCCGACGGGGCGCAGTGTCGGCGTACGGGGATTACCCCGCACATGCTGCTGATTTTGTTTAGTTACTTCAGGAACAACGGACAATCAAGACGTAATGCATTAATTTCGAGTCCGTGTGGATCCTAACCCTTGAGTTTTACATGTAAACATACGAAAAAATATGTCTCGGTTTTAGTCGGAATGTTCAAATTAACTTTAGATAAGAGATCGGGGCTCTTTTTTTAACGTGGTAAAATTATCAAATAAGTCCTCCCACTCCGGGCAGGGTGGGAGGGACTGTCAGACTTTTACTGACTAAAATCCACGGTGTTCCTTCAATAACCCTTTACATACCGGGGCCACGGTAACGGGATGAGTCCCACGACCCCGGCAGGCTTCAGCCCTCTGCAGAGGGGGCCTCGTCATGTTGCTGACGCTCTTTGAGGCGCGCGTGGAACATGACGCGCCGTCGACCCGGGCATGGTCCATGGTCGGACAGCGAGTTGCCCTTTAATCGCTGTCCGCATGCTATCAATATTATTGTTTATAAAATTTTTAACAGTTGAATGCAGTCAGATATCTCACGGCAAGTATTTAATGGAAGTAAATGAAATTTTCTACACAGATTGTGATAGTTATCGGAATGATACGGGATCTTCTGATGAAAGCATAAATATTTGATAAACCTTCTTTGAATACCCTCAATTCGGTCTATGTATTTATTGTAACCTGTTATATAGTACAAACAAAGTATACATAGGTAGAATAAAAAAAAAAACAAAAAAAAACACGTTAACTTCCTTGCTAGGTTATGTCGTAATCTATCGTATCGTCGTATCCTCGTTACCGTCGTATCAAGGAAAGCCCTTAATTCTCAGAGGTCTAGGTTGGTAAGGAAATGACTTACTACTCCCAATTCAAATTTAGTATAACTCCCAATTATTTACGAGATATATTGATGCGTGATAGAATAGAACCATTAATGCGTGGCGGTGGTCACGTAACTCAGAAAGACGTTTTAAGATTTCCATATTAAAAATCTTTTTGATCATTTATGTTTATTTTAGCTCAAGAAATCAAACATCAAAATGAAGAAGACCCTAAGGACTGGGGTCCTGCAGATGACGTGCAAAATGGAGAGTCTATCACAGATAAAATTAAAGGCTTGCCGGAAATGACGCTCACGATAACAGATGGCATAGAGTACATGGTATCCGCAGCTGAAAGACTATATAAGTAAGTTAGTAATAAAACCTATATCGTCGAACTCAATGAATTGTATCGTATTGTTTTTTTATTGATAATAGGCTCGCGTTTGACCACCATCTCACCTTATAGTAAGTGATGATGTGGTCGAAGATGGAGCACGCTTAACTAGAAGTAACCTATACACTCTTGACTTAAATTCCCCCAGTTTATATCTATCGGGAAACACATGGACTCCGGCAGGGAATTCCACTCCTTAGACGTACGCACAATGAAAGTATTCCCAAAACATTTTGTGCGTATAGGTGGGATATATTAATTTATGAAGTAAAAATATTAGTATTTTTAAATATTTTTGCCACTTTTACAATGATTTCGTGATGTTTTGTACAGTAACCAATCGTCTCTTTTTTTTCAGTTTAGCAACATTCAAGGTACCATTTTTGACTCTGTTAGCAATGCTGTTGATGGCAACGACGTCAGCACTATTTTATTTCGTCCCATTTAAGTACCTCATGATGGGATTTGGTAAGTTTGACAACTTTTCTTTCAAATGCGACCTTCAGCTTCAAATTTTTTCTCGAATATATAGGGATCGAAGTTATTTCATTTTAGGTACTTACCTTATACTTTGTTGCAGGTTTATATAAATATGGGCGGAAACGACTGGATCCTGAGCGAGTGCTAAATAACGACTTATTGGACTTCATTTCAAGATTACCAGACAACAAGATACTGGTAAATAATACATTTATAAATGCAAAAGTCTGTCTGACTGTTGAACCGATTATGACGAAATTTTACCCATCAAACGTAGGCTCCTTTTTTGAAAAACTGTGCGGTCAAAGTCGCAAGCAACAGGTAGTACTATAAATTTTAATTATACAAAGTTTTAGAAGAACCAAAACCACTGTCTGTCACCAGTTTCACCAGCGCGCTCCTTCCATTGCGTACCAAACAAAATAAGATCTCCTTTTACTATCTGTTTGAGCGAAAGTTTCGTTAGAACCTTTAATAAGATTCAAGAAAAGCAGTCGTTTTTATCATTTAATGCGCTGTAATGTTACGTATAGTGATAGTGTTTTTTTCGTCCACTGGACTTTTTGGTCAAGATACCATCTTGCGGCTCTTCAGAACATCCTGTCAAAGTTTCATCTCAATCTGATCGATGGTTATGAACACATAGAAGACAACCATAAAAACATTTTTTTTATTTATAACTAGCTTCTGCTCGCGACTTGGTTCGCGCGTAAATTCTGATCCCGTGGGAAGTCCGGGATAAAAACTATCCTATGTCCTTCTCAGGCTCCTAGACTATTCCCATGCCAAACTTAATCTAAATCGGTTCAGCAGTTTAGGCGTGAAAAGGTGACAGACAGATAGAGTTAATTTCGCATTTATAATATTACTAGCTTTTGCCTGCGACTTCGCCCGCGTTAATTTACACTTTGTCAATAATTCTTGTGACCAAAAAGGTGTACCGCATCTTTTTGGGTAGTAAAAAATGCATATAATATTTAAAAAGCCATCACCAGGGTCCATTCATCCCCAAAAAGAGACAGACAGTATTTAAAATTTATAATTATTATTAATTATTTTAATATCTTTATAAAACCAAAAACGTAGTTTACAATACATTTTTGTAAACTGTTTTTGGTTTTCCTGTCCTTGCCCAAAACGTGTCGATTTTGTGAGCTTGATACTCGTGAGCACGCCACATACAGTTGCCCATGGGAAAAGCAGTCTTTTTCTAAATGTACACCTACGACTTTCAGTTTCTGTCCTTGAGCTTTGTTTATGGTCATTGCGAATGCTGCTTTTAAGGGAAATTGGAGTCTTTTGAACTGGGATGGCAAATCGGTCGGGATTATGGGAATGTGAGGAATAAATACGTTTTCACCGCTTGCTTTTCCTGTCATAATTATTGCTTGAACAACATTGTATCCAATATGTGTAATTTGTAGTCGCGTGCCATTACAAAGCCTTGGTGCGTCCAGATTACGCATCAACAGGACTGGGAAACCAACTTTAAGCCTCAAATAATCTGATGAGGTACCCTGAAAGTTCCTGAGAGTTGATAAACTCTACAGGGTACGACGTCACTTACTCAATATCCATGACATTGTCGATGGACAGATACTTGACAACGTCACAATCCACATGACACATAATCTTTTCGTTGATCTGCCCTACAATTTCGTTAGTCGGTGCCAAAACTGCTCTTTCACGCAGCTATATATCTCTCATATTTGTTTTCAAATCCGAATAAACGTGGTTTATTAAATTATCTGTATCTGGGACCATGTTACACAATTCAGAGCTCGAATAAGTCATCCTGTTGATATCTGTTGCCACACTTGCCACACGATCTACTCCTATTTTCAAAAGGGCAGCCGCATATTGCCCCGATTTTAAAATAGAAATGATTCGTATATTAACTTGATTGGTTAAAATTTTAACGACACGTTTGGCGTAACGGTTGGCTGATGCATGACGTGGGTTCAACCCCAGGCCTAAACAAAGATTTGTATGGCCTACATGTACTTGTGCAATTTAAAACAGAATGTTTCGAGTGGTTCTTGAATACGCAATTTGAACGAATTGGGAGGGGGGAAAAAGTTCCAACACCTCTTTTACATCCTTAAGGGATGATTTCTGAGATAAAAACCATCCTATGTCTTTTCCGGTGTCTAAAACTATCTCCATACCAAATTTCATCTAAATCGGTTCAGCGGTCTATGTGTATTATGTGTGTGGGAAGGGCGGGGACATTATTGATTCCCTATACATAATTTATAATTTGTTTATTGTCATAAAAATTGTTACATTAGCTGTTGAAGCCCTCACTCCTGAGCTAGGTAATAACCTGTGTTACAGGAGTCAGTGTCTTCTCCCATTTTTGTTACTTATTTACATTTTTACAACATAAAATATTTATAAGTATTCGTAAAACCATATAATTATAAAAACGTGTGTGCATGCGCGCGTGGCGTGTGTGTGTGTGTATGTGTGTGTGGTGTGGGTGTATGTGTGTGTTGTGTGTGTGTGGGGCATGATTCTTGAATAGTTGTATATAGGTAGGTATGTATGTATATTACAATTGCTGATTATTGTAGAGTTTGTATTAATACGTTTTCGGTTTGTGTATAATCTAATGTTTGTAGCCACATATTTGTTCTTTTCTTAGCTTCATTTTTTGAAAGGGGATTGATAAGAAGCAGTTTGTTAATTTTATTATAGGTATACACTGCCAGAAAGTGGTGTTGTCGTCTAGCCTCGGCAGTCTTACATTTTACGGCTTTACATGTGTTAGTTATAGTGCGTTTATTTTTGTTTGCTTGATTGACCAGTGTTACTAAATGTTGTTTCAGTACTAGTTTGAGGATATATAGTTGTCAATACTTCGCACTTTTCGTATAGAGTAACTGTCGGATACCGGAATGGTTTAAATGTCATAACTTTGAGCAATGATCTTTGAGCTCTTTCTAGTTGAATTATGATCGTTTTACAGGCACCTCCCCATATCGTGATACAGTAACCTATTATAGACTGCGCTAGAGAAAAATATACCGTGCGAAGTAGTTTAAAATCGGACACATATCGAAGATTCTTAAAGGCCCAAATTAGTTTCCTTACACGAGAGGTAGTTAATTCAATATGTGGTCGCCAACTTAGTCTTTCGTCTAACACTATACCTAAATACTTTAGTTTTTGCTTTTGGGAAATTGAGGGACACGAGCATTGACTAATATTATAAGGAAAATTGCACGTGTGCGCCTTAAGACTTATTGCCGTAGGTTTAGTTTTGGCGAATGTGAATTGCAGGTATGAAGTCTTCTCAATATTCAGGGTAAGTAAGTTAACTTCCAACCAGTGACTGACTGTAGATAGTCTCACCTCAGCAGTGTTCCGTGCCTCTTCCCAAGTCTCTCCGCGAAATATAAGCGCTGTATCATCTGCATAACTAAATATTTTTCCATTACTAAGAGACTGCTGGCACAGATCCTTCACATATATCAGGAAGAGGCTCGGGGAAAGAGAACTTCCTTGTGGTACACCATAAGTGACTTTAGCCTCGTTACTAACTACTTCCCCTATCTTTACTTTTTGTGTCCGTTCACCCAGAAAATCTGCAAATATGCTGAGAGCTTCACCCCGGATCCCTATGTACTCTAGCTTGTTCACAAGGGTGGGAATACAAATTGTGTCAAAAGCCTTACCGAGGTCGCGAAAAACACCTATACATTTCTGCTTAGCATCAACTTTCTCTGTAATGTAATCAACGAGTTGACTTACTGCGTCTTCGGTGCTTTTCCCTGACCTAAAGCCAAATTGAGCATCTGACAAAGTTTTGTTGCGTTCTAAGTATTTACATAGTCTAGTGTTTAAAAGTTTTTCTAATATCTTTGACAGTGCTGGTAAAACAGAGATGGGTCTATAATTTCTGACATCGTCCTGTCTCCCTCCTGTGAACTGGCGTGATAAGTGATTTCTTAAACACTCGAGGAAAAACTTCCTGTTCAAAACAGATCTCAACGAGTTTTGTAATCGGGGAAATTAGAATTTCCTTGCCCATTTTAAGTAGCTTTGCTGAAATGGTGTCCCACCCTATGGCACAGTCCGTTTTAAGGGTATTAATTATATTATTATTATAATACGAAATTCCAACACCCTTTTAACATCCTTTAGGGATGATTTCCGGGATAAAAACTGTCCTATGTCTTCCCCAGGGTCCTAAACTATTCCCATAGGTACCAATTTTAAAAATTAAATTAAATTTAGCTTTTGCCAGCGGCTGCTTCCGCGTGCAATTCGTTAACTATCCCACGGGAACCTTATATTGCGATAAAAACTATCCTATGTCCTTCTCAGGGTCCTAAACTATGCCCATGCCAAATTTCATTTAAATCGGTTCTGCGGCTTAGGCGTGAAAAAGTAACAGACAGACAGACAGAGTTACATTCGCATTTATAATATTAGTAGGGAAGTAAGGATATAAGTATGGATATAATTGCTTGTGTTTCTTAAATATTTTCTGTATTCTGCTTTTCAGAGAGATTGGAAAGAATTAAGCGTGCCAGAACCGCAGCACCACAGAAAATCTACAAGACCTGCTTTCACAAAATCTATTTCGACATGAAAGTCTTGTTTAATACTGTAGGTATAGTCCGAAATTATTAAAGTAGGTATAATCCTAGTACTGGGGATATTAGTAAGGAAGGCCTATTTCCTAGGGAGCCATAGAGGAATGTGAAGATATGCGCAGTTTTATTACGAATTTATTTAACCCAAAAATCTTTTTGAACTGTGTTCGATAGACGTCTTATTAATTTATTAAATAAAATATATTTACAAGTTTATAATTAAATTTCGTTGTTTTATTCTTAAAACTAAACATCACATTTTCGTTACTATATTAACGACTCATTTCGAGGTATTTGCATACAGTTTTATTTGTACCGTCTGTAATATTTATTATTTAAAAAAAAATGGCTAAAATACATGTTTTTGGTCTCGTCTGACAATGACTTGAAAGAAAGATTTGTAACATGATGCAACACTTCTAATTAAAATCCGCACACCATTTATAAATAATAATATTTCTAGTATGAAATAACTTTAAAATGCATGCGGATCTACAACTAAATACTTATTAATCTAACGGCAAAATATATTTAATATCACCTATTATTTTATTAAATAATAATGTACTTATATTTATTTATAAATAAATAAACTTGAGCCATCTTCGCCTGCTTCTTTCATTTCTGCACATTTCTGTGATGGTCATAGCCGGAGCTATCTTTTTACGTCATAACTTAAGAGACAACGCTAAGTGCTCTCTTGTCATAAAGGCGGGGCTACATCAGAGCACTACAGTACGTAACGTAGCTCGTAGTGTGCAGTGCGCCTTTCATCTGCTCTTAATTTATCGCCTCTTCGAAGAATACTGTCTGTGGAAGTTTGATTCGGGCACTCTTAGTTCACGCCATTGCTTCTGAAAATAGAATCATGGTCATTAGATTTATGTCTATGAATTTTTATATACAGGGTATTTCATATTTAAAGGTAACGTTCAGTATCTGATAAATTCGCAGTCGAGAAATAATAAGTCTGCTGGAAGAAATTTCTTTTGAATTAAGCGGCACTTTTGTTCTACTGTATATTTCTGTTTATTTTTTGATAAGTATGTTTTGTGCATATATGAAAAAGGGCTTAATTTTGCAGTAGTGCATCTAAACTTTGATTGAACTAAAATTTATTCCATCAACCGAATCAGATTATTTGGCGAGTGTTTGTTTAGAACGGGAAGGGCCGGCGCTCACTGCCGGCACGGTACGGCGTGTCATGGCAAAGGATTTTATGACTAATCAAGTTATTTTGAATCTTATTACAATGAGTTTAGAATTCATGTTACTTTATTTCGATACCACTAAGCCGCAATGCGCCGCGGCATGCTGCGGCATGACGGGACGCGCCGCGGCATGCTGCGGCATGACGTGTCATGCCGTTTCATTCCAAGGGATGCCGCGGCGCGCCATTGCATCCCGCGAGACGTAATGGGTCACTTTGTCTCGAGGAATTATGATTTTCAAGTTAGTTGAAATATGGTTGAAACTTGCGCAGCGGTCATTTCGGTTAATGTGGTCCGGTCGATCCGCGGGGGCAAGTTAGGGAGAAGACACACTTGCGCGCGCGTTTTTTTGTCTCTCAAACTGACCTTTACCACGGAATACCGCGGGATGCCACGGCATGCCGCGCGATGCAACGGAATGCCGCGCGATACCGTAGCGCAACCTGCCGTGCCATGTCGTTTCCTCAACATCACTCTTAAAAAACACTTCTCGTATCCCAGAAGGGATACAAGAAGTGTTCCATTGGTTAAATCTTCATAACAGAAGTTATGAAGATTTAACCAATGGAAGTCTTATTGAAGTAAATTAAATTAATTAATTAAATTTGCGGTATTGGAATGGACCGGGATGAGTTCAACAGTAACTCATACTTGTACTCAAGTATTGTAAATTTTTCTCAATCCAACATTAAATAACTTGACCGTCAATTTGAAGCCTAATAAACATGAGAGAAAGGCCATCGTTCTGTCCCTTTCTCGCACCAGTATACCCTCCTTGTCGCTAGCTATCGCCTTCTCTGTCACTCCTCCCACCACCACTAGCAGTTGCAAACGTTGGTTTGCTTTCGAGTTTGACTCATTGAAGTCGTTGTTGAACCAGGCAGAGTTTAAATTATTATAGGCTTCAAATTTAGGTAAGTAATTTAATTTACGTTTTATTTTAGGTAAAACGTTTGTATTAAACTAATTGGGCACATAAACACGATTTTTCAACCTGAATAAACATTGAATTTTGTTTATGGAGATTTAAATTTCATGCTTGCCAAGTCCCAGACAGAAGCTGGTCGGTACAAATTTATTTTCTTATATATACTAACCAACATCTTGTCGTCCGGTATCCGTGAAATAAAGTCCAGTATGTCGTTGTTTGGTATTCTGTCAGGATTGAGCACCTTGCGCATGAACTTGTAAATACCTGGAAGAGCGAAATCCCAAATTATGACAATTCAAAACTCTAGGTAAGTAAAATATCATAGCTTGTTATTGGAAATTAATTACTATTAGTAGCCAGAATTTTGCCAAGAAGTATCTTAGGTACTGGGTTGTGGACGACATGAGCACGGAAAAAATATTTATTTAGTTACTTATTTATTAAAACTTGCAAATGCAACACAAAACGTAAAAAAGGCGGACTGAAGGGTGCGTTTCCACCAGATATGTGCGATGGAAATGTGTCGTGCGAGGATGTCTAGCGGTGCTGTGAAAATGTGTGGGGGTTTCCACCAAAGCTGTGTGATGAAAATGTGCCTACGAGGATGTGTATCTGAGCTGTGAAAATGCGCATTAATGTGTGGTGCGAGGATGCGCAAACCTCGCAACACATCCTTCTCAACACACATTCCTCGCAACACATCCCTCGCAACACGTCTCTCGCACACATCCCTCGCACACATCCCTCGCTTGTTTTGTATGCGCAAAAATCTAGCTCCGCTGAGCCGTTTCCACCAGAGCTGTGCTGACTGAGGCGAGGCAAATGAAGCGATTCTATTGGTTCTTTACAAACACATCCCTCGCTACGCATCCTCGCACATCTCTGGTGGAAACGCAGCCTAATGCCTTAAAATATTTGTATAGCCGAGGAATATTTGTTTCGGGTTTGGCTGTTTCTACATATAAGTTTATTTGTTCACACCCACAATATACAATATATAATATGAAGTCAGTCATAGTGTGGGCCAACGATCTTAATAAAAAGAAAAAAAAAGGTAAAAGATAGGCAAACACTTCATGTAATACAATGCTCAGCAGCATCCAGTTAGGCTGGAACCCAATCCCATATTGTTGGGATAAGGTTAAGTAGAATTTGATGAAGATTGATAGAAGAATGATGATTGGTATACTACAAGATCCAATTCAATAATTTGCCCTTAAGCTAAATTAACTAGTGGGAAGCGGTCGCCTCCTTCTGCGAAGCAGTCATGCTTCCGAAGGAGGAGGCGGGCCGCGTGAGGGAGAGGATGGCGTCCTCCCTCCAGCCCAGCCGCAGTGGTAGACGCCCACGGCGTCGGACGTCGGCCGACGATATCCGGCCACCGTAGGCGCGGGCATGCGGACAGCGAGTAAAGGGCAACTCGCTGTCCGACCATGGATCATGCCCGGGTCGACGGCGCGTCGTGTTCCACGCGCGCCTCAAAGAGCGTCAGCAACATGACGAGGCCCCCTCTGCAGAGGGCCGAAGCCTGCCGGGGTCGTGGGACTCATCCAGTTACCGTGGCCCCGGGATGTAAAGGGTTATTGAAGGAACACCGTGGATTTTAGTCAGTAAAAGTCTGACAGTCCCTCCCACCCTGCCCGGAGTGGGAGGACTTATTTGATAATTTTACCACGTTAAAAAAAAAAAGCTAAATTAACTAGCTTTATAAAACAGAGGTAAGTAGGTATTTTATAGTGATTAGTTTACGTACCTAATGCCATAAATATATAGTTGATAGGTATAATATAGATTGCTATTGTGGCGCCAACCAATACAGCCATCACAAGGTAACTTAAGTATGGCACCGCGAACTTGAATAAACTGAAAATAAAAAGGTTGTTGCTTTAGTGACACAAATAAATTTTAAATCGGCTTTATTTGTTTTAGTATAAGTAACTTTTTGTTACTTTATTTCTATCTATTTGGGTTGTTTTTATTATTTCGTTACCCTATAACTAAATAATTAAACAGATTCCAATCATAGACATAGCAGAATGGACTGAGCAATATCCTGACAAAATCGGCCACTGAAATTGAAAGAGAAAGCCGCTATGCCAATATGCATGTCTCTTTTCTGTTTGACATAGATAGTTATATTTACGAATGAAGTCTATGTCACGGAGTAATCAAAATTCTAGACAAACGTAACAGCTGACTGCACGATCACTTTATCACTCTCATAATAAAATTAACTATCAGTATTCACATTTTACCTGTATAGGAAAAGCTCAGTCCATTCTCTATGTATATAATTTCAACAGACTTAACACAAACGCAATACCATTTAGT
This sequence comes from Tholera decimalis, assembly GCA_943138885.2. Classification (NCBI taxonomy): domain Eukaryota; kingdom Metazoa; phylum Arthropoda; class Insecta; order Lepidoptera; family Noctuidae; genus Tholera; species Tholera decimalis. The sequence goes on from OW964549.2 coordinate 27,064,550, forward strand.
TTGTTAGAGCTAGAGAAACGGTAGAAATAAACAATGGTTCCAATTTGCGTAACAATGGATTAGTGAAATTGTTACTGACTATACTCAAATGAGCCCTACTTCCTGTAAGTATTACGGTTTAAGGTTGCATATTACTATTTTTAGATTTTTTGGTAACACGTGGATTTATTTGGCCTAGACTAGTTTGGAAATACATAGAATAAAAATTGTGTATACAAAAAGTGCCTAGACCACGCTTTTCATTTTAAATCTAAATTGCTAGTACTCAATTAGGTATTATAATGAAGACAATTTTATTGGAGAAGGTCAGCTCTAGAAATTATGTAATATATGTAAATACTACTTCTGAATGCTTCTTTGAATCACGTAGCCTAATTGCGAACTACAGAAATGAATATAATCGGCTGCATATGCTTTCGTTTTTGACATCGTAACCGTTTTCATTGCGTCTAATAAAGCAGAAGTATTTTTAACGAAATGTAGCAATGGATTGATAACGTTTGATTGTGGATAACATTACGAATTTCTTTATAACACAGTTACGCTGCTGGTCAATTTCACGTTTCATTTGGACAAGGGATTGACGCCTCCGAAAAATGTTAGTGCTATCGAAGTAGGTATAGAAAATGTCTTAGCAATATTTAAAAAAAATAGATAGATAGAATATAATTTATTTTACACCAAAAAATGAAACACGCTTAAATAACAATATTGCTAAAACTTTGGTTGCAATGAAGAAGATGAAGATGAAAGTAACTTACTTTTTAACCCTCTGTAAGAGTGATACAATGTAGTCTATTCCGTCCTTTATCGTGAATGTGAGATCCTGTAGTTCACATAGTCGGTTTTTAATTGTTTTGTCATCCTGAAACAAACAAATATAATAAGTAAATGTAACACTTACCTATTCCTATAGAAGCTTTCTCTAAAGAAAGAAGGACTATTTAACTAACGGAAAAACGCGTTTTCGGTGGAATAATAGGAGTACATATTATTCCACCGAAATCGCGATCGTGGTGATCTAAATATTAAAAATATGGAACTACACATTTCGAAGCGGACTTGTGTTTTTTATTATCAACCGACGACAAAAAGAGGAGGTTATCAATTCGACGCGTATATTTTTTTTTATGTACGATCATCGATTACTCGAAGACGGCTGGACCGATTTGGAAAATTATTTTTTTGATTGAAAGGGTATACTTCGAAATTGGTCTCATTTTCATAAACGCCAGGATCTGATGATGGGATCCTGGAGAAATCGAGGGAACTCTTCAAATATTATAGGCACACCTATGACGTTTTGGGTATTTATTATAGTAACTTGTGCAGTTGCTCTCAAAAAGTACCATTTGAGGAAGTGGAACTGATGATGAAGACCACAGATGGCCCCCGAAACTACTCAATAATAAGTATTGAGTGGATTGCGATTCGATTACTTGAATATGGATGTTAAGCACTTTATGTTCGTCACAATGCATATGGTGATGTAGAGCTGATGGTGAAGTACCAGGAGAACTCCTCAACAATTAACGGCCCAGCATTGGGAAAAGCAATATTTTGTAAAAGTTTATAAGTAGTTGACATTTAGGCTCTTGTAACTAGGTAAATTAAAAATAGACCAACTGAAAAGAGTGAAATAAAAACTTTTTACCTAAAAATTAAACCGACTCCCAAAAAACACTGCAAAGTGAAAAATAACTTTAATTTCGGAAGTCGGTGCCAAAAACGAAAATACAAAACTAAAGACACCGACAACCGAAATTAAAGTTATTTTTCACTTTGCAGTGTTTTTTGGGAGACGGTTTAATTTTTTGGTAAAACGTGTTTATTTTAAGTCCATAATTTTCATCGTACAGATAAACTTCCCTGTATTTAGAGAAGTGGTCATTTATGCTTCCTATTAGTAGATGATATATAATAAAACGGTAATTTACTGAACATAAGGTAAACAATACATTTTGTAATGCCTGTTCTTCAATAAATACTACTCAGTACTAATCAGTTTGTCTAGGTACATTTTTTATCGAGGTACATACAAAGTACTTGGGATGATTGGTTTTTCTATTTACAGATGGCGTTTCTCAATCAATGTGTCAGTAATTCTTATTCGTCCTAGTAGATAAATAAAAGTAGAGTTAAATCTTGAGCTTGAATTACATCCGTAGTGAAGACAGAACTTGGCGCATATATAGATCTCAATACTTTTTCGGCGAAGTCAAGAACGACGCATTATTCAATATTCAATTTGGCTCTCATTTAACATTTATGTTTTTGATGATATATCAATAATTTTAAATAATTCTGTTTGCCTTTGCAAGCTGTGTTTTAAGGTGGAATTTCCTATCGGCAAAAATGCCAAACGTAGGTACTTGCATTTCCTGCTAAACCTTTTCAAAGTAAAAATATACGTAATCTACATTTTTTCAAGTAATTATCTAGAGCCAGCGGCTGTGCGTTCTCAGACAATTATTGAAAGGTTTTTTTTTTTAATTTAAATTAAAACAATCACCCTTTTTAGTTGTTAATTCCTTATTTGATTCTGTTATGGTGTACAGTAAAGAGTACATCTATCTTATATATGTAGGTTTACATATACATAGGTACCTACACCATAAGGTAAATACATAAAACCGACACATAATGCATTACTTAGAATTACATTGATGTCTTAGTCAATTATTTATCGCATATTTATGGACAGAGCTTCATGTAATAAAAATAACTTAAACCGGTGTTAATTATTACGAGAAATGTTAATTATTACAAGAAATAACTGTGTGTGACGTCCTTTTTATACTAAAGGCAAAATAGTAAGTTATTTATTGTTCATACCTTAGCTGAATCCAGATCCTCTTCAGACGAATCTTCTTCAAAGTGTGAGATAGGAATTAGGTTTGCAGTGTCTGAAAATTAAAAAAGAAATTTAGCATTGCTTCAATATAAAAGTGGATACTGTAAGGATTATGGATACATATGTAGGTATACTAAAGCATGCCAACATTTTTAACAGACTAATCTTATGCCACAGTGGGACAAAGGCTGCTGTATTCATAAAACTTCTCAAAAATACTTTCTTAAATGATGATGAACGTTTTATCGAACCAATGAACAAGGCCGGTTAGTTTTAATTGGCATAATTTCTAGACTTACTTCTTGTCGCCCAAAAGTAGATGAACGGTAAAACAGCTAAGAGAGGAGTCATCCACATCCGGAAGAAAAGCCAGAACAGGAGCCAAGCCGACAGCGCCAGCGCAGACTTCTCACGGTTATCCCATTCAAACAAGTACCTGAAAAAGTATTTAGGTTCATATAAGTTGGAATATGTAGTAGCTAATCATTGTCTGTCTAAGATTTGGAATAGCTTGTATCCATTACTTGCTGCATTCAGGATTCTAGTATTAACTCCATGACTCAACTTTGAGAGTAAATTCTGGAACATTATTATGCTTCACGATGCGCACTACATAAGACCCAGCCATAGGCTGCGTTTCCACCAGAGATGTGCGAGGATGCGTAGCGAGGGATGTGTTTGTAAAGAACCAAGAGAATCGCTTCATTTACCTCGCCTCGGTCAGCACAGCTCTGGTGGAAACGGCTCAGCGGAGCTAGATTTTTGCGCATACAAAACAAGCGAGGGATGTGTGCGAGGAATGCGCATTTTCACAGCTCCGCTACACATCCTCGTAGGCACATTATCATCGCACAGCTTTGGTGGAAACTCCCACACATTTTCACAGCACAGCTAGACATCCTCGCACGACACATTTCCATCGCACATCTCTGGTGGAAACGCAGCCTTATCGCGTTGGTACATAATGTAACTAACTTTATTTTATGGTATACGTAAGTCAAGTTCGTTTTCTTAGTAATTATTGTGCTGTAACACCATATTGTAAGAAAACATATCATAACTAATACTATGGTATTGGCGACGTATGCTTCGCATACCATGGACGGCGTTCCAGATTAATGTGTATACTTAAAGTGATTCATAAAGACGACTAACTTTCCGCAAAATAAGTTATCCTACTAATTCAGCTTCTTCGGTCACATTGTCCGTAGCCAAGATGAGAATTCGGACAAATGGAGAGCTAGAATGAGATTTTCGTTACGATGACCGGCAACTAAAACCGACCAGCACCCAGTGTCTGAAGAAGTTGACGATTAATCGAAAGGCCTAAAGAACCGCTGCCGCTAGATTAAGAATGGTCATCGCATTCTCCAATCATGAAGATATGTGGGTAGAGATGTAGGCATAATACAACGCAATGTCTCTCTATTTAAGCATTAGTGAATCTCCATTTTTTCTTAACTTAGTTTTTAAGTAAAGCTAACATATGGAAGGTTTCGTAATAATGTTAGATGATGTAAGATGACGCAACCTAGATGCAATAGCGAAAATACATTATATACCAACTGGAGGGATTTTTTTTAGGGGACGCATCTACTGCTAGATATTTATCCAATCTAACTTAAGAAATGTGGTTCCGGGTTACCTTTCCTACTCGTTAATAAGATACCTTCTTGTTTTAATCTAGTGTTGTCTTTAATATACCTATTTAAAAGGGAAATCTACTGAATAATAAAATAATGATGACTAATAGTCTAATTAATTAAAAATGTTACTCATTACTGTTCCAGTTACGAAACAGGACAAAGGGTTGTCTTATTGCACAAATAATTATTTATTTACAACACGTATTGTTTATTTAAATATGACATATAATTAGTCAGAAATTGTTGATTGGATACTTTATATGTTATTTCATTCTTGAATTATCTGTCTTTGTGGACTGCAGGTATCTTGCAAAGTCTATAACAAACAGTTACGTGCGTAGCATACCGCTGTGAACGTAGAGTTGCTACTAGCATACATAATACGACTTAGAAGTAAAAAATGGCAATTCAGTTAATACGCGCTATTGCCGATAATAAATTCCAAGGTGTAAGGAGGAGACAACTGAAGATCAAGGCCTGGTCTATCATCGACCATCTGTTGCCAACGGTTTTTAATTTAAATGTTAAGGTCAAATTGGCTTTTGTGAGCCCGTGATTGTACATCAACCCGTTGAACTGATCGGATATAGTTAAAAACTTTTTAACAAAAAATTAAACCAACTTCCGATTAACCGAAATTATTTCTGGGCTCGCTCGTTCGATCGTAGACCTCATCTTACCATCATCAGACTTACCATCAGGCGTGATCGAGGTCAAGAGCGGACTCATTCTTATTAAAAAAAAAAGTTATTTTTCATTTTGCAGTGTTTTTTGGAAATCGGTTTAACTTTTTGTTAAAAAGTTTTTATTTCTGATCAGTTGGTCGGTTTGTAATTTATCTAGTTAGAAAAGCCTAAATGTCAACTACTTATAACTTTTTACAAAATATTGCTTTTCCCGATGCTGGTATTTACTATATACATAGTTCTCTTGGTACAGTGGCGGTACCTTCATATAAGCCCAAAAACCCTTACTAAAAAATGCTCGATAGAGAATCAATGTCAAACCCGAACTATTTAAAAGTTCGCGCGCTTAATTCTTATCAAAATAACACAATGTATCTACTGAGTACTGCTACACTACTACACATCGCGATTGTTCGCGCGCAGAGTTTCGCATTTGTAGCATCTAATGATCTACATATTGCTATCTCGCTTACACGCACCGGCTTTTACCGGGCTTTCAAATACTATATCTGTCACTTTCGCACTTATAGCGATGTGCCGTATAACGAGTTAGGCCTTGTGCATAGAACAAATCGATCACAATGCAGATTTAAGCAGGGCTTTCGTATGAAGTTGCATGCGTATGCGTGACCTTGTCAGCTTGCCAACTCTGCAGTGTTGCCGTTTTAGCCACACGTTGAAAGATCTTGGAGATTTTTAACGAGTTTGGAAACTTTTTTAACATTTATCAACGATAAAAACTAGCGACTTTTAAAATAACGAAATTAAATACAGTCAAAACCGTTTACAACAACATCATTTAGAACAACATACCGGTTATATAGACCAAAATCATAGGTACAAAATACTTTGTACCTTGAAAACATCACCGGTTATTACGACTATCGGTTTTTACAACCAAATATGAGTGGTCCCTTGGATGTTGTTATAACAGATTTTGACTGTATTCAAGCAATATCTTAAAAATAAAAAAAAATTAGCTAGATTTTTCATATACCTGGCGACTTTTTTTGCCTAAATGACAACACTGAGTAGTTCCCGACATCCTAGAGTGCAACTAACTTCAGTTTCATTTGCTTGAGTGGAAAAAGGTTTTGTTGTTAAAGTTTTGTGTTTGTTTTCTAAGATTTCCTCAGTGATACAATTGTTTTGGTGATTTACCTACAACAATGGAGGTAATTGTACCTTGTGAGGATTTAAAATGCGTTCAAGTTTTGATTGGCGAAGATAAGGTAAAATCTTTAAAGTTTGCTCAGAAAAAACAGTTAATTTCTTCATTAAAACCGACGCCTAATCTGTGTATTTCTCAGACTAGTAAATCGCATAAACGAAAATTTAATAGATCAGTGTATAAAACTAGTTGTAACACGTTGCAAAATAACTCGGCTCCTCGTTTGAGACGCAACGTACGCTGTGCAAAAACGGAATACAGACGACTTTTTGTAGAAGTAATTGATAACATTAATACCGAAATTACTGACCGATATTCTGAAATTTATAAATTAAAGATTTTCCAACTGCTCAACAACAAAAAATTTGACAATTATCACTCACATTTTCCTACAGAGGAATTAGATTCATTATTTGACATTTATGCAAACTATTTCGACAAACAAACATTAAAAAGCCAATTGATTTGCTTGTATTCTAGTCCTGATCTGAAAGATCGTAATGTTTTCGAATTAATTGATTTCATTCATGAGAATAACCACGAAGATGCCTTTCCCGAGCTGTTAAAGTTAGCGTATCTTGTTGTAACTATTCCGGCTACAAGTTCTTCCGCGGAACGTGCTTTTTCGTCTCTTAAACGTATCCATACCTATCTGAGAAATACACAAGGTCAAGAGCGTCTTTCCGAATTATCAATGATAGCTATTGAAAAACAGTTGTTGGTAGAATTAAAACGATCACCATCATTTTACTCTGATGTAATTAAATCATTTCTTAAGAAAGATAGACGATTCCAATTAGAATATAAATAATTTATTTAAATTCCTTATTACATTCTATCTAGCTATTTTTTAACTTTCGTTTTGTAACTTTTTGTTTTGTTTTTTTTTTTGTCTGTAACCTGGGTCCTGTTACGAAGGAAGCAACTACTTACCATAACTTTGTTCCCTCAAGCAATGAAGCAAACCAAACGGCTTTTTTCAAAGCCACCGGAGGTATGCAATTGCTGATATGTTTATTATATTCAATCTAGCACTAGCATGCCTTCAGTGTGCTTTGGTTACCTCATTCACCGCACGACAAGCAAGAGTGAAATTGAAGAAATAAGAGGAAAGAAGAAGATGGATGAATTCACTTTTAATTTATTGTACCTAACCAGTAGTTTATGAGAAAATTGCGATGATACATACGTAGGTACCTACATACTCAGTCGAAAACTGAACTTTCTTTTTTTGAAATCGGTTAAAATTTTATTGGGCTTGCGTTATTTTGAAACCCTAGGCACGCCACTGTCCTGGTACTTACTTCACCATCAGTTTCACTTTATATGGTGAAGTGCATAATTATGCATTGTGACGAGCAAATTTTGCTTAATAAACATGATGGCTGGTCTAATTGATGACTGAAAACCGACTTTCAGTCTCACTAGATACAGCTGTGTTTTACATGGAGCGAGTGCCTATCTGACCTCCACAACCCAGTAACTGGGTAATACGATACCCCTTGGCTAGAGCAGTGTCAGATTTACTGGGTTCTGACCACCCGTAACGACTGTCAAAGATGTCGAAATGACAGTAGACCGGAGTTTGGAAGTTAGCGGTGTGACACCCGCGGTGGTATCCAAACTCCGGTCTACTACTGAGAAATGACTTCCAAAAAACCCAATACCACTTAATAAAGTTAATTTTACTGATGAAAAATAAATTAAAATGTAATTTTATAAAGTGTGAAAATCTTAACGCGAACTGTGAAGTTAATTACATATTTATAGTTATTTATTATACATAGTAAATTGGTATTTTTATACTGATGATGACATGTAGGTATCCGTTTGCGACACAATAACTACATTCAACAGGATATGAAACATTCATGGCAACATCAATGGAAAAAACAATGAATTAAATATTTTAAATTTGAATACCTAGTGTGTATGTATGTAAATGAAATTTTAGAAATTAAAATACGCTAATCAAAGTAATGCATCGTTCAATATGGCGACATCGAGAACGGTCAACGAACGACACGTAAAACTGTGTTAAAATATTTACATAGAATTAAACCATTCAGTGTGGTATAAATAGACAAAACACTTGTATAGATTGCAGACATTAATATTTATGAAAAATACTAAGGTTTGAACCGAACATCCGAGATGAAATTGGGGCAGAATTCAGTGATTAATACCCATAGGTCTAAATTACGAGTGTAATAGGGTTCTCCTCCATGAAGCGGACTATGAAAGATCGCCTTTACGCTTGGTGAGGCGGCGATCTCGAAGGTTAGTAGCACAGACAAGTATAGCAGTGAACTGCTGAATGCTTTAAATTTTGATGGAAAGCGTCTACAGCAATGAAGTAACATACCCTGGCATATCCGGAATAAAACTGAAGAATGAACAGTCTGGGAAAATGGACTCTAGTGTTGACTTTAGCATTAATACAACGCAAATATTAATTTTTGGTCAATAATACTAATTACAATCATTTAAATCATTGCATGCGGCACTGACCCCAATTTTGACAAAATAGCACAGACATAACAATGGATGCTCTAGATATACAAACGAATAACGTAGTTACCCATTGTATACAAAGGGAAACTTAAATTTGCAATTCAAACTCAAAAGTGCACTTTACGATATAGCTTAATGTTCTACGCGCCAGGCTAGGCTAGGCAATCAAGTAGCCTTTTTGAGGGGCAACAGGTTAATAGCAAACTAAATAACAACAATATTATTAAAAACTTTTTGATCGTAAGTATTCATACTCATAACAGATGCTAAATTCAAATTTTGCATCGTAGGAGTTCGGTGGAGCATCGGCATTCAGCTGTTTCACAATACTTAATAAAAACTTTTTACCAAAAAATTAAACCGACTTCTAAAAAACACTGCAAAGTAAAAAATAACTTTAATTTCGGTAGGCGGTGTCTATAGTTTTGTATTTTCATTTTTGGCACCAACTTCCGAAATTAAAGCTATTTTTCACTTTGCAGTGTTTTTAGAAATCGGTTTAATTTTTTGGTAAAAGTTTTTATTTCACTTTTTTAGTTGGTCGATTTATAATTTACCTAGTTACAAAAATGTCTAAATGTCAACTACTTATAACCTTTTACAAAATAATGCTTTTCCCAATGCTGGGCCGTTAATTTTTGAGGAGTTCTCCTGGTACTTCACCATCAGCTTTACTTCACCATATGCATTGTGACGAGCATATTGTGCTTAATAACCATATTTAAGTAATCGAATCGGAACCAGTGAAATACTTATTATTCCTACTTATATATCGAGTAGTTCCAGTGGCCATCTGTGGTCTTCATCACCAGGTCCACTTCACAAATGGTGCTTTTCGAATGCAACTACACAAGTTACTATAAAAAATACTCAATCACTATAGGTGTGCCTATAATATTTGAAGAGTTCTCTCGCTTTCTCCAGGATCCCATCATCATATCCTGACTTGGTGACAATGGGACCAACTTTGAAACTTTCAAACAAAAAAAGAATAATTTATAAATATATTCTAATACTTTGTTATCTACTCACTTTAATTGTTCATTTCCGTAGTGAACAGCATAAAATATGTCCTTGATGAACTTCAAATTACTGTAAATAAGGCGGATACTGAAATTCCTCAGCGTAGGCTCCGTGTATTTGTTGGTTTTAGGACTGAGTAACCGGACTGAGGCCTTGATCTGTAACGAAGACAAGCCATCAATAAACTCAACAAGGAAAACCTTAATACAAAGCAGGAAAAGTAACAAACAACTGGTTTTGATTGTGAAAGTCAGAAATTCTCGCACGCCAAAATTTTACTGCAATCCATTCAGCTGTGGAGATGTGATTCATTATCAAACAGACTATTTATTATCTCAAACATGAATTCAGCGTTATTTTGTTATCAAAATATTGCACAAACTATAAAACATAAATTACCGGGTTCCACACGATGGACATTTGTAGCTGAATTTTCGGGAAGCCTCCTTTCATGGTGTGTTTTTTGGATCGATGGTTTAGGTCGAACCAGGCCTTCTCGTCGTTCACTATTGTTAGTAGAGGTATCGATATCTTGCCGAGGGTCCCGTCTTTCATCGTGTTGATCATCGATTCATCCTTCACAGTTATTGTTAGTGTGGATGTTACGTCATTCACGGGGCTGTGGAAAAAAACAAAGAATATAATATTAAAAAAGCAAAATAAGAACCAACAAATGGATTAGGTCGTGACATCCCAGAATAATCGTAAACATCACACACACAGTAGTAATTTCCTCTATTTCTAATCTAATTTGTTCTCGAAGATTTACATGCATAGATCGATCAATCTATGCATGTAAATCTTCGAGCGCAATATATGTAGTTGCACTCAAAGAGATAAAAGTTTTATCAGCGTAATAAAAAGTAGCTTATGTCCATATTTAATCAAAATTGGTTAAGTAGTTTTAAAGTGCAATAGACGGACAAACGGACTGACAGATAGAGTTACGTTTGCATTAAAATTAAGTAGGAATTGGCTCACGGAGCCTTTTCTACACAGCAGTTTCAAAAACATATGTAGCTCAACTCACAATTTGTAACTTTTGTTCCACATAGGGTCCGTGGTGCCGGGTACTGTGTGCGTCTGTATTCTGGAGTTGTCCAGCTCCAGTACGCAGTAGGAGTCCGCCTTCCCACTGAGGCCGAGTGCGCTCAGCCCTTCAGCGCCGTACACCGTCACTGAGAGCTCGCCAACCTCGCCCCAGCTATTGTCTAGGCGGTACCAAGACTGTGGGGATAGTTGGATTCTATTTTCAAAACGTATTCTCCTATAATGTTGATGGATGGAGAGGCAAAGGCCGAAGAAAAGATGGATGGATTGTGTGAAGAATGATAATATGAAAGAAAAAAGAGTAAGTGATGCTGTGACGTCTACTAGTAGCAAGGGAGAATGGAAGAAGAAAACGTTTTGCACCCCAAGTACATGGGCGGAACATGATGATGAATCTCCTATAGCGTATATCGAATTCGGTTTACTGGTCTTGACTATACTAAGTTTAAATATAATAAATTGTAAGATTAGTATATCAAACGGAAGTTTGATAAATTAAATTAAAGTATTTGTAGCTACGTAAAAAAATTTGTGTGTAACGTTTCGTAAATGAAACATGAAATCTTTACAAATGTCATGAAGCACACCGATTCTTTGTTTCGATTCGACGTAAAAGGACGACTTTAAAACAAACACGTTTTGGCATTTATAACATTAGTATAAAAGTTGAAAGAAACGTATCAAGGAGTCAATCTTAATTAAGTTTAGTTAACCAAAATATTGAATACGATAGCAAAAAAATTGTCAAAACACAAAGACAAAGTTTGGACAAAGAAAAAGCTAAGTGTACATGCACGTTGTAGTTATTATAGAAAAAGTTAACTCGGTATCAAAGTAAGTAATTACAGATTTAATTACAAAAAAAGTTAGAACACAAAATTATATTGAACTTGCTGTCGATCTATTTATATGTATCCTAATATATGTGGATTTTGGACTGTATGGATATTTAGATATACAACAATTTCCAAACTTATAATTCTATTGCCACTTACTCGAATATCGATTTTTAAGGCTTACATTTTGAGTAGATTTTAAAGTAACTGTTTTTACGTAAAAGGCTCAAAAATTATGGGCTACAATTGAATTGGAATAATATGAATTTATAATTAAATTATAAACAATCTGGTCAACATAATTATATTCATCATCATCTGCTTTTTTTTTAGTGAGTGGCATCTCGCAGGTCAACCTCTGAGGTTGTCGGCTGCTTAACCTGGCTTGCCTGTGGTTGCCTTAATTAATAAATTAATTAAAGCCTCCAGCCAGGGCTTATCATCATCCGCTTAGCTTTTTTTCCACCTTTACTGGTGTCGGCGTTCAGTATAACCGGAAGCAACTGAGTACCAGTGTTTTGCGTGAAGCAACTAGACTGATAGATATATGCCTATCTGACCTCCACAACCTGCAGTATTTACGTTGAGTCATATGATATCCCGTGGAAAGACTAGTTGTACATTTTCTGGCTTCTGACTAATCGTAACGACTGCCAAAGATGAAAAAATTACAGCGAGGACCAACGGTTTAATGTACAGACGACAGCACATGAAGCTACCCGAAACTGTCAAATTTTTCCAATCAACCTTGAACCTAATTTCTTTAACAATAAAGTTGAAAATCTATTAAAGTAATTTGACAGATTGGTGTAACTTCATGCGCTGACGTCTGTACTTTCTGAGGTATGGAAATAATTGAATATAAGTATAAAGATACCCATCACAAAGTCAGCCATCCACGGACCGGTTCGGCAAGCGTTGTTTAACCGACGACGTCGACCCATGTGGTCTTTACTATTTAGCCACGAGCTTCTTTTATTTATGCATAAATTATTTAACATTTCCTACTTTATTTATGCCTAAATTATTTAACTTTGTTACTGATCTTCAATGACTTCCTTTATTTTTCTAGTAATATTTGATTATAAATTAATTTAATTAAAATGTTGCTATCATTGCTAAGTTGTGTTGTCGTAGTGAACTTTATATATGCCAAATCTGTTATCCTGGGCTACCACGGTTATTTCTATTGTTTTCAGTATATGTGCATACTCTATCTCCTCTTTTTTCTTCAATAACTTGTGGGTATGTCTATAAATAAATGATTATTTTATTTTATTTTGCCAAATGCTCAGCAACCTTGTAGTGTAGTTAAAATGTTTCCTACATTTATTTATTTTTGCCATCTCATAACAAGAATTTACTGTTTCTATTATTAATAGATAAAGCCAAAGATTTGCACTAAGTTTTATGAAAATTATGCAGAGTATTTGGCACAGTTAAGGTTTATATGGAGAAGGATGGCAGAAAGCTAGTACCTAATTTTATTAGAATGCATTATAATTAAATATAGAAATAATTTAAATTGCGGTCGAACTTCGACGACTTAGCAACCAATAGTTTCTCGTACATACATATATACGTGTTTACTGTAAAAGTTACCTCAAATATCTTAGATATTAGCGCCATTTAACATACAAATATCATTTCTTCTGCACGTTAAATATACTATCTGAATAATGACTTGGAACAAAAAATAATAACTTTGTATCGGTGATTGAAAACCGTGATGGAAACGATAAGACAGTTATTCAATGACGTACATACGACTAGATATTTTTTGTTAATAAATTAGTACACCATTAAAGTTTTTGTTTAATGATGTACGCTTTAGATAGTGGTCATAGCTAAAAGCAAGAATATTGTGGATCATAAATCACTGTTCGGTTTTTGAAATATTCTGGTTAGCAATGTGACTTTGCTTTTGAACCTGCTCCAAGACAGTAGACTTTTGTTTTTAGTAAGTGAAAAATTGAAGACTTGCGATTGACTTCTATATTTGAAAATAATGTGATCGACTCTAATTAAATGTCAGAATACATAGTGATTATATTTGATTGTTCATGTAGGTACATAGATATGGATATTTTACTTTGAGTGTACTATACAACGTGTAACGGAAACCTCATATCTATCCAAAAAGACTGAAGACAACATCTGGTATGGAGTCTCTATGCAAAGTTTCAGCTCAAAATAAGTGACTCACAGAATTGACCCCAAATTATTGGTTTCATATGTTTCTTGAATACCAGTAATAACAAACGTGTCACAGCACTATGAAGGTCATCACTTTCCACGTCACTTGCCAATAAAACGATAATTCTCTTCGTTCTTCTTAATTTGAAAAATTCGGTCACTGGTGTCAATGTATTGAAATTTCTAATATGCTCCACACATGTAGACATACCGTTTGTTATGTTGTTTGACCTTGCCATATCGTTTGTTATCATCCAAAGAAGCCGTGCACTCGGTATGTATATGCCCTTTAAATTACACGTTGTATATTACAATATCGATGACGTTAGTACGAACGGAACATAGGCACATAATACTTTAACAGATGCCGTAATAACTATTAATATGTATGCTTACAGTCTAACCGGAAGCAGCTGAGTATTAGTGTTTTACATGGAGCAGCTGCCTAAGCTATCTGACCTCCACAATCCAGTAGCTGGGTAACACGATATAAGGCTAGACCAGTGTCAAGTTTTATTGGCTTCTGGCTACCCGTAACGGGACCAACCGGATATTTTGTGTAAAGGCGTGGTGGACATCCCACCCATACACACAAAACGTTTTGGGAATACCTTCATTGTGCGGACGGCTAAGGAGTGGAATTCCTTGCCGGAGTCTGTTTCCCGACAGCTACAACCTAGGAGTCTTTAAGTCCAGAGTGAATAGGTTACTTTTAGGTAAGCGTGCTCCATCTTCGATCACTTTATCACTTACCATCAGGTGAGATAGTGGTCAAACGCGAAACTATTTTCAATAAAAAAAAAGTAAATAATACAAAACCAATCAAATAGCTGTCAGTGGGACAAGTGCGTAGAACACGCATTAGTAGCAATCTTTTTAACCTAAACTAAGCTAAATATGGTTGTGTCTGGGGTGAGTTCACGGCAATAGTGTAAAGGGTGGGGTTCGTACCTGCGACCTATCGATCACAAGTTCGACACCTTAGCCATTAGACTATTGGCACTTATTTATTATATTTGCCACGTTTCTTTGCCTGATGAAAAGTCCAGTCCTATGCATTAATTTACAACTATGTAGCTGTTATGTATTAAGGACATATTTGTTTCCGACACAACTTTTCTAAAAAGTAAATACGTATTAGGCCGTGCGCGCACTGCCTTGCGGTGGACGCAATTGCGGTAGTTCTACCGCACCGGTAGAATGACCGGGGCCACCAGTGACTCTACCGCACGCGTTTATTCCACCGCAGTGCGCGCACTTCTATGACATTCCATACTTCACAGATTTTGCGTTTCCAAAACGCAACGCAGTGCGCGCACGGCCTTAGAGTAACCGGTCGTCGAAAGACGTCATTCAGTATTCAAAATCTTTCTTTTTATAACTGTTTAATATACATATGAACACGCTTGTGATCATTCAAGACTTTTGAACGGTGTGGAAGCTAAACAAATGTGTTGACAGTTAAGTCAGTTTGTTACGAAAAGTATTGCCATTATGCCATCAAGCAGGGCAATGTTAACCACGAAAGTAAATTCTATATATTAGAACATATATGATGCTCTACCTGCAGACACGCCATAACTATACCTCAGTGCCAATCAAAAAGTCTATAAGATTATTAACATAATATTTCTATGCGAAGGTGGAAAACAATTCTTATAAGACCAAAACAACAATGTTGTTAATCAAGTGGAGTAATAAATAAGGTTGAGCAGTTATTTTTGCATCTTAGCCGGTCTGACGACTTTTACCTGCGTCATCAGTAAGTTATTGGAAGCCCAGGAATATACCGGCAATGAAAAAAACCGGCCTTTCAATGTTTACCGACATATACAATATCGCTATTGAATATCTGTGAGTCAGGACGTAAAATCCAAAGGATAACGCATAAAGACTAGTTTACTTTGGCAGAGTCACAACCACGTTAAAAAACTGCCCGTCGCCTCTATTGAGGATTAAAAGCTCAATTCAAACTCACTTCACTTAAGTTTTTACAGTCAGACGTTTATAGAAACGTGCAGCTATACGAGTATTGAAGCTCTAACAATTATCTGAATCAATAACTATAATTTTGTTTTGGTAAGTGTAGACTAGACAGTCTACGGACATTATAAGGACTACGTTGAAGACAAGACTGTTCGGCAATTATTTCTCCCACACATGTGGTTTCCCTGGTTTATTTTTATCAAACATGACTGTGGTTAATAAATTTAAGACGATAACGCATCGTCTAAAAAAATAAATAAAACGTTTATTCGAGACCAAACATGAGACTTAATTTAAAAACCCACTAAACTATATTCATATTTCACTTTCGTGATTTTGTTTGTTTTTCTTCTATCAGATATGATAAATTATATTTTTCTTTTAATTTTAATTTTTGCAATTCTTGTTTCCATCCTTCAAAAGTGAAATCTGACGTTATCGTTTGTCAAGTTTATTTATATATTATAAATAAACTTGACAAACGACCAACAGTCGCGCAGGGCTTCGCTCCTGTGGACTTAATCACGATAAAAACAAAAGCCCCTTATTTTTAGTCTTTCTCAAGCGTCCATACCAAATTTCATGCAAATCTACCTAGGACTTTTGACGATTAGCGCATTTAAACAAAAAACAAACATTTCCGCTTTACAATATTAGTATAGTAATAATAGTAGTAGATTCTTTTTTGGTTTGTAATTATATTGTACTACGAATATTAATTGGTGGAGGTAAGTATACCGGTATACTGTTCTCTCTTAACTATAAAAACATAATTATGGAATCATTGTGAAAATCAATGAAAAATTCAAAGGAGTATAGAACATTCAATTTTGAACCGTGAACAAGCTTCTGACGTTTTGTAAGTGTCCATGGTAGGCCTATGTGAAATAAAATATTTTAAATTTTGAGACTTTACCAAAAATTATCATTATTAGTCATTTTTAGAAATTCAGAAATATTTAATTAGTTATCAGAGATTTTTTGCTCGATTAGCATTAATCCTACCTACTTGCATAGTGTGAACACAGCCTTTTGTAGCTACAAGCAAGGTTATTGTGGTTGGGTAAATCCGCAAGCTAACTTGAACTTTGAAATGCATTGTGGCATTTCTCTTTAATAGCCATAATTAGGTAGTATTTAATCATACGATAGAGTTGTTGGAGGAAAAGGAAGTAGTTATTTTATACCGAGTTATATTGCATTGGAAGAGCTATGAAGGTTTTATTGTTTGTTAATGTGAGTACGTTACATTGAAAAAATCTTCACTAAGTATTGAGCCAGTGTGATTGGCTGCACGATTCCATTAATAGAACAAAACACGTTTTAAAGATGCTCAAATATTGTAGCAATTACTAATTTTTATTGCTATAAACTAGTAACCGGTTAAAAATCTATAGAATATTAACTATAGATTTTTAACCAGTTACCCATCCATCCATCTATAATAGTCTTATATTTAATTTTAAATCTAAATAAATCAAACTAGTAATACACGATCTTTTTATAAGTTGTTCATCAGATATCTACAATGTTTTGCGTAAAATACAAATCCTAATTTCTGTTACTAATATGCAAGTCCCTATTTTTAGAACAACATCATACCATTGTGATTTGTTTGTTTCTAGATTTTTTTAATTCGTATGGATCTTGATAATTTCCTACGATTTAGAATGGAAATAACTTAAATATGCTAACACATATAAACTATTTATTCATAATCTTTATGTAATATAGGCTTGTTCATTCTCGGTTCCTGACAGGAACGCTCCGAACTAGTACAATTGTTCAAATGTACTAGTTCGGTCTTCTAGTACTATTAGTTCATTTTAGTTCATCGATAATTAGACATCAGTCAGACGTGATGGAATACCTGCATATTTGATTTTCCTTCATACTTTGCAGGCTTAGGACTATCATTTTAATTATGATACATTTTAAATAATTTGAATATCATTTAAATAAGTAATATTGAATGAATTATTAAAATGGCGTATTTAAAAATCAAATATTTACAGTGATCTTCATTTTTATATACATATTTTCTTTTTTACAATCCACACGAAACAAAACCAAGCATAAGCAGCATAAACTTGAACTTATATTGTTGAACCAATGACGTTGAGTAACTTCACTTAACAAAGTTAAAATAACAAATGAAAACATCGAAAACAATTACTATCAAAGAGCCATAGAACGACCGGGCCATAGATTATGCACATAAATGACCGGGCACAGTTTCTCGTTCTCCAGGTCATCGTAGTTCGTACATCGTCCATCCCGCTCGCTTACTTATTCGTTCAGCCGTTCTTACTCGGCTCTCGCGATTGGATGTCGCTAGGATTGGTGATTAGTTCACTGTACTAGATGACCGATTTGAGCGACAGAAACAGAATAGTTCGTACTCGTTCACATGACGGAATTGCGTCCTCCTAACAGTACATAGTACATGTACTACACAAGCCTAATGTAATACACACAACCCATATTTGGTTGCCATACTGCTCAAACATTACCTTTGATTATTTCAATGAACTTGACCATATTTATTATTACGAGTCTTAATAGAATAGAATAGAATACATTTATTTCAGACTTAAAAAAAATGTCCATATAATGTTAGTAACAAAGGCCGAGGTTCCGAGTTCGAATCCCACCCATTACACTATTGACGTGAACCCACTCCAGACACAAGCACATTTAGCTTAGTTGGAGGGGTTAACAAGATTGTTAGTAATGTGAAATCTACCCACATTGCTACTTATCTTTATAAAAAAAAAACTATGTTAGTGTTCATGACATTCTCTAAAATTCACATAGACATAAAATAGAATAAATTTCAATAAAAATCAAATAATATAAAAAAATAAAATAACAATGATATAGATAAAAACAAAAAAAAGACATTGCGTCATCTTGTTACGTGAAGCCGAATAAGCCTCCCTAGCACTGCAGACTCCGGCCTGTCTGATATCATCTTCAGAATTCCGTGGCTCCCCCGGATCCTACACATCAGAGATGCTGCTTTTTTACGCATTATGGCATGAAAATCGTCGACTCTTGCGTCAGCAAACATGTCTGAAGCACTACAGAAACGTGGGAGTCCCACTAGAATTCTGAAAGCATTGTTATATTGTACGTGAAGAGCGTTGTAGGCCCGTTGCGTATAGCTGGTCCATAGAGCGCTGGTGTAAAAGCTTTGGCAGTTGTCACTTTTACGTCTACTGTACACCTTGCAAATCTATGCACCAACATATTAGCACGAACCGACAACGCCCTTCAATCCCGCTCGATATCTGTATCATAATTGAGGGTCTCAGTTACTATGTGTCCTAGGTACTTAAATTTAGAGACACGTTTTAGACTCCGTTTAAACGGACTGGGGGTACATTCCGGAGACTTATTTTTACCTCTAATAACTATATAAACTCACTTTTCTTCTCGTTGTACTTCAGACCATGAGCTTCCGCATATGACTCATAGATACCGAGCAGTTTTCTCAATCCATCCAATCCTCCAAGTTTGGCCCAGAGCCTGCGGTAATCCACCAGGTCAAAGGCCTTCGACAAGTCCAGGAAACAAGCATAGACATGTGTTTTTTATTAACATAGTAGTTGACGGTATGTTTCAGTGTCAAGATGGGACTTTCGGTCGACAGGTTCTCACGAAAGCCAAACTGCGCATCGTGAAGCTGAATATGATTGCTGAGTTATGCATCCAATAGACTGTCAAAGACCTTTGCAATAATACTCGCGAGAGATATCGGCTTGTAGTTGTTTTTAATCTGTGACGTCACCAGTTACATTTTTTGGTATCGGTACTACAATAGTTTCTGTTAGCTTTGTTGGTAGGTAAGAGTGTCGCATACAAAAGGTAAACAGCATGGACAGGACCCTAAAAATATGCTTTCCTGCATACTGCAGATGCTCAATACTGAGCCCATCATTGCCTGGGAACTTGCCTCATACCATATTTTCAACCGACGACCAAAAGAGGAGGTTATCAATTCGACGCGTATATATTTTTTTTTTTTTTATGTATGATCACCGAGTACTCGAAGACGGCTGAACCGATTTGGAAAATTCTTTTTGTGTTTGATAGGGTATACTTTGAAATTGGTACCATTTGTCACCAAGTCAGGATCTGATGATGGGATCTTGGAGAAATCGAGGGAGCTCTTCAAATATTATAGGCACACCTATGGCGTTTTGGGTATTTCTTATAGTAACTTGTGCAGTTGCTCTCAAAAAGTACAACCATTTGGGGAAGTGGAACTGATGATGAAGACCACAGATGGCCGCCGAAACTACTCAATAATAAGTATTTCGTGGATTGCGATTCGATTACTTGAATATGGATATTAAGCACTTGGTGCTCGTCACAATACATATGGTGATGTATAGCTGATGGTGAAGTACCAGGAGAACTCCTCAAAAATTAACGGCCCAGTATTGGGAAAAGCAATATTTTGTAAAAGGTTATAAGTAGTTGACATTTAGGCTCTTGTAACTAGGTAAATTAAAACTCAACCAACTAAAAAGAGTGAAACAAAAACTTTTTACCAAAAAATTAAACCGACTCCCAAAAAACACTGCAAAGTGAAAAATAACTTTAATTTCGGAAGTCGGTGCCAAAAACGAAAATACAAAACTAAAGACACCGACTACCGAAATTAAAGTTATTTTTCACTTTGCAGTGTTTTTTGGGAGTCGTTTTAATTTTTTGGTAAAAAGTTTTTATTGATAACCTTTTCCACGTCTTTGCTGGCCATTCCGCTTCCGACGCTTGCCCGCGACGGTCGTACCGCTCCGCGCTCTCGATCGTTCTGTGTCTGTGTCATCGCTTCGTCGCGCTCGCCGTGACGTCATTCGTAGTCGCCGACTACGACGCCTGGTCCGGATCCGCCTTTTTCGAGGTGGGGAAGGATTTCCTGTTTCTCTAACAGAGTATCGTCAAAAACAATTTGGTTTGGCCCCTTCAGGGTAAAACCACAGTTTCGTGGTCCTTGGTGGAAACCTCACGGTGTCAACAAAACCAAGGGGGTGCTGACCCAACGCACCCGCTGATCCCCTTCAGGGTGAAGCAGTCAATTGGAGTCGAGTGCTAGGTTTTGGCCTTGGGGGATCTCCTAGTCAAACCTAGTTACTGAGTTTCCTTTTCAGCTACTCACCTAGTGTCTGTTGGGTGTGTCTACCCCTTCGCACTAGACCCAATAGGGCCCGGTTCGCACAATAAGACTGGCGACCGGTTACAAGCTTAGGGCTCACCATTAGGTACTCACCTCCCAGTCTCTACCCGACTGGGAGGGTTACACATCCCCGGACCCATCCATCCGGGGAGTTAGGCCAGTTAGGCTTTAAATAGGCCCCCCGCGGGAGAGAAATCTCCAAAATTTCCTCATTACATTTTTGATCCATTCGCCAATCATGGCGAACTCCAATATTTTGGAGATATTGTTAGAGATCCTTAGGGAAAACCCTGCTATTTCCGCCAAATATGGCGGAAAAATCCAGCGTGAAATTGCTAATAGTCCTCCGGCTACCGAAGCCAACGTCGCTGATTTTAGTGACGCGCTTGACAGCCCATTATCTCCTCCGCTTGCCGATCAAGGCATCCCAGTTGGTCAATTCACGGAAGTGTTTATTAACTCCGATCCCATTGTTCATCAAACAACGAACGACTTCCAGGTAGATAGCCCTCTATTGCCCCCGCCCGCCGACAAAGTCGTGCCGATCGCCCGATTCCCGAAATCACCCATTGTTTCCGGCCCACCTACTAATCCCATTGTTCATAAAACAATGGACGCCGCGCAGGTGTGCGCTGCACCTGAATTCCGTGAAATGGACATCACCGAACCTATGTCCAATAACAACTCCGACAATGATTTGTCATCATGCCCCTCATCCTCGGAAGACGACTTTCAAGTCGTCACCGGCGGCAAGAGGAAGAAAGGGAAAACCTCCCAGGCCAGCAAGGCCAAAAAGACCACCGCGTCACCCCCGTCCCTAACTCAAACGCCCGTACGACCCGCTAGCCCCGTCCCAACGACCTCTACTCGCGCGCAGGATAGTCGTCCCCCCAGCCCGATAGCCCAAACTTCCTCAACCCAAAGGAAGCAACGCCCTCCGCCCCCCTTTTACATCCAGGACAAGGGGAAATGGACTGATGTGTCTAAGATGTGTGTTGATCGAAAGATCAACTACACAAACGCCCGTGCCTGCCAAAATGGCATTAAAGTCACCGTCCCTACGTCGAACGACTATAGGGAACTATATCGCGCCCTCCGTGAAAGGAATATTTCCTTTCACACTTTCTCCTTCCCCGAGGAAACGCCCACTCGTGTTATTATTAAACGTGTCCCTAAAGAAATCCTAGTACAGGATATTAAAGACGACCTTGCCGATCAAGGTATACCAGTGATCGCCGTCCATCGCTTACATAAAGCGAGAGGCGGTGAGTTGTACGACATGGTTCTTGTCATTTGTGAACCAACCGAAGGTCATCACCCAATATTTAAGATTAAGTCTATTTGCTCCCTATCCGGTATCTCAATAGAAAAGCCCTACAAAACCGCAACAGTGGGACAATGCCACCGTTGCCAACTGTATGGCCATGCGCAGAGCAACTGCTATGCGACTCCCAGATGCGTCAAGTGTCTGGGCGAGCATAGCACTGCGGACTGCCCACGGCCTAAAGACCGAACCCTCTGTTCGGAACCACCCAGCTGCGTTCTCTGCGGCCAGACCGGTCACCCGGCAAACTACCACGGCTGTCCCAAAGCCCCCAAACTCGCTCCTAAATTAGCGAAGCGCGCCAACGCCCGCCAACAGAGAGAGGCACCTTCTTCTCAAATTCCCCACCGTCTCGCTCCTCAGAGACCGTCCCCGTGGAACAGGCTAAACCACGAAAAAGCCTTTCCCTCCTTGGCCCCTGCCAAACCTTTGCAGGCACTGATGGATATACCCATCGCAGCGCAGATCCTGCCTATAGCCGTGGCTACAGAGCCCACAGCCAGTCACAAACCCGCACCTCAAACCACTGCTGCTCCTGCAGTCAAACAACCGCCCAATCCCTCACCCGTCGCGCACGGCGAGGCTTGCGCCCAGACTATACTGCGCCATTATAGGTTATTTATGACCCGCCAAGCCAGATCTCTCCGCGATGCCCTTCTGGCTGCCGAACAGCAGAATAACGGCAAAATTACGACGGCAATGTACAGCCAAATATTCAGCACACACAGTGATGTGGTGCTAGGTCTCGACCAGATGGATGCGATGGACTGATCCAATGGATTCCCAACGCACAAACCACACTAGGCCTCGATCCCTCAAATTAGGTTTTTTCAACGCCAATGGCATTTTCAACCAACGCGCCGAAATAACTAAATTCCTCCGCGACCACCAATTAGACGTCCTCCTTATACAGGAGACCCTTTTGAAACCCTACCGCGCTGATCCCAAAATTGCGAATTACCGTCTAGTTCGCAATGACAGAACACGTTGCCACGGCGGCGGTACCCTTATTTATTATAGAAAGGAGTTATACTGCATCCCTCTGACCCCACCCGCGCCTCTCTCTCACCTAGAGTACTCTGCCTGTCGACTAGGCATGACTGGTCATCCTCCGATAACCATCATCTCTGCCTACCATCCCCCACCATCGGTCGCGTCTCTTGCTTCAGACGATCCTATCGCGCTCACCAGCGATCTCACGACTCTCTTCAGCCTGAGTGACTCCGTCTTACTAGCGGGCGATCTCAACGCCAAACACCCCGCTTGGAACAGCAACACGACAAATGCCAGAGGCAGAATCGTGTATAACCTAGGCGCGACCCTAAACTACGACGTCATCGCTCCGATGACTCCCACCCACTACCCACACGACCCCAACCATAACCCCGATGTCCTCGATGTGGCGCTCCTAAAGAATGTAAACCTCCGTTTACACTCCATAGAAGCGCTTCACGAGCTCAACTCGGATCACCGTCCCGTTATCCTACACCTAGGTTCCCGCTCGGGTAACCATGATCCTACCCAACCTCCTCCGACCCAATTGATCACTGACTGGAGGAAAGTAAGTGAAAAACTGAAATCCACCACGTCGCCTCAATTGGACACCATTCCTGACCACATAGTCTCAGTCGCTGACACGACGGCGGCGATCGACTCGCTTACAAATCACGTACAATCCGTCCTGAACGATTGTTCAAGGGAAGTTCCTGTAGTGGAAGACCACCGCTGGAAACTCCCGGACGATGTACGGAATCTGATAACCGAGAAGAACGCAGCCATCCGTGCGTACAGCGCTTTTCCCTGCGCCGCAAACAAAGCTCACATGCGCAACTTACAGCGTGCTGTAAGGAAACGCATTACCGAGCAGCGTAATGCGAGCTGGGACAAGATGCTGAGCGAACTTGAGCCCACCCATCTTGCCTTCTGGCAGCTTCAGAGGAAGTTACGATCCACTGAAGAGGCCACAATGCCTCCTCTCATTCGTCCCGATAAGAGTGTCGCCTTCGATAACTCTGAAAAAGCAGAATGCCTAGCCGACAGCCTAGAGTCCCAGTGTTCTCCCAGCTCTCAACCAGTAGACCAAGCCCACCTCGATATGGTGAACGCCGAAGTCGAACGTAGAACTTCCCTTCCGCCCGTCGAAGATCCCGATAATCCACTGGCCCCCATCACTCCTGATGAGGTCCAGGATATCATTAAAAGTCTCCAACCGCGAAAAGCCCCTGGCTCCGACGGCATCACCAATAGGGTTTTCAAACTTTTCCCCGCCCAGCTTATAGTGCTAATGACTGCCATCTTCAATGGTGCATTGAGCAATAATATGTTCCCCGCAACCTGGAAACAGGCCACCGTCATAGGTATTCCCAAACCAGGCAAGCCCAAGTCTGACCCGTCTAGCTACCGTCCCATTAGCTTACTGAACGTCCTTGGTAAAATCTATGAAAGGCTTATATATAAGCGGCTCAAAGATTTTGCCGAAGCAAAGAGTCTTATACCCAATGAGCAGTTTGGATTTAGAACCGAACACTCATGTATCCAACAAGTCCACCGCATCATAGAACACGTCAGCGCCGGCTTCCAACGGGGCGCAATAACGGGAGCCTTATTCTTCGACATAGCGAAAGCGTTCGACAAAGTCTGGCACAATGGCTTAATCTATAAGCTATACCAACTCGGCGTGCCTGACCGTCTCGTGCTCATCCTACGGGACTTTTTATGAATCGCACCTTTCGTTACCGAATTGAGGGGGAGCTTTCCTCCCCCCATCCCATTCGCGCAGGAGTTCCTCAAGGCTCCGTACTATCCCCCCTCGTTATCACGCTATTCACTAGCGATATCCCCAAGCATAAAAATACTCAGCTAGCCCTATTTGCCGACGATACGGCTATCTATTATACCGGTCTTAAACCCGATGCCATCGCTCGCACTCTCCAAACTTCCGCAAACACTCTGGCCAAGTGGTTCCGGAAATGGAGAATCGAAGTCAATCCAGACAAAAGCCAGGCAGTCCTCTTTTCTAAGCCGCGGATAAACCCACCCTCCCCCCGTCCGATTACCATGTACGGCAAGCCGATCCCCTGGGAAAAGCAAGCCAAATACTTAGGCGTGGTCCTCGATAAACACCTTTCCTTCGCTGAGCACATAAAGCAGGCACGTTCGCGCGCCGCTTTCGCTCTAGGTAGGCTCAACTTCATTCTTAGCTCCCGCAGCAAGTTGTCGCTTAGGTGCAAGCTGCGTATTTTCACCGCGGTCATCCGTCCCATCATGACCTACGCCTGCGTTGTTTTCGCACACGCAAAGCCCTACCTCCTCCACAAGATGCAGACCCTTCAAAACCGATTCCTCCGTAGAGTCGAGTACAGTGGCACACAAAAACAAAAACCGACCGTCCTTCCGTCCTCGCCGCCGAGGCCCGCCGTGACGTCCCCGTAATAGTCCGCCCCGACCCTTGCCAGAGCCAGCCCGCGACGCTGAGCCAGTAGCTTTAAATTCCTTTATTAATAATAAAAATGATATGATCCAGCCTGTCCCTAGCTGCCCTCCCACTGCGACGCCCTAAGCCGAGGTCCGTACCCCACAGGGGGTGCCCTTAGCGTGTAGTCGCCTAGTTTGTAAGTTTTCTAATAAGCCCTGGCTGGAGGCTTTAATTAATTTATTAATTAAGGCAACCACAGGCAAGCCCGGTTAAGCAGCCGACAACCTCAGAGGTTGACCTGCGAGATGCCACAAACAAAAAAAAAAAAAAAAACGTCTTTGCTGGTAAAGCCTATCAAATTTTCTGACTGGTATTATATGTATATATTCACACCGGGCACTGCAGCACCAGAAGACAGTGGTGGGACAACTTTAAAGTGATCCTTGAAAAAGTTGGCTATATCCTGAGTATCATTACATCCCCCAACACAAACAGGCATGCTAACCTTACTCTTCATCTTTTTAGTGCTCTTCCAGAATGCTCGGAAGCTTTTCCCTGAAACATGTTCTGCTAAAATATTCATCTCAAGTTGTTTTTGCGATTTTGGCATAACTTGAGCCTCGACTTCAATACATTGCGTGTTGTATACATGTCGTCATACAAAGGTCCATTATTTGGTTTGCCACATGACACATATTTACTATACGCCTGCCTAGCCTCATTATGAGCGACTCTTACATGCTTGTTTCACTCTACCACACTCTTACCTTTCTATGTTTCCTAACAGGTTTGCTTTGTACAGAAGCATAACATAATATGTATATAAAATCATTATATAATGAGCAATAACAAGTCGGTGTTTTAAGTTATCACACATCTTATCTGCACAGTCACTAAGTTCAATAGGGAAATTAATGTCTTTTAATTTACAATTACAAATGTCAAAATATTTTACAGTTTCGTCCTTAGATCTTTCTCCCTAAATAATATAATTCCAATCCAGTTGTCAACAGCACATTTCTTTCTAATTATGTCAAGCCACATTGTATAATTAAAGGCAAGGGGTCCGACCAATACACTCCATAATCAACTTTTACACTAACTATAGTTTTCCAGGTAGATTCTGTAACTAAACAATGGTCTAGCCAACGCTTACATCTGTGAGCCTCACTAAAGAATGTATATGTATCAGACGACAAGCCTAACTAATCTATGTCCGCACATAACCAATTGTTATCAAAACAAAAATTCAGTAACTCGTCACAAAAAGCAGCAGATGGGTGTGCATTAAAGTAGCCTAGGATATAAACAGATTAAGTTAATAAGTATATTTCATTGTTATCACATTTGTCTTAAGCTATCTATCTTAATCTTATATATTTAAGTATATGACGCTTGGAGTACTTGATCGAACATATTACGACTTATAAATATTTTATTCAATATGATTTTGTTAAAATGAGGTACAGCCAAACCACAGTGATTGTAAATTACATTTAGTTTTTTGCTATAAAAGTTAAATCCTCAGACTGGATCCCATTAATCACATACGTTTTAACTTATGAATGCAAAAAGTGAAGCCACGCAAAATATTCTTAGAAAACGAATGTTTAAAAAGGTTGTACAGACGCCAGCACATGAAGCTACCCGAAACTGTCTAATTTTCCCAATCAACCTTGAACCTAATTTCTTTACCAATAAAGTTGAAAATCTATTAAAGAAATTTGACAGATTGTTGTAGCTTGATGTGCTGGCGTCTGTACCATTAAGTTGGTCATAATCTAGAAAAACCCACTATGCTCTCTTTTGTTTTTCTGAGTCTAAGTCCGTTATCTTGAATCTCATAATATTATCATTAAAATGATCATAATTATATTTTTTGCCTTACCATTATAAACAATTTTATATTTCAATTCAACTTTTGGTGAAGCGCCTTGCGCATCCGAAAAAAAATTTAAAGGTTTTACTATCGACATGATTACCTTGTGATACGCACGCGTGTAATATGGATTAGAATTTTTTGATTTTAAAGTCACTTGAATTCCTTGTAGCCAAATCTACTATTGGTTCAATTTTCTTTGTTTTGTGGCGAAAGGTACGATTGAAACGTCGGCGAATACTGTAAGGTTGTCTTATCTTACATTACCTTATCGACTTAGGAAAATAAAACTGCCAGTTTGGTCCACCGAGGCTAAGTTCAGAAGATTATTCTCAGTGAAAATATACATCGATCGCCATTGGTGAACGGACGAAACTATAGCGACTATCTTGGAATCGAAATTTTATTGACGTCTATTGTTATACACTATTGGTTTTCCCGACACTTAAAAAAACGTTTAAATAATAATCAAAACCGACTTAAAATAACAATGCAAAGTGAAAAACAAATCATAGTCGATTTTATTTTTTGTTCAAACGTTTTTTTTTGTTGCCCGCTTGGGTCGGTTGTAATTTATCTAGTTACAAAAGCCTAAATGACTGCTAAATATATTACGCTTTCGAAAAAAAAAAGATTTTTGAATATCAGTCTACAATTATTGACAGAGAAATCGGTGAACATACATAAAATAAGAGCATTATCAACGTAAATATAGTCCAACTACAAAAAAGGAGGAGGTTCTAAAACTTCCTCTTTTTTAGTTCAGCTATGTTTTTTTTATTTGCTACCTTATAACTTGTTAAAAAAATAATTTTCTATATCAGTCTACAATTGGCAGAGAAATCGGTGAACATACATAAAATAAGAGCATCATCGACGTAAAAATTGCGGATTATTAAGGATAACTCAAAAACTACTCATCAGATCTCGATCAAAAGAATCACCAAAATCGGTTTATCCAGTAAGAAGTTATGAGGTAACAAATAAAAAGTAAACAAGGGCGAGTCTGACTCGCCCATGAAGCAGAAGAATTTATTTTTCAATTTCAGTTTCATGTAGGGGAGCACCCACTGTTTTTTTTTAGTTTTGCATAAACATCGTAAAGCGGTTTTCAAAGTACATCTACCTACCAAGTTTCAACTCTATAGACTTAATAGTTTCGGAGTAAAATGGCTGTGACATACGGACGGACAGACAGACATGATGAATCTATACGGATTCCGTTTTTTGCCATTTGCCTACGGAATCTTAAAAATCAGAATGATGTTTATATACTTACGAATTTCTCTTCCTCGGGAGGGACGTGGTTTACACCATTCGTTGTAGGCACGTTGTCCAGTGGCATGATTCTGGCCGTCCCACTCAATGTGACTAGCATATGCAGGGATCCCTGACCGCACTCCAGCTCCTGCCACAGTTCGTGAGTCTTCTCTTTCTCAAGTTGCGAAAGATCGATGACACACCTGCGAATACCAAATGCTTAATCACTGAGCCAAAGAGAGATTAATTATAAGGTTGGCTGAGTATATTAATTAATTTTTTAGAGTTCGATTTATGCTGCTACTTAGTAATCGTCCGATTTTTTGGCAAAGATGTCTTTAGTCAGAGTTGCGTACGCGCAATACCTGATCTGCGTAGACTGTAGATTCGTAGTATCTAACGTTGATATAATGCTAGGTTGTATGTAGCTATTTATCACTTTAAGTGATACATTTTCAATGATTACACAATAGATGTGTTTACGTTCACTGTTCATAATACATGATGTAATCACGATAAAAACTTAACTTTGATAAAATTAACATTACTTAGATATTGTTTTTGTTTCTGACTAGTAGGACTTCATCATAAATATTACGCTAATTTATAAACTGCCTATAGAATATTGTCTAATATAACACGGCCAATTACTGTATTTTTCCAATAAAGTTAACACGGACGTTGTGTTTGTTCTTGAGTAGCAAGCCATCTGTGTATGGACAGAACTACTGATCGAGACATGACGACCCTGAACGCCTCTTCGTATTTTTAAAAGGTGGTACTTAATGCTAAAGGGCAATGACAGATTCCAATTGATTTCTTCAGGGATATCTACGTAACTATGGTCACGATTACATGAAAGGAAGGTTTGTTTTATTGGATTATGTAAAAGGCTTTGCACAAATATGGCAAGTTTGATCTTGGTCTCTACTTTTGTGTCGAAGCTTTCAATCTGTAGGATTAGGCTTTAAGTTCATTCGATTGATTTTAAAATTCACACATAGCGCAAATAACATCGGTGTAAATAAAACTTTAAATATACAGATTTAATGAACTAAACTAAGCTACACTTAATTGTTTTTACATAAACTTCTAGAGCAAAAACATACGTCGCGGTTAAATAATTTTGGTCTAAAGTTGTGAGTGCGTCATTATTGTAAAAAATATTCATAAATTATGGAATTACTGGTTTTATACACGTGTTCATTAATGGCGGTCAAAAACAATAATTAATAGTTGTAGGACCATACTATCATATAACATTATATTTAGCAATGATGTTTAAAACCTCCGGCAGCGACTTTGCAGCCATTAAACTTTATAATCTCGTGAACTTTTTGGGATATTTACCTATAGGACCTGTATTGCGAATAATAAGGTAGTACCTACTCTGTTACACCCGGCCATTGTACCATTCTCTTGGTCTGACCTTTACGATGAAAATAATATAGAATAGGTAAACCGTCAAACATCTACATAGTCTTCCCGGTCATTACGTACCTAATGGTATATTTTTTTAGATTTACTGCATGTATGCAACTGACACACTATCTCAACGAATCGAAAAAAACTCTTTACCGAAAAATAATAAAATTAACACAGAAAGCTCAAAATAACCATTTCATTAATGTTTCACAAAACAAGCCAAGGGCGGCCTGGCAAGTGATAAACAAATCAAAATTTTGTTTGCCCCAAGAACCAATATTATCTCTAAAAAAGGATAACGTAATTTTAACCCACCCGTTGGATATAGCCAACGAATTTAATAAATATTTTATTGAGACTGTCGAAAACAATCAACAAACGAATTGTACGTCAACAAAAAATCCTTTTAATGAAAATTCGACATCGCATTCATTATTTATGATGCCTGTAGTAGAGGATGACATAGTTAAAATAATTACCAGCCTTAAAAACGCAAACACTGTCGGACATGACGGCATTTCAACCAAAGTGATAAAATATGTCAAGGAAGTTATAGCGAAACCACTGTCACATGTAATCAATCTTTGTATTGTTGATGGTATATTCCCAAATAGTTTAAAGAAAGTAATTATTAAGCCCCTTTTTATAAGAAATGACAGAACTAATGTTAAAAATTATAGACCGATTGCCAAAATCCCGGTATTCTCAAAAATAATAGAGAAAGTAATTTATAATTCCATTTATGCTTACTTCGAAAAATTTAAATTATTTTGTAAGGAACAAAAGGGGTTCAAAAAAATGTCAATGTTAATATGGCACTGTTTGACCTATTATCCAATGTCTTGACGTCTGTCGATAAAAAAACCTGTTTGTGCAATATACAAAGATATGACGAAGGCATTTGATTTTGTGGATCATAAAATTTTATTGCAAAAATTACATAGCTATGGCATTAGAGGGAACATCCTTAAGCTTTTAGAATCATACCTAAGTGACAGATTACAATGTACGGAAATCTGTAGAATATGTCCTACAACAAAATTAGAAATCACATATACCTCTGAACCAAGGTACATAAAATATGGCGTACCTCAAGGAAGCGTTTTAGGACCACCGCTCTTCTTGATATATATAAATGACCTCCCAAAATGCATAGGGCAAAAAATGGTACTATTTGCAGACGATAGCACGGCTATTATAGAATGTAATAATCCAAACAATTATCAAAATGACATTAATAATTCTTTAAATAAAATAATAAATTGGCTTAATGATACCTAATAATTAATTTAAATAAAACGAATATAATGCACTTTCATCAACGGCTTGAGAAACCACTACTTAGTGTTGCTTATGATGATTATGAAATAAGGGAAGTTAGTACTGCGAAGTTCTTGGGTATAACTATAGATGAAAAGCTGACTTGGAAACCTCATTTGGAGGAAATTTGCAAGTGATTAAGTAAATCAGCATATTTGTTATTTCAACTTTCCAAAAAAGTTAATATTGATACACTGTTAATGGCATATCGTGGACTTGTCGCCTCAGTTCTGCGATACGGTGTTATTTTTTGGGGACAGTCAACAAATAGGGAACTTGTTTTCAGGATGCAGAAAAGATGTGTACGGTGTATGTGTGGTTTAAAAACAACAGATAGTTGCATTCCTTATTTTAAAAAGTTAAAAATATTACCTCTACCGGCTTTATACATCCTAGAAATTGCATTATTTGTAAAAATGAATCCACATTTATTTAAGAAACTATGTACAGTACAGAAAACACCCATGCGTGCTCAGTACATTAATGATTTATGCCTTGTAAAATGTAAAACTTCTCTTATGAGGAAATGCTTCTTTGGTATTGCACCGCAAATATATAATAAAATACCTGATGAAATAAAATGTATGCCAGTGCAGAAGTTTAAAAAAACGCTTAATGGGTTACTACTAGAAAAATGTTATTACACTCTAGGTGAATTTCTTAATGATGAATCTCTGTAACTTTACAATATTGAAATTTTTATCTATACTTGACATTTTTAATATATTTTTTTTACTTATTTTATTTTTAATATTAATCTTCTCAATTGACCATACGTTTTGCCATGAAATGAAATCTATTATGAATTTTAAAATTTTACTTGTTTGCATAATAATATTGTGACGAATTTATGTTTTAATTTAATAGTATATTTTTTTTTGTAATAATTTGTATGTCAATAGACAAAACATAGCGCACTACCTAATTTTTTAAGATCTTGTATATAATTATCACCTATGTTTACGAATAAATGATTCTGATTCTGATTCTGAATAATAACAGTAAAACTCATAAAAAAAATAAGCTTTTCATACATTAATAATTTTCGTATTTTTATTTCTTACTCAATATGTCCGCGTATCGATACCATACCGTGATTCTGTATTATTGGCAGATGATGGAAACATTTCTGAATTTTGCATTAAAACACTATTTCCTAAACATGGAGGTAATCTCTTCTAAAATGAGTATTATTTTCAAACCACTGCTGTTTTGTAACGGTTTTTTTTACTCTTTTTCTAATCGATTGTAGCTCGTGAAGAGATGTTAAAATATGGAAATGAGTATTTAGTTTATTCCAATAACATATTTAAGTACCTAATTCCTCCCCTGTGGAACATCGGATACGACTGGGTGCTGCGCGGCGACCTCCCTGACGGCGTCAGCGTAATATGTTACGCTGACGACACGCTCGTCCTGGCGCAGGGAGAGTCGCACCAGGCGGCGGCCGACCTGACGACGCAAGCGGTTGCGACAGTCGTTCGTAGGATCCGGCAGTTGGGACTCGACGTGGCGCTGCACAAGACAGAGGCCATGTGCTTCCATGGCGGTCGGAACGCGCCACGGTCCGAGTCCCACATAACGGTGGAGGGGGTTCGCATCGGCGTCGGGAGGACGATGAAGTACCTGGGACTCGTCCTCGACAGCCGGTGGAACTTCAGGGAGCATTTCCTGAGTTTGGCCCCAAAGCTGAACCGGGCAGCAGCCGCCTTCAGGCGACTCCTGCCTAATCTCAGCGGGCCAAACGCCTCCTGCCGAAGGCTGTACGCCGGCGTCGGGCGGTCCATGACCCTCTACGGGTCCCCAGTGTGGGCCCTGTGCATCCGGACGCGACCACTAAAGTTGGTCGCATGCCAGAGGGTCATGGCTATCCGAATGATCCGGGGATACCGCACGATCGCCGGCGAATTGGCCAACCTCCTTGCCGGATTGCTGCCCTGGGATCTGGAGGCGACTGCCCTCCAGCGCGTCTATGAATGGCGCGTGGAGGCGCAGCGCCGGGGCGTATCCCCGCTGCCTCGAGAAGTCGAGGCACGGCGGGAAGAACTCCGGCGTGATCTCAGGGCAGTATGGAGGGAACGACTGTCGCAACCGAAGGCCGGGCACGCCGCAATTGCGGCGGTAAGACCCCTCTTTGAGGAGTGGCTAGATCGGCGTCACGGCGTCCTGACCTACCGTATGACGCAGGTCCTCACCGGACACGGAAGTTTCGGGAGGTACCTGTGTCTGATGGGAAAGGAGGAAACGCCTGGGTGTCACCACTGCGAGGGTCGCCCTGAGGACACAGTCGAGCACACGGTGCAGGACTGCCCCGCTTGGGCAGAGCACCGACGTGTCCTCACGGCGGCAATAGGCGCAGACCTCTCGCGCCCTGCATTGGTCGAGGCCATGCTGCGGGGCGAGAGGGAGTGGGAAGCGGTCGCCTCCTTCTGCGAAGCAGTCATGCTTCCGAAGGAGGAGGCGGGCCGCGAGAGGGAGAGGATGGCGTCCTCCCGCCAGCCCCGCCGCAGTGGTAGACGCCCACGGCGTCGGACGTCGGCCGACGATCTCCGGCCACCGTAGGCGCGGGCATGCGGACAGCGAGTAAAGGGCAACTCGCTGTCCGACCATGGACCATGCCCGGGTCGACGGCGCGTCGTGTTCCACGCGCGCCTCAAAGAGCGTCAGCAATATGACGAGGCCCCCCCGTAGAGGGCCGAAGCCTGCCGGGGTCGTGGGACTCATCCCGATACCATGACCCCGGTACGTAAAGGGTTATTGAAGGAACACCGTGGATTTTAGTCAGTAAAAGTCTGACAGTCCCTCCCACCCTGCCCGGGGTGGGAGGACTTATTTGATAATTTTACCACGATAAAAAAAAAAAAAAATGAAAAAAGTACCTAATTCCTACCGATTTTCGAAGCCTATATAACAACTAAACTATTTGTACCTACGTTAACTTCCTAAAAATATAAATAACGTGTTTTATTAGTTCTGTGAAATAAATAAATAAATTAACATGTTTTAGAATTTCAAAGAAGCCTATAAAGATTATTTTTTTTGTAAAATACCACAATTCATATTTCACTCAGGTGTGAGCTTTGGTAACATTACGTGTATTAATATTCGATTTATATTTAATGTATAGACATTTTTAGCAATCTGAAGAATAGAGCCAAGAAAATTAAGTTAACGTATTGTTAATTAAATGTTAACAAGTAATTAAAGAAAAACTTGAATAAAAACTTTCATTTCGATTAAAATGACGCAATGGTTACATTTTTCCTTACATTGACACATAGGAAATACGATAAAGATTGTTAAATAAAGTCCTACGACGAATAAGAAAATTATAGGTCGCGTATTTTTTTCTGTTTTACTTAATCTTTATCTCGTATTAATGTTTCCCTAATAGTTTGATAAATAAAACGTAATGCTGATTCAGTTTTAAGTCGAGATTTGCATATTATATTCAAATCATATAGCATGGTCCATGGAGCAAACAGCCATCTTATATTACTGGATATGAAAAATACAGATTGAAATATTTTTTCTTTTCTGTGATTATGAAGAAGGAATACTTTATATCCTATTCTAAACGCAGTTCAATACGCTGTCTGTCATACTTTCAGTAGGCAACTATGCTATTTACTATTATATAAATAAATATTAATAAAAGTGAAGTGTGTGTTTGTTCAGGCTAATCACTGGAACGGCAGAACTGATTTAAATAAGACTTGCTGACAGAACACATGCTAAGACATGCTGGAAGATAGTGGAAGTTATAGGGCAAATTATAGACTTATTATCCCGCAATTCTATCAATAAAATACAGATTATATCTTTTTAATTTACCTGCCCATAAAGCTCTTCTGCTTCCCCTTGTGCCAGACGGTAACCTCAAGGTTATTATCCTCGTACAAGTACAGGTTAAAGCGCTCGCACCACGATGGTTTTGACTTTGATAGCTGCTTCGACTTGTGGCCTTCGCTACCCAACCTGTTTGCAGTGAAAAAAAAATTATTAATAACGCGTAAACATTATTGTAATCTATGATTATGCCTATTGGTACCTTCTATGTAAGTTGATTATAGGAGGTTATTTGTCGTCTAAATAATAAGGAATTTAAAGTAAGTTGATGGAATACTGAAGTGTTATTTTTAGCTGTGTTTACTTGGATTTTTCAAGAAAATGTGAAACGAACTTTCATCTTCAACATTTGTAAAATAGTTACCTGTGTACAATACACTGTGTGTTACCATGTATACATAAATAACTAAAAAATATTTTTCTATACCTTACGATAAATTAAAGGCCTGCATATTTATTAAATATAAGTACAACCACGAAATAGATGATATCTGTTCTGTGAGTACAACGATTGATAAAGCTCTAAGGATTGAATAATATACTTTTTTACGCAAGAGTCGTTTTAAAGAGAATCGATACTGTTAAATAGTGTGTATTTTATCAGACAGTACTTGGTAACACAAAAAGCTGTCATAACAAAAACTGATCGTTTTTTTTTTGTACCGATAAAAATAAAAATAATTTATGTTTATAGTCGAGTAGGTACAATACGCTAATATTTATGTGAATATATAACGGATATTAAAAATAACTACCTAAACTATAAAGGATATTAAAAAATACCTAACTATCAACACAACAACTTTTTTATACTTCCGCGTTTTTTATATTTTAATGAATATTTTCAAAGTTACGGTACCGTAACGATACGGTGGTTCAATTGTGTAGTCTATTGCAGGCACGTAGGGTAATGAACTTATGAAAGCCTTACCTGAATTTACAATATAGTCCATTGGCACTTCCGTTCGGCGTATCTTTGGCATCAATCAAAACGACGTTCACCATAGACTTCCATGACTTCTTGAGAATGTCGAATTTTCTGTTTTTCCAAACATACTGTCAAACAGAAGAAAATAGATATAAAGGTCGAGATCATTAAAGTAAGATACTTATGTATAAACATATAAGAAATTTATTATCTCTAGTAATTTACCCACAATGCTAGTTATTAAATATTGGAATAGTTAATGGATATCGTATCAGTTCACAGCAACACATTTTTATCTGAGTTATGTAATACTAGCTTGCATGAGATTTATCGGCGTAAATCCCGATCCCGATGGAATTACGGGATAAAAAGTAGCCTATGTGTTATCCAGGATGTCAACTACCTACTTACCAAATTTCATTCACATCTATTCAGTAGTTTGTGCGTGAAATAGTAACAAACATACATATATCCTCACAAACTTTCGCATTTTTAGGGTTCCGTAGCCGAATGGCAAAAAACGGAACCCTTATAGTTTCGACATGTCTGTCCGTCTGTCTGTCTGTCCGTCCGTCCGTATGTCACAGACATTTTATTCTGAAACTATTAGGACTATACATGTAAAACTTGGTAGGTAGATGTATTCTGTGAACCGCTTTCCGATTTTAAGAGAAAATTTTTAAAAATATTTAAAATAAAGGGGGCTCCCCATACATGGAACTGAAACTGAAAATATATTTTTTTTCATGAAAGCTATACGTGTGTGGTATCTATAGACAGGTCTTTAAAAATGACATTAAGGTTTCTAAAATGACTTTTTCATAAAGTTAATCGTTTAAAAGATATACGCTTCCAAAGTGGTAAAATGTGTGTGTCTCGCCCCCTCTAACTTCTATAATAATGAAGTGAAAAATCTAAAAAAACCATATGTTGTAGATCTCAATGTAAACTTTCAACCAAAATTGGTTTGAACGAGATCGAGTCAGCAGTTTTTGAGATACAGTATATTTTTTAAAACCGCAAATATAACTTTGTAATTCATACAAATACTATGAAAAACAAAGTTATTTGGCGTAGTTGTAAAAATTGTAAATAAGCAAGTTTTAAGAAATTTGTAAGGTTTTTTTTTTCAAATAAATATATTATATTTATTATACTATTTTATTTACGCTACGTTATTATGGGTCATTCTATTCTACAGCCAAAAAAGTGTGCAATGAGTATATTAATTAATCGAATGGAATTCAGAGTTTCATTCATAGCTATTTTGATAGAAATCTACCTCAAGTATAATAGACTATAATAATGTATGTAATACAATAATAAATAAATATTAAAAAACTTATTTTCAACGGCTTCCGTCATGTTCTGTTATCTGTGTAATTTACACACCGTTGACTTAAGACGTACTAAAAAAATACAATTAGTAGACGAAAATTACTCATCTATCCTTTAGTAGCTTTCAAATATAGTCCTATTTCTATTGCATAAAGCAAATTAAATTCAGTAAAGTATATTCGTCACCGCTCTTGATTCTACTTTTGTTACAAAATCATCGCCACTTCTGTTACCTAGTAGAAATTAGAAAGAAGTATCTAGCAATATTCATTTAGCTCGGTTAATTTTTATAATATTGCAAAACCACATAGCTGCCATTCGCATGCCGGCTTCAAATTAGAAACAGTTCGTCTTTGTTTTTTGTGAAAAATTGTTTTGATTGGTGTTTTCGTGGTGTAAAACTTCGCACATCACGTCTGTTTTAGCTGTAATAAGGTAAGACATATTAATGAAAACATAAAACTGCTTAGCATGAATGTATTATCATGTCAGTATTGTGAATGAGTGCAGAACCAAACCTGAACTTGAACAGTAAAAAAATAAGGCCGCAAATATTAAAGTTTGTCATTTCTGTGATCATCACATCTGTTATCAGTGTGATAACAGATATGATGTAAGATCACCGAAGTGACGAAATTTTAGTTTTATTGTAATTTAATTTATTTAAATATCAATAACACTCACTAATTAACTAAATTAAAAACAAAATTAACCAGGATACTTTAATAATGTCATACTATGTACAGACGCCAGCACATCAAGCTACAACAATCTGTCAAATTTATTTAATAGATTTTCAACTTTATCGTTATAATAATTAGGTTCAAGGTTGATTGGGAAAATTTAACAGTTTCGTGTAGCTTCATATGCTGGCGTCTGTACTTAGATTAAATAATATGCCACTCTGAATATCTACAACATGGCACCGTGTACACGCCGAGCATCCAAAAAGGCCAACAGGTTAGAGGTGAAAAAACTTCAAAAACGTAGGGAGCAAGTGAAAATTGCAATGAGACGACATCGACAGAACTTAACAGAACAACAGCTAGAAGAAAGAGGAAGGAAAGATAGAGAAACGTACCAACGGAAAAAGGAAGATGGGCAGGTAAAAACTATTAGTCAATTTACTCCACGTACTCAGAAAATAATTAGAAAACAGTGGAAAGAAAGGTCTAAAATATATCGAGACAATAAAAAAGTACTGCAACGCATTCATCAACAGACTGAAAATTTCATTGAGAATGATACCCCACCCGGCAGTCCCGTTACGTCCACATCTAGATCAAGAGCCGAATCTGGTAGGAAAATAGCTAAAAAGAATAGAAGGTATCTAAAGCTGGAGAACAATCCAATAAAAGAAAAATTGCGTCTATTAGAAAAAAGAGTAAAAAGTATAAAATGTATTGAAAGACAAAAAGTGGGTCAAACACATGAAACAAAAAACGTAGAGTAAATAAGGTGAAACAATAGATTATAGAATTTTTAGAAAATGATGCATGTAGCAGATTCGACTCATTATGAAATGGGTGTGATTAGTATAGAGTACAATCGAATCTCTTCTGATCGAAGCCATGTCCTTGCTATTCCCCCATCACACCATCAATCTGATCAAGAATTATCCGAGGAGCCCGGTCCATCGGGACTTTTTTCACATACTGAAAATGAATATCCAGCACGCTGCGTAAATACTGACGATGAATATTTGGTTACGGCCTCAATTCCAACAAAACGAAGCCGTAATTTCTATTTCAAATCTATCAATGGTTCTTCATATAAAGAGAATTCAAACGAAGAAATTAAGAAGAAACAATTAATTGATCAGGTGTTTAGTGAAGCTTCGGACTTTACAAAAACAAGTCGTTTTAATATTCTCGCATCTGATTCGTCTGATGAAGACATATTTTAAAATCATTAAAGTGAGAGCTAAGTCTGATTATATATAATTATTTAAGTATTAAAAAGTTATACTTGAATAGTATGCCTTTATATTTATGGATATCAAATTAGCTAGTTATTTGTTAGAAGGTGACGAAGAAGACGTCACTTCTGTGATCATATTTTAAGAATTTTTTTCTGTGTCTTCTTGTTGTGTTCTAGAATAATTATATTTTGGTTTAAATGATAACAATCTAGTTTTACCATTATCGTTCATAACAAATTCTTGGTTACTTGTAAACCAGAATTATTTAGAATATCATCATTTCTGTTACGTATTGCGTCACATCTGTTATCGTCTTTTTTTATTTTATGTCAATTTTCTCGTAATTAAAACATAAATGACCTCTGTTACTAATTATTTTGTTGATTATTTATATTACCAAACACAGTAAATCTAATAAGCATATGAAAATCGATGTTTTATTTTTTTTTAATTATTTTTCCCTAAATGTAGAATGACCCTTATACGCACTTGGCCAATTTTTATAATATTATTAGTAGGATTTCGTTCTTCCCACGGCTACTTTCGAGTGTAAAGTTGGAAAAGACACTCCACTACAGCCTTTCAACTATCGCCACACCGAAAATTACATCGATTTAATGCTTAATTTTGACGTGGAAGAAGGACAAACAAACAAACAAATATTCTTTCACATTAAAATTATTAGTATTTTCTTTCTTCATTCAAAAATAATTTAAAAAAATAATATGATTGCAGAAGCGACGTGCATATGACTTGCAGTTTTCTATTTTCAAATTAGTGCTCTTTTCAAATCGTACTGGCACACGCATCTATTTAACAAGTACCTATACAGTAATAATCAATTTTATTTGTTACCTTTAATGGCATTCTAACAATAATTGATTTATAGAAGTGTCCAGCCGCTCTTACCACAGTGTTTGTCCATCAGTGAAAATATTTATTATTAAAATAAACGTAAATGAACTTAGTTAAACCAGTGAATTTTCAATTGAATAATTATATTGCTCTTAGAGAGGATGACATCATACAATGCAAAATATATTTGAAGGTTTTCAAAAACCTTATTAGAGATATTAGAGATTACAAATGGCGAATTTTATTGGAAATTTAAGATAAAAAATACGCGCTTTGGTATTAAGCTTCAGCGCATCTACAGCTTCATGCAATAAAATCTTAATCTTATAATTGCAAGAAAAATCTTATAGTTTACTATATTTTTTTTTTTATTTAATACAATAAAACTCCTTCTTCTAAATAAGTTGCTCAAACTAAATAAAACCTGGAACAATGTTGATAACACAAAAGGTATCAATCAATCAATCATCAATCAATATGTATAAAACTCTTCCGTTATTGACTCACTGACAGACAACGCACAGCCGAAACTGAAAGCTGAAATTTGGCATGTTTGTTCCTTAAGGAGTGTAGGGGAGCACTAAGAGAGGATTTTTGGAAATTCCCACCCTAAGGGGTTAAAAAGGGAGTTTGGAGTATATATGAAACTCTTTATTTCTTCATTGGATTCACTTGAAACTTTATATATAGGTTTCTCGAGGGATGTAATTGAGCACTAAAACTGGATTTAGACGGGTAAAACCACGCACGCGAACGAAGTTGCGGGAAACAGCTAGTTTCTCAATAAAAGTGCGATATCGAGTCATCAAAACATTACAAGCTAATTACAAAGTACGTACCTACCTTCTGAACTTTCTTTCCGTGGTCTCTGAGGATGGTCAACCCACTGCCAATGCGGTCCATGAAATCTGAAGACACAGCAAGCGCGGTGGGCGCCAAAGGGTCCATCACCAAACCGTCAGGTATTGCGAGCGACCTGATAAACACACCGACATCATTAGCTTCATTAGTAACCAATTAAATGGTACAACAAACAGTGGCACAAATAAATTAAAATTGAATAACAATTATTCGGAGAGACAGAGAGATACGGGCAACAACATACAATACAAAATTACAAACTTAAAAAATATAAGTAAACATTTCGTTGAGCATGTCCACACCAAAAGGGTTACCAATTTAGAATTTACTCAAAGGACATCATCTAATAGGCGCTAGAAAATATAAATAATATAAAAAGCATCAATGCAAAACTTTGTAAATCGTTTTCTTATTTTATTCACATTTCTTTGTTCGAGTACATATGGCACATTCAACGCCGTAAAACAATGGTAATGTGTGTTGCTAATTTAAAATGTATTCAATCATTTATATGGGTAATAAAATAAAATAAATAAAGCCTAACCCTTATAATATCGTGTTTAGCGCACTGTGCAGTCCGCGTGCGTTACGCGCGACGCATGCCGATGTACTTCAAGCATGTATCGCTTACTGCCA
The DNA here is from genome assembly GCA_943138885.2 of Tholera decimalis. Lineage (NCBI taxonomy): Eukaryota > Metazoa > Arthropoda > Insecta > Lepidoptera > Noctuidae > Tholera > Tholera decimalis. The sequence continues at coordinate 27,106,708 of OW964549.2, forward strand.
TATTATAATACTCGTTGCGGCAGACTTGTCTGTGCTTCAAGCAGGACGAAGCTTCCAAATTACATACAGACATGCCGTTATGTACACTCATGTGTTAAGTATTACATACGAGTATGTAGCAGTAACGCACTGATATATCTTTTGCTTTGGGATGTGGGTTTGTGTGTCTTTTGGTTTGCTGTATATTTCTTTACTTGCAGTCGTGCGAGGCTTCGCTCCCGTAAAATTTATCACGACAAAAACATAACCTCCATCTTTTGTCGGGTAAAGCTTTAAGCTACTTCCATACCAAATTTCATACAAGTTCACCCAGTACTTTCGGAGATTAGCACGTTCAAACAAAAAAATACAAACAAACAAACTTTTTCGCTTTATAATATTAGTATAGATTTGTTTGTTATGTTTACAAACCCAGTCCTAGTTTGTGGTATGAAAATTTTAAAGGCAATATGACTAATTATGTATGTATCGCTTTACTTTTGTAAATGTTTGAATACATTTTCGGTAGTCAACCGCATCACTTGACTTGCATATAAATTGTGATGAAAATTTATTTATAGGAACCGGGTCTGGGTCTTGTGAGCACTTGCATAATTTATTTATTTTTAATCTGTCAAAGAAGCTATTTACCGTAAGACCTTGCAGGTCACGGTGCCATAACGGGACTAGGCAACATAATATCTTTTGTTTGATAACATATTTAACATGCTTTTGGCACAAAGGTACACAGTTTTTTTTTATATAGACAATTTTGCCGCGAGATTATTGCACTTACATAAATGTACATAGACAGGTGGTTGAGTAGGTATGCTAAGCGTCTGCTATTATTTTTGTGAAATTATCAAATCCGATATAAAATTCCAATGTATTAAAATTTCAACTTTTCATTTTTATTTTAAGATTATTTAAAAAAGAAAATTCTCCTGACCTTTGGCAATTGCATACTTTTTTGTTTCGAGAGTTTTTTTGTTGAACTTCAACGCGTGTATAAAATAAACATTTATAATCCAACATTATATTTTTAATTGACGTTTAATAATTTAATATTATTTTTAATAAGCGCATTTTCAAAGCCCATTTATAATAAAGCTTCTATGATGGACAGCAACACGGAAAGACCTACAAGGTGACCTACAGGGTGAAAGTAAATGACCTACGCTTGCTAAGTTCAGACCGTGGGTTACCATCATACTGTACCGAGATACCTCCGTCTCTCGGAGAGTAAGTTAAGCTGTAGGTCCTAGGTAACATTTTTCGAAGTTGGACATTCGTTACGGTTAGTCGACAGCCACGAAATGAGACATCACTCTTGCCAAGGGGTATGCGGTTACTCAGTTACTGGAATGTGCAGGACAAGTAGGTGGTTTAGGGAACGCTGGGGCTTGCATGTCCATGGAGATAAATGCCCCTAAATAAAACAAAAATAAAAAGAATAAAAAAAATTAGGTGGTCTCTTCATGCGGCACAGTTTGACCTGAAGCCGACCGCAGAATAGAAAAAGGCCGGGTAGATTGGTTTACATATATCATTTGAGATAATGATAGGATAATGCGGCATTCATTGCAACAATAATAATTATTTAAAATTAAACTGAAATAGCTCAATGTTACACTAACGATTAATAAGAATTTGGACAAACTCTTATTGGTGAACCGAAGCCGTATCTTAATTAAGTTGCCTAAACTTTACTCGCTCAACCATAAATCAATGTAATGAAAATCTCTGCCAGTCCAGTAGGTAACTAAGTATTTAGGCTTTTATTTATTTATTAAAACCTAATGCAGAGTTATAATAAACTGTAGGTACTAAAGCTTAAGTAATTTCTTACTGATCTAGTTAGTATTACACCATGCTATGCGAAAAAATTAAATCATTTTCATCATTCTTTTGTTATTAGGCTTAACAAATAAAAAATATTATATTATTATTACTTTATCATTTTGTCTTCAAAGGACAGCTGGCAACCCTATCTTTTATTAGAACTGACTGGACAATATTTGTTTACGTAGAACTTTGATGAAAAATAACTTAAAATGCATATTATTATATTTATACACTAGCAGCTTAGCGCGGTGCTTCGTTGTCATGGACTTTATCACGATCAAAACATAAGCAGTTAGGGGCCGTTCAAGTATTACCTAAGCACATTTTTTGCAATTTTTAACCCACCCTCCCCCTCGTCAGCAAAAATAAGCAAAACTCTTACCCCTCCCCCCATACTTACGTAAACATTGGTACAACTAATTGATTCATGAGCAGTAATTATAAATCTAGAAATAAGGAATAGGTTTGGAATAGAAGTCTGTAACGCAAATAATATTCATTTAAACAAACTTTACTGACACGGAATTCAACAATTCATTATTTGTAGGAATCCCCGAAAATGCGTTTCGCTTTGAAGCATAGACAATGTACCTATTTTGCTATGTGTGTAAAAAATTAAATAATTACTGCTGACGTAATCACCATCTAGATCCCCCACCCCCCATGTCATCAAAAATAAGCAAAGCAAAGACCCCCACGCCCCCCTAGAGTGCTTACGTAATACTTGAACGGTCCCTTATGCAGTCGGGTAAGAAGTTATACCTTAACTTCCTCAAGCTTCAAACTACTTCCAAACACTTCCAAATTTCATTCAAGTCCGCCTGAGTGGATTTGAATGAAATAATTTGGAAGTGTTTACATGCTAATCTTCGAAAGTACCAGTACTTTAAACTTTTCCGCTTTATAATATTAGTAAAGATAAGTACCTATATGTATTATTGAGGTTATACCACACACAAATATGTTCTCTGTTCCAGCAAATATTGAGGCGAGCTCTCGGATGACGTCAATTCGTTCGAGGGATATTGTCGACGCACAGGTCATTACGATGATCGTAATGACCTTTGGAAGTTTTAGAAGATACTAATATGTTTTAAATTACTAGTATCTGTATTGTTTTCTCAATTATATTGTAAACAAGTCACGATCGACAATGACCGCTAATTCTATACCAATCATCTTGAAATACCTACCTGTGAATAGTTTTGTTTATACAGGACAAAAGTTTGGTTTCTAAGTTCTGACGTAGGAGGTCAAAGACCTCGCTGTTAAAATGCTGTCACAAAGGGTGGTAAATGAAAGTCAGTGTCAGTCGTTTAAAAGGAAACAGGTGGCATGCGCTGTAAGTAGGTAATAAAACTATTAATAAAAATAAATTTTCCTTCTAAAGTTTTTGTAAAAATTATCCCGTGCAGCTTTTTAGGACGGTACCGATAAAGAGGGTATAGTCTATATACCGTGGGAAGCCCATTTCTAACACAGATTATTTCTATATCCACCAACACCAGTTTGGGTCATCAATATTTCCTCAAAAGTATACAGGCTGGTTTTCCCAAAATACCTACTTTTTAAGAGTCAAGTATAATTTAAAATTCGAATTGTATTGAGTAAGTTTTTTTCCAATCTTATCCCTATAGACTTAATCTCGACATTCCTCTCTTTATAATTTAATCATTATATTCCTTACGATTGACCTTTGAGTGCTGATTTACATAGGGGAAAATCTGGTGGCTCCGACCCCGGCACGAACTGGGTACCATGTGCGGACATGTTTCTCATATACCTATTTACAAATAGTTCCGGTTCATTTGCTACCAAATATAATTAAGTAAGTAGGTGTTATATCTTAGCACGGTAGGAAGTTCACGAGTTATTCTAGCGAATTTTTCCGCTTCCGTCATGTAAGTTACAGATATAAAAACTTTTATACAAACTTTTTTTTTTAGTTTTTGAACGGCTCTTATTCTGTAATTTATTTAATACTTGCTTCTGCACACGGCTTCACTCGCGTGGAAAGGTTATTTTTTCAGTAAATTTAAGTAGCCTACGTTAATCTATATAGGTACATGTATAAAAGCGAAATACCACTCACTGATTAATCACGAAATCTCAGAAACTGCAAGTGTAGGGCTCACAAATTTTGCATGGGGGTTCCTTTTAGTACGAAGATGCTGAGATGGAAGTTGCGAAATTCTCACGGGATCGGGATTTATTTATTTATTTATTATATACTTTATTGTACACCTTACAATATTACTATTAATAATAATTAAAAAAATAATCGGGATTACACGGGAAAAACTTCCCACGCGAAGGAGCTCCAGGGCGTCGCGACGCACAGTTTGGAAAACCCTGATGTATAATATAATTTTAAATAAGTGAGAGAATTTTTCAAATCGGTCCAGTAGTTTCTGAGTTACTGGATCAACTCAAAACTTCTTGACCGATTCTAAAAATTCTTTCACTGTAAACTAATGGATGACCTTTATCCATAACAAACAAATACGAGTTCAAAATTGTCCTACACTAATACATAAACTTTTAATTCTTAGAAGTAACCATTTTACTGCTTAAAATCAAATGGATATTTCGGATATAATTTATAAACATTAGTATAGATCCTTTTGATTTGAAGCAATGGTAACTTTTAAGAATTAAAAGTTCGATTAGAAATTTAATTAAATTACGAAAAACACAATATTTACATACCAAATAAATTCTTTAGACATCCCAAAGAACTCACACACATCACAATAAGATACACGGTCTCTCCGAGCTCCAGTGTGAACACTCTAAAATGACTTCACCTAAACTTGAACCGGATTACTGACCTTTACTGGTTCGAAGCCTCTGAACGTTACTACGACAATGTTATAAACACAGCGCGCACAACAAGCGAGTGATCAAAAATGAACCAAACACGTGAAACGAATCGAATCGAATAAAAACTTACACAAAAATGTGATTCAAAGCCGCGCACCACCTGCTTGACATGAGGAAGCTATGATCCGCCATCGACGATCGAGGAAGACTAAACCCCGATTAGAATCACGTAACGATAGTTTAACAGCGCCCTTGATATCGGTTTTTGTCAATTTTTCATTGAAGCAAGTTAGCTGTGATCGCGAAGACTGTCGGCACGACCGTTATGCATGTGGTCCAATACATAACAGGCTTAGAATTTGACTTGTTTTGAGAGATCCGACATTTGATCTTTGTACTTTGATTGAACGATACGACGAATCATTAATTTTCAGAGCTTAACTCTGTTGTCAGGTATCCGCATGTAGGTGTAGGTATAGATACTCGTAGCAATATAACAAGGCAGACCATGGTAAACTTGGGATAATTACGGCCAGACAATACTAATCTATCTATACACTTTAGGCAGTCTTTTTAATATTACAATGACTTCTTTTGTGAGTGATTAGCAAGTAAATCGTGTAAAAATAATTTTATTCGATTTGTTAACGATCAATATGCCTTTCGTCACATTACGTCCTAAGTTCTATTAAATTATTCTTAAGTGACATCACCACCCTATGAAAATATGTAGGACAATAAAGTATAGTAAATGAACTTAATTTTAACAGTTTGCTACAAGAAATTCACAACCAACTCTTCACCAGCATTTTCATCATTGATTGGGTGTCGGTGTTTCAATACGCATCTGCGTAATTAAATAGAAGGGGAGTGGTACAGTTGGTACGGGTCCAAATTTCACTGCGAAAATCTTCTCCTGGCTTGTTCGTAGGCTGCGTCATTTCTTAATGAACCTCTGTGTCCCACTATCCGACATCAGCATCACGATTTGTGGAATTACTTCATATATCAGGTGTCTTTGGGTCTACTGGATTTGGTAGCTAGCATCGAACATTTGGCTTGATACCACATACTCCGCCTGATAGATGGTGTTGAGTTTAGGCAGTGGTTTTTGTTTCGAAGTCATTGAATAAGACGCCGACTCCTGTGCCACTGCCTGACTTTAGTCCGTCAGTGCAGATGCAAAGTTCTTTCGGGCTGAGATACAATTCTTGTGCTAGCTGCATGTTCTATAGCTTTTCAATTCTATGATGGCAATTTAAAAGCATTTGCCATAGTGCGAGTGAGCCTCGATTTTCGGAGTCTGAATATTGTGATTTTAAAAATTTCTACATCATGGAACCAAATACGAACAAAACTTTGTTGAGAAAACACATGTATTTTACTTGACATAAAAAAGAGAAGGGGCCAATTTGATTGTATTCTTTTTGTTAACGACTTGAATACATGCATGTCGAATAACGACAAAATGAAAATAATAACAGAAACACCGAACCAATTTTTTAAAGATTTTTTTTAAACTTTTATTTTAATACGATCCTGACGAGCCTAATCATAAAGCATAGAAGTAATATCGTTTCTAGATCTCTTCAGTATCTTAATTTCTATTAAAAGAGGTTCTAGATTTACGAAAGATTGTGAATGATTACAGATTTAACTTCTAGGTTATCATTATCTTGTCGTGTAAAACCGTTTTTCAAACAATTCTTCAAATATTACCATCAGTACAAGACTGCTTATGATTTTTTTATATCTCATGGGAACAGTATAATATTATGCAAGGAAGCAGTGCAGTCTATAGGGGATTCACACAGCTGCATACGAACTTGAATATATTCATGTAATGTGTAATCATAAGAACATACATAAATCATTCAGAACCACGTAAGCAAATACTAGCCTAATATTTGAATTTCATGGCCAACTTGTGTTTGAGTGACTAACTGGCTGGTTTTCCTAGACTGGTAATATCAATAAAACATTTCTGTTACAGGCTGTTATTTTAGTTTTTAATTACTGGGCAATAAATAAATTTTCGCTCACCGATGCATCATTTGGTCTATTCATATAACGAAAATTTAAGTGCAATCGTAATTTTACATCCCAGTAGATAATACTAGCAATAAAATTAGTATGATCAAAATACTGGGATTGGCAGAATTTCCTGGAAATTTAGTATTTGTATTTATTTAATTAGGTTCCACTGCAATTGTTGTATATTTATTAGTTAAATAATCGTGTATTAAAATTAAGTTAGTTCGACAACACAGCAAATGTGTGTTTATATATATATAATATTTAATTATATATATAATTATGTAGATATATATCAATATTTACAGGTCAATGATATGGGTTCTGTTTCTACTAATATTATAAAGAGGTATAATTTTTTTGTAAGTTTGTATGTGGGAGTTATAGTTATACTTATCTCCAGAACGAATGATCCAATTTACATATTTTTCTTTGGTAGTAAGGCACATTATTAGTGAGTGGTTATCAATTAATTCGGAATCCACACGGTCGAAATGCTAGTATTAGATAAGTTTATTTGTTATTTTTTAATACGCACTGTAAATTGTTACCTTTTTTGCAGGTCTATAACCCTGAACACTACTAGTGTCAACCAATGCGTATAGCTTGTTTAGCTATACACGGCCTGTTTCCGGTCTATTTGTAAGAAATCAGAGTGTATTACGGGGGTAAAGATTGAAGGAAACTGTCAATCTTTTTATGCACATGTCACCTCATAGGTACGCGTTTCCAGAAATAACCTCGCCATTGTCTGTGCTTTTTGATAAAAACAAATGACTAACATCTCATGTCAAACCGTCATGTTTCGCGTAAACAATTTGTTGGCTGCTTGAACTCTTTGTTTAACTTTTTGTGGTAATTGACACCTTAGCCTTTATTGTTTTTGCATCTCTATTGTGTATTTTTTTCGAGTTAATAGTGTTCATTTGGTAAGTCACCGATGTTTGATTTCTGAACAAGATGAGTTTTACGGTTATAGATGCTTTAGCTTGTATTAAAACTTCATGCTCATAGGTAAAAAGGCGGACAATAGTCCGCCTTTTTACCTATGAGCATGAAGTTTAGCCGTATATAGGCTTTCGCTACTAGTCAATCAATGGTGGTGAAAAGATAGTGTGGCAGATGCAATAATTGTCCATTGGAAAATCCAGTAGGTACCTTAAAATATTTTTTTAGTTTATTTAACCATATTATGGTTAAATAATTTAAATATAAATTTTCCTCGCACAAGCTCACCAACGTTACTCACTGCGCCAACTTTGTCTTCAGAATAACAATACTTGCTAAAATGAATACATATTTGTTCTAAAACTGCAAAGCACGTATAGAACAAGGAAAATCCTGTAGATCAGACTCGTCGTCGACCATTGAAATGCTTTTTCAATGGAATTTTTGTGATATACATCCGTCGAACATTTTCGAACAAAAAGGGATACGTTTTTCTGCAATTTAGTCTGAGTAGATTTGATAAATAAGGTACTATACTAATTGATAGGTAAGCAGTGGTGGGCCTATAGTTTTTTATTTAATCTTTATTAAATTAATTTGGGGTTTAATCACAATGGGTTTAATGCCTACCCCATCATGCCGTACACATGCACATATACAAAATAATGTGTTCTTAATTTTTAAAGAAGAATCCTAATCAATGTAGTACAACAGCTCGCTTTTTCTACATCTGACTTCGGTTGAGCTAAAGTTGATGTTATTAAACCTACCTGTAATATATTTAAACTAAACTCATTGATTAGGCTTCTCCTTTCCTCTTGGTTCTTGACACACTCCATCAACAAATGATATACATCCTCTATTACACTGCATGCGTTGCAGTTGGGAGAACTAACTTTCTTCATGACAAATGCAAACTTTGCTGATGGTCGGGTGAATTCCCATTGAAAGAGCAGCGGGCGGCAGAGGATTTTTTACGACAAAGCCTATATACGGCTAAACTTCATGCTCATAGGTAAAAAGGCGGACATTAGTCCGCCTTTTTACCTATGAGCATGAAGTTTAGCCGTATATAGGCTTTCGCTACTAGTCAATCAATGGTGGTGAAAAGATAGTGTGGCAGATGCAATAATTGTCCATTGGAAAATCCAGTAGGTACCTTAAAATATTTTTTTAGTTTATTTAACCATATTATGGTTAAATAATTTAAATATAAATTTTCCTCGCACAAGCTCACCAACGTTACTCACTGCGCCAACTTTGTCTTCAGAATAACAATACTTGCTAAAATGAATACATATTTGTTCTAAAACTGCAAAGCACGTATAGAACAAGGAAAATCCTGTAGATCAGACTCGTCGTCGACCATTGAAATGCTTTTTCAATGGAATTTTTGTGATATACATCCGTCGAACATTTTCGAACAAAAAGGGATACGTTTTTCTGCAATTTAGTCTGAGTAGATTTGATAAATAAGGTACTATACTAATTGATAGGTAAGCAGTGGTGGGCCTATAGTTTTTTATTTAATCTTTATTAAATTAATTTGGGGTTTAATCACAATGGGTTTAATGCCTACCCCATCATGCCGTACACATGCACATATACAAAATAATGTGTTCTTAATTTTTAAAGAAGAATCCTAATCAATGTAGTACAACAGCTCGCTTTTTCTACATCTGACTTCGGTTGAGCTAAAGTTGATGTTATTAAACCTACCTGTAATATATTTAAACTAAACTCATTGATTAGGCTTCTCCTTTCCTCTTGGTTCTTGACACACTCCATCAACAAATGATATACATCCTCTATTACACTGCATGCGTTGCAGTTGGGAGAACTAACTTTCTTCATGACAAATGCAAACTTTGCTGATGGTCGGGTGAATTCCCATTGAAAGAGCAGCGGGCGGCAGAGGATTTTTTACGACAAAATATTACAAATCTTATTTATTGGGGTCGAGTCACCCGCGTCCGTAGGAGAGTACCCCTTTTCGAATCCCTACACGTGGCCTCTGGGTGGTGCTAATCAGGTGAGATCAAACTGGTGGTAGGTTCAAACCGCAGGCTTGTGACCACCCACAGGGCAAAGACGTACCGCCAAACGGCCTAGCTGTGTTCCGGTACGATGTCCTGTGTAGCCTATCAAGGAGTTGGGTTGAAGTAGCTGCTTCACTGCTGAAAGACCAATCTGGCTCGCACTAGAGCGGACGTATCGGGAGAGGCAGCCACACATGAAAGGCTGCCCCGCCAACTGTCTAAAAATCCTGGAATGCACCATCGTGCTGGTTGGCGACCAGATGAGAGGTTCCGATGGTCATTTCCGGGGGGGCTCGGGCATCTCCGCAGTCTCCAGGCTAGTCCTCCAATCAATACCATCCGTCTAGTGCTTGTCTGAAGGTTAACAGCGTGAAGCCTCACTTCACTTCCATTCTCATTCTTGCTTCACTCTCACATTTTATGAAGAAAAATAAAAAGAGCAAAGTTCGACAGCAGCTGCTCTCCCTCTCACTCAAAGTGCACCTCAGTAATATCCGAGGTCTGCACTCAAATCTCGTCGCAGTCCACCACCACCTCGAGACTGAAAAACATGCTCTTTAGTTTCTTTCGGAGACGCAGATCGGAAGTCCGTCAGACGTGTCGTACCTTTCATATCCAGGGTTTACCTTGGAGCACAACTTCAATCCACGTGTGGGTGTATGCATGTACGCCCGCGACGACTTCTGTTATCGGCGTCTCCACAACCTTGAGGAATCCAGGTTCTCTACGTTTTGGGCTCTGGTGGACACGGGCATGGATAAAATTATTTATGCCTATGTCTACCGCTCGCCCAACGGAGACCAGGAGACAACCAGGCTCACAAAATACATGAGTGAGGCGGCAGATGCGGCCCAGCAACGGTACCATTCTGTTCAGTTTGTGTTACTCGTGGACTTTAATGCCCATCACTAGGAGTGGCTCTTCCCATACCAGTCCACGGATCATGCTTGGCGAGAGATGTACAATCTTGCGCTTGCATTAAATCTCACTCAGCTGGTCCAGGGAGCAACGAGGGTGCCGGATGTTGAGTCGCACACAGCCAATTGCTTAGACCTTCTGCTGACTACCGATCCAGACCGTTACTCGATACGATTTCTTCACCGTTAAGTAGTTCCGACCACTATTTGATGAAGTCTGTATCTGTCTACTCCCCACCCGATCCCAGCCTTAAAAGAACTCAGCGGGTTTGGCGATACAAGTCAGCGGATTGGGATGGCATGCGATCTTTCTTTGCATGTTATCCTTGGCAGCCTACTTGCTTCTCTTCAAATGATTCATCGTTGTGCACAGACGTCGTGGCAGATGCTTTGCGACAGGGGATGGAGTACTACATTTCGTTTAATAACATATAACATAACCTTGGTTTGGCGAGTTTGCAAAACCTTCTTGCAGGACTTGGCAGCCCTGTTGAAGGCTCTCTTCTTCTGATCTACGTCATTTGTTTTGCAGTTTCAAGATGATGATGGAGGACGCTTGTCTAGAAGTAACCTATTCACTCTTGACTTAAAGATACCTAGGTTATAGCGATCAGGAAACACAGACTCCGGCAGGGAATTCCACTCCTTAGCCGTACGCACAATGAAAGTATTCCCAAAACGTTTTATGCGTATGGGTGGAATGTCCACCATGAAACGATGGCGCATCGCCGTTTGTCTTGTAGTTCGATGATGGAACGGGCTTGGCGGAATTAGATTGTGTAATTCTATCGCACACTCCCCGAAATTTAACCGATAGAAAACCGATAGACTTGCAAATCGTCGTCGATGTTCAAGGCTCTGGAGCTTTGACTCGACCAGTGCCTCTCAATACACGACCGAACCTGGGCTTGATAGAGATTGAGCAACTATTCGGGTGTGAAGTACCGTCTCACCTTTGCTAGGATTCCCAACTTTGCCTTAGCCTCAATAAACGGGCCAAAATTGAGGGTGGAGGTCAGTGTTACCCCAAGACGCTCAATACGATTAGTTATCGGCACGGTTACATCGCGGAAAGTAGGAGCCGGTTGGAATTGGCTCTTTTTTGCTGAGAAGAGACACGCCTGGGTGACTGACTCACCAGCACGCGCGTTGGACACATATCTCTCAGCAACTGTGCTGTCGTCTGCATACCCAAAGGTATTAGCCTGAATAAGATTTTTAGGGATAGAATGTTAGTTGACTAGCAAGTTTTGTCTCATAAGTGTTTATTATTTATTATTACACCTCGATGTTCATAAGGCTCGATGTTTATAATTAAAACCAGTTTATAATTAAAAGAATTTGTCACTTAAGCATTTTTACGTTTCCATTCCATGATTTATAAAATACCGGTCTTAGGCTTTTGCGTCATTAGAAGAAATATATATATATATATATATATATATTTATATATATATATATATACTATCTATAATATATTGTAGACACTATACATATTTTTTCACTGCATATATTTATTTTAAGACGCAATCAATTTATTCTAAACAACTTTAAGTTGCCTTGTTTTTATAGTTTGGCATTAGCTTTGTCTTAGGCAAACTAAGGCTAATGATAACAACTAGTTAGATTACGTCATACTTAGATAAACTTAAAAAATTATTCTCTTAAGTTCTAGATTTCATTGTTCTTTTATAATATCAACTTTTTATATTTATTCTTTGTCTGGTAATGGAAAATTTGTGAGCACTCGAACTAATACGTAGGTACTCAGGTAAATAAAGCAGTCTGTATGTTTGTTAATAAAACCGCCTTTTCCTACTTGGATGAAGCTTTTTGGTACAAGAAATATTGTCCTGGATTATGATATGCAATTTTTGACCCGTTGCTACGTATTCGCTAAATTGTCACACGAGCGACGCTGCGGAAAAATCCTAGTAGAGAAATTTAAGTTCATCTCGCCTGATATTTTTTTCTATTTACTTATATTAGCGGTCTTCCAAAAGTACCTATGTAGGTAGTTTTGGGTACGATTTATAATTTTATTGATTTAGATTTTATCTTAATATTAATACAAGAAGCAAAAACTTTGTACCTCTTTATGGAGCAGAGCAGAATTTGTATATAATGTTCACATTTCAAAACATAAAGGAACTTTGGTAGAGTTCGACCGCTGGGTGACCAATAGTTTAATTAATCTTAAATCCCTATTATACTGGTATCGTAGATAATCGAAATATTTAAAGGGTTTATCGTCTTTCTATTGGTGTATTGTTTAGAAGTAAGCGGAGAAACAACAGAATAGGCCAGAGGGAGAGAGCGATTGTATTAAATACTATTTTGAGCAAACAAATTAGAAAAACGAATTCTGTCGGCACACTAAAATTAAAATAATAAACTAAGAAGCTAACAAGCCTGTTTAAGACTATAGAGTCTTAAATAGGCTTCTTAGGCATAATTTGTTTGATTTTAAAAACGTGTAATGGTGTGGGAAACTATTAAAATAATAATCAGGATTATTATGTAAATATGTGACTATCTCTTTTATAATTAATTAATCGCTTTAGATGTCTGGAGATCCTCATAGACTATGACGCACTCCGGACAAAAACATCTCTCCCGCAAACTTTTACAAAACTAGACATATTAATCAGATTTTCGTTTCGTAGTTTATCAACCCACTCTTAAACCCTTAGGGGAAAAACCGATACCTATTGATAAAAGCTGCAATCAACATTCCTACACTAATTAAAATTATACATTTCCTGTCTTAATTGAATGTTTACCCTCTTTATGTGATCCCAAACATGGCACAAGAAGAAGAGCTTCCGTGAATGAGTATGAAAAACAAGGCCAATAAAATTCAAGTCGCATTCTTTCTGACGTCATAACACGGTAAAAGCAGAGGTAAGTAAAATTTGAAGGTAGCACGAGTCTAGAAGCTACGCAAGCGGAAAGTTCAGTAGAGAGCAATGGAAAGCAACGAAAAAGGTCAACTGTATTTTCTTGGAATTTTTTTTGATCGTCATTTATATCGCATCGACATTGACAATAAAGGATTCGAGAAATGTTAACGATAATTTTCTTGATTTGACATTTAATTGCGGAAAGGTATTGAAGTTAATATCTTTAATGAATTATATTTCTTTTTTTACACCAACAGTTCGTAGCTATAGAGAGTATACGATGTAACTGCGTAGACGCAATTTGAGTGTTGTAGCTTAGTCGCTGCGTAACACATAGATAGATTTATTCATCATAACAACATTAGGCTTTGTTTATCTACTGATTAGCAGATTCTATATACTAATTTTATTTGTTTTATTGGTCTACAAAAAAAAAAAACAGGAAATGGACTATCACCAAATGCGATTGCAAACGTTTTTCAACCTTAATAGCCGGATTATAAAAAAGGAACGATCAAGGTAAACCTTGAATTACATTGAATCATTCCTACTTATTAGGATATTGTCACCATTAACTCAAACATGACTGTTTGATTCAAAACCACAACCGATATAGGTACAGTCGGCTACTAGAAATATTTTTTTGTGTTGTGTCATCATCATGACCCCTTTTCCCAACTATGATATCTACCAACGGACAGCGGTTAAACGTGCATTCCGAGACACAGTGGAATTGATATGTCATCCGTTTACAGACCAACCTCTGCAGCCGTTGTTTAACCTTAGAGATCAAACCGTGCAGTTGTTTAGCTGTGTCAATGGACGCTAAACCATCAAACTGATAACCACCAGTCCGGTGTCCCTTATTCGCTTTTGTCCAGAGCTACGCGAGCGGATGTGACTTCCGCTGCTGCCAATAGAAATACCTAAAGCAAGGTTTATAATAGCTTGTTGTCACCAATGACTAATTAGTTGCTTAAATGTAATAATGAAACTGTGATTTGTAATGTAAATAGGTTGTTATCTGTAGATCTGCATTTTATAGCACGTAGCAGAGTTTTTATCTTTAGTTATATCTATGTAGGCACCAAATAAGTGGAAAACCTGCAATATAGTTACTTTCCGATAACAGAAAACACTATCAACAAAGGTTGTAACATGCAGGTACATCATGATTACGTCACTATCGTTTCGTAATGATTCAATATCGTTTCGTCATTGTATTGTAAATGCATCTTGCTCAAATTATATTCCTAGGAAATTAAAACAATGTCTCATTTAATAAATGGTATGGTATCACATTGTTCTTTCACGTTTTTCTTCGCACTCCATTCATTAATGATATTTACTTCCGTATCTTTTTGAAGTATAAAGGGTTCCGTTTGGGAGTTGATGATCTGGCTAGAAACTTTACAAAAATAATTGAAAAATCCACAGTAACTCACCTAGTCACAGTAAAGTCTGTTGAATCTTGTTACTTTTATGACCTTAGTTAGTTTTTGTTGCATAGTTTTTGTACATTTTGCTGACTAAACTCATTCATTCATTCAGAGCTATCGGAAAACATATACATATACAATTGTACAATGCTCATAATACTTAATGTTATGTGCATTGTACAATAAGTATATAATATGTGCATATTATTCTACCATCGAGCGAATTCTCGATTGGGACAAAGAATTGTAGGGTATAGTAGCCATTTATTCTCATTGTTACTGCGGATCAAAATAAATCATACTTCGAAATGTTTCATATGCTGTTTAAGTTCGGATTTAATGCATAACCTCTTCTATAACTACTAATACAGTAACGAACCGAACGTCGGCCGTAAGGTCGATCCACGACATTTCTCCAATTGTAATCGGATAAAGTGCGTAAATATTTTGTACGGAATAATAAATGGCTAACAGCCCCTAAATTTGTGAAAAGTAACAAGTCTATAATTTTTTCTTTGAATATCATGGGGGATTTCATTTCCTCCTAAGTGAATCATATTGAATTACATAGGAACCAATTACAACATTGTTTATTGATTTGTGTTAGGTCCATCTAATAAATCTGCTCCGTCCGGTATTTCCCGCACCGTGGGATTATTTTTTTAATGAACTCACAAAACGTATTATGTTAACAGTTATGATAGGAAAACAACAGAGTTACTGATGTTTTCCAATTAACTCATAATTAGTGGAAGGTATTCTGAGGCTGTGCAGGCAGATAGATATACCTATCTATAAAATTAATTGTGTTTCAGTGCAAAATGTCTTCTTCTTCCACACTTTTCTATGATATGAAGACCTGAATTCGTAACAACATTCAGGACGTAATTTGCTATTTAAGAACATATAGTACTGTAGAAAGAAAAATAAATGTTGATTTACGGAAAATGAGAATTTCAAAGAAAGTATCCGTGGCTTGTGAGAAGAAAAGAAATAAAAGAGATGTGTTAACGGTTAGTGAGACGCCTTACAGGGGAGAGTGGAAGAAAACATGGGTACATACTTCCGTATTTCATAAATATGAAACTAGCATAGTCCAATTAATATGGGATATATCATGTAATAACATAAAAACCTTGTTGGTAGTTATGGGGTTGATACTCTCGGATCATGTGGACTGAGTGCTCATATTATGTTATTTAACATATTTCCAGGGGACTAGGTGATGCCGGGGTTGTGGTAATGTTCTAATGAGATACCGCGGCCCCGGAACTTAAGGGCAGCTGAAGGAACAGGGTGGGTTTTTAGTCAGTAGAAGTTTGACACTCCCTTCCGTTTTGCCCCGAGCGGGAGAAGTCATTCGATGATTTTCCCACCCAGAAAAAAATAATAAAGGGGACTAGGTGAAGCATTGATTTATAACATGGCAATACCGCCATTCTTTTGGGCAAATTACCAGAGGACAGCAACGCGTACGCATTTTTCGATTCAAGATTTTGGTCCAACAGATTTTAGATTGTTTTTCATTGGTAACCTGGGACAAGGAAGGCGGGAAAAAAGGCTCTAAGATCTTAGTATTTCAGTGATACCAAAACAAGAAAATGGTGGTTAGATAAAGTACTGATTTATCAATTCGATGTTCTTTATAAAATATATGTATTGGGACTTGTACTTTTATAAAGAATATCGAATTCACTAGACTTAAAATTATTATAACGGCAAGTCGACATGTTCTACTAAGAACTCGTTTATTTGCGCGGTAAGTTATAGGGGGAAATTTTTGTTTTGCAGTGGAATTATACCGAGACATGATTGATAGTCGAAGAAGAATAGATTAAGCACTTCAAATATAAAAATCTATTTCGGATTGTGACGTGCTTTTTGGTAATTATTATTTCAATTTTCATACATATTTTATAAACTGAATGTCAGTCTTCAACGCTGTTGGATGGTAAGGTTATGTGCTTATTCTTTTATAAGACTATGTTCCCAAACACTGAGCAATAGTTCCTAACTACATCCAATCCTGGGTACCATTTTTTGTTTTTTGTTTTCTGGGTGGGAAAATCATCTGTCTGGGTGGGAAATGTGCTCCTGCTGTGGTTGGAGCGGAAGGGAGTGTGACACTTCTACTGACTAAAAACCCACCCCGATCCTTCAGTTGCCCTTTCGTTCCGGGGCCGCGACCCTGCTGTCTTATTACTTTTTCAGGTTTATTTATCAAAAAAATACATCTTCATTTTAAATACTAGTCCATATGCACAAACAACCTTTACTAAAACTTAACTAAACCATTTTATACAAAATAAGTATGGATTAAATAGTTTGTATAAAAGCTAACTTTTAACAAATATTTTTTTAAATACCCCTTAATTTTACTTTAATTTAATTAATAACCCTTTTTTGGGACTTAGCTAAAAAGGTAAAGGAGACTTTTATCCAAGGGAACTATTCACGTGGAAATAAAGGTATGATGATGAGTAAAAGCCAGCCTTTTGACCACGTGAGTTGTCCACTAGCTATTTCGAAGACTGGTTAGAAGGTTAAATTTTTTGAGAATATTTTATTTAAATCTACACTGGGCAAATCATTATTTATAGAGGGGCTGTTTTTAATGTTAAATGTTTGGCTTACTGACATACGAAACCAGTCTAGTTAGTTTATGACGGAATTATTTTTCTGTCTGTCATCGATACACTTTTTTAACCTTTTTCCTATTGCTTTGACTTTGTCGGTGTGTAGTTAATTTTATTGGTTTGGCATATAAAGTTCAACCTAAAGACTCTTTATAAATAAATCTGTTACTCACTCGTTATCTTTCGTATGCGCGTACGCAGGGTCAAGCACTATGTTTTGTGGCTGTTCTATTGTCATAGCGTTATCAGCAGAATTGTTCACCAATTCCACATCCGGATATTTTGCAAGTTGTGACATTGTCTCGTTCGTTAAAGGTATTTCGACACAGTTCGATATTGTTGCAGTTCCTCTCTGCGCTCGGCTGTCAAAAGTTTCATTTTGTATACAACGCGCCAAGGACGCGAGCCTCGCTGGCTCTTTGTCAACACACTTCAACTCACTCTTTGTCCTGAACGAGATATCCCTCCAAGACATCACGATTAAGAATAATACTCAAGTAGGTATTAATACAGGATTTCAACTATTTTCTGTCACAGTTATGCTATTGTTTATTACCATTTGTTTGCATGGCAGGTATTATAAAACACTCATAATATTGTTAATGAACTATACGGACCGGCGACACTTAGCTATTCGCGCACCTTGTACGTGAACTCAGTAAACACAATAAATACTATAAATATTTCCGGAATGACATAAGTATTGCACGTTATCAAGTAAATAAATGGTAAATTGGAAGAGAATGAAGTTATCGGGTATATCGTACCCTACCGGACACGACAGTTAAACGGTTTCATCATTGTATAGTCAATCAACGTCATTAGTTAACCTATAATCGTTAAATTGTAATTAATTGTAGTTTGTTGTGAAGCGAACATACCTGTTACTTGAAAACTCTGTGACAGAGCCACGGTCGGATTGAAGGTACACTGATGACTGATCACTGTGTCTGACGCTCGCTGCATCCGCAGGTAATCCACTGTATTGTTCTTAGTGTCTTCAGTTTGACCCCACTGACCATGTTATCGCGTTTGGCAATATCACCGATCGCGAAGCACCGCGGTATTTACACAAAATAACAAAAAAATCGTCACCTCACAGCCGTCGAAAACAACTGTCTGTCATCCAATACGAATCGTAGCGTGGGTATACGCATAAATTAACATATTTACGTCCAATGGCAAATAATGTAAAGTAGCTGACACAAGGTGCGTAGGTACGTCATGACTGTGAGTAATTTTTAGAAAGGGTTTTCCAGGACTATGAGGCGATAACGTTCACGAGTCTAAAAATTATGAGCATATTAAATTGCAGCAGCGCTTGCAGTGAAGTTGCCTGACCATAATCAACAATGAACTTGACAGAGGAAAAGCGCGTTGGTAAACAAATACAAATACATCAAGTTATAACGTGCCTTACGTGCTATACACCTAAGAATCAAAATTGAATGTCTGATTACTTTCTATTATTATTTTATTAAATAATTCGTTTTTATTGATAGTCGCCTTCGATCTTATCTGATAGAAAGCTTGCTGCAAACTGCAATGTTGACGATTGGGGCATTCCTAATTAGAAGTAACATTCGCACTCTTTACTCAAAGGTTAAAGATATAGGGTTTTAACCATGTATACCTACTTACTTCTATAACAATATAAAGAGGTAAAGTTTGTAGGAAGCACTGAACTGAACCGATTTTGAAAATTCTTTCACCAATCTCTTTTTCTGATCGGTTCTTAAAGAAGATCGTTATTATGATGGGATTCGAGTCTGGATTGGACAATCTGTCTCTACCGACTCTTGTCTGATGCAAGTTTGGCGACAGTGTAAAATTTCGATGAGCCTGGATGAATCTGGTTAAGTTGGTCAGACCATCTGGTCGGTGAGCGGTCTCTGGGTAATTGCCCCTCTGTGTTCCCGAGGGTTGTTCCCAGGCAGTCGACACCACGTCCCATTATGTGCCCAAAGTAACTAAGTACACGCTGGTAGCCTTTTGTTGAAAGACGCTTTTTTATTGTAAGCTGTGAGAGGATTAATATACATATTTATTGTGCGTTTGACAGTCCAGGGGTTCACCAATCCGGGGTCGCGTGAATGTTCTTACGAGATACCGCGGCACCGAAATACAAGGACAGCCTAAGGAACAGGGGAGTTTTTAGTCAGTAGTAGTCTGACACTTCCTTCCTCTCCACCCGGAACAGGAGAAGTCATTCGATGATTTTCTCACCCGAAAAAAAGGGATTAACCAATAGAAAGCTACATTATTCCCATGTGGCACAGGCTATATTCTACGTTCCAGGAAAATCTTTCCAACTTTCCAGAAGTTTGTCTGGGAATAAAGACACTGGCATCGGCAAGGTATTTTGCTCCTAATCATGAATTACTTTACTGTATCGGTAGTTAACGGTCCTAAAATATTTAATTATGTAGATGAGTTTTCAAATGTTAAATTTCTTGTGACTCACTATTTGTATTTGCTTAATTTGAGTATATATTAAAAATACTCAGTTGTATTTCGGTAACACACTTACGACTGGTGCTAATACTTTTGTTTCACAATATTCATGTAAGTCTCGCTGGGGTTACGGGAATGTTCTAACGAGATACCGCGGCCCCGGAACTTAAGGTCAGCTGAAGGAACAGGGTGGGTTTTCACAGAGTAGAAGTCTGACACTCCCTTCCGCTCCACTCAGAGCGGGAGAAGTCATTGGATGATTTTCCTACCCGGAAATAAATTTAAATACCTACTCAATAGACAAAGCTATAGAAACGTTGATATGAAAAATTTACATGCCAGATTTGTAGTATATCAGGATTTCGTATACATATTTACTATGTTTATAATACGAATTTGGACACAAAATCAGAACATACCATACCTGTTTATAGTTAAGTAGTTATAAAGGTTGTCTCTTGCGTATGCGCAGTAATTTTTTTTAAATCAACTTATATTCGTGGAGTGTACGATTACTGTGTGATTAGTATGAGTTTGAAATACTTTTGTCGTTTTCGAAAACTATCACTTTGTCTCTTTCACACGTACCAGATTAGTGTGAAAGAGACAAAGCTATAGTTTTCGAACACGATAATAGTATCGCAAACTCATACTAAGGCCGCTGATGGTTTGATCAGGCATCACAAATGAGAAACGCAGGTAAAAGTATACCCCTTAAGAGTTTCATACAAATATATAATGAATATTGTATAGATATCGATATACCTATTGTAGATAAATAGAAATGCTTTTCGAAATGAAATTATTAATTTACTGATGAACTTAGATACATCTTGAGGTAACTGACTAATTTGTTAGTTTGTAGTGATATAATATAAATTTTTACTCGATTGTAAATAATAAGTGATAACTACTTATTTCTAACTAATACTATAAATGTGAAAGTTTGTGAGAATGGATGGATATTTGTTACTCTTTTACGCAGAAACTTCTGAACGGAAATGAATGAAATGGTATGTAGATAGCTGAAGTACTGGAATAACACATAGGCACAGAATACTTAACCCCTCAAATTTGAAACGTCACAAAATGTACCGCCTTTGAGGCCGCCGGCGGCCTTCCGTGATAGTACAAGTAACATAGGCTACTGTTTTCCCGGAATTCTACGGGATCGCGATTTACACGGGAAAAACATCCCACGCGAACGAAGCCGCGTGTACTACTTGTAGTTAATAATTAGAAAATGTTGTGGTTATTACATTGATTTTTGTTTTATATACCTTACTGATAAGTATTAAGAACGGTCCTGTACCTGATCGCGCTGTCATGTCGAATTGTCATCTCATCAGTCTTTGAGAGAAAATATATATTAAATGCTTCGGTTTTGGCGCACACACTTGGGAATTATAGTATCTCTCTAAAAGCCAGTTAGCCTCAATTGGTCACCATCATGGCTAAAATTCGTTTTCGAGGACTTTAAACAACGTGATTCTATTGGTGATAGAAGGTGGAAGAAAATAATATTCGGAAGTCCATACTTGTAGAATGAAAGTAAATAACTCTAAGTTCCTGTGATTTCTGATATTGATATAAACTAACTTAAAGTATATTACTTTGGACACGTCTCGAGGCGAGGTAATGATTCCATAGAGCGGCTGGTCGTGCAAGGAAGGGGGAGGTTACCAGATCGCGCGGCAGGTCACGTAAGCGCTGGACCGACCAAATTAAATCCGCATTAGGAGGCCGCGTATCTGACTGCACCAGACTATCAGCCAATAGAAGGAGATGGCGGGAGATCGTTTGGAGAGCTGTGCTGCCCTACACTAACTAAAAAGCCGCTAACCCCAAAAAGTATATTTCGAGTAAACGTAAAAATAAGTGGGAAATGATTTTTCTACAAAACTACGCTAGCTAGGACGATGGTAAATTATTTTTGTGAGCATGGCTTCTGTGCACAATATATGTGAGGTTTCTTAAAGTAAATAAAAGTATATTTTAGTATTGTATTATATTTTAGTATTGTGTATACAAGTATTGTGGTTTAGTCACTTTTTAACAAAGGAAGTGAAAAAAAAAATATTTTGTTTAACTGCTCAGCAAAATTGCTATATCTCGAAAAGTATTAATCGTAGGAAAATGATTCTTAAACCAAAAGATATATTATCGAAAGTAGTTTGAGCATACATTAAAAAGTGAAAAATGACCTTTTGTGGCTTAACGGCCTTTTTGTTAGTGCAGGGCAGTGTGTCCGCCCCTACCACCGACGCGGACACCTCTACGTGACCACGACCGCTCTGCCAAGAGCGAAACGAAAAAAGAAGAACTTCTAGTATTTCTCTAAATTTCCGTGGTAATACAGGTCTCATATATGAGATATAAAAGGGACATCGTATACACCAACAAAGGCATTTATACCTATTTTGAGTATACTAAATAGTTTTTATACCGTAAAAGATTTTTCAGAAAATAATGGTCATAAATAATAAGCGTCAATAGCCTATTTAATGGCTAAAGTGTCGGACTTGTGATCGAAAGGTCGCGGGTTCAAACTCCACGCTATTGCCGTGAAGTTCGTGAGCCCACTCTAGACACAAGTATATTTAGCTTAGTTGGAGGAATTAACAAGATTGCTTTGCTAGTAATGTGAATTCAGCCCACATTACTAGTTCTCTTTTAAAAAAATTAATATTAAATTACATTATAGAAATAATTACAAAGGTGTTAATGTTGTCCAACATAATATTTAATAGAATGCTATGGTTTATATTTCACTAGCTGTGCTCGCGACTTCGTCCGCGCGGAATAGTGACTTTCGGCAGCATTTTTAATTTTTTTAGTCTATGTAATTATTTTGAAAATAAAACTCATACATAAATAAGCTATTTACAATATTTTACTGCAAATAGCTTATTTAAGTACATTTTACTAATCAAAAGTAAAAAAAATAAGTTTCATGCTTCTAACTTTAAAAATTACGTAATTTCTATACAAACTTTCATCCCCATTTCAACCCCTACAGCCCTTTTTTCGCATTAAAATGTAGCCTATGTCCTTTCTCAGGCTCTAGACTATGTCCGTATCAAATTTCATTTAAATCAGTTCAGTAGTTTTGGCGTGTTTGAGTAACACACAGACAGACAGAGTTACTTTCGCATTTATAATATTAGTAAGGATTGTATTTTTTTACGTTTACTTTGAACGTAAGTTAAGATAAGGTTTCAATAATTGATTCTAAATATAAGTTTAACATTATTTGTAATTTTTTTTTATTCTGAATGACCTCACTCTTGACCTCGATCTCGCCTGATGGTAAGCGATAGATGAGGTCTACGATGGAACAAGCGAGCCCAGAAGATGCCTGTTCACTCTTGCTTTAAAGGTTGAAAGGTCATAAGTGGCAGGGAACACAGAAGCCGGCAGAGAATTCCACAGCTTGGAAGTGCGCACAATAAATGTGGAGGAGAAGCGCTTGGTAGGACAAGACGGTATATCAACCAAGTGTGGGTGGTATCCAGCCGTACGTCTGGTAGACCGGTAGTGAAAGGGAGATAGAGGGTCATGGAGCTCCTACGCACACTCCCCGAAGTACAATCTGTAGAAAACCGACAGGCAAGCAACGGTTTGCCTATGAGTTAGGCTATGAAACTTGTCCGATAGCACCTCGTCGCCTATAAGCCATTTAGCCCTGCGCTCGATCGAGTCCAGTGCAGCAAGTTGGTATTTTGTAGAGCCATCCCACAAGTGGCTGCAATTCTCCATGCAGGAATGGACCTGTGCTTTATATAGATTCAGAACAGCTCTCCAGGCGTGAAGTACAGCCTCACCCTGTGTAGGGTGTACTACTACCTAGCTTCGAAATATAACCCATACTAATATTATAAATGCGAAAATAACTCTGTCTGTCTGTATGTTACCTTTTCACGCCTAAACCGCTAAACCGATTTAGATGAAATTTGCCATGGGAATAGTTTAGAACCCTGGGAAGGACATAGGATAGTTTTTATCCCGGAATTCCCATGGGATCGAGAATTACGTAGGGAAAATCTCCCACGCGAACGAAGTCGCAGGCAAAAGCTAGTATAATATATATTCGAATATATCCCGCTATAACTATCGTTATAACAACATTAACTGTACCATCATATCCTCCGAACCACCCTCTCCTCCCAAGCCTCACTCTCAACACTGCTTTCCTTGCTAAAATAGCATTATTGAGTAAACCCACTTTCATTCGAAGGGTGCGCTACAGATTATTGGACAGAATTGAACTGCGAGCATTTGGTTACGAACCCATCCACGTAAGCTACATTATCATAATAACCAATCGCCAAAAGAAAAAACTTTATAAGCTTCATGTAAGCTTTATAAGCTCAAGGAAATATGTAATGTTGTCTATATATATAAAAGAAAGTCGTGTTAGTTACACTATTTATAACTCGAGAACGGCTGAACCGATTTGGCTGAAAATTGGTAGGGAGGTAGCTTAAAACCAGGAGACGGATATAGGATATTCTTTATCCCGGAATTCCCACGGGATCGGGATTTAAGCGGGAAAAACATCCCACGCGAACGAAGAAGAAATGGAGAGTAGGGTAGGGGTAGGTTTGGTGTAGGGTAGGGGTAGTGTAGGGGTAGGGGTAGGGTAGGGGTAGGGTAGGGTAGGGGTAAGGTGGGGGTTGGGTAGGGGTAGGGTAGTGGTAGGGTAGGGTAGGGGTAGGGTAGGGTAGGGGTAGGGTAGGGTCGGTGTAGGGTGGGGTAGGGTTAGGGTAGGGGTAGGGTACGGGTAGGGTAGGGGTAGGGTAGGGGTAGGGTAGGGGTAGGGTAGGGGTAGGGTAGGGGTAGGGTAGGGGTAGGGGTAGGGTATGGGTAGGGTAGGGGTAGGGTAGGGGCAGGGTAGGGGTAGGGTAGGGGTAGGGTAGGGGTAGGGTAGGGGTAGGGTAGGGGTAGGGTAGGGGTAGGGTAGGGGTAGGGTAGGGGTAGGGTAGGGGTAGGGTAGGGGTAGGGTAGGGGTAGGGTAGGGGTAGGGTAGGGGTAGGGTAGGGGTAGGGTAGGGGTAGGGTAGGGGTCGGGTAGGGGTAGGGTAGGGGTAGGGTAGGGGTAGGGTAGTGGTAGGGTAGGGGTAGGGTAGGGGTAGTGTAGGGGTAGGGTAGGAGTAGGGTAGGGGTAGGGTAGGGGTAGGGTAGGGGTAGGGTAGGGGTAGGGTAGGGGTAGGGTAGGGGTAGGGTAGGGGTAGGGTAGGGGTAGGGTAGGGGTAGGGTAGGGGTAGGGTAGGGGTAGGGCAAGGGGTAGGGTAGGGGTAGGGTAGGGGTAGGGTAGGGGTAGGGTAGGGGTAGGGTAGGGGTAGGGTAGGGGTAGGGCAGGGGTAGGGTAGGGGTAGGGTAGGGGTAGGGTAGGGGTAGGGTAGGGGTAGGGTAGGGGTAGGGTAGGGGTAGGGTAGGGGTAGGGGTAGGGTAGGGTTAGGGTAGGGGTAGGGCAGGGGTAGGGTAGGATAGGGGTAGGGTATCGGTTGGGTAGGGGTAGAATACCACGCGAACGAAGTTGCGGGCAAAAGCTAGTTTTTGAATAAATTTAATCTTTGACATTTCTGTAATATTTGAATTTTATAACTTGATATGTATAATTTTTTTTTCACGTTTAATTGTTTTGAATTTTATAATTTGAGATGTATAATTTTTGACATTTATTTGTATTGAACTTTATAACTTGACATGTATACTTTTCGTCTTACATATATACCTATATTGATTTTATTTGTATTGAACTTAATATCTTGACATGTATACATATTTTTTTCTTCTTACATATTAGTATATGGATTTGTATTATTAGTCATGTAACTATGACAATCACTTACCTACAATAGTTAAATTTTTCTTTTTTTCCCTATGTCTGAATAATTAATTGTTAACATATAAGCGTTTTGGTTTTACTGTGAGCTTGTATTGTGTTTTTTGAATAAATAAATAAATAAATGTTATTATTTGAGCAATAGAATATCTACATACATATTTGTCAACCATCATAACAGGCTTAGTAACAAGTTTTTTATAAATTTAAATACTCCTAAAATTCATGTTCAAGGGTATATAAAAGTAATTAGGCTTGTTATTTCTTTAACGTGATATAATTAATAAGTAGTTAAGTATATACATAAGGAGGAAATCTGTTTTTCTTAATGGTGATAAACACTGATACTTGATAATTTTGTGCCTTATATTTACATACTGACTCAGTTCCTGGTATTTTTAACATAACAACGGTTACTTAAACTAAACATCCGACATGGGGAAAATACAAAAATACAGCTTAGCGAATCTCGTCAAACTGTTTGCTTGTTTGTTCATGTGTATACAAAGGTCAAAAGCGTGGCCCAGTGTTTCTAGGCACGACTGACGAGTTGTAGGTTGTATACTTCGAACCTAGGTAATTTTCATCATCATTAATGCTCCCAAAATAGTAAAGGATAATATTGTGAAAAAATGGGCTTGTTCGAAAAATCCGAACACATGCGACATTGTATTGTAACCATTCCTTCTCATAGAGAGGAGATTCAGTATTGAAACGTAATAGGCTGATTATTTATGTATGTTGAAGGTCAATTCAGGAAGGTTTTAATCAAATTCGTAACATTTGCTAATCGTTAGTTGTAGTGTTGCCGAGTCATCAGAAGTATAATCATTTACTTTTTTACCCCGAAAATGAAAAACCAACCAGGAACAAGTCTAAGTCGCGAGTAAAGGATTTCGATATTATAAAAAAATGAGACGTGTTTACTTACAACAGTTAAATTTACTAACCATCTAAGGAATTTAGGGCTCAGTAGTTTTCTGTGTGGGCGCTGAATTTGCAGCGGCGACCAGCTAGCCGGCTGGTCGCGTCTCAGAGGGTCATGGCTATCCGGATGATCTGGGGATACCGCACGATCTCTGGGGAGGCGGCGAACCTCCTTGCCGGATTGCTGCCGTGGGATCTGGAGGCGGTAGCCCTCGCGCGCGTGCATAATTGGCGCGCAGAGGTGCTAAGCCGGGGTGAAACTCCGCTACCGCGGCAAGTCGCGGCTCAGCGGATAGAACTCCGGCGCGATCTCACGGCAGCATGGAAAGAGCGGCTGTTGCAACCGAAGGCTGGGCACGCCGCAATCGCGGCGATAAGTGATCCCCTCTTTGAGGAGTGGCTGGAGAGAGGCCACTGCGTCCTCACCTTCCACCTGACGCAGGTGCTTACTGGACACGGGTGTTTCGGGAGGTACCTATTTCGGATTCAGCGGAAGGACACGCCCAGGTGTCGATTTTGCGTGGACCACCCGGAGAACACGGTGGAGCATACGGTGGAGGTGTGCCTCGCTTGGGCAGAGCTTCGCCGTTTCTTCGTTGAGGCTATCGGCGGCGGTGACCTCTCACGCCCGGCCCTGGAGTGGAGCAAGTGGGAATGGAATGCAGTCGCCTTCTTCTGCGAAGCAGCAATGCTAGCGAAGGAGAAGGCTGAACGCGCGAGGGAGAGGCAACTCTCTTCCTCACGCCCCAGCCGTCGCGGAAGACGCCCCGTGCGTCAGTGATCGCGAGCCGATCTCCGGCCACCGTAGGCGCGGGCCTGCGGACGGCGAGCAGGGGTCGCTCACCGTCCGGTAAGGACCAGGCCCGGGTCGACGGCGCGTCGTGTTCCACGCGCGCCTCAAAGAGCTGTCAACACCAGTGACGGGGCCTCATAGTGCCATTGCCTGCCGGGGTTTGCGGGAAAGTTCTACCGAGTTACCGCGGCCCGGGAAATTTAGGGCAGCCGAAGGAACAGGGTGGGTTTTTAGTCAGTCGAAATCTGACACACCCTTCCGCTTGACCCAGAGCGGAAGAAGTCATTCGATGATTTTCCATCCAAAAAAAAAAAAGCTTTAAAAAGAGAAGTAGGGTAAATTTTCATATGTTATCTTAAATAGCTTTCATATGTTATCTTAAATAGCTTCGTAGTACTTTTAAATGGTGAAAAACAATATTTCAGACTCACAATAATATCTTAAAGCACGCTTTGGTAATCTTTTTTTATTTCTAATCTTCCCTGTAAAAGCTTTAGCGTGACTGGATCATAGAAGTTTATAATTATGTGAAGATACATTCTGAGCAAATTGGCTGTGACCTTCGGACAGGCAGGTAGACATTTTGGGAACCCTTAAAATGCACTGTCTCAGTGGGATAGACAACACGAGCAATGCTTTGGAAAAATCATCGCAACAACAGGTGAGATGGTGGTCAAACGCAAGCTTATCAACAATAACAAAAATTGGCCAAGTGCGAATCAGACTCGCCCATGAAGGGTTCCGTAGTAACTTTATAGTTCGTCTTTATATTCGTCTAATAAATATACATATTATATTATATTATTATTAATATAATATAATATGTATATTTATTAGACGAATAAAATAAAACCTTAAAAATTTCTTAAAACTAGCTTATTTACATTTTTACAACTACGCTAAATAACTTTGTTTTTCATAGTGTTTGTATGAATTACAAAGTTATATTTGCGGTTTTATAAAATATGCTGTAAGTATCTCAAAAACTGCTGACCCGATTTCATTCAAACCAATTTTGGTTGAAAGTTTACATTAAGATCTACAAACACGATTTTTGACTCCATTATTATAGAAGTTAGAGGGGGGATACACACATTTTACCACTTTGGAAGCTTATATCTTTTAAACGATTGACTTTATGAAAAAGTGGTTTTAGAAACCCTTATATCATTTTTGAAGACCTGTCTATAGATACCATACACGCATAGGTTTCATGAAAAAAAAAATATTTTCAGTTCTAGTTCCATGTATGGGGACCCCCTTTATTTTAAATGTTTTTAAATTTTTGTCTTAAAATCGGAAAGCAGTTCACAGAATACATCTACCTACTAAGTTTCACATGTATAGTCTTAATAGTTTAGCAATAAAATGGCTGTGACATACGGACGGACGGACAGACAGACAGACAGACAGACAGACGGACAGAAATATCGAAACTATAAGGGTTCCGTGTTTTGCCATTCGGCTACGGAACCCTAAAAAGACAGAATAATTCAATGTAATAAGAATAAGATCTAATAGACTAGAAATATATTTATTCGAATATAGACAGACACAAAAACATCCAGTACATATACGGTTATCAACTCGGCGTTTGCTAGGCGAAAATCCAATCAAGTCTTTGTTTAATTTGGTAAGTTGCAATGAATAACAATAAGCATGGAATTAATAAATAATTCAGAATAATCAAACAAGTTTACAGGAAACTAGATTACTAAATCAACATGTTTTTAAAACCAAAAGTATCATCTAGAGTCATTCTGAAACGGTATTTCCGATATTCGAAGAAAAATAAAAAAGCCTTGGGAATCCCTGCATTTGTGCAAAGTTCCCCGAACATAAGACAAGGTCATTGACCATAGTTATAATAAACAAGGAGATATGGCCGGCGAACGAAATTATATCGGAACCTATGTCTCCAGTTTAGGCGCTGGGCGGGGCAACTACTACACATGCAGTTCAATAAAATCAATAGATACGCAATCGTGCACACACCCGCATTTCTGAAATCAGGACGTAGTATACAACCAATTATAAACCTTATTCCATCAAACACAGCGTGTATTTATCATACACCGTACAACTTACCCACACAAAAACATCGGTCGCTATCGTTGTACTGTGCAAAAGCAATTTATTTTACATATACGCTAGTGATTGACTAAATCGGAAAGTTATCGATTCTTCTATTTATTATTGTACATTTTTTTTGGTTAATAAATAAATTGTTAAATATATGAAAATAAACACACACCCATGCATAACAAATAAATAGCATGAATGTATTGACTTATTTTAAGCAAAATTCACTAATAGAAATCATCTGAACCATGCCGATTATTAAAACGCGTTCGAAGCTTTATCGGAAGTAAAATACAAAAATTGGCCAAGTGCGAGTCAGACTCGCCCATGAAGGGTTCCGTAGGAACTATAATAATATAATATAATATGTATATTTATTTGACAAAAAAAACCTTACAAACTTAAAACTAGCTTAATTATAATAATAATCGTTCAAACCAATTTTGGTTAAAAGTTTACATTAATATCTACAGACTTATATCTTTTTTTCACTCCATTATTATAGAAGTTAGAGGGGGGGGGGGGGGGGGATGACGACACTCATTTTACCACTTTGGAAGCGTATATCTTTTAAACGATTAACTTTATGAAAAGTTATTTTACAAACCTCAATGTCGTTTTTAAAGACCTGTCTATAGATATACATACATAGGTTTCATGAAAAAAATATATTTTCAGTTTTAGTTCCATCTATGGAAAAAACAATAAATCGTAAAATATTTCTTGCTTTTACTACGTTATTTTTGTTTTCAAATATCACAGCGACTGTACTGTTTCGGCAATAAATACATTGCTTCTTAACCACTACCTAAGTTCGTCACTAAGACTGGACAAGCAATGTAAAAATAATAAAATTATATTATATTATGCGGATTAATCGCGTAGCACGGCCACTGACTCTTGCGAATGTGTGTAGATCCACTGACGTAGGCTATCGACAACAATGTCGATTGACGAATGAAATATTGCTATTATAGTTTAGGGTTTTTTATAACATACGGAAACCGCTAAGAAAATATGTTTAATTTTTTTTTTGTTTTTAATGAGTTCCGACGACACCGTCAATCTATCAACCGTTTTAACCTGGTTGGAAGATCGATGTAAAATAATATTTATTACTTATTTTGATTATTTTACAGCATAGTAGAGAAATGCGTAACCAATGTTCCTAAAGTAAGTTACATAAATTTTAGGGTAATAATCGGTGGTGTTTCTGGCTTTGAATTATCGTATGTTATGCCTTATACTCGTGCTGTTTCTTTATTTTTTTATGGTTTTTAAGGTTTCGTAGCCGAATGGCATGTTTTTCATGATTTTAAAGACAAATATTGTAAAATACTTATACTAACATATGTGGAAGTGATTCCATGATTCACAAAGTTTTGGTTTTGGCTTCGGTTTTTGCAAGAAACCACTGAACAACTCGGCATTCTTCTAAGTTGTCACGATCGCCGTCGAAAGCGTACTAGTTCGCGGAGACGCCCCCTTGCCACATCTCCTGTTTTTTTACATTTCTATGTCATTGACACATATATTACTGCGTAAGGACTGGGCGGACCACAGAAATAAAAAATATAGGAGAAGTGGTAAGGGGGCGTATCGGTGTCCGCGCGACATGGCCACAGGGCTCATGTCACAGGCAAGTGGCCGTCTCCGCGAACTAGTGCGCTTTCGACGGCGATCGTGATAACATATATGAATACCGAGTTGTTCTGTGGTATCTTGTAAAAACCGAAGCCAAAATCAAAACTATGTGAATCATGGAATCACTTACCATATGTAAGTACAAGTATTTTACAATATTTGTCTTTAAAATCATGAAAAACAATAAATCGTAAAATATTTCTTGGTTTTACTATGTTATTTTTGTTTTCAAATATATGAACAACTGTACTACTTTTGCTATAAATACATTGCTCCTTAACCACTACCTGAGTTCGTCACTAAGTAACTGGACAAGCAATGTAAAAATAACATACGAAACTGTATTACGCGGATTCATCGCGTAGTGAGGCCGCCACTTCTTGCGACGAATTAGTGATGTGCTTGTGCAGATCCACTAACGTAGGCTATCGACAGCAATGTCGATTGACGAATGAAATATTGCTATTATAGTTTAGGGGTTTTTCAACCGACGACAAAAAAAGGAGGAGGTTATCAATTCGACGCGTATATTATTATTATTTTTTTATGTATGATCACCGATTACTCGGAGACGGCTGAACCGATTTGGAAAATTCTTTTTTTTTTGAAAGGGTATACTTTGAAATTGGTCCCATTATCACCAATTCAGGATCTGATGATGGAATCCTGGAGAAATCGAGGGAACTCTTCAAATATTATAGGCACACCTATAGTGATTTGAGTATTTTTATAGTAACTTGTGTAGTTGCATTCGAAAAGCACCATTTGTGAAGTAGACCTGATGATGAAGACCACCGATGGCCACTGGAACTACTCAATATATAAGTAGGAATAATAAGTAGTTCATGTGTTCCGCTTCGACTACTTGAATGTGGTTATTAAACACAATATGCTCGTCATAATGCATATGGTGAAGTGAAGCTGATGGTGAACTACCAGGAGAACTCCTCAACAAATAACAGCCCAACATTGGGAAAAGTAATATTTTGTAAATGAATATAAGTAGTTGACATTTAGGCTCTTGTAACTAGGTAAATTAAAAATCGACCAACTAAAAAGAGTGAAATAAAAACTTTATACCAAAAAATTAAACCGACTCTCTGTTTAATTTTTTGGTAAAAAGTTTTTTATAACATACGGAAACCTCTAAGAAAATATGTTTAACTTTTATTTTACATGAGATGACAGAAATAAAAATACGTTGAAATGTCAAGTGTACAAAAAAGTAAAAAAAAATAAACAATTTATTTTACGCCCGCAGCATGCGTAAGGAGTTCCGGCGTCGCCGTCGCTACAATAGTTTATTTTTCAATCTGTCAACCGTTTTAGCCCGGTTGGAAGATCGATGTAAATAATGTATTTTTTATTTATTTTGATTTTTTTACAGAGTAGTAGAGAAATGCGTAACCAATATTCGTAAAGTAAGTTACTTTAATTTTAGGTTAATAATCGGTGGAGTTTTTCGGTTTTGAATTATCGTATGTTATGCCTTATCCTATGTTGCTGTTTCTTTATTTTTTTATGGTTTTTGTATTTTACTTCCGTTGAAGCTTCGAATTCGTTATAATAATCGGCATGGTTCAGATAATATATTTGTGAATTTAGCTTAAAATAAGTCAATATATTCATGCTATTTATTTGTTATGCATGGATGTGTGTTTTCATATATTTAACAATTTCTCTACTAACTAGGATTTTTCTTATTACAAAAACCTATTATAACCTACTAAACTATTACCTGCGGGGTAATTGCGTAACACACTTACAGTAGGAATCGGTTTCATTATGCTAAATCAACAACACTCACTGTGGTATTTACGTTGTTGAGCAGACCAATATTTCGAACATATGAAGCAATGGATTAGCAATATACGTCAAAATCATTCAGATCTTGATTTATAGTGTGTTACGTAATTATTGCGATGCTTATAATATGGTGACGTTTAGAAGTAGCTTAGGATGTATGTAAATGATAAATAAATGGTTTTCGTACTTTTCAGCTTCCCAAAAGATGGTAATATAAAAAAGGAATGGATTGATGACACAGGCATGCATGCCACCTAACTGGTAAAAATAGCACCATAAATGCTCGGTTCACTTCAGCGCAGAAATGTTCCAGCCTCTAAAGAAAAGTCGCAGGCTTTTTGAATGGACAATTCCAAAATTAAGTGTACAACTGATTTTTGCAGAAGTGGGTTAAATTTTATATTTTTACTGAAAGCTATTCTCATGTTTTAGGGCATTCATAAAATCAGTCATTCAACTTTTCAGGATTCTATACAACCTATACGGCTGGTATGTTCCGATCAAGAGCGTAATGTAAGTTAACATCAACTTCTATTTGACCTATCACTATGATAATTAAATATTAAGATTTAAGTCGAAAGCGCCAGGGTAGCCCTTAATACTTAGTAGGTAGTACTTAATAATAATTATGTAATGTTATGTTCTTAATAATATGTTTATTGTTATTATAATAATTTCTGGACATGCCATTTTTTATTTGGTTCATTTTCAGGTGCCTAAAAAAATGTACAATAATAAATGGAAGAATCGATAACTTTCCGATTTAGTCAATCACTAGCGTATATGTAAAATAAATTGCTTTTGCACAGCACAACGATAGCGACCGATGTTTTTGTGTGGGTAAGTTCTACGGTGCATAGTAAATACACACTGTGTTTGAAGGAATGAGGTTTATTATTGATTGTATAGTACGTTCTGATTTAAGAAATGCGGTGCGGTGTGGTGAATGTGCGCGAGCGCGTATCTATTGATTTTATTAAACTGCATGTGTAGTTGTTGCCCCGCCCAGCGCCTAACTGGAGACACACGGTTCCGATATAATTTCGTCTGTTGACCACATCTACTTATTTATTTTATCTATGGGGCGGACCGCATGTTATAATGACGCCTCGAACGTGGTCCCAAAGTGGTCTTCGATTTATCGAAGTGAACTAGAATACGATCGGCTATCTTCGGGAGCGGTCGTAAGGTTACAAGGTTACGTCTAGGAGCAAATATTGAATTAAAAAAAAACCTGAATGTCGTCTATTAACATGTGCAGTATATTAATGTACACACGCCAGCACGTCAATCTACCCCAATCTGTCAAATTTTACCAATCGTACATTAACCTTCCACTATTGTGATAAGGTTGAAAATCTATTAAAGAAATTTGACAGATTGAGGTAGGTTGATCTGTACCTACCTACAAAGGCGACGAAAAGCACCTATTCAATAATATAATTGTTAGGTGCTTTTGCATTTGCGTTTTTATACTAGGTGGAAAAGACGGAAAAGACATTTCAATATTTATGTTAATTGCCACCAATCAGGTGCAAATTCCGAATAACACACTGCTCGAAACGACTGTCATCAGCGAATGCCATCGTCGTAATGGCAAAAATTTATGTGATTGACAATAATTCGACAGCATTTGGCAATTGCATACATTTTTGGCGTTGTGACTTACGCTTTTACCACACTGTCAGAATGTCATTTATAATTAAAATGACGTCACTTTGCGGAATTCATGTCATAATTAGGTACCTATATATCATTTATGTAAATTTTTAGTGGTACCTTCGCAAAAACTAGTTTGAGTGCATTATTATTTAACGCTGCCATCCCACCCGCAAATATAAGCACGTGACGAAGGTGTGAATTGTGATGCCACTTACAATCGAAACTTGTAGCTAGATATCCTACCAACACGTGTTTCGCCCCTCCACGGATCATTCTCAGGAGATGTTCACTAGCCGACCCGCTCATGCGCAAATTAGCTCGAGTGACTAGTTTTTTGGCGGAATCAACACTTAATTAACAGTCTACAACGTGTAACAGAATAAACGCAATTCCTGAAAGTAGTTGGTTCAGAATCGGCTTCTGAATCGACTTCCGTCATAAAAATAGGTGCTAAATTTGGACGGAAAATCTTTCATTTAACTTAAAATCGAAACACAGTATCATGACAAATTAATACCATCCTTAATTCAAGGAAATGCGCTCGTGTGCGTGTCGGCCGCTAACATTGCATGTGTGTATGCGTCTACGTAAAGATATTGTATGACGCACATACGTTTTGCGTTTAGTAAAAATAACTATTTTATAAAAAGCGTCTAAGTTTGGTTTCAATTTATTTAGTTACGGATGTTGTTTTAGACTTATAATTTAATGTTCTAATTGGGGTGTCTGAGGTATTAGGCTTAATCATATATAAGCAAATATAACCTTTATTACCCGAGCGAAGCCGGGCCGGGTCGCTAGTGTATGATAAAATCTATGATATGCCCAGCAGTAACTCTTGCGTCTATTAAATCAACGACACAGGCGAACAGTAAGGACGTCGTAAAAAGAAACAAGATAAACTAAAAAATACAACTATGACGAACACCTACCTATTTTACCTACATACATAATACTGAGGGAAGCATGAATATGAAAATTCTATAAAATAAAATTTCGTAGCACTCTACGTAGCTGCTACGACAGACGGGTAGTTACGAGATGATCGCCAATAAGGGCCTTATCATACTAGCGGTTTGGAAGCGGCTGCGGGGCGGAGCGGACGCGCAGCGAATGCGTCGCGAACACGCCGCGGCTGCGCAGCGAGGACGTCGCGGCCGCGTGGCAAATACTTTACGTTTTCGTCGCGTGTTTGTAGTTAATAATCGCCGTACAATACACTCAGTAACAAAATGGATTCCGACGAGGAAACACTCCTGCTGACTTTATTACTTCGAAGACGCCGGAGACGAAAACGAAAGCATCGACGAATTTGGGAAGATCCATTATCAGTTAATCGAATGGAGGAGAGCGACTACTTTGTGTTGTTTTGCAAACGATAAAAAAATAATCCAAAACAATTTCGTTCCTACCTGCGAAAGTCAAGACCTACATTTTATGAGTTGTTGCATCTGATACAAACTGACATAAGACATAAAGACATGCATTTGAGATTATCAGTGTCACCTGAAGTAAGGCGTTTGTTCGAGGCAGTACAAAATGGCGTCCACTTTGCTGTTCGCGGCGATCCCGTTGCGCGTCCGCAACGAATTCGCTGCGCATGCGCGGCGTGTTCGTTGTGTGTCCGTAACGAATTCGTTGCGCGCCCACTCCGCTTTGTGTGCGTTACCCCAGCAAAATAATGTCGAAAATAGTCATTTAAATCTTATAGATAATTAGTTGCCCAGTTTCTGTAATTGTTAAGCACATTTTTAAATTTGTTACACATATAGTTTTTTAGTTATTACACAAAAACATATTCTGCTGGGGTAACGTTTGAAACGTTACCGCAGCAAAACTTTTTTTTAAATAATGGGAATATTGAAATAAATATTAGCTACACATTTAGTTGCCTAGACGAGGTAAATGTTACACGTTATTTTGTTTTTGTTCTTTCTTCGGCTGCGAAGTTATTCGAGATTTTGCTGGAGTAACGTTTGTGGTTTTGCTGGATCTCTGAAACGGTTAAGCGGATTCTTATCGTCTTTAGTACATGACTTCTTAGGAATTAGTTTTAATTTGTTTCGCAATAAAAATAACAAAATGATATACCGTTTAAAAGTTATTTAATGAAATATAAAAACACTTCTTTAGGTCCTAACACTCTGAATATGAGCTCTAAAGACTTACTTTAAACGTTATTTTGTAGCGTTTAACTACCTTCAAATGTATATGAAGTTTCATTAGTATCCTGGTGGTAATTTTTTGTAACCACCTAAAATTGGTCGGATTACCACGGTGTTGAAGTTCCTAATGACTTTTATTTAATTATCTCGTTAATTATTGTATGTACTACTCTGAAATTTTACAGGTATATAACTGAATTAAGCAACTAAATATTGATATAACATTCAGTTTATATAACCGTATACAGGTTTATCGGTGGCCAAATAATTCCGCGCGCATTGTGACCGTGAACGTGGAGAACTGAATATCATCATAATTTGTTAATTACCACCAGGATACTAATTAAATTTCATGTACATTTGAAGGTAGTTAAACGCTACAAAATAACGTTTAAAGTAAGTCTTTAGAGCTCATATTCAGAGTGTTAGGACCTAAAGAAGTGTTTTTATATTTCATTAAATAACTTTTAAACGGTATATCATTTTGTTATTTTTATTGCGAAACAAATTAAAACTAATTCCTAAAAAGTCATGTACTAAAGACGAAAAGAATCCGGTTAACCGTTTCAGAGATCCAGCAAAA
Organism: Tholera decimalis; assembly: GCA_943138885.2. Lineage (NCBI taxonomy): Eukaryota > Metazoa > Arthropoda > Insecta > Lepidoptera > Noctuidae > Tholera > Tholera decimalis. The sequence continues at coordinate 27,144,234 of OW964549.2, forward strand.
CCACAAACGTTACTCCAGCAAAATCTCGAATAACTTCGCAGCCGAAGAAAGAACAAAAACAAAATAACGTGTAACATTTACCTCGTCTAGACAACTAAATGTGTAGCTAATATTTATTTCAATATTCCCATTATTTAAAAAAAAGTTTTGCTGCGGTAACGTTTCAAACGTTACCCCAGCAGAATATGTTTTTGTGTAATAACTAAAAAACTATATGTGTAACAAATTTAAAAATGTGCTTAACAATTACAGAAATTGGGCAACTAATTATCTATAAGATTTAAATGACTATTTTCGACATTATTTTGCTGGGGTAACGCACACCTCCGCTTTGAAGACGTTCGCAATCCGCTAGTATGATAAGGCCCTATGATAAGGCCCTAACTCATCATTATCAGCTTAGCGTTATCGGCTTCCAGTCTAACCGCAATCAGCTGAGTACTAGTGCTTTACATAGAGCGACTGCTTATCGGACCTCCACAACCCTGTAGCTGGCTAACACAATACCCCTTGGTAAGACAAGTGTCAGATTTTCTGACTACCCGTAACAACTGTCAAAGATGTACAAATAATAGCCAAGATGGAGACCGCGACGCGACGGCTTAACGTGCTTTGATGTATGATAGTCACCATGTGCCTGTAAATATTTCCTTGTAAATAAGGAAACCACTTTTAATAAACAAAAACATTAATTAATATAATTATCTACCTAATTAATCTGATTTATGATAACATGACAATACTGGTATATATTAAAATAAGCACCTAATATTCAAATGACAAAAAACAAGCTTGACTGTATTTTTCTATTGCTTTTGTTCACCTGTTTGTGGTGTATGGTATATTAATTAGTTCCTATTTAATGGAAAAGCTACTCATGTCAAAGCATCACTTTTCTTTTTTTTTGTTTTAAAGGGAATTAGCAATGTCGGTAGAATTCACATTACCAATGACGCTTATTACACGCATCATGTATTGTAAACAGGTCCGAACCTACCTTGGGAGCATACTGTTCAATGTGAGAGGAATTTTATAAGGTAAACGCATTCAAATTGTCGTCGTAAGGATGCAACAGACGTGCCTGACGACGATATTTATTACTTTAATGACAACACCAGGACAGCCTTAAGGTTCCTCTTTCTGGTCATGGATATCTTTGGATTTGTTTATTTGTTGTGATTTTTTTTCTTTTTTCAAGGTTACTAGTAATGTTGGTAGAATTCTCATTACTAGCAATTTTGTTAACCCCTCCAACTAAGCTAAATATGCTTGCGTCTGGAGTGGGTTCACGGCAATAGTGTAATGGGTGAGGTTCGAACCCACGACCACTCGATCACAAGTCCGGTGCCTTAGCCATTAGGTTATTGACGCTTAGATTATATTATTATTTTAAGCCGTTAAAGAGGGAAAATAATATCTTAGCAATAATCGCAAGCATTGTTACTCGTTCTTCAAGTAGGCCTTCAGCCTTATTTAACAGTTCAGTCACACTATTTTGTTTTGATTCAAAAACTGATCAGCGATTCCTTTTTCAAATAGCGAGTAGCAGAGGTCAGGAATGCTGGAGAGCCTAGTCAGTTTCCACCAATGAAATGATAGGTTCTTAATTCAAATATGGGAATATTAAACTAAACTAAGAAATTAAACTAAGAATTAGCTAATTAGTCTTTCAAGCAATCACCCTACTAGTATAGTATCTATACTTATCTATACTAATATTATAAAGCGGAAAAGTTTGTTTGTTTGCTTGAACGCGCTAATCTTCGAAAGTACTGGGTGGATTTCAAAAATTCTTTCTGATTATGATAGGCAGTTTCATGAGGAAGGCTATAGGCTATCTAGCATTACGCTACTCCTCTCGGTTTTCCTACAATAAAGGTATTGGTGAAGTAAGTCGGAAGGAAATATGCCGCTAAATTACTATAATCGCGTGAGCTGGCGAAATGCTGAGTTATACGTAAAGATCATGTACTACAAAAATGTAGGATTTATGTAGATCTAAAAAAAAGTCCGCGGTACTGCACATCTAACTTTTATAAATAATCCACAATAAGGCAAATTATGTTAAGAAAATATTTAAAAAATAAGGAATGTTTTTGTAGTATTATTATTATGCGGCCATATTAATATTTGCGTTTGAAAGTAATTTCATCATCAAGACAATTTTATGAAGATTATCTTTGCCTTTTACAGTATATAATTTGGACTTATAGTTTAGGAGAAAACGTAAAATTAAAATTATTCAACAACGCTATTCACCGAAACGGCCGCGGCGGCCCGGGGATGCACGACGCGACGCGTTGAGCATGACTCGCGTACTCTACCACTCCGCGATAGATACCGCACTGATAGTGAACCTTATCTTGATTTCATTTCGACTTCTTGGCTAAGAGACTTCCTATGTAAAATTGTTTCAGCTTCTTTTACGTCAGATGTGTATTTTTGTATCTATATATTTGAATATTTATATTTTACTTTCTCTTTAGTTGAATAAGTAATTTTGGTGTTGGTTAAAATAGGGTGTTGTTTTGTTCATCCCACTTTTTATGTCATCGTTCAGTTTAAAGGTATGTTGTAATGAGATACCGCGGCCCCGGAAGGCAAGGGCAGCTGAAGTAACTGGGTGGGCTTATAGTCAGTAGAAGTCTGACACTCCTTCTCGCTCCACTTAGAGCGAGAGAAGTCATTCGATGATTTTCCCACCCGAAAAAACGGGTCAGACGTTCAACGTTGGCATAGTTTAAAAGCGATGTTGTTAGGATTCCTTAGCCGAATAGCAAAAAAACGGAACCCTTATACTATTCGTCATGTCTATCTGGCCGTCTTTCCGTATGTCACAGTCATTTTATTCCGAAACTATTAAGACTACAGAGTTCAAACTTGATATATAGATGTATTCTGCAAACATTCCGATTTTTATGCGAAAATAATGTAAAAAAAAAACATTAAGGGAGGCTCCCCATACATGGAACTAGAACTAAATTTTTTTTTTACTTCAAGCCTGTACGCCTATGCGGGTGTCGGCGTCTATAAATAGACCTTTAAAAATGATACTGAGGTTCATGTAATCATTTTTGTCAAAGTCAATCGTTTGAAAGATATATTTGGGGACACATTTTACTACTTTGGAAGTGCCAAAGTAGTAAAATGTGTCTCTAACTTTTAAAATAATAAAGTGTAAAATATAAAAAAATATGCTGTAGATTCTAATGAAAACTTTTAACTAATTGATTCGAACGAGATACAGTTTTTGAGATTTTATTTTCACATTTGCAAAATCCGCAAATAAAACTTTGTCATATAAACATTATGATAACAGCACTTTTTTACGTTAATCTATGCTAGCAAGCATAGCTACGGAATTCTTCGCGAGTCAGTCGAAAGATATACGCTTCCAAAGTGGTAAAATGTGTTTCACCCCCCACCCCCTCCTACTTTTATAATAATGGAGTCAAAAACCAAAACAAAATATATGCTGTAGATCTTAATAAAAATTTCAATTAAAATTGGTTTGAACGAGATCGGTTCGGCATCGGCAGTTTAAAAATACTCTAAATGTATTCTTGACAATATTATTAAATTAAACTATATTTACTTCGCGATTCTCTATCCATTGCGAATTAGATTGACGCATAAAATTACACATTAATAATAGTAGTAGGATTATACGCGGGTGAAACCGCGGGGCACAGCTAGTAATATTATAAAGCGGGAAAGTTTGTTTGTTTGTTTGTTTGCTTGAACGCGCTAATCTTCGAAAGTACTGGGTGGATTTGGATGCAATTTGGTATGGAAGTAGCTTGAAGCTTGAGGAAGGTTATAGGCTACTTTTTACGCGACTGCAAAAAAGGAGAGTTATGTTTTTACCGTCATAGAATCCACGGGAGCGAAGCCCCGCGTGAGTACTAGTTACTTATAATGCATAAGTTCTTAGTATTCAGTTTAAGATATGGATGGTCGTAACTCAGTCACGAATCAAGACATAATGACTGAAAGTTTCTGGATAAAAATCGGCACAGATATTTTAGATTTAAGTCTGAAACTAGCTTTTGCCTGCAACTTGGTTCGCGTAGGAGGTTTTTCCTGCGTAAATCCCAATTCCGTGGGAATTTCGGGATAAAAACTATTCTGTCCTTCCCAGGGTCCTAACCTATTCCCATGCCAAATTTCATCTAAATCGGTGCAGCGGTTTAGGCGTGAAAAGGTAACAAACAGACAGACAGAGTTACTTTCGCATTTATAATATTAGTATGGATTTAAGTAAGTATAGGTATAGTATTTAAAATATTTTTATGCAGAGAGCTAAATGCTTTTAGGTACCTACCTATACATAACGCTGTTTATGTTTATATTGGATTCGTCACATCTCTGGTTGGTCAATGCCTACATGGTCTTATCTTAAATATGCATCGTCATATTAGCATTTTGCTTCGTTTTGACTATCTTAAAAACTATATTGAGCGTGCACCCTCATGCATAGTGGCATGGCTCGGGGCATGGGAGGTAGTTTTTACCAGTGAAAGAATTTTAATAATCAAACCAAAAGTCTAATCGGTGATAGTTTTGGTTGATTATTAAAATTCCAACGTCCGAAAAACAAATGTGACTTTTAATATACTTAGGTACTATGGTATGGTTCACTGCTGTATTTTATATTTCTATGGTTCACTGCTAAATAAGCTTAGAGTGCCATTCTACACAAGCGTAGGCCGAAAGTAAGGAATGAAATTATTTATTTAGTTATTTATTTATGACTCCTTTGTTCCGTATTATCTATCTCTCAAGAGATTTTAAAGACTTTTTAATAATAATTGGTTCTGTAAGTAATATATTTTTAATCATAATGTTTTAATTTATTTTTAAAAATTTTATTGGATTTTTGTTGTGCTTATGTCTGTGTATGTTATGGGTTTAATAATTGCTTGAAATAAACTATATTTAACTTAATTTAGTTTACATACTAGTATTATTATTTAATTGATACATTTGTGTGATCAGATCATGTCCATGTAGTCATGATATGTGCCTGACCGCACAGCACAGCAGCCGTGTGGCGGCCATGACACCATTTCTCATTTTACAGATAAGCCTGTGAGGAAAATGGCGATAAACATGTCGTTTCCGTTTTAGTAATGTGTGAACTATGTCTCACTCACTAAAAATAACCTCTGGACAATCAGAAGGTATAAAGTCATGTAATTTTTATGAATCATGTATTTATGTTAACCACAGCTTAATAGGTAGGTACCTACCTATAGCATGTATTTGTTAATCATACTTAGACCTGCAATAAGAAGTGTTCATACTTCCAATTACTCATAAAAATAATATTAAAAGTGCCCATTCAGGTGAACAGATTAGTTTATATATTAAATACCAGTATTTACCTGGTAGGTAAAGTACCTACGTATTTAAGGGCTAACCTATCTATAATTCGACCACTCTACAAATCAGACAATTCTGAAACTCTTCGTTGACTGACAGTTACGGTAAAGTGGTCCTTTTGATCATTTGTAGGTAAATATTCTTCAATTCTGTAAAATGTTTTAACGCCTTAGAATAACGCCTATGCTCAAATACTTGGAGCATTTCGTTAGATTAAAGCATAAATATGCTCAGAAAGCTTCCACAGTTGAGATTGCTTGTTCTAGGAGCTAAATTACCCATGACAATGGGCAACTTTGCTCTTATTTATTGTTTTATATAAATAAACAATCACTTCTATTAATAACAAAACGTTGAAAAAGATGTTCTTCCTGATATGAATGCATGTGAGCATATTTAATTGTTATTTAGGTATTTAAAATATATTCACAATTTTCTATATTTGGAGCAAATATTGGAACCAAGTACGACCATTTTACGGTCCCTTAAAAATGGGACATGGAATATTGGATTAAGATTTCTGTGATTGGTACCTACCGGTCATACCGAGTCTGTAGGCACACTCGCCAGCAGACTCTTAGTACCTATACGAGTACTACGCAAGAAAACTGCATCTTTGCCTACACGACTAAACCTAACGACTAATCATGGTACAATCTAATCTGTCAATATAAATCATTGTTATGGCGGGAAGCAATTAATAAACTGATCATCATTAATGATAATTACAAAGATTTTTTACTAATACAGATTTAGATCTACTTACTGACATAGATTATAGGAAGGTCCCACATAATAGTACCTTTACGCAAATGGAGGAAATATTATTAAAATGTGCCTCTGACTCTTGTGTTGTGACACGAGATTTTTTCTCTTTTGTTCAGCTGTTACAATGAATCATGTTTTTGCGCTGTGGCATGGTACGATTGTTTATCGTTCGTCTTCATCCGACATTCATATAGGAAAGCAGGAAGTGTGGTAAATATAACATAACATCACGCCCGTAGGTACGTATGTTTTCTCCGTAGGACAAAGGAGAAGTATAGGTACCTCTATACTTCGTGATCAGTTCTGAGTGTATACATACAAGTATCATTTGTTCATTAGAACTATAATAAGTAATGAGGCGATTAGGTTACCTTAATACTCATTAAGGGCGTTGTGAAATAGGTCTCGTGCTGGTTGACTTCACGCAAATATCAGTCGTTCTGTTACGATAAGAACTATATCATAACTACAACCATTATTAGGTACATAGGTACCCACGTGGTAGTTATTTCGACCCAAAAACTTAATGTTTAATAGGTAGAAAGGTAGGGGAAGGTTGCTATGAATGGACCACATAACTTTAAGGTGTCGTATTTAATTAAATAAAAGTCATAGAATAAAGCTAATGATTTGTATTTAATCCTTTCTTGATATAGATATCTACTATGCTATATTTATTTTTATTATAAAGTTGAGTAGTTTTGGCAATATAGTGATAAAACTATTTTATTTTATTTGATCCGTTGCTTTCTTCGGACCACCGTTACTTTGAATGGACCACTCCGTTGCCATCAATGGACTTAGAAACGTTTTTACTAAAGGTTCAATCATGGAAATTTAATTAAATCACGTAATTTTCACCAACTTTTTGTTAATGGGAACAATCACATCATCAATCATCTAATTGTTAATACTTTTTAACAAAATATATGTATTATTTGGTAATCTTTTAATATTTTATAAGAATAAATATAGACATATGAAGATTCTGTTCTGTAATGTTTTAGGGGGTGTCTTGGCATCCATTGCAGTTAACTATTTACTATATATAATTATACATATATCGCCGAATATCAAATATCGCCTTCTGATCCTATAAATTGGATCACTTCCGAAGCTTTTTGTTATTTCCATCCAATCAGCGTTTCAAAGTTGCTTTCGTAACACCATAAATTCTACTTGCTTTAAACCAATAGATTTTTTTCTCACGGATTCTATGGCAAGTTTCATGTTCCTTCGTTGCATTCAAAATATCTTTTTTCTTCTTTCTGACGTCATTATGGAAAGAATTAGAAGAAAATTGTTATTAAGTTAGTATGATGAAAGTTTCTTTGATTGGACCGATCCATTCATAGCTTCAGTATGGTGGGCCAATGATAGCGACTAGATACTCAACCAATAAGATTTTTTCTATTAAAAAAGGGAACGAAATCGGTAAAATTTTCAACAACCTACTAAAACGTAGATAAATATCCTATTAATATAAAATATTAACATTGTGTAATCAAAAATATTACAATACTTACATCGATGTTTATATTGCTCGGTTTTTATATCGCCGTACTCACCAACACTTCCGTGCACGTCACTACGCGACGAGTGGCCTGCCTATCCTGAGGTTTGAAAGACACTTGTCGGGCTCGAAACCGATGCGTACTCACCCACTCGACATCTTCTATCGTGCTTAATTTTTGAAATACTTGGGTGGTCGGAAGAAGGCGCCGGTCCATTGATCGCAACCTTCCCCTATGCAAATGCCAATTCTATAGTTTCTCAGTAGTAGCCCGGTGTTTGAAAGTTGGCCTTGTGATGCCGTTAACCTTGCGCCTTTGTCCGGTCGCGTTGGTTTACCTAACCATGAGAATAAGGGAACAGAGAGTGTACCTGTTCCTGTGCACCACAAGGGCGAATCCACCGTTGTGGACATGATGGGCATGCCCACAACCCTAATAGACTTGTGACGTCACACTTTCACGGTCTATTGAGATCAATAAGCTGATGCTAAGCCTTAACAAAAATCGGGCACGTGCGTATCGGCTCACGCGCAATGCAAGTTTCCGTAGTTTACTACAAATCCAAGTGCGAGTCTATTAGCGAATTAAGTCTCGCCTGGTGCTTCTGACTTGCTGGTCATACTTACGACTCCTGAGACAGCGTCAAGATGGTATTGATTTACCCAGTCTAGTGTCCCTATATTGGCTTACAGTGGCTACTAGAAAAGAAGAATTAACAATATCTATATTTGTCCCTAATTCTAGTTCAGTCGGGTTTCCTCACTTTTCTGCGCCAAGCCAGTCTATCTTGGGTTGTCGTTTCAGGTAATTAGGTTTTTTCGAGGTTTCTCTTTATCTGTGACCACCAGATTAATGGCGGGCGGCCCCTGCCACATTTTTGTTCCGGAAGTTTTAGGGCAATATTTCCAACGTGGTCCTCTTGGAGTCTTTTGATGAGAGTATGTGACCATACCAGTGAAGGCGATTCTCGATAATTTTGTCAGCGGTTGGTGCGACTTTGGAACTGCCTCGTATATACTCGTTTCATACTTTATCGTGTCTATTCACGCCTCCCGCCCACCTAAGCATCTTCATTTTGTTGGTATGTACCTTTTGTTATTATTTCTTTTTGGCTGTCCAGCACTCGGTACAGTAGAGTTACGCCGGGCGTACTACCGTTGTGTATACTGTCCCCTTAGTTTTTATTGGGATACGGGGATCACAAAGCGCGCCAGTTCAGCCATGCGGCGCTGACAATGTGAGTGACGTCAGCGTCCATGTTTGCATCTCTCGTTAATATAGAGCCTAGATATTTAAATTGGTTTACTGTGGGTATGGGCGTCGTACCAATATGAATAGTCTCTGGAGTAGTGTTTCCGCTGAAATGACATTTTAGATACTCCGTTTTACTCCTGCTAACTCTGAGGCTATACTTTTCCAGGGCTTGCGTCCATATGTTTAGTGGTTCCTGGAGATGTAGGTGTTTGTTGTTAATTTTATATCTTCCGTCATGATTCTAACTACCTGTAAAGTATCCGTGTTTGACATGATGCTGTGAAGCCAAACTGGTTTGAGGATATTTCACAGATTTTGTTGAGACGGTTGTTGATGATTCGTTCCCATATTTTGAGTGTGTGAGAGCGGTCAATTTTATACCTCTATAGTTTTCACACTGCGCAGCATCGCCCTTGTTTTTGTAGAACGGTAGTAGATAGCTTGGGTGCCAAGATTCTGGAATACGATTTGTAATCATGATGTTATTGCATAGCTTTGCTAACCACCATTTACTGGGCCTAGTCTTTCCACATATCTGCGGTTACTTCGTCTGGACCTATGACTTTGCGGCTTTTTATTTTATCTAATTCATTTCTCACCTCGTCCTCATTTATAGTTGGTATTGGACCATGCACATGGCGCTGGATCTTTGATGGAAATTCTTCCTTCAATAGCTCACTATGGTGTTCGAACCATCTCTCGTTAATTTCTGTATTGTTGGTTAGTACTTAATTTCTTTTGGTCCTTACATTTGATTTATTTATTTTTATTTATGTTCATGGACACTTTATGTTTGCGTTTTGCTAATTTCAGTACTTAGTCTGCACTTTTAGCTTTCTCCAGACGTTCATAGAACTTTTGGTTGTTTTAGGCGACCTCTTGTGCTATTCATCTTTTTAGCATCCTGCTTCGCCACTTCATTCGGTCCTTATCATCCTCTAGTTCAGAACTCTGCCATTTCTTAAAAAGATCTTTTTTATTCGCTAGGGTCTCTTTGATTCTGACATTCCACCTGCTAGGATCTTTGCCACAATTATGATGTCTTTTGGAGACTCCTAGGATTCCTGCCGCTTTTGTGCTGTACCAGGTTTCAAAGTTAGACCAGATCTCATTTGCGTTTTTATAGCCTACTTCCAAATCGGTCTCCAAGTAATCTTTTATCATGCTCATTAGTGTCTCCCCTTTAGGATGGATCATCGAGCTCTCTGCATTTAGTTCTTGGTCTTCTATCTATTATAATTTTTATAGGTTTTGGCAGCTCGTACAAAGACATGAGTATGTGATGCTGTGATGTAAGGTCATCACCAGGTATTACTTTACAGTCCTTAAACTTTTCTTTGACGGTCTTATCGGACATGATAAAGGCTATCTATGACCCGCACATTTATAAGTGATCATGTGTTCTGGTATCTTTTGAAATTCGTGTATATTAGTGTCAGTGCGTTTCTATGCAAATTTTAGTATTTCTTCTATTTTTTTCTTTAACTCGCCTATTCCAATCCCGCCATGTAATGTACATTTCCTGGGATATCCCTGGTACCCACGTGTCCATTCATTCCCCCCTATTATCTTGTATTCGTTTGCTGGAATGCTCTGGATGAGGTCGTCAATGTCTTCCCAGAATTGTGCCTTTTCTGCTTCTCTGCATTTTTTTTTCGAATCTAATTCAAATACAATATAATAATTATTTGACAAACTCTTGTATTAGGACAGCTATTTTAATTTAACATGTAATCATCCACTATGTAGTTATGTATTATTTATGAATTTATTTTATAGATATAATTTTAAGGTTGCATGTTTCACTTAATAATTCATTTCATAATAATGATAACTTAGCGGGCAGCTCGATACAAGGCAATTAACGCACCTTTTGGACATCAAACATGTTTTGTTTTTGCACACACGATATTGCATTATTCAATATTATTTTATTTATGTATTTAAAATACTACACTCTTTAACATTTATTTAATTTAAGTACTTGCCCTCGTCCGTGTGTTACTGAAGGGTGTCAACTGAAAACCAGCGCTGGGTGTCTTCCGCACAGCAAATGCTGAGTTGGTGTCCCTTTCGGTGTGGACGTGCTCAACGATTATTTTTTTATAATTTTTTTATAATGTTTGTAATTTTGTATTGTATGTTGTTGTGTGTCTTCGTCCGAATAAATGTTCTTTTTTTAATTTCAATTTCATTCCCTATATCTTTCGACTTTGAGCTTTTCTATTTCGTTAGGCAGTTGTCCGACCGCCAGCGAGGAAGCGACTAACTTTCTGCTATTTTCTCGCTCAAGAAACGTTCAATAGATATAAACTCCATGTAAACAAAAGAGATGCATATATTAATAGTCGATCGCTGACTGTGCACACTGCCAGCGAGGACTCGGACAATCGCATTAAAAAGAAAAAAAAAAAAAAACAATAATTTATTTATTAAATTTGGTTCGATATCGAAACTGTTTGACTATTTAATTGGACGAAATCGAGTCTGACTTCCTCCAGCGATTATTTACATTCCTAAGGCCAAAATCCTGATGCGCGTAAAAAAAGAAAGAAACAAATTCAAAAGTCGAGTTGAGTGAGTTTGTACTCCGACTCGCACTTGGCAGATTTTCGGGTGGTTGTGCCCACAACCTTTTTTGAGGGCTAGATCCGCCCCTGGTGCACCAAAGACTATCTCTGCTGTGCACATACCTGCCTACTTGTGCACTGTAATATCGCCTGCGCCGCTGGCTAATATCTACGCTAATTTTAGCTGCCGAGGCTGACACCGGTTAGGAGCACTATTTATTTATTTATTTATTTATTGATTAGGCACTTCAACGACTTACTCACTAAGGCATACACAGAAATCACAAACAGTTGTAGGTATAGTGAGCACGTCACTTATAGAAGTGCTCAGCATTCACAGCATTGCGTGCTTAACACTTTTTCTTTTACATAACATTCAATTAACATTATAATTACGTTACATTTCTATTCAATTAAATTACATTAAAATAACATTTCTATTACCTTAAAATTACACTACAATATCATTTAATTACAATCTTATTAAAGTGTGATCGATAATTATAATTTTAAATTATATTTAATTCATTTAACATTAAGAATAGCACAGTACATATGTTATAATAAGGGGTTGATAAGGGTAGATTAATTTAATACGGTTACATTTATATAAAGGGTTGATAAGGGGAAGTGAATGAAAGAGAATGCAATCGTTATAAGGTGTTTCATATATCGCATACGTCCTGAGATTCGGAGTTGGACACGAGATTAGAACGGTATTGACGGAAGGGGTTTGAAAATATGTCGATGCTACTGGTCCGTGCAGCGATTTTATTATATTTGTTCATGAGGCGGTTCATGGGCGCGGTGCTCCCAAGCTTAGTACGACTTGTGGTCGTCGCAAAGGTTATGCTTTCACGACTAGTTCTGAGAATTTGCTGTCGAGGTACAGCTATTCTAATTTCAGCCAAAAGATCCGGAGCATTGACTAAACCGTTGACTATTTTGTAGAGGAAGATTTGGTCTGTCACGTCTCGTCGGTGTTCGAGTGTGCACATATTGAAATGGCTAAGTCTCTCATTATAAGAGGAATCCCGTGGACAAACTGTGCTCTTAAAACAAAGATATCTTGTGAAGCTTCTTTGGATACGCTCAATCCTGTTCACATGGACACGATAAGTAGGGTTCCAAACTGGAGATGCATAGTCCAGGAGACTTCTCGCAAGGGTATTGAAGAGAACCTTTAAGGTTGAGATCGATTGAAAATCCCGACATATTCTTTTGATAAAGCCAGCCATTTTTGCAGCCCTGGCAGTGATATGGTCGATATGATTAATGAAAGACAGTTTCGTGTCTAAGTGCACGCCAAGGTCTCGAATCGTGTCCACTTTTTGTAGTGTAACCCTGTCAATTGCATATGATGTTGGTAATGGCCTACGTTTCTTTGTAAATGTTATGTGGTAGCACTTTTTCGCATTGAGGGACATCCGATTTTGTATGCACCAATCGTGAACTGAGTCAAGGTCTGTCTGGAGCAACTGCACGTCAACGTTTGTATTAATTTCTTTGTAAATTTTCAAGTCGTCAGCAAAAACAGAGCAATTGCTGTGTTTAACTGCCAGGACTACGTCATTTACGAACATTAAAAACAAAATTGAACCCAAGTGAGAGCCTTGCGGGACTCCAGATGTCGAGATATAAGCTGGTGACTCATATCCTTTAACAACCACTCTCTGTTGTCTTCCTGTAAGATAAGACTTAAACCAAAGGAGTAAGTGACCAAATATGCCAAACCCTTCGAGCTTCTTTAACAGGATAAAATGATCCACCTTGTCAAACGCACTGCTGAAATCAGTATATATCGAGTCAATCTGCGCGCCAGAATCCATCAGTACACCGATTTGATTGACATAGTGGACCAAATTAGTAGTAGTGGATTTGCGAACACAGAAACCGTGTTGTTGGGTTGCTAACTGAGGATTAATAAGTGTTGTAAGTAAAGGACACAGCAGGGATTCAAAAATTTTAGCAAACACAGAAAGGAGTGAAATGGGACGGTAATTCTGCACGTCATCGGAATTTCCTTTTTTGAAAACCGGAACAACATTTGCCATTTTCCATTCCGTGGGAAACTTAGATGATTCGATCGAGAAGTTAAATATTAGTTTAAGTGGTAACGTTAAGCTAGAAGCACATCTCTTTACAAACAACGGCGGCAAACCATCTGGGCCGGCCCCTTTGCAGATGTTAAGTTTTTTTAGTGCTTTAAGGACGTCCCGTTCCGTAAACACCACTTTACCCAATCCATGCTGATGGTACTTAGGACCTGTTTGCACAACAGCAGGTGAGCCAAACGAGGGGGTAAAGTTAGAAGAGAAATAATTGGCAAATAATTTGCAAATTTCATCACCAGTGGATGCTGTTTTGTTTCCTAGACACATTTCCGAAGGAATATCGTTTGATTTAGACTTTTTAGTTTTGACGAATGACCAAAAGAGTTTAGGATTATGTCTAATACTCGTTTCTGTGATGCATACGTAGTTTTTATAACAGCTAGTCATCATAGTTTTAGATCTCCCCTCTAGTAGTCTATATTCAAAGTGATCTCTAGGGTTTTTATTATATCTACTTAGTTTTCTTTTTAAAAGACTATAGTTAAATTTAATTATTATTATAATTAAGTTGTATTACGGTTATTCTTACTTTCTGTCTTTAATTTAATTTTTTAATCAACTTTAAAAGTTATCAGTATGACCATACAGCATGACCGGTATGGTCATACTGATAACTTTTTGCATACAAACCTATGGGTTTGAGGAGGAGGCTGAAAGCGCGAGGGAGAGACAACTGTCTTCCTCAGTCCCCAGCCGCCGTGGGATCGCGAGCCGATCTCCGGCCACCGTAGGCGCGGGCTTGTGGATGACGAGCAAGGGTAGCTCACCGTCCGGTAAGGACCAGGCCCGGGTCGGCGGCGCGTCTTGTTCCACGCGCGCCTCAAAGAGCTGTCAGCACCAGTGACGGGACCCCATAAAGCCACTGCCTGCCGGGGTCGCGGGAATGTTCTAATGAGATGCCGCGGCCCCGGAACTTAAGGGCAGCTGAAGGAAAAGGGTGGGTTTTTAGTCAGTAGAAATCTGACACTCCCTTCCACTTTACCCAGAGCTGGAGAAGTCATTCGATGATGTTCCCACCCAGGAAAAACAAATTCTTTAAGTCATATCGAGACGACCCTTTTTTTTAATGAGGTATTATATATTCTAACTTAGGGAGCAGTCAAAGTTTCATCAATATCGGTTCAGTAGTTTTTAGACGTATATGAACGTATTTCTGGTGGGGACATGTAATTATAATATATGTAGGTACCTAGATAAATTATATCTTTAATAGGTAAATAACATAGAGCTCGTGGCTAAATAATAACAGCCACATGGGTCGATCTCCAAGGTTAAGCAAGGCTTGCCGAGCTCAGTCTGAGTCATGAAATAAAATTCAAATGAAATAAAATTATCAATTTTATTTTATGTAATTTTAAATGTAAATTAATAATTCATATTACAATAATAACTTTTTTTATTTCTGGGCAGCTTGATAACGGGCAACCAACGCGCTTTTTAGTGGCGAGTTCAAATTACAATTTAAAAGATTAGAATTTAGAATTATATTTTAGCACCTAGCACGATATTACACCTTTCAATATTATTTTATTTATGTGTTTAATACACTAATTTTATTTACCCGCGTCCTTGTATCACTGCTGGGTGCCAAATGAAAACCAGCGCTGGGTGTCTTTCGCCCAGCAAACGCTGAGTTGGTAACCTTTTCGGTGTGGACATGCCCAGGGAAATTCTTAGAGTTATATTTTTATGTTTGTTTATCACCGAATAAATGGTTTTCAATTACAAAAAAGAAATTGTAAATTGGTTATAAATAACACTTTTACACGTTGTGTTTTTTTGCGTGTTAATTTTAGTTTAGTTAGATGAGGCAGGTGTTTCCTTACTTTGAGAAGAAACACCGAAACAAACTCAGAGGTCAGTCTCTTTTAAAGTCCATACAATTTGGTATTGGTCCAATCATTTATTTATTTATTTATTTTATTATTTATGTACACACAGTAAAATAAAATAGGACAACATAATTATAATATTTGAGTACAAAGGTACTGCTTATTTCTTTAGAAATTTCTTCCAGCAGACCTGCGAAAGGAGAAGTGAAAAAGAAATGTAGACAATAGTGTGTGAGAACAAGAAGAGAAATGAAAATTAATATGTTAAGTCTAAAACTAAAATATTAAATATACCTACACATACTTATAATGCAATAAAAATAACATATACTTAAATAAATACATAATGTTAGAATATACATACATACATAATGTTAGAATATACGTACATATAAATATATACATAAATAATTAACACAGTTAAGAGGAAAGGTAATGCTCTTTTAATCGACATTTGAATAAAGATATAGTTTTTAAATCACGAATGCTAGGCGGAAGTGAGTTCCACAATCTTACAGCATGGACAGAGAAGGAATAAGAGTAGTAGCTAGTTTTATGAGGATGAGATTTAAGGAGGGATCTAAGGTGTGATCTACACGGTACGTCGCTAGAACGAGCGTAAGAAAAACGCTCACGCAGGTAAGAAGGGTAAGACGGGTTGTGTAAGATGTTGAAGAGGAGACACAAAATCCTAGTGTTCCTGCGAAGACGGATTGGGAGCCACTTGAGTTCCTTGCGAAGGTGAGAAACATGGTCATACTTTCGAAGACCGAAAACAAAGCGAATGCACAGATTTTGCAAGCGCTCAAGCTTGTTTAATAGCTCCTCGGTAGCATCCAAATAGCAGGCATCGGCATAATCTATAATCGGCTGAATAAGTGTTTGTGCCAAAGAAACTTTAGTCTTCAAGGGCAGAAGACTTTGAAGGCATTTCAGCGAATGAAAGGAGAAATTTACCTTTCGGCTGACCTCATTGACCTGAGCACGCCACGAGAGATTGGAGTCAATAACCACACCCAGATCTTTAGCGGTTTCGGTATAGTCAATGCGAACACCGTCGAGATATAAAGGCATCAGAGATGCAACAACAGCCGCACTGCGAACGAATCTGCTGCCAATGATCATGGCCTGGGATTTAGTCGGGTTAATTTGCAAACCAAATGACTTAGCCCAAACGCTGATGCAAGCCAGGTCATGATTCATTGCAGCAATTGCAGAACCCGCGTCAACTACAGTAAAATGACGGTAAAGCTGCAAGTCATCTGCGTAGAGATGAAAACTAGAGGAGATTACTCTGGTAACAAAGTTTATGAAAATTGAAAAAAGAAGAGGAGAGAGAACGCTACCCTGAGGAACACCCTCAGTAAGGCTACACCAATCAGAGAAAGACTCCTCCAGGCGAACACACTGAGAGCGTTCCCGAAGATAAGATCCGAACCAGGCTAAAGTGGAAGGAGAGAAATTGATAGATTTGAGGATACCAAGTAAAATGTCGAAATCCACTGAGTTGAATGCGCTACTGAAGTCCAGCAATACCAGAACAGTAAGGGACTTATTCTCCATTGCCCAGCGGATGTCATCAGTCACTTTTAAAAGCGCGGTTACAGTACTGTGACCCGAGCGAAAACCGGATTGAAAAGGGGATATTATCGAGTTTGACGCCAAGAAAAATGATAATTGTCTATGAACTATGTGCTCAAAAACTTTAGAGAGAAAAGGGAGGATAGAAATAGGTCTAAAGTGCGTTAATAAAGTAGGATTGTTAGTTTTAGGTAAAGGTATAATGTGAGCCTGTTTCCAAACATACGGAAAGGAGCAAGAGGAAAATGAGTGGTTGAAGATGTGAGTGAGAACAGGAAGTAAAGAGGAAAGGATAAGAGTTATCATTCTTGAACACAACTTATCATTACCGACTGCTGAAGAAGTAATCGCAAGAATAGACTTCTTAGCGTCATCCTCAGTAACATCGCTAAACTTAAAGAGAGGACAAAGTGGTAACGGCAACCTAGAAAGACTCTCTAGTGTCGCAGCTTTAACAGACGGATCAAGAGAAAAGGGAAGGAAAGAGAAATGCTTATTTAGATCATTCAGGTGGACATCCTTACACTGGTTGGTAGGTGACTTACCTATGCCTACAGATTTGAGAAATTTCCATACATCGGAAGAACTGCGATTATTGAGTTGGTCGTGAAAATAGCGTCTCTTAGCATCTTGACACAGATGACTGCAGCGATTACGTAACGATTTGTAATAAGAGAGATTCAGTTCTGAAGGTCTGCGCTTATATCTGCTCTTAGCTTTATCCCTGCGAGCCATAATCTCTTTAATTTGTTGCGTTATCCATGGTGCAGGGTTATGTCTAACTTTGACACGTCTGATAGGGGCATGCTGATCATATAAGTCAAGAATGGTTGCGTTAAAACAATTCACCTTATCGTTGATGTCATCGTTCTCAACCAGAGGGGTCCAGTCAAGATCGCCGGCATCACGCCGCAAAGCCTCCAGATCTATGCCCTTGTAGTTGCGGAGATATAAAAGCTGGGGCTTACGCTTGGGAACACGAATACGATACGAAAGATAAATGAGATCGTGGTAAGAAAAAGTAGCCGTAAGTTGGCCATGGTAAGAAACATTACTAGGTGAGGAGACAATCATAAGATCTAGAAAAGAGGGTGTACAATTAGGAAAATAATGAGTTGCAGAAAGAGGCAAAACTTGCAGATTGAAAGAAGACAAGAGTGAAAGGAGTTTAAGAGAGCGAGAATCATTTTTAATTAAGCAAGTATTAAAATCACCCATTAAAATGATATGCTCATACATGGGGCAAAGATCACTGAGAGTGGAGTCGAGAAAATTGAAGTAGTCTATGTGAAGATTAGGACTGTAGAGCACAGCAAGTAAAACCTTTGTGTGATGAACAGTAATTTCAAGAAACAAGTATTCAGCCGACTCAGAATATTGTGATGGAGATGAACTGACCACCCTGTAGGGTAAATCAGCACGCAGGTATATAGCAACACCTCCTCCACCTTTGTCAGTCCTATCATTGCGGATCAAGACGAAGCCGGGGAGTGAGTACTGAGTAGAGAGGAGAGATGGTTTCAAAAATGATTCCGATATCAAGAGTGCATCCAAGTGAGCACTGCTAAAGGATGCCAGAAGGTCAGAATAGTGACCAGGAACACTCTGAGCATTTATGTGAGCTATATGCAGATTCTTAGGGTCATTGGAGAAAAGAGAAGAGATTTTATCATGCAAAGTAAGTGGTAAGGAAGAGTCACTGTCCGCACTAACAAAACTAGTAGAAGAAGAGCACGAGAAGAAGCTGTCGTTAAGATCAGCTACATCATCCATGAATATAAATAATATATATATATAATAATAATATAAATATTTAAAATATAAGAATAAATATTAAAACAGTATTAAATTAAAGATTTAAGATTTTCCTCTGAGAAAACCTCCCCCACTCGCTGATATATTGGCAGAAATTTTACAGTATTATCTAGCAAAGTAATACAAGTAAAACAACAATATAGGAGAAATGGGAAAAACAAAAATAAAAATAAAACTAAAACATCGAACTGTACGTAGAATGGAACGCAACGCAATGACGGATGGATAGGAGCAGTGACACTGTCATCTGTCTACAACTCTACAGCTGTCACGTTGTCAATAAATCTAACGTATAATTTGTAACATTATTTTATCTATACCGGCTATTAAAGAATAAAAAGTAAAATGAAATGCGGTGTTACAAATAAAAATTATTAACGAACTACCGGCCCAGAATGATTGTGATCATGCAAAGCGGCTAAGTTGAAAAGTAGTGTAGTAAATGGACTGGCAAAACAAAAACAACGAATGAGCTACTTGCGCACACGCGTCTTCCTTGTTTATGTCTTTTTTTAAGAATAGGAAATCATGCAATGACTGCCTCCCGATCTGGGCGAAGCGGCCCTCCCGCTTCGATCAGATGTGTCAGACTTTTACTGACTAAAACCCATCCGTGTTCCATCATATGCCCTTCGTATTCCGAGGCCGCGGTAACTCTTTCGAACAATTCCACCACCCCGGCAAGGTGTTATGTCTGTGGTGCTCTTTTGAGGAAATAACCACACGGATTTGAGCGGACCTGTCCAGACAATGCAAGCATTTGTCAGTTATCGTGTAGCCGTGTACCGGGTAGCTCAACTTAGAACTTAAGGAGCTCAAAGATTTGACAATAAATTAACATTTATTCCGTGCCTCGGGAATCATGTTAAATCGTCGGTCCCGGTTGTCATTTGTACATCTTTGTCAGTAGTCAGAAGCCATAAAATCTGACAACGTTCTAGCCAAGGAGTAACGGCTAATGGCAAAGTAGGCAGTCGCTCTATGTAAAACACCAATACTCAGCCGCATCTTGCTGAAAATTGCAAGCCGTGTGCAATGAGATCATGAGGTATTTCTAACTAACATTCAAAAAATGGAGGTTATCAGTTTATCCTGTATGTATGTATTGTTGGAATTTATTTAGGTTAACTTACAATCGTTTACACTATACATTTGTATGAAACAGTCATATTACATTTTTAAGTGCAAAAATTAATTACAGACTAACATCACATGCGTTATTTAATTGGATAATATTTAAGTATGATGAATAATTATGATGATCTATTGAAGCTTCCGAGCACGTAATAACTCAAACGCTAATAACTCAAGATATCGATTAAACGAAGCCATGATAAGAAATGTACGGAAAAAAGCCTAACTTGCTTACTTACATTGTTTTCTAAAACTGCAGAGGAGGCTCCCTAAATTGTATGTAACTTTGCATTAATATTCTGAAACAATCACGCATACAATCAAAATGGAACTTTTATATATGATTTATTGGATGTTTTTCTTTCCATGTCTAGACCAGTTACGTAATTGGAACATTTTCGCTCGATTCATTTTTTAATCGAAAATCATGTCTTTTTTAAAGATAATTCAAAATTTAATCAAGATTACTTTGCTTTTATGCCTAAAATTGGAATTGACAGTAAGAAAATATAGTTTATTATCCAAATGTAGGATACTTTTTCTCTAGATCAATTATTACTTTAGTTATAAACGAAATAAGAATTGAGACTTACGACATTTAGTTTCGAACCAGAATATGGTAAAAGAGCGCACGCGATGTTAAACTTTATTACTGCTGCGTTAGCGTTTAGTACACAACGGCAGTTTCGAACCCGACCATGGTGAAAGAGCGCACGCGATATTCAATTTTATTACTGCTGCGTTAACGTTTAGCATACAACGGCCTAACCGGGGTGCATGCTGCATCACTGCAGCTTGCGTGAAAATTATTTTAGACTGCCTGGTCTTAAACAACTCTATTATATAAAGACTTGACACTAAAACTTGTTACCTACATATCGGTTAAAGCATCTACCTAGCCTACATTACCTTTGTCGGGGTTGCGGGAATGTTCTAACGAGATACCGCGGCCCCGGAACGCAAGGACAGGAACACAACCCAGAGCGGAAGAAGTCATTCGATGATTTTGCCACCCGGAAAAAAAGCCAACATACCTGCTAATACTTATTAAGATGGTGGAAAAAATTACGTAGGTAGTTAGGTTACCATTCCATTAGGCTTTATAAATTGGTCGATTGGTTACATCTTCTCATTGAATCGTGCGCGGGATTCACCCTGCTACCGGACATTCCCCTCGAGCCGTGCTTGCGAAAGATGGTGTGAGATGTAAAATACGTCTGCGTCAGTCATTATTTCATTAATCAGGTAAACGGCGTTGATTGCCGGGAAGAAACTATAAGACATTCCTTCGAGAATAGTGTGTCTCTCATAGTATCTCAAGTATACCTACCTATATGCGGTATTAGAAGCTTTTTATTGCTGACTGCTCTTATGACTAGATACCTACGTAGGATAGTAAATGGTATCATTTACTATGCAAAAAATAATGTATTCGTAAGCAAACGAAGGTTTTCTACAGATTTTACTTCGGAGATTTTATGATCTGATCCCTCCATCTCCCTTTCACTACCGGTCTACCAGACACATTGCAGGGTACCATCCACGCTTGGTAGATATACCGTCTTGTCGTACTATTGGCACTTCCCCCTACCTACATTTATTGTGCACACAGCCAAGATGTGGAACTCTCTGCTGGCTTCTGTGTTCCCTGCCATTTACGTCGCTCTGAGCCTTTAAAGCAAAAGTGAACATACATCTTCTGGGCCCGCTCGGAACATTGTAGGCCTCATCTATCGCTTATCATCAGGCATGATCGAGATCAAAAGTCATCCGGAATAAAAAAGAACTAATCTTAAATCTAGACATCATAAAAAATTATAAGATTTTTTTATTAACACCGCTTAGTCCTACCTAGTTAAAAGTATCTGATGGTGGTAAAATAGGTCCTGTACATGTTACGTACTATGGAAATAATAACTCCATATGGGCCAGGAACAGTTATTAAACGGATATGGTCACTAAAAATTTCATTAAAACTTAAAACGGAATATATAGGAATCTCTTATTGTTTTTTTTAATATCGGAAACTTGAAACAATAAATACACATGGTAAATACCTATCCAGTTTTCAGTTCTAATAATACTATTCCCTTAGGTACCTATTAATAAATTACCTAAGCGACTGGCGCAGCTATTTTAATTGAGTCTACATAACAATTGCATAACAACTAACAATGGTGCTACTAATAGGCGCTGATCGATATTATAAATATTTAAAACTTGTTTTTGACTGAAAGAAGATTGACTAATTGAATGCAAGCTATAAGTTCAAATTATGAATTATAGTTTATGCACATATACCTAGGTAGTCTTTAGTTCTTTTAAAGGCAAGTAACACCTAATTTTATAAAGAATAAGGACGTTAATTAATAGATAGATAGATAATTTACACCAATAATTGAATCACACTTAAATAACAATATTAATAAAAAAAAAATTGGTTACAATGGCGGTCTTATCGCTGAGAGCAATATCTTCCAGACAACCTTTGGAAGGACTTTACGAGCTTTAATTAAAATGGGGAGGGCTATATTAGTGTACTACTGTACAAATACTCATCATAACAGAAAAACTAACAAAATATAAGTAAATACATAAGTACATAAAATATATAATGTATTCTTTAACATCGTATGGAGAAAAACAAAGGAATAATCATAAGTTAGAAAGAAAATGATTGGCAACCGAGCTTTTAAAAACAGCAAGTGACTGAGCTTGTCATATTGACACCGGCAATCCATTCCACAACCGAATAGCCTGCACCGTAAACGAATGGTCGTAAAATTTTGTGGAATGTGTAGGCATCAAAAGTCTGAAACTTTCTGATGATCTCAAATCTCTAACTTGAGTGTCATGAACAGGAACTTAAATCGTTCTTTGAGATAAAATGGAGTCGTTGGATTGAAAAGAATACCGTAGAGTAATGATAAAATATGTGCATTCCGGCGAAGGCGGATAGAAAGCCACTTGAGTTTAATGCAAAACTCAGAAACATGATCATATTTGCGCAAACCAAATATGAATATGTTACAGAAATTTTGGAGTCTCTCAAGCTTATCTAGCTGCACTTCAGTTAGATCTGGATAACTTGCATCAGCATACTCGAGGATAGGGAGAAGAGATTGGGCAAGCGCAGTTTTAGTGGCAGTCGGCAGAAAATTGCGCAATCTGTGTAAAGACCCCGCAGAGGCAAACAGTTTGCGGCTCACTTTTGCAACTGGGGACCCCAAGACAAATCTTTATCAATATAAATACCAAGGTCTTTTACTGAATCACAGTAGGGTATAACAGCTCCATCAAAAACGATTTGGGGAAGGATCGTCCAGTCAATTTTGGAACGTAGCCTAGGGCTGCCAACAATAATGACTTGAGTCTTCGCAGGATTAACCCTCAAACCATGATCCAAACTCCAATCAGAAATACGCGCTAAATCTTTATTCACTATCTTTACCGCCTCATACAATTTTTCAACGGGAGCTTGCGAATAAATTTGCAGATCGTCAGCATAAAGGTAGTATGAGATGAGAATGAAGTAGGATGAGAGAAGTTCATTTGAAATAGAATTTATAAATATGGCGAAAAGAAGGAGAGAGAACGCCCCCCTGTGGTACGCCAGCAGTAATATTGCACCATGAAGACAACGAACCTTCAATGCGAATACGTTGTCGGCGGCCACACAGGTAACTACGAAAACAATCCATAGCTGTTGGATATGTTAAGAGAGCATAGTATCCCGAACAAAACATCAAAATCAAGTGTTAAAAACATTACTGAAATCAAGTAAGGAAAGAACAGTCATTTTCCCGTCAATAGGTAATAGTCGTACCTATTACGGCGGTGCGGGAGCGGGAGCAGTGGTGACCTAATGGGGCCAAGGACGACTTACGAGTTGTAAGAGGTTTGTTCGAACCCAAGCAGTTACTTTACATTGTGTAATTTTCATCATTACCACTGCTCTACGTACTAGGCCCAAAAATCCGAAGACATGACTGTGACATCTACCAACCCGAAAGGGCCCGTGTTACTACGCATTTCCCCTCATTGAGAGGAAGCCCGTGTCCTAGCTGTGAGAACGTTATATGCTGATAACGTACAATGTATGGACTCATTACTACAAGTAGGTACCGTAAAACGGGGTGACGTTGATTAGTTTTAAACTTCAAATGGATGCCACACTTGCAATTTCAACGATAAAAATGTTTAAAAAAAAAACAGTAGTGTAGACTCATTACGTAAATTAATTATTGCAACAAAAAAATATTAATTTGTAAATACTTTTATAGAAAAAAAAATACCTAGTTATCAAAGTTTTATTGATTATGGGGCTATTTTGATTATTCACTCATTTAACTATTTATCGAAAAGACACTTCGTTAAAAAACTTAGTTTTAAATATTTTTGGGATTACTTTGAGTCAAGGGGTCAAGATAATGGGTATTATAATTATTACAACCGATATAAACCAAATATTTTTCATTATTATGTAAGAAAATAAAGTAAAATTTGCAGTAACATTAATCAGTCTTAACATTTACTTCGAGATCAATTAAGTCCAATCACCACATCTAGCCACAGCACGTAAGATTGCTATTTCTTCATGATGCATGAAAACAGGTTGGGCACCAGGCGTTCTTCCGTGTAATCCTTTATATTTATTATAAAGTGTTCCAAACGGAATTTTATATTGAATTGCAGAAGCATTAATAGACAATTCGTTATTAGTAATTATCTCTATTGCTTCTTCCATTGCCTCCTCTGTGTAGTTTTTATAATTGCGGGTACCCGAGGTCTTTTTGTAGGTGCGAACCATGAGGAGACTAAAATAAAAGAAAGAAACGGGGTTAAATTGATAATTTGTATATTAATCCTATAAGATTGGGTACCACGACCACTGGGGTAAATTTGATAACTATCAAAGTATATCCTATCAAAGTTGCCCCGGTGAACTTAAAGTGTTCCTGCAAAACAAAATGGCGACCAAAACCAAAAATGTAAACGTACTTTAAATCCTTAAGAACTGTTAAATTAAAATAGTGAAACATTAGAAAGCAAACAATTATACTTACACCTGTGTCACTGAAGTTATTCAGCCAAATTTTTTACGCCTTTTTAACACAAAACTTTACTAAATAATTTTATTTATTTCTGAACATATCAAATCGTTGGAGCTTCGGCAAAATATGGTCGATCTATCAATCTGGCTAACAAAACAAACAAAATTTAGGCTGCGTTCGAAATCACGCTTTAAATCCGAAAAAATGTACTAAGTTTAGCTATCATCAAAGTTACCCCAGCTCTCAAAGTAACCCCGTTTTACGGTACTCCTCTAGCAAATTATACATCTGATACAACCACGGATTATCAATCCTAACAATAACAGTAGGCTGGATATAATCTCACGAGTGTAGTCAATTTAAAAGACATTAGTTAAATACATAAAGGTTACTTCTAGGCAAGCATGCTTCATCTTCAAAAATGTGAAATGGTGGTCAAACGCGAGGTCATTAACAATAAAAAAATGGTTTTCAGAATACTGTCCAGATTGCCGGAGTTGGTGGCGTTTACTAAATCAGCTCATTCATAATCCACGTTCCTACTCGTCGCGTCACGTTGTGCTCTAATGAGATCTAATTGAAATTGACCCCTGCGCTGTCAAAGGTCCACACCACATTTCCTTCTGTTATTTTTCATTGATAATTATAATGCCATTAGCTTTTTTTACTGCTTCCATACTTGCTGCAGGTATAATTCCATATATGTTGCAACATTTTGGTCAGTAACAGATCTAGCATCTGTATGTGTAGCCAGTATTAAATGGGGCTTTGTTCAGAGCTTTCCCGTTTCGTACAATTTTCAAAACGAATTAGTCAAGCCAATTTTCTTTCAAATTGTCGACACCGCTATATTCTGTATTGGAAACCGCTATTACGTAAGTTACGCGAAAGTGCTTATCTAATTGCCAATGGAAATTGGTGTTAACACGAAAATACGATAGATGTCACAAAAATTTAATCGGCTCCTTCTTTGTTAGAGCCTATGTACAGTTTACAGGATCAAAATTTTAATATATAACAAAATATATATAAAAGAACATTTATTATATAAAACCTATTCGATTTTATACATTTTCACTTACATAATTAAGTGCAACTTATAATTAGGTAGGTACTATTACAGGTGTACAAAATCATCAATAATACATCGTTATTAAAAAAGAATAAATGGTTTCGTAGTAATCCTAAATTTAACAAAAATAAATGCATTTTTACAATCCAAAGTTATGTTTGAAAAATGAAATGTAGTTTGCCTATGTATAAATTTCTTCACAGGCACATTTATGAAAAATTAATTTAATCTATATAAGTATGTTCTATGCATAACTTTTAAGTGACATAAAAATGGTTGTTATTAGGTTATCTCTATTTTAAAAGATAACTTGATAAGCAACCAATGTATAATTAAATAATTTTTTTTTGTGCAAATCCTTAAAAGAAATAAACTGGAACGGCTGTATTTTATAAAGGTAATCTATCACTGCAATCACAGTACAAAGAGGTCCTACTAACAATCTATATTAGATATTAGCTTTATACTGATCACAAGATTACTAAAAGCATGAGTATCAGTAGCGAAGTGTGAATTTTCATAAAAGGGAAGCCGGACCAAAAAATGCTTATCTTGCTCAAGTGTGATGTGTGAATTCCAGTAACTGTGGCTGACTTCTAAATCTTGTAACTTCGTAAATAATTCGATGCCTCCCACGTAAGTTGTTGTAAACCACAAATAGCAATTTTACAGGAGAGTTTTTCAAAGATACTATTAGCAATAAATACTGCATTTTTCAATTAATCTTTATACAATTAAATATGTGTATATAGTTAGTAATACTGAATTGTATAAAGATTAATTGAAAAATGCAGTTTTTATTGCTATTAGTATCTTTGAAACACTCTCCTGTAAGATTGCAATGTATGGGTTACAACAACATATGTGGGAGGCATCAAGTTATTTGTTTAATTGAAAATAATAGATTACTATTTATATATTCATATATAAAATAATAGACTAATATTTGCCATATTTCAAAAGGGAAGCCGGTAGGAATCTTAGAACAATCTTGTTTCTAAGAACACAGTTAATTCTATTTTAAAAGTTTACAAGAGTGTAAATAAACAGTATTCAAAGCAGGACCTCCTTGTACTTACATTAACAAAATATTTATTTTACAAGTGGTAAAAATTCAGTCTACTAATTTGAATTACTTATATCTAGTTTTTTACTTAATTAAATAATTAAATGAACAACATATGGTTCCTAATAGTTGTAATATGAAAAACATAAGTCTTTTTCATTAAATTGATTAAATAATAATTCCTTGTACTAAACTTTGAACAATAAACCCATTCAATAATAAGATATTTAAGTGTTTAATCAAATTCAGCTTAGTCAATGATTTTCAAATGTCTATGAAGTTAGAAGAAATAGATAGGCATAAAATGACATATTCCTAGACACTTATGGGAAACAGCAATAATAATCGGGCTTATCACCAAAAATATAAATAGTAGTATCTTATAATAATGCAATCACTAGGTTACTAGGATACAAGTCAATTAGAAAAGGTCAAAGTAATACTTAGATAAGCACCCAATCATTTAAATATTTGCTTTTCTTCAATAAAACACTTGATAACAACTAACAAATAAAGGAATGTTCAAATGCATGGACAGAAAACATTGGAAATAAGATATGTAAAATACACTAGGTACATGGTGAGTTACAGCTATGAAGCTATGTTTTGTGGTATCTATTCACTGATTATCAGTCTTTTCATCATATTCAATTTGTCAGTGAACACCAAAATTTTGTCAAAAGTACAGTATATTGTTTAACTTTGTCACATTTTAGTTGTAGCTTCTAGCGAGCGCAGGAGAGGTGCGCGGGCCATATACTAGAAACGATCTTTGGAGGCATGCAGGTCAGGGTTGGTCAGGTACTGCAGCTCCTGCAACTCTTGGAACTTCTCATGATCCCTGATGTGTGCATAGTTAGCTGACAGGCACATCAAGTAGTGTACCAAACTCAATATCACAAGTATACAGGATACCATTGCCAGAATGAACATAAATTCCGCTTTCTCAACATAGTCTTTGCAGAATAGTTTAATCTTGTGTGCTTCACAGATTCTCATATCTTCCTGTCTTACACTTGATGGGAACATGAAGTCAAATTGAGTAAAGTCTATGCATGTTGACAAATCGATGTTTTTCGGTTTCGAACAAAGTTTCCAGAATATCGTGAATAGGAAAGTAGTAATAACTAGGAATCCTAGCAACATGATCCAGACAAAAGTCAATATGTAAGTAATTATCATAAAGACTGCGCAGGATATTCGTCCACCAACACGCGCTCTCCATGCACGGTATACTTTCTGCCTAGTGGCACCTGTTGTCAAACAACCCAAACACAATAGCATGAAACCAAGAGCTGCCATACACGCACTACCCACGATGAATATCATCTGTAGCGCTTCGATCCATATTAGACGGAAGTGAAAAACTTCATCAAACATAAGTATTGAAAGAGCTGAACCCCGATACATAGTCCCGCAGAACACACCCACGCCCAAACAGCACATAATCGTTGCGATGAGAGTGGCATGGGGCACCCTGGTTAAACAGGCCTGACACGCGTCACCCATTGTGATTGTAGATTACTCGTTTGTAACTAACTTTTTCTCACTAATATTTTCGTTAATCACACACAACAGGGACAATAAAAAATTTACGCGTTCAACGGATGACAAATACTGTTGACGTGACGTTTCATTCTCACTCACAGTAATTCATAGACACTAAATACCACAGTTTACAAAGAAGTCAACAGAGGAATTAGCGACAATCACTGATTAAAGTTAGCTCGTTTAGTAAAGGAAAAATAAAACGTAATCGGTGTAGATTTAATGTTACTGTGAAAGAATACAAGTTTTATTCTTTAATTACTAAGCGATTTCATTTTGGTGAACGGGCTTGACTTTATCTCTAACAAATCGTGTATCCGAACAAATTAGAACAGCCACGTCAAAATGACAATACCTAAGTGTTGCGAACATTTTGCCCCTATAAAAATCGACTAAGAAAATTTATACTTATTTTAATCGACTACTATACTTGCAGCAATCTAGCAATTAAGTTATTATGCGTCTGGACAGCTTTTCATATTCAGCGTCTGCTTATCTCTCCTCACTAATCAGTAAAGGTGTAATACAGTCAGGTATGGTCGCAGCCTGGATTTTCTAACAATAAAATAAGTCGAGTAAATGAGTTTTCTTTATTGCGCCATACAAATTTTATTTCACACATTATAAAACAAATGGAAGTCTTCTATTTTTATTGGTAATATGGGTGATAACCATAGATCGGAATAGGTAGATCTGTTTTATGTACTTGCCATAGGTTAGAATAATACGGATATTCCCCGAGTCCCGGGATTTGGTTTTTAAGTAGTAAAATCATAAAAACTATTCTCGCCTCCAGGACTAGTGAAAGATTATACTTCCTTTCTGACGGGTAAATATAAGAAGGTCGGGATTAAGGATAGTATAATAAATAGATAAACTTGATTCATTAAACCACATATATTTTTTAAGTAACAATTTCTTATTCAAGAATCAACAATCATTTAAACATTTTTATTCTGAAGTTGTACAAAAACATATTACCATACAAATTATTTCAGAAAATCAAAGCATTATCAAATAGAACAATTTGTATTTACAATAAAATCTTAATTAAAATAATCAATAGAGTCGCTCATGCGCTTATTGACTTACATAAACCATTTTTATATATATTGACAAAAATAATGAAATTCAATAATATCCCGTAGTTGGAATCCCGTGGAATATCCATATTAACATCAATGTTTGCGGTCAATGAACCTAAATAGCTCTACCTATTCCGATCACTGGTGATAACATTTGGAACGTATAATTTTGCAAAATTTTAGATTTTCTTGATAGGTGTACGATTTTGGGGGGGGTCATGTCTCCTGTGACCCCCCCCCCCCTTCGACCGTACTTAAATACAGTATACCTATACAAGACTAGATTTACGTACGTGCTTAGTTTACGTATTCCGTTTGAAGCTGTTTGGTAGCAAATGAATACTTACCTACACATGGTGTCGTTTTATTATTAGTGACTCGAATCTCGTTTCCAATTGGACTATAGTCTATAGACCATAATTATTACATGAGTAAATATTTATTTAATTTTTGAAAATTGGTATGATAAAAAGTGGAACGGAGTGGTGCTTTTAGTAATACTAAAAGAACGTGACAGCTAAACGAAAACAAAGCGTTCACATCCCTAGATAATTTTAATAACTTGCACTTGTAATCACTAATAAATTATTATAATTCACTTGTGTTTTTAAAATTTACGTACTGAAATTAATTCATAATGGAAACTCTGTATCATCAAACTAATCAGCTCATACAAGAAACAGCGGAATTGTTTCAGAAGTTAGATAGAGATTCTTCTAACTATGAGGGAATAGAAAACGCTATTCAATCAAAAATTAATGCAATTAGTGCGTAAGTTCATCTCATTATATATTGGATTATGCTTATTAAATTATCTTCCTAATTTGAGTAGTTTTATTTAGTGTTCTTAACATTTAAAGTAGAGCCGGATGGCAACATATTGTTCGTATTTTTTGTCTTTTATCTAAATTTCTTGGATTTTGAATTACAGGAACTGCGAGAGATTGGATATATACGTCTTTAAAACGCCTGTCAACCAGCGGCCTATGGCTAAAATGAGGGTTGATCAACTAAAGTATGACAACAAACATATTCAGGTACTACAGTAATTTTTAATTCTATTATTGAGTTTTTAACTACGCCTGCAGTTGCTTTTCTAACTTATCTGGGAATAGTGTGCCATATCCTCTAATCACCACCACACTGCCTACACTAGACACCACCTTCCATCCATGTTAGTACTCAACAGACACCCGTTTTAGAATATCATTCACATCTCAATCTCTCCCTTTTATCAAACAACAGAGAGTAAAACAATAGAGTGATTACTCCTAATCATAGAGCATAGATTAATGTTTAGTCGACTATTTTCTTATTGCTATTGAAAGTTTACCAAAATGAATAAATGGTCACCAATTTTACTGAAATAATAACACTAATAGCCTTTTCATAGCTCTTTCTGTGCCAAGCACTGAACAGACAGGACCAACAACAATTCTGTTGTGTGCCCACATAACACACATCTGAGTCATCATTATATGTAGATTTTTGTTCATATGTGGAACCCGAATAACAACTCCATTTCTAAGTAAGCTTAGTAGTAACTAAGTAATGGTTGTTGAAAATAAATAATATAATCAATTAATTTGTTACTGGTAGCAAAAGTGTAAACTTCCATATTATTGTGGAGCAAAAATTTTCATTAGGGCATGTTGCTCTTCTGCGTACTGCTTGTTATACAGACATTATACGCAGTATAAATCATACAGATATATGTATTCTGTCATTTTTAGTGAGGAGGTGGACATTCTCTCACTGTTCCACTTGTCCTTTTAATGTGTCTTAGTTAAGTTATAGAAATGGGCATTCTGAATGTATTACTTACTGATATTAGGTTATTTTTTGACTAATTGAATTGTATGGATTAAGCAAACAAATAAATATTCTTTATTTTACACCACAACAAAATGAAATATAAGCTTAAATAATATAAAGGTGTAACAAAGAATGTTTTTATCGCTGAAAGCAATTTTTTACAGGTAAGACACGAAAACAGTCCATTTTGATTGAGAAATGGCTTGCTAGTGTGTTACCTACCAGGGGTTACTTAATAACCCCTAATTGAAGTGCTTTCTTGGGTTGAGGTTGTATGATAGACCCACAACCGTTGCCTACCATCAAGCTATGGGCAAATTGTAGAATAATCACCTATAGTTACCTAAAGTTATGCTATAGTTACCTAAAGTTATCATATAGTTATCTAAAGTTATCTTATAGTTACCTAAAGTTATCCTATAGTTATAATCATCATTACAGTTACAATGTTTTATTATTCTCAGGCATCTCTCTCAGCGGCTCAAAGCAAGAGAATAAAACGTGAACAAGAGCTACGTGACAGAGAGCAACTATTGAGTCGCAGATTTGGTCATGACCACACTGCTATTAATGTGGATTACTTGGCACAAGAACAAATGTCCTTACAGAATTCACATAGGAATGTCGATGAGATGTTGCATACTGGTAAGTATTTGGTTATTATTTGAAAATAAAAACTGAATATTCTCTTTTTACCATGAGCCTGCCGGAAATTAAATCACTATGTTCATTTAATTTTTCATCGTCATCATAATATGGCGAAAGCTTTGGTTTCCTAGGATAGCGGTGTCATCAAATAGCGGCCGTAATACAGCGGTGAATGACGTCACTAGAACGTTGTCTATGTAAACAAAATGGTGCGGTTTCCTAGAGAGCGGTAACTGACACCGTAACGTCAAAAAGCGGTGCCGCCATTTGCATGACGGCCGTCTTGTCGGTGTCAGATGGTTTCGTGAACGTTTCGAAAGAGAATGTAATACACTAGATAGCGATGAAGCAGACAGTGTGATAAAACGGCCGTGGAACTTTCCACATGTCATCACCGTAAAGACGGCCGTCTTTTTGCGTCCGTAATATTACGGCCTTTATATGACGGCACCGCTTTCCTAGGAAAACAAAGCTTTAGGCTTTTTCTTAACTATATTGGTGGCGACTTCCAGTCTAACCTGACGCCGCTGCGTATTAGTGGTTTACATGAAGCGACTGCCTATCTGACCTCCACAACTCAGTAGTTGGGTAGCACGATACCCCTTGGCCAGATCAATATCAGATTTTCTGGCTTCTGACTATCCATAACGACTGTACAAGATGTCCAAATGACAGCCAGTACCACCGGTTTAAAGTACTTTCCGAGGTACAGGGTATCACACCTGCAAGCTTCCAAAGTCCAAGGAAATAAAGACATGCCGTCCGGTCTTTTGCCATTGTCGCGTGCCAGGCCATGGGGTTCTTGGGCGCGCCGCAATCGCGGCGATAAGTCCTCTCTTTGAGGAGTAGCTGAAGAGACGTCACGGCGTCCTCACCTTCGGCCTGACGCAGTTACTTACCGGACACGGCTGTTTCGGGAGGTACCTGTTTCGGATTCAGCGGGAGGACACGCCCGGGTGTCGTCATTGTGTGGACCACCCGGAGGACACGGTGGAGCATACGGTGGAGGTGTGCCCCGCTTGGGCAGAGCTTCGCGCTGTCCTCGTTGAGGCGATCGGCGGCGGCGACCTCTCGCTCCCGGTTCTGGTCCAGACCATGGTGCGGAGCGAGAGGGAATGGGATGCAGTAGCCTCCTTCTACGAAGCAGTTATGCTAGCGAGGGAGAAGCAACTCTCTTCCTCCCGTTCCAGCCGCCGCGGGAGACGCCCCGGGCGTCGGAGATCGCGAGCCGATCTCCGGTCACCGTAGGCGCGGGCTTGCGGACGGCGGGCAGGGGTAGCTCCTTACCGTCCAGTAAGGACCAGGCCCGGGTCGGAGGCGCGTCGTGTTTCACGCGCGCCTCAACGAGTTGTCAGCACCAATGACGGGGCCCCATAAGGCCATTGCCTGCCTGGGTTGCGGGAATGTTCTGACAGGATACCGCGGCCCCGGATGTTAAGGGCAGCTGAAGGAACAGGGTGGGTTTTTAGTCAGTAGAAGTCTGGCACTCCCTTCCGCTTAACCCAGAGCGGGAGGTCATTCGATGATTTTCCCACCCAGAAAAAAGAAAGGCCAATGGGTTCTAATACAGCCGGAACGCCGACGGTGACAAGAGCTCGTCGGATAATGTCGTTAATATTCGCGTGCCGTGCTATGCGACCTGCGCTGCGGCTGCATTAAAAGCCGTAGTGACTGAGGCTGTTCGCACTTCAACTTCGCCACAGTGGCAACGATGAGCAGAACAATAGGAAGCACATAATCGAATGGAAGCAGTGCGGCGGAAAGTTGTATCATCGAACAAGGTTGTTCGATGACGGTAGTGCATGAAGCTAGAGGCCCGACTCCCATTCACCCATAGCCAGCGGCACGCTCTGCAGCAGTAGCAGATGTTTCAATAAGATCACTCTGAACTGCTCTACAGAGCGGGTCATCCCACCGCCTCTGATATGATGGGTTGTCGGGTGGATTTGGATTCAGGAATTAATGTGATATTATACTCTAAATAGAATTAAAGAGTCCCTTTCTGCTTCTGTGTGCTTCTCTGCTTACTTCTTCTATTTGACTCAATGAATTTTGATGTAATATCAAAATTGACACGGTTAATACCCATGCGCGGTCCGAAGAGGGGAGGGGGGGGGTCACAGGGGACATGACCCCCCCCCCCAAAACCCAAAGACATTGAAAAATTTTCTACAAATTAAAAAACTTATTTTCTGCCCAGAGCGCGATGCATTTCGCACACTGAAGCGGCTCCTGCTCAAATTAGGAGGGCTAAACGCTCTGCGCGGAGATTGTGCGTTCTATGGGGCCCCTGTGTGGGCACTGAATTTACAGCGACGACCAGCCCGCAAGCTGGTTGCGCCCAGAGGGTCATGGCCATCCGGATAAGCAGGTGATACCGCCCGATCTCCAGTGAGGCGGCGAGCCTCCTTGCCGGATTGCCGCCTTGGAAACTGAAGGTATGGTATGCCTCCTGCACTTGTACAATTGGCACGCAGAGGTGATACGCCAGGGTGATACTCCGCTGCCGCGGAAAATCACAGCACAGCGAACAGAGCTCGGGCGCGATCTCACGGCGCACAGTGGGCCCATACTGAAAATTAGTGGACTTAGGCAACAAAGTTCTAATATCGATGCGATTTTTTTATATGACGTTTTATGATATTCCTGATAACTTTTATTCTTATAAAATTTCTTTTTAAGTTGATAGTTTGTCTGAAAAAATTTTTTTGCCATTTAAAATAAATTTAACGTATATTTTTGTCTCATTTGGCTCTTTTGACCTTTTTTTAGTTAAATATATAATTTTAATAGCGCATAGGTACTTATAACTAGTAATTCTGATAGAGATTTAGTTATTATTACATGTTATCGGTAGAGGTGCATTGTGATTGATAACTCATTTGTTTGTGCGCTCGGCTAAGCACATAACTAATGAGTCGTCGAAAAATGCTCGTCTCTGATTGCCGAATAATTTTCACTCACTGTTATGTCCACTACTTGAGTAATTAACACTGACTGTAGATATAAAGACATTCATTAAGTCCATCTAATTTCGCTCTTGTTGCTTATTTGTGAACACAGTGAAATACTTTTATTTTTTTATGTACATTAAAACTATGGCTGGATTTTGTACCAACCTGGATTTTTTTTGTGAAATTAAGAAGTAGCGGTGATCTGAAAAATCATATGTTTCTATATGAAAGTATCATTTCTGTCTTGACTACCGAAGTTTCTGAAGAACACAAGAACCGAATCAAGGAGTTCTGTCGACTTTTTTGTGTAAATCTAAATAAAAAGTGGATAGAGTCAGAGCTCACATTACATTGCAAGCGCTATTGGACACTGTGGAGAGGATTTTACTAGATATGAATTCTGTTGATAGGTCTCAAAATGAAGAACTCAAGTTGACCTGGAAATGGGGACTTGATGGTTCTTCGTCGCAGAGTAATTATAAACAGAAAACGTCAAACACAGCTACAGAGTTTGATGATTCATCAGAAGTCATGATAAGCATCGTCCCCCTTCGGCTAGCGTATACTAGCCCATCATCTGGGAATGAAAATATAGTTTGGGAGAACCTCACACCTTGCTCATCTCTGTACCTACTGTCGATCAGTGAAGTTCACTTTCACTTCGGAGACAGCTGATTTTATAAAGTCTGAATAGTCTGAGATGAAAAAACAAATTGATGAACGAATATCTACATAGTGTGGAAATATTATTATATAATATGAATTGCATATGACCATGATTGATGGAAAAGTGGCCAATAATATTGCTGAAGTACCATCATATGCAACGTGTTCCATTTGCTTGGCAAAACCGAGCGAGATGAATAATTTAGACGCTATGACTTCCAAACCACTTCGTGAAGAAATTTACTAACTAGGAATTTCTTCATTGCATATGAAGATTCGGTGTATGGAATGTCTTCTCCATATATCTTATAATTTGGATTTTCAACGATGGACTGAATTCCCTCAGGCAACAACTCATTATGAACCTGTTTCGTTATTTTAGGCCTTATGTAGGATATGTGGGGATCAGAGCTTATTAGAAGTCCATGGAGGATGTCTTCGTTTGTTGCTATTTTCCCCGTTTAAAGGCATAAAATAACGAAACAGGTTCATAATGAGTTGTTGCCTGAAGCAATTCAGTTGTTACAGACTACTGGGCCTCCCTGTGACAGTGAGATTATGGCGGAAGAAGAATGCCTCATAGTAGAGTCCGAAAATTTTCCGGACCACTAGCACTTTTGGAACAAGAAATTATGTGATACGGCTCTAGATTATTCCCACAAAAGCCCATCAGGGCTAGGAATATTTCAAATAGCCCTTTTCAGGGCTAAAATTATTTCACAGTTTCATACGCTTTCAACGACTTGCCCGTACAAATTTAAATTATTTCACCTATCATTAACAAAATTAGTATAACCTGAAACTTATTACGATATTTATTCAACAATAGATAACGTGCAATTAAAAAAATAACACAGTCAATCAGAGACAAGCATTTTTTGGTGACTCGTTTGTTATGCTCTTAGCCGAGCGCACAAACAAATGAGTCATCAATAACAATGCACCTCTACCGATAACATGCAATAATAACTAAATCTCTACCAGAATTACTAGTTATAAAAGTACCTATGCGCTATTAAAACTATACATTTAATAAACAGAAGGTTAATCAGCCTAATGACACGAATAATATATTTTGAATTTATTTTAAATGGCAACAATTTCATACAATATAATTATATATATTTTTTACCGAATGATTACTCGCGCTGCCGCGGATGGCCGGCGCTGATCTTTTTTTCGTGGATAGAGAATGATCATAGCTATTATAGCTACTTATTATTCTCGCGTTTAATTCGCGAGTTCGCTCCTTTTGTTCTATTTTGTTGTATATATTTTGACATTTAATACATATTTTTACTTGTGAGATGTATAGTTTGGAAATTTATGTTTTAATTATTGCTAATCTCTATAAATTTATATTATTGGGTTTAAATTAAAATTGTTAAATTGATTATTTTTAATCTTTGCACGCCATCGTATAGGCAAACATGTCCGAACTTTATTTAAATTTTATGTTATCTCACGCGTTTTTATTCTGTATGTGTACACATGTTGGGAGCAAATAAACAAATCTTATCTTAAAGCGGAAAAGTTTGATTGTTTGTATGAATGCGCAAATCTTCCAAAGTACCGGGTGAATTTGAATGGAATTTAGTATGGAAGTAGCTTGAAGCTAGAGGAAGATTATAGGTTTTAAAAATGGAGGGTTATGTTTTTATCATGATAAAGCCCACGGGAGCGAAGGCCCGCGCGACTGTGTTGATAATATACTTATTATATTAGTCATACTGCTATCTGCTGGAAATAAACACTGTGTAGATTATACTACTATTGATAACAGTATGAGATTATCCCGATTGACCGGACTAATTGTTATCGCTAGGCATTCGGATAGTCAAATATCCGAATGATTGAAGCGAGATGTTTTGTACACATTTGATTCTGCATAATACTTACCTAATCACAAAGGCAAAGAACGTTCAGTTCCAAAGTTAAAAGTTTTTGTAAAAACAAACAAAGTTTCTTCTGCTCTTAATAAATTGCTAATTTTTAGTTTTCTTTATTACTTTACGATTTTTACTTCCATTTTAACTGTCTAATCTGCAGGTATAGGTACCTCAGTATAGAATCGGTAAGCAGGTGGGTAATTTTAGTTCTAATACGTCCCAAGTTTCCATTGATTCTATTTATTTTTCCTTTGGCAACTGAGCCGGTGTCGACTATTCTGCCAGTGTCATGTTATGACGGCAGCGAGGGTAGGCCGTCGAACTTTGTACTTTGTGGTAGCTGTTAGTTCAGCTGCAAGGACGAACACATGAGTTAAACATATAATCTACTATATACAAGCTACGATGTAATATACTATATATATATATATATATATATATATATTATACTAGCGACCCGCCCCGGCTTCGCACGGGTGCAATGTTTATATTAAATATAGGCAGCGTTCGCGAGAATCGTTAACGTACGGCAGTTTTTTCGACGCCTTACTCCACAATTTTCACTACCACGAAAAATCCTATCTATTTTCCGGGATAAAATATAGCCTATACGGATTCGGAAGAATCCCTCTAAGTAATGGTAAAAGAAATTTTGAAATCAGTCCAGTAGTTTTTGAGCCTATTCAATACAAACATACAAAAATACAAAGGTTTCCTCTTTATAATATTAAGTATAGAAAACACAAACTATTATCTACACAATAACTATACACATATTACGCACTAATTACATTTTTCCACGCACGCCTCAAAGAGCAATTGGCCACAGGGCCATTGCCTGCTGGGGATGCGGGGATGCTCTAACGAGACACCGCGGCCCCGGAGCATAAAGGCAGTGTAGGAACAGGGTGGATTTTAGTCAGTGGAAGTTTGACACTCCCTTCGGAGGAGCCATTAGACGATTTTTTCACCAAAAACAAAATCCTAATTAAATACATCGTAAGGAACCAATTTTGCACCTAGTTGAATACCGCATTATTACGATTTCTTGTTGACAAAGGAAATGAATTTGAGTGTTGCCGTTAAACGCACAATCTTAACTCTGTAGTTGTTTAGTTAGGTCTACTTGTTCATAGATGTTCTAATGCCGGCCAAAAGCGGCACAGTTTACCTCCAGTTTATATACCTATTGATTGGTCTATAACCTAGATCATCTTATTGGTTGGACTCATTTAAGTGCACACTGCAAAGTAATCTAGCCGTCAACGACATAGTTACGATAGACGGCAATGAAACCGGATAATTAATTTGCCGTGGTCTCCGTATCTACATAGCATCTATGTATATAATTATATCTTAGTACGGTGGACTTGGAGCCGAGATCTCATGGTGTGCGACACCAACGCTACGTGGCGCTGACATCACCGAACGTGTATTTTGTTTTTATAAAATAGCCACAAAAAACGTTGTTATGTACGAGATTAATCAATACATCTTCGACTCTTAGTGCTTTGTACCGTACATTTATGTTATGTTCAATTTATTGTGTTTTAAACTCGAGTTAGCAGTTTAATTGAGTGTATTACTAAAAATAAGTGCGGAAAACAGATAGAAAAAAAAAAACAGAAACGGTACACTTACCACATGTTGTTTTTTTTTGTACCACGGTTCACAACACACACGCACAAATATTGTCTTGTATCACTGATAGTGTCATAAATAATAACACCGGACTAAGCCAGCTGACATGACCGCACCGCTCCGTATCAAGGTAAACTTAATACACAAAGTTGAAGTTTTTCGAATAGGCAGCCTGTATCGAGATTACTTAATCCGCAGCGCGATGCCCGTCGCCGGCGTTAATGACAATGAATTTGTTTTATTGTAATTAAAAATATAACAGTGCTGCTATTGTTTAAATAGTATGTTGTAAAGTTTTTTAAATTTTCTTCTCCAACGTACTCGACCTGAACTTAAATGGTATAATTATAATAGCTGAGCGAGTAACTACCTAAAAGCCAAATATAGTGGTCCGATCTAAGTACAGATAAGTAATTATTAATCACGTGTGTGACTGTCAACTTGTCCTTCCAATATAACCAGTTGATACATAAATATCAAGGAAGCTTGCTACATATTTACTGACAAAATATAATTATGTATGTATGTACTTGATTCAAATGTATAATTGGAACAGGTATATTCAACTTTTATGAATACATTAATTCATATTATTGCAGATCGATCGCAGCAACTTTAAAAACATTTTAATTTTAAAAACAGTTGATGATACATTGATGTCTGTTATTTTGTTTTGAGCTAAAAAGAACAATGTTTTTAATTTTATTCTTACCCTCAACTGCAAATAAAGCCCTGGAAATGCAATTAAGCCTTAGTCATCATTTCATCTAAATCATCACCATCTAAATAATAAGCTTATTTTTTTTCTATAGTCTGTTTTTTTTTAACAATCGAGTACCGAAAATTTTGACTGCGTTTTTATTGGTCCACGTAATCCATATAAAGTCCGTTCCACACAAACAAATGAAAAGGTTCGTACCTTTTCGTTTGTTACGTAGTAGTAAAATAAAGTAAGTACGTTAGTAAAATGTACGGAGTCGACAATCATGTAGAAAATATCTTAGAGCAGTTTATTATTGACGTATCTGCAGAAATTTCATCAGAAGGAAGTAATGACTATAGATTTTAAGATTACAAGAATTGTATAATAATTATTTGATTTATATGTTCTAGTGCATAATATTACAATATTGTTTAATTTTTATTTATTTACGAAAATATCATATAACGCGAACAGAACATTTTGTTACGAATAAAATGCTCAAGTATGCAAATTTCAATCATAAAATAGTAATTTAATTTTCTCTACAGTAAATTTGAGAAGTATTCAATATGAACGGGCCTTAACAATTTCAAAACAAGAACAGGCGTTGGCCCCGCCCTGACCAATGACCCATCTCACTTTGTCAATATTGGAAATGTGCGAGTGACATACTCAGTACTCGTTTGTTAAAAAAACAGACTATAATAACTAAGAAGCCAACTTTTTCCTTCAGTTTCTCTTGTGTTCTGGGGCCGCGGTATTTCGTTAGAACATTGCCGCAACCCACGGCAATGCCAGGCAATGGCCCTTTTAGGGACCGTCAATGCTGCTGACAGGTTGTCAATGGTTCTCAAACAAGCCGGGGATATATCTCGGAGATCTGAAAATGATAAATAAATATGGAAAAGTTTCAGTGCTACCCCAACGCTGAATACAACCTAACACCATCAATGATTCGCCATCACGTAATGCTGGTGAAGTTGTTTAAGAGTCAATACAAGTCTATTACAAGGTCGTGGGTTCGAACCACACTATTGTTGTGAGCTTAGTTTAGTTGGAGGGGTTAACAAGGTTGCTGGTAATGTGAATTCTGCCCACAGTGCTAATTCTTTAAATAAAACTTACCGTTGTCAGATGGAGCCCGCAGAAGTGGGTCTCCAGTTGGGGGATACGTTTAAGAACATTTAATTCCTTCCGCAAGTTTGCGAGGGAACACGGGGAGGTTTTAGTCAGTTAAAGTCTGACATATCCATGGTCATCCATGAGATTTTCCACCTCCCGGGAAGAAAAGTTATTGGACAAGTGTGAGTTGGACTTGCCCATGTAGAGTTCCGTACCTACGGAAAATAACTTTGTTTTTCATAGTGTTTTAATAAATGATAAAGTTAAATACATATTCGATTTTTTTTAATGTGCTATATCTCTAGAACTGCTGACTATATCTCGTTTAAAACAATTTTCGTTGAAGCTTTTCATTGTTATCTACAGCATATTGTTTTTTGTTTTCACATCATTTTCATATTCATCTTACAAACGTTTCTCTTTTTGTAAGTCTGTTTAAGAGGAAATAGTATTACGAAGCTCAGTGGCATTTTAATACCAACCTATCTATAGACGCACTTATAGGTTTGATGAAAAAAAAAAATGTCATTTCCATGTTTCTTTTTAATGTTTTTTTTTGTATAGAAAATCATAAATCGGTTCACAGAATACACCTACCTACCAACTTTCAACTATGTAACTAGTCCTATAGTTTCGGAATAAAATGGCTGTGATATACGGACATGACGAATAATTAAGGGTTCTGTTTATTGTCATTCGGCTGTGGGACCCTAAACCTTACCTTGAAGATCTTCGGGTTCCTAAATCTCTTGTATTAAAGTCCAATGAAAACAGGTTTGCTTTTAATTTGTTACAGGTTCAAACATTCTGGAGACTCTGAAGTACAATCGTGAAACAATAAAAGGTGCACACAGACGACTAATAGACCTGGCTAACACCTTAGGTTTATCAAATGCAACCATCTCGCTGATAGAGCGAAGGGTAACTCAGGATAAGTACGTTTTGTTCGGAGGCATGTTCGTTACCCTAACTGTTATAGTCCTTGTGATTGTATATTTGACGTAACTAGACAAGTGCTCGATAAGGGGTACAATCCTCTATCTACAATGACAATAATAGCGTTGACAACATAATTCTTTGTTGCGACAAAACAATTATCCTTTAGATAAAAAACTTTTGACTTTTTTGGTGGTAATTTGTTTGATAAGTCAGTAATCTGTTATTTACGTTAGATAATCTGCCAAAGGGGATAGTGAATAACCTGTAAAGATCATTTTAGTCGGATCCTCTAACTTCCCTTTATACTACTGTATGGTACTGGATAGAAGATAATGCCCCATTAGCATAGAGCAATCGTCATAAACATAATCTACTGATACAAACTTTTCCTCTGGTTATCCGTGACCCAATAAGCAGTATATAAATATTTAGAAGCAGATCGTGGCTAAATAGCAACAGTCATATGGGTTGATCTTATGGTTAAGTAAAACTTGCGGAGGTCGCCCCGTAGATGGGTGGATGGGTGGGACTATTCTATAGATTTTGAGCAATACCGATGGCCTGTTACTTGCAGATCTTTGATCATCACAAGATAAAAAAACTTAGTACCAGTGGAGTGATTCATCAACTCATCCTATACGCCTCCGGGCCATTGGCAATATTTGCAGATAATTAAAAAAAAAAATTTTGGTGGTCAGCTCGTCCCACATTTTTTTGTGTGACAATATTAAATAATTTTTCTTTAAGAATTTTTAGTGTTCATTTTCGTTTATACCCTGTTTTTTAATCTCAGCGACAAAGTTGACATTACGACGGTTGCCA
Source organism: Tholera decimalis (assembly GCA_943138885.2). NCBI lineage: Eukaryota > Metazoa > Arthropoda > Insecta > Lepidoptera > Noctuidae > Tholera > Tholera decimalis. The sequence continues at coordinate 27,187,225 of OW964549.2, forward strand.
GTTTTTTGCAATCCTTAAATAGTGATGTGCCACTATCGAAACTTAACGTTAATAAAAGCAAATACCGGTTTTTTTATAATACGTTATCCTGAAATAATGTGTAGGTACTGATTTAAAGCGTAGAAATGCAAAATTAATCATGTAATATATATATATATGGCTCAGATGACACATAAAAACACACAATAACTACTTATAAAGTTATCAAATAACAATATTATAAGAGGAATAATTCAAACTTAATCCTTTCTTTAGTATTACGATTTTTCAGTCTTCTTATATGATTTTTCATTACTATTTAGTTTAATATAAATAAATTACATATTTATTTATTATTCTCTCGTAAAGCCCATTGTTTTGATACCCCACTCGATGGGTTTGAAAGAAAAAAAAACCACACCCTGAATATGGCACTAATCCATTTTGAAACATGTACATCCTAAGCGTTTGCTTTAAATGAAAAATAGAGGAAAAAACCTAAAAATTACTAAGATATCGAACTTGTGATCGAGAGATCGCCAGTTCGAACCGCCCTCATTACACTATTGCCGTAAACCCACTCCAAATACAAGGATATTTAGCTGAATGTGAGGGGTCAACAAAATTGCTAGTAAGGTTAGTTCTCTTTATAAAAAAATACCTATTCAACGACACCCCAATTAACGTGAGAATTATTCAAATCAGACCACGCATTTGGCCTGTACAACGCCACATAGGTATAAACATACATACTTACATAGGTACTACATACATAGACTGTGAAACACATTACCCTCCTTTGCGTTGCACAGTCGGGTAAAAGTTACGATTCAACAAACCGGTATCGTAGGTAGGTACAATAACACTACAAAAGAGTGGGTCAATTCTGTCTCTGAGATTAAAAAACAGGGTATAGTTCATATATTATTTAAAATTAAAAAGTACTTAGGACAACAGCTTATTGTTTTCATAGTTTTTGATAGCAATTTGATAACGTTGTTGGTGAATCAATCCCGTGAATAGAAAATGACAGGCCCGTTGGTATAGTGGTCAGTGGTCCTGACTGCTATGCGCAAGGTCGTGGGTTCGATTCCCACCTAGGACAAATGTTTGTGTGATGAGCACGGTCATTTGTTCTTTGTCTGGGTGTAATTTATCTATAATATGTATGTATTTAGAAATATATATGTATGTTTATCAGTTGTCTAGTATCCATATCACAAGCTCTGCTTAGTTTGGGACTAGATGGCGTTGTGTGAAAAAGTTGTGGAATATTATTATTATTATATTATTATAATCACTCGCCGAGTGGAATTGTGTTACCAATTAATTTTGTTGGTTGGATATGTAGTCCTTCGATGTAAAATGCTCGGCTGTATCCGATTAAACTGAAGGCTGACTCTTACATAGTTGAGAAAAAATGTTTTCGGATAGATGCAAACAGATTGCAGCATTTCTTTACGTTATCTTGGTAAAGATTGCGCTACGCTTACAGTAACCATGTAAAATTACAATCGAGAGTCCATTCGACCGAAGAATTCCATCAGTTTTAAAATTTATTGGTTTGTTTCGATATTTATTTTAAGCGACTTTCGGTATTTTTGTTAGTGTTCTTGTAGTTTCACAACAGTTCTAGTATTTATGATAGTGAGCTTCATAGTCGTTTTATTTAAATTATTTAATGAACTAATGTGCAACGATTTCTAGTTACGCAAAACTTTAGAAAATGTTACGATAAAAAAGACGTGTTACCAATTCTTGCTTGTTTCTATTTAGTAACAGTATTAAACTTCGAAATACAGACTGGTTTTTTTGGTTCGATCATACGCTGTAATCTATACCTTCAATATTGTTCGTTTTACTTGCATTTGGTTTTCTGTCAGATTCATACAATTGGACTGGATGCCGTCTGCAAATTAGTTTTGGAAAGACTAAGTAAGGAATCTATGTAAATATATCTAGGCATGCATATTGAAATTTCCTACTTTTATTATTTCTTAGGTGGCAGGACATACAGTGAGACGTTGTTATTTATCCTTTGTCGCATTTCAACTGTCAAAAATTTCTGCTAAGTGCGAGCTGCACACGAATGGTTCCGTATGATAAAACAATAAAATCACGTTTCTTGAATTCATGAGAACCTGTATAAATTTCGATTTTCTAACTATTACGATTTCTTAAGATAAAACCAACTCGCAGATAGGACAGCCGGAGGAATAGTAAAAACTTAATGCTTCTTAATGAATCCTTGTGACCCCAATCACATATATGTAGATAGCTATTAAAATATATACCTACTTTTATCCCAACACGTATTTTTGTTACCTAACTGAAATGTACATATTCAAATCTGTTTTATGCAAATCACCGATGGTACCTGTTTTCGTAAACTCCATTTTAATCCATATTTCCAAACATACGTGCAACCCACCGTCTGTTTTTTAACATTCTCTTGGCTAAACTACTGAGACGGTTTAGACGCAATTTTGTAAAGAAAAATAAAAGCAAGTAGAATCCATAGTCTAAACGTTTCGCAAAAACCCTCCATCTGCCTTGATTTTTTTTTTTCAAAAACTTGGTTTTAAAAAAGGTCTAAGGCATACTGACGCAGAGTTGAAGTGTCAATGTAAACAGGTACAATATTTAGTTGATAAGTAAAGGGAATGTCTATTTAAATCCTTTATCAACCTACATAGTTAAAGTCGCGGGCTGCGCTTTATAAGATACCTCAAGAATGATCGTCGTAATAATATCCCTATTGCGCAGGGTGCGGATCAGCCCGAACGAAAGTGTTTCGACTACCAATATCAATGTAAACATGTTACATGTACCTACGGAATAATATAAAAATATTATTTTAATTTAATTGATGTGATCCTTATCATTTGTAATTGATCCAATTGTTGACTTCGAATAAATGAGTTGTAGCTCAAATCATAGCAGTAGTATAAATAAAGTTTCCGCTTTTTCCATTTCTGGTACTGAACCCTAAAACTGATACATAATGTGAAGCGACAAAACACGTCTGTATTTGGTGAAATGGGATTAAATAAAAATAAACTCAATATTTATTTTCAAACAAATAATGGAATTAATATGTTAATGATATAAAATAATGTTGTATAAAATAATGTTAAACTTTACTGTTCAGTTTACATTCCGCTCGTTAATTTAAATTATTGCACGTGTTCGTGAGCTTACACTATGTTTGTAAATGTATTCAAAAAGCTATAAATATGTTTGTGAATTATTGTAAAAATAGTGATAATAAGTGATATTTTTATTAAATTTTCTATTTTAGACTTCACTTCTTTTTTTCTTGTATTTATCTAAATGCAAGGTAAGAAATCATCACCACTAGAACCTTTTGTAATACTCATATTTCTTGTAACCAAATCAGCAGATAGTCGTATAAACCAATGGCTAAAAAACCATGTGTCTCGCAGCATTACCTTAGGACTTCGTTAGGCGACTGCATCAAGGGCTTGATTTAGAGCGATACACCTTGAAACGGCTCAAATGTATAGGATGTATAGGGGGGTTGCTCTCTCTGGAGCCGTGGCCGACGACCTAATCTTGGACCCTGTTTCCGATCAACGGCCTACTATTTATCTTAATTTTTCAAAATTTATGTAAGTAAGTGTACTCAAATATATAAACAAATTAGTCTTCAATAGATAGTTAATTAACTTACTACGAGAATTAAAGACGTTATACAAAACCACACATTTTATTTAAAAACCATCCATTTATCATGATTTCGAATTTCTTCGGTGCAAAAGTGTACAAGGTTGTTAATAAAAAATATATATGTTCGACGTTGCAAGTGTCTTTAAACAACCAAGTCATGTGCATACACATTTTAGTTTTCTTTTAATTAGTTGAGTGTACAATAAAAGTAACTAGATACAGAGGTATTTTCCTCTAACCTCTCTTTATCCTACAAAAACACGCTACGATAAAAATAGGAAACCCTCAAAATAAATAAAGAAAAAGTACTCGCAACATGGTTTAAACAAAGAACAAAGATCTCGAAAGAGGTTATTTGCCAGCTGCAGCTTGTTTCCGATCTCTCTCATCTGGGTCGCAGCATGGTGTCTTAGGCTCAACGTGCGGGCAAGCGAAGGCAACGTCTTCTTCCTTGGGATGGGCGCAGGGCCCGGATGCTTCAGGAGGAGGCTGTAGGCACGTGTCCACGGTCGGCTCCGGCATACGAGGATAGTCTGCTATGCGTGTCGCGGCTGGAGAGATCTCGGGAACGTCACGTCGCAGGTTTTTGACGCGCTCGTAAGCGTCTGGTGCGAGCTTCATATAATCTTGTACCTGGTGAATGAAACGTGGGGTCACTGAGTTGTATGTTACAATAATTATGAAGAAAGTCAGTCGCTATGGATAATTTCGCAGTCTCTACCACAGCCACCAAGCTTGTAATTTGAACCTTTATTAAAAACTATAAGTACCTACATAATTTCCAGCCGTCGAATTAAATCTATTTCTATTTATGAAACTCAATTAATTTGCGACATACGAGAACGTGGGAAATTCTAATAAACCGAACAATAAATAGGTTTCTCGTGCCTTCGTACACTTTTTACGGTTAGCCAATGTAGGCTCTCGCAAGAGCAATGTAATAAACGGCGGTTTATTTTCACGGCCATGACAGCGTGGAAAATAACTTTTACTTCATAACAATCGTTTGAAAAATATGCCTGCCTGCTTCTGTCTCTGCCAGCAAAGCGACTAATGCAGGACACTTCGTGTATGTGCTGTGTATAATTCAGGTTGCCTTTGCAATAATATCAGTTTGCTGGGAACTTTCGCCTAATCCTATCCTCACGCGAAGCAATCATGTCCTGCGAGTGCCTGAGTGAGCTTGAACAAAATACATGTCCTTATTTCAGCCAGACTTAAAAGTATACAGAATGCTTTCGACATATCAAAACTATAACTAATCATCATAAAAAGCGGGAATCCTCTTCAGAATTATTACTTACAGATGAGTCTCCACAGTCGTCCATTAATAATGTCAATATTTTTTTTCTACAATTGTTAAATCTCTAGCAAATCTCATACCCCTTAATACTTCTTTCAATAATAATTTTGTTGGCAAAGACACCTCCCCCTGTAACTCGTTCGTACTACTTAAAGTCGATATTATAGAAGTTAAAACTACAATTCTAAACCTAAAGACAGACTGCTCGCCTGGCTGGGACACTATATCAGCTAAATTATTAAAGAACACTGTTGGCTGGGTGGCCCCTGTAATTACTGATCTTATAAATCGTTGCTTCGAATCTGGTGTATTCCCTAAAGGTCTGAAACAAGCAATTGTACACCCCATATATAAGGCAGGGGATAAAGGCTGTGTCAACAATTATAGGCCCACCTCTATTCTTTCCACACCGTCTAAAGTGTTTGAACGTACCATAAATTGTAGACTTACCAAATTTTTAGATTCAAATAAAATACTAGCTGACACTCAATTTGGATTTCGAGCTCGCAAATCTACTGATGATGCGGTTCATACTTTCACTGACTTTTTAGTAAGAAACATAGACGCAAACAAAAAATGCCTTACAATCTTTCTAGACCTTGCAAAGGCTTTTGACACAGTCTCTATCCCCACCCTAATTAATAAATTAAACAAACTGGGAATCCGAGGAAATGAATTAAAACTACTAAGTGATTATTTATCAGATCGTACGCAGCGAGTGAGGATTGGTGAATACTTGAGTACTGAACTTGCTACAGATTATGGTGTCTCTCAAGGAAGTATACTTGGCCCCACCTTAATCCTATGTTATATAAATGAACTATCTCAATCCTCAACACTGTAAAATAATATTATACGCTGATGACACAACACTTACGTTCACTGCTGATTCTTGGGAGGAGGTATAGGAGACAGCTCAAATAGGTTTTACCACAGTCCGCCACTGGCTTACTACAAACTCAGAGAGTTAGAGTTAGAAAGAGCCCAAAGGCTTGTTCTAAAAGTTGGCCTTTCCAAACCACGACTTTTCCCCACAGCAACACTGTATCAGGAAGCCAAGGTCTTAACTGTTAGACAATCTATATTCTATTTATGATAATCCGACAACATTCAGATACATCCTCATTCGACCTTTCAAAAATAACGTCTAGGAGGCAGTATGCAATATGTCAAACCTGTCACTCTAAAACAGGTTTTGCTACAAAATTCTATATATTTCGAGGACCTAGACTTTACAATACCTTAAACAAAAAATTAAGTATTTTCAATACCAATAAAACAAAATGTAAATTAATAACAACAAACTGGCTATTAAAATTAGACTACAATCAAACTGAAGAGTTGCTTGTCATTAAAAAGTAATTAGAACATAATTAGATATAGTGCCCTATGCCCTAAATATACTACAACTTCTACCCACACACACACACACACATACACACTTACTTTCACCAACACACACACGCATACTCACGTATACACGAATGCATATACCCAACTCTCATTACACTTCACTTTCTATTTTCTTCCGGATATTTTCATGAACATAAAAAATGCATGTATTATGTATTAAAGCTATTAAATAATTTATAAATGTTAAAATTTTAAATATTAAGAATGTTGCCTCAGTTCCTGTAGTGTGGAGCCCTGGTGTCCTAAAATACAGGTCTTGGCTTAGTTTAGGCACCAGTCTCCCACAAATAATAACATTATAATTATAATAATGCCATTTTTGTAAAATAGTTCGTAAGTTTTTATTTGTGGAAGAAAAAAATATTATTATAAAAAAAATATATACGTTTTGCATGAAAATTGCGGTTGCGTTAGCCGTTCGCGCCACCGCTTGAGCCGCCTCGAAGAATACAGTATGGTGATTTTAGCCCTATGGTGATTTTAGTAACATCGGACACCTAACTGTTTGACCAAACAAGCTCCCATATAAAATATTCGATAGAATAAATCCACGTAGAGGCGGCAAACCTAGATTGAGCAGCACCACAACACAGCAAGTCTGTGCCATGCACCTACTGCTCTTACACATGAGAGATAACAAGCGCTAAAATGCTCCTTGAAACTCCACCGACCGTAGAATGTGAAGTCAAAATACTAATTTACTATTTATTATTATTTACTTAACATGGTAAACGACCTCTAACTCTCTTCTTAATTTGTTACTATTAGTATACTGTCTCAGCTTATTATGTATATAGGCATATATTGTATTGAGTATGCAGTTTATAACTTATATATTGTATATAAGTAAATAGTATCTACACCATGGGCTTCCCGCGTACCTATTTTCCCCTTCTGTGTCAAATCCATCCAAAGGTTGTACCTATGTAAAAGATCGCTTTCAGCGATAAAGCCGCCCATTGTAACGCCCTTTATAATTGTGAAGTTCTTATTTAATTATATTATGGTGTACAATAAAGCGTATATCTACCTTAATGTACCAAGCAACTCACCCGGACTTACAGACCAACTATCAGTAACGAGCTAGGTGATTTTATTTTTTTCTGCTTCTTGGCAGTTTATGGAACCATAGCGCCTCAGTTTTATGAGGCGCAATGTACAATTACTAAATCTAATGTGTAATCGACCAGCTCGCGGATCGACGTTCAGAAAGCTAAATGGAGATCATTCATTTATCTCATTGTGGATGAAGATACCTTATACTTTCTGTGTCAGAATATTAAGTAAGATAGTATCAAGAATAAATATGAAGGTCACAAATCAGCATTGAAACTGATTGCTTCTCATTCTGTGTCTATCGATCTAGACTAGGTAATGTAAGTACTTTATATGTTTATTAAATGTAAATTCTAACTTCAGTCGAATATGGACTAATAATAGCGTAACCTAAGGGCTCAATAAAATAGCGAACATGTGAGCCGTCCCCGACCTCATTGTGTAACATATCGCAGTAATTATCTTATTATTTGATCGTTTTCCTGATCACTGCGCATTGGAGTCGATGCTGCGCAATGTTCCATTTTATGATATGGGAAATGAAAGCCGTTTTTGTGCCAAATAATTGGTAGGTACTATAGTAGTCTATAATAGATTACTACCTACTATTAAATGTAACTTATATTTAATAAGATCATTAGTAAGCAATGTGTTGTCCTAGGTAGTATGTTTGTAATAGTTGTAAGACACGCATCGTGCATCGTTATAAATGCAATACCTGCGTGACTTTATTCGAGATTCTTACATGTCTATTATAAGATGTCAAGAATACCTAACTGCCTGTTATCTTCGACAGCATAAAATTTTATTGAGCGGCATAACTATTATCCTGAAATATAGTAATAGGTAGGTATGCGATGGCGGAAAGCCCGGATGAAAAATCAATGAATTTGGTTGCCCAATTCTGTTTGGCCTTAGAACTTTATTGGGTGAATAATAAGATAGCCCTTTAGGTAGAAATAAAGTGGACATAAAATTGAGTGGACTGTACACTTTGCAACATCCAAACTATCACTGGTAGCGTTGTCATCTATAGGTAAAGATTCTCCAATTTATTTGGCCTGACCAACACCACAGTACATGTAGAGCCACAGGCAAAAGCTACTTTCTCTTGCATATCTTTTGGTATCTAAAGGAGAAGTCTAACTTATCACGCCATCTTTTTCTGGACCTACAGTGTCATTAGTTGGTATTGCTTGGAACTCTATGTGGCCTATCGTTTTGATTAAGAAGCAATGTTCCTACTGAGATGAATTAATTAAGTAGGGACGTTACCTCCTTGCAGTCGACGCCATATGTGCCGAGGTAGCCAGGCAGTTTTGGTTTCTCTTCCTTGTCGTCTCCAATGGCGGTCGCTACTTGCGCGCTTGGCACGAGTTCGTAGGGACACACGTCGGCCGCACGACGCTCGGCGCGCTCTGCCTTGTTCTGAAACACGGATTTTTATAGTCATACAGCCTAGTGATAAGTAGGATGGTGGGATGGCTCTGCAAAGTACAAGCTTGCTGCATTGGACTCGATCGAGCGCAGAGCTAAAAGGCTTATAGGCGACGAGGTGCTGGTGGACAAGCTTCATAGCCTGGCTCATCGGCGAACCGTTGCTTGCCTGTCGGTTTTCTACAGATTGTACTTCGGGGGCTGTGCGCAGGAGCTCCATGACCTGATTCCTCCATCTCCCTTTCACTACCGGTCTACCAGACGCACGGCTGGGTACCACCCACACTTGGTTAATATACCGTCTTGTCGTACCAAGCGCTTCTCTTCCACATTTATTGTGCGTACAGCCAAGCTGTGGAATTCTCTGCCGGCTTCTGTGTTCCCTGCCACTTATGACCTTTCAGCCTTTAAAGCACGAGTAAATAGGCATCTTCTGGGCTCGCTCGTCCCATCTTAGACCTCATCTATCGCTTACCATCAGGCGAGATCGAGGTCAAGAGTGGGCCCATCGGCAATAAAAAAAAAAAAATAGGTAAGGAAGACGGCACCGGCAACTATCTAAGTAAGTAATAAGTCCATCATCTGTTTAGCCTTTTTCCTAATTATATTGGGTTTGGCTTCCAGTTTTATCGGATGCAGCCAACCAGTAGCTGGGTAACACGAAACCCGATGGCTGGACCAACGTCAGATTTACTGTCTTCTGACTACCCGTAACGTCAGTCAAAAATATCCAAATAACAAATGAAGATGTTTTCCGAGGCATGGAAGTATCACACCGCCCACTTCCAAACTCCTGGCTACTACTGAAAAATATCATACAAAAATCTTGCCCGATCCGAGAATCGAACCAGAGACCTTGAGCTCAGCTGTCGCGTTTGCGACCACTCGACCAATGAGGCAGTAATTAGTCTGCGTAGTGCTAAACATAATTTTAGATTCTCACAGCAAGACTTGAAATTTGATGGTCGTCAGTTGTGTTAGTAAGAGTGACACTGACCCATAGGCGTAGGAAGGGGGGGAGCCGGGTGGGCCGTGCCCACCCCAGAATGGTCTGGTGCCCACCCGAGAATTTTTACTAACAAACAATTATGGCTGAAATATTTAAAAATCTGGCCAATCGCTTCTACTACTGGGAGCCAGGCCCCCCCTGGGAAATATCTCTAGATACGCCAATGCAGTGACTGACCGACACGATTGGTTTGTTTGGAAAGATTTTGCAACTTCTTATACTTAGATAGAAGGATAAACAATAGGAGTTCTAAACTCTGAATTTATCCTATTTTTCAAAATTTTACGGTCTTATGTTGCTTATGTTGTACCAATCCTCAATTAAACATTCTCATTCATTTAGCATTTATTTGTTTAAACAGCACTTACCGGGTCAGCGTATTGTTCACAGACATCATCGGCTTCGTTGAAGTGAGGCTGTTTCCCCGGCGGGTAGCTCTCTTGTTTCGCCTTGGCGTCTCGGTGCTCATCAGCCGAGGGCCCGCTGAAGCAGACCACCTTCTGGTGGTCGTCGCGAGCCGCTCCGGACTTCAAGATGCCTTTCAGTGGCATAATGTTGTCACATGTCGGCTTGCTGAAAATTGCAGAGAAATTAACTTAAACATATTATAAAAACTGGCCAAATGCATACCGGACCACGTGGGTATAAGTAGAGTAGAATTCCTTACTACTCGTCTAGAAAACCATGACGCTACGATATTTACAAAATTACAAAATATTTTTTTCCGTCATTTGTTATGGAGTTAAATTACGAAATTTTTAGTTATGCCATGACGTTATTCAGGTTACGACTATTACTCATTACCTTGTTAAGGCTATTTAGGGGTGATATTTTTACATTTAATTTCTCCACAAAATACAAAGTAGGTACTAGGTAACGTCGTGAATACGGATTTCTTTACTTAATTTTAACATGACTCGAACAAAAAGTCTAACTAAAGAAACGGAGAAAAACCGGTCAAGTGCGTGTCGGACCACGCGCAGTGAAGGGTTCCGTAGTTTTTATAACAGCCAAGTGCGTGTCGTATTCGCTGACTGATCGTTTCGTACCATGCTCTAGCTAAAAGCCAAACATGACTACCTAACTTATTTGATTTCCTATATAAATCCTCACCTGATCCGACAATTTTGCACGGAAAGTTTTAATTTTTTTTAGAGATTTGTATAAATAAAACTTGTCATAGCCGGTGTTTTGAATTTAAATATATTCTATTATCACTATTTCAATCTCAAAATTCCTACACTCAACGAGACTTGATTATGAATTTCACAATTCAACTATTTCAATTTTATCTCTAGCCTCTACACACAATCTCAAGAACTTATTTTTTTTCTACACACAATCTCAAAAACTTATTTTTTTTTAGGTAGGGCCACTCGTAGTTCAGCACACTAAGGCTGGTCACTACTTAACCGGGCGATCAACAAAAACTCTTTTTTTTTTTGATAGGGCCACTCGAAGTTCAGCACACTAAGGCTGGTCACTACTCAACCGGGCGATCCTGTGGTGACCTCTAAAATTAAAGGCCCCCAGCCAGGGCTTACAAACTAGAATTACATTTTAAACAACCGTACGCTAAGGGCACGCCCTGTGGAGTACGGGCCTCGGCATAGCGGGGTCGTTGGTGGAGGGCAGCAAAGGGACAGGCTGGGTCCATATTATTTAAGGGGTTATTTATCGCTACTGGCTCAGCATCGCGGGTTGGCTCGTTTGGCAAAGGTCGGGGAGAGTTTCCGTTACAAGTACGCGGACGTCGCGATGGGCCTCGTCGGCGAGGCCGGAATACGGAACGCGTTTTATTTCTGTATTTTCTAAGAGTGCTAGTTTCCCTACTGCTCTCTTGTCGGATGGTGGTGGGGTCGTCGGGCTCGTCTAGGACGTTACGCGGGCGACGAACCCGAGAAATATTGGAGGGTCTGTATCGGGCGGCCGATACGATCAGGGGGTTTGTTTTCAGCAGAGGTGAAGTAACGCACTGAATGGCGTTTCAGCACTTGCTTTATGGTCGGGGCAGAAACTCAATAATTTTCATAACTACCTACTTATAGTTTTGGCGGTAACGAAACCATTGTGAGATATAATTCGACGACAACGCCATCTAGTTAGAAAAGAAGTACTAATTGTTACACAAAACTGAAAAATGAGACTGGTTTGACACAATCCTCAACTAATTTAATTACTTAAACACAACTAACTATAATTTTACTGGACAGAAACTGTTTTTAACCGACTTCTAAAGAAGGAGTAGGTTATCAATTCGTCACGTATATATAATACTCACGCGGGGCTTCGCTCCCGTGGATTCTATCACGGTAAAAACATAACTCTCCTTTTTTGCAGTCGCGTAAAAAGTAGCCTATAACCTTCCTCTAGCTTCAAGCTACTTCCATACCAAATTGCATCCAAATCCACTGAGGACTTTCGAAGATTAGCGCGTTCAAGCAAACAAACAAACAAACTTTTCCGCTTTATAATATTAGTATAGATATATTTTTTTATGTATGTGTACCGATTACTCCGTCAATTGTGGATCGATTAAGAAAATTATTTTTTCGTTTGAAATGGTATGCTCTCGAGGTAGTACCATTGTCACCAAATTAGAATTTGATGAAGGGATCTCATGGAAATCGAAGGAAATCCTCAAATTTTAAAGGCAATCGTATAGCGATTTTGGTATTTTTTATAGTAACTTGTGCATTTGCTCTCAGAAAGCACCATTTGGTGAAGCGGAACTGATGAAGAAGGTCACAGATGGCCACCGGAACTACTCAATAATAAGTATTTCACGAGTTGCGGTTCGATTACTTTAAAATGGTTGCTAAGCAATTTATGGTCGTCACAATGTGAATGGTGAAATGGAGCTGATGGTGAAATACCAGGAGAACTCCTCAACAATTAACGCTCCTGCATCGGGAAAAGCAATATTTTGTAAAAGGTGATGAGCAAGTTGACATTAGGCTATTGTAACTTAGATAAATTATAAACAGACCCACTAAAAAGCGAGAAATAAAAACTTTTTAACAAGAAAAAACCGACTTCCAAAAAAACACTACATTGTGAAAAATAACTTTAATTTTGGAAGTCGGTGGCAAAGAACTAAAATACAGATCCAAAGACACCATCTTCTGAAATTAAAGTTATTTTTCACATTGTACCTAGTGGTTTTTTGGAAGTCGGTATGTTTTTGTTAAAAAGATTTTTTTTTATAAAACTTATTTAAATATGAAACTAGCGCGATACAACTGACGCTTAGCGCCATCTATCGACATTTCTATGGAGTTGTTCGAAAATTTCGAGTCAAATACAATTGGTCGACTATTACGCGTAAACTTGTAAAGCCCACTCATGTGTGATAGTTTTCCTTTAAACTTCGTTATATATAGGTACGACTGCCATGACATTTGAATTTCTAACTACAACCGTTTAGTTGATAGAGGGGGAGGACACTTGACTCTAACGATAATTGGTACTTTAAAGCTTGATAAGTCACAAGCGGTTTACTTAATTAGAAAACGGTCTTCCTAAACCCCTAATATTTTTGAAAGACCTATCCAACTATATCCCACACTATGGGAAGGACGAAAAAAAAATATCATCTCACTTTACATGTACCCTAAATAATTGTTTTTTTTTCCAAATTTTATTTTACCACTTTTTTGGCGTCATTAACGTGTATACTCATGCCAAATTACAAATTTCTAGTATCAATAGTTTTTGAGCTAAACCGTGGACAGACGGACAGACAGACGGACATGGCGAAACTATAAGGGTTCCTTGTTGACTACGGAACCCTAAAAAGGGAAAAACAATATACATATTAGTATCATTAGAACTTATAACGGGATATTTCTCGGTGTAAGAGTCAGATAAACGTAGGTATCTACATTTTGTCAATTTTACAGGAGAGCAAAAATACTGTGAAAATTCCCCACTTCAAATTTACTAGCTCATTAATAAAGATAATATACAGTTGGTGAAATAAAATTATATATTGATTTATTGTCCTTCGAAATATTAAAAAAAAATGTTTATAAATGCTTACAAAGACACAATATATATGTTTTTTAATTCGGTTGACATACGTTAGTGTGGCTCTTTATTTTATATAGGTTTGTTGTTATCTTACTTAAATACGTCGTTTGTGAAGCTAAGTTTTTTTTTGTGTAAGTAATGGAATTAATAAATTAAAATAAATGAGCAATCAATCAAACAACATAATCTTTATTTACTTCTGAAAACACTCAATATTAATTGAAAATAAAAAACAACATATTAGTAAACAATATTCTATGAATAAAAATATTGTTTTCAACCGACGACAAAAAAGGTTATCAAGTCGACGCGTATATATTTTTTTATGTATGATCACCGATTATTCGAAGACGGCTGAACCGATTTGGAAAATTATTTTTTGTTTGGAAGGGTATACTTCGAAATTGGTCCCATTTTCACCAAGTCAGGATCTGATGATGGATCCTGGATAAATCGAGGGAACTCTTCAAATATTATAGGCACACCTATAGTGATTTCAGTATTTTTTATATTAACTTGTGTAGTTGCATTCGAAAAGCACCATTTGTGAAGTTGACCTGATGATGAAGACCACAGATGGCCACTGGAACTACTCAATATATAAGTAGAAATAATAAGTATTTCACGTGTTCCGCTTCGATTACTTGAATGTGGTTATTAAGCACAATATGCTCGTCACAATGCATGGTGAAGTGAAGCTGATGGTGAAGTACCAGGAGAACTCAACAATTAACGGCCCAACATTGGGAAAAACAATATTTTGTAAATGATTATAAGTAGTTGACATTTAGGCTCTTGTACCTAGGTAAATTAAAAATCGACCAACTAAAAAGAGTGAAATAATAACTTTTACCAAAAAATTAAACCGAATCCCAAAAAATACTTCAAAGTGAAAAATAACTTTAATTTCGGAAGTCGATGCCAAAAACGAAAATACAAAACTAAAGACACCATAATTTTTTGATAAAAAGTTTTTCGCAAATACGTTAGCCATAACAGACAGCAAGATAATTAAAACTAAGTTAACGGCATGTACTCATTATTTGCTCATTATCCTACGGTTTTCTGGTTCAATCAAGAGTGGTTCTCATGTAATTTCGCTTTTTTGGAATTTGTGAAATGTTGAATTACTTACGTCATTTTGGCATTTCATAAAGGACTTCATTCCGAACCGTTATGTGAAAAAAAAATGATTTTTGATTTTTTGTAGATACGCTTATCTTATATCGGAAACTCGAAATAATACATACATAGTTAGCTTAAAAACTTATACCTAATACATATATTGTTTAAAGATTTTTTTTCCCGGTGGGAAAATTATCGAATGACTTCTCCCGCTCTGGGTGGAGAGGAGGAGAGTGTCAGACTTCTACTGATTAAAAACCCAACCCTGTTCCTTTAGCTGCCCTAAAGTTGTACTGACGACTCTTTGAGGCATTACTTAAGACTTATGTATATAGAAATATACGAGGTATGTATGAGGTGCTTATGTTTAACAAAAATGACTTTCCATATTTTGCTGAGCTACTTTGTTCGCGTGATTAATTATATATAACCATGCGAAATTTTTGATCCTCCTTTTCACTCAAAATGTTATTGCAGTACGACGCATGATCAGCAATTTGGGATCAACGAATTGTTATGAGTTAGAGAATATTAAAAACAGTGATGAACATGTTGAAAATTTTAAATGTACAAGAAGCAAGGTCACCTATCATATAATTCCCTTTTTGCTTTTTTTCGAGTTTGATTTGCATTTTTAAGCTGATAAAACTGGTTAGTTGGAAGTAAGTAGGTAGGTACTTATTTCTGTATGTAAACTGTTCAGGTATTTGTATATTTTATTTGAGTATTCGAGGTATTTTTTGGATTTTTTGGGCTCCGTTAGGTGATCCATTTATTTATTTACTTTATTGAGGACTTACAGCTAACAAAAACATAAAAATAAGAATACATAGTCGCCAGAGAGCCAATAACAAGTCCTCACGTTTAGACTTATCTATACTTATAATAAATCTGTAGAGAGGTCAATTCTGTACATGAAATATATTTCCAAAATAACTATCAGGGGGTGATTAAGGATCGATACTCATGCCAAAAATGCAATCAGTTAATTTTTTGTCTGTCTGTCTGTCTGTCTGTCTGTCTGTCTGTCTGTATAACCGTTATAGAAACAAAAACTACTCGACGGATTTTAACGAAACTTGGTACAATTATTTTTCATACTCCTGAGCGGGTTATAGTATACTTTTCATCACGCTACAATCAATAGGAGCAGAGCAGTGAAGGGAAATGTTGGGAAAACGGGAGAAGTTACTCCATTTTTTAAGCTTCCGTCGCGTGTGCAACCTTAATGGTTAAAGCTACACAAATCATTTCATGACGGAAATGTTCTCCTTAAAATTATATAAAAAATATCCCACGACAGCATATGTCTAACTTTTATGGTTGACTCACAATAACACGTGTAACTCCCGATAGCTTAGCAGTTCGAAGCTTTCTGATTATAATATTTGTCTACTCTTACGTTTATAACACTCTCAGTCACCCCTAATTAAAAAAGTTAACATTATTAACTATTCCATAAAAAAATTGGCCAAGTGCGAGTCAGACTCGCCCATGAAGGGTTCCGTAGTAACTATAATATAATATGCAAATTTATTTGACGAAAAAAGAACCTTACAAATTTCTTAAAACTAGCTTATTTACATTTTTTACAACTGCGCCAAATAAAATTGTTTTGAAAATAAAAAACCTTACAAATTTCTTAAAACTGGCTTTTTTACATTTTTTACAACTGCACCGAATAAATTTGTTTTTCATAGTGTTTGTATGAATTACAAAGTTATATTTGTGGTTTTAGAAAATATGCTGTATCTCAAAAACTGCTGAACTGATTTCGTTCAAACTAATTTTGGTTGAAAGTTTATATTAAGATCTACAGACATATTTTTTTTAGATTTTTCACTCCATTATTATAGAAGTTAGAGGTTGTGTCCGCCACACACACATTTTACCACTTTGGAAGCTTATATCTTTTAAACGATTGACTTTATGGAAAAGTGGTTTTAGAAACCCCGATGTCGTTTTTAAAGAACTGTCTATAGATACCACACATGCATCGATTTCATGAAAAAAAGTATTTTCAGGTTTAGTTCCATGTATGGGGAGCCCCCCTTTATTTTAAATATTTTTTAATTTTTTTCTCAAAATCGGAAAGCGGTTCACAGAATACATCTACCTATCAAGTTTCACATGTATAGTCCTAATAGTTTCGGAATAAAATTGCTGTGACAGACGGACGGACGGACAGACAGACAGACAGACAGACGGACAGACATGTCGAAACTATAAAGATTCCGTTTTTTGCTACGAAACCGTAAAAAGAATCATATAAATCGGTATAGAAACACCAAAGTTATACATGAAATACACTTATAATAATAAGCCATCGCGCGTGAATACTGAATCATGCTATAAGGATTATTTTTGAGAATCGGTCGCCGCGCTCGACGCGTCTCGCGGTCGAAGCGTTCTCTAGGTACTTAAGCCTCATGTGAACGTGATCTAAACAATATTACCAATACATTAACTTACGCTGACGGAGTCGCGGGCACAGCTATATTGTATCATTACGCTAAGGCCAATAGGAGCGGAGCGCCAATGAAGAATGCTTCAAAATCGGGGTTAAATTTAACGTTAGCCCAAAGTAACTATTCCACGCGGACGAAGTCGCGGGCAAAAGCTAGTACTTATAATAAATCTGTAGAGAGGTCAATTCTGTACATGAAATATATTTACAAAATAACTATCAGGGGGTGATCAGGGATCGATACTGATGCCAAAAATGCAATCAGCAAAATTTTTGTCTGTCTGTCTGTCTGTCTGTATAACCGTTATAGAAACAAAAACTACTCGACGGATTTTAACGAAACTTGGTACAATTATTTTTCATACTCCTGAGCTGGTTATAGTATACTTTTCATCACGCTACAATCAATAGGAGCAGAGCAGTGAAGGGAAATGTTGGGAAAACGGGAGAAGTTACTCCATTTTTTAAGTTCCGTCGCGAGTGCAACCTTAATGGTTAAAGCTACACATAAATCATTTATGACGGAAATGTTCTCCTTAAAATTATATAAAAAATATCCCACGACAGCATATATCTATCTTTTATGGTTGACTCACAATAACACGTATAACTTCCGATAGCTTAGCAGTTCGAAGCTTTCTGATTAAGTATTATTCTGCTCCGAAATTTAAAACCACCACAACTTTGCAATGGAACTCGGCTAAAAGTAACCCAGTTGCAACAAAATATAATCGAGGCTCAAATTTTAACAGGTTGCGGTGCAGGAGAAACCGTCTTTATTCCTAGAATTCCCATAATACCAAATAATTTTCCATTCCAATTTAAAAGAACGCAATTCCCAGTATCGGTGTGTTATGCAATGACAATTAATAAGGCTCAAGGGCAGACTTTTCGTGTTACTGGAGTAGATCTCGGTGTCAGTTGTTTCTCGCATGGTCAGTTGTACGTCGCTCTTTCCCGGGTTTCTAGAACGAAAGATTTCTAGAACTGCTAAGTTCTAGAAATTTTTATGTTCACGTGCCGGACGGGTCAACTTTCAACATAGTTTACCCGGAAGCTTTGCGCTGAAGTATTTTCGTTCTATAGGTACTTAAGCCTCATGTGAACGTGATCTAAACAATATTACCAATACATTAACTTAATAACACACAAGGAGTTACACGCTGACGGAGTCGCGGGCACAGCTATTAACAATAATATTGTGCGGTTCGGTATTGCGATATTTTTCAACAGAATTATAGATTGACATATTATATTTCCCTACTAAATTACGAAAGTTAATCTGTCTGTTACATCAAAATCACTGAACCGTGAGGAAGGACATAGGCTACTTTTTTTTACGAAAAACGACGGAAACGTGGATGAAGTCGCGGGCAACAGCTATCTATACTAATAATATAAGGCTGAAGAGTTTGTTTGTTTGTTTGAACACGATAATCTCAGGAACTACTGGTTCGAATTGAAAAATTATTTTTTAATTAAATAGTCAATTTATATCATTATGCTAAGGCCAATAGGAGCGGAGCGCCAATGAAGAATGCTTCAAAATCGGGGTTTAATTTAACGTTAGCCCAAAGTAACTATTCCACGCGGACGAAGTCGCGGGCAAAAACTAGTATTTAAATAAAGTTATAAGCATACAAATAAGCAATAATAAAGCGAATCATAAATTAAAGTTACAATTTACACAGTAAGAAATACATAATGTATAAAGATTTGCTTGCAATGAGTCAACAGCAAAACATAACCACTAATATTTGAAAAAGTTGAGGCTTAAGCACCTTGTGGCTGAGATCACACTAGTTGTGAAAGGATCCAGATCATACTGCTTGCATATCTCATTAAGATTTCTGCTTGCGCGGACAATATAGCTGTTTTGCCTATAATTAGATGATGAACGAGGTACACATATGGGATGATTAAAGCGCAATGTTTTGTTGGGTACGTTAAAATAAAATTTAGAATTTAGTGCTAATATGAACTTCTTGGGTACAAAGTCGACTGCGGAACATTAAATAATATTAAATTAATAATATTGGCCATATCTATTAGGTATTGCCAATATTTGTCGGAACAATTTAAGAAGAAATTATTCACAATATAGCTTTTCAATTGAATGCCTGCGAGTCTCTATTTTTTCTGTATAAAAAATAATATTGAAATAGTTGTCTGTAAGAGATCGCCCTGTGCGATAAGACCGCCCATTGTACACTAGTTTAAATTTTTGTATCCATCGAAATATTATGAGGTGTAAAATAAAGTATATAATAAATAAATTAGCCATACCACCGCTCGCCATATTAGAGATTATAATTATAGATTCAAAATTGCAGTGGGGATATCACATTAGGATTCTTTCAGAAAGATTAAGCTTAGCTGCATATGCATGCCGTGAGAAAAAAAGAGAGTTGATGATATGGGCACATCTAGGCTAGCCAACTTCACTGATATATTTCCATATTATTATATGTTATAGTACTTTGCTGTGGGGATCCGCAGCTGACGTAGATTCTATTTTTGTAATACAACAGAGGGTAATCCGTGCAATATACAAAATGGGACCTCGCCTATTCTTTTCTTTCTTTCTTTCCTTGGTAATGCACTAGCGACCCGCCTCGATTTCGCACGGGTGTAATAATAAGATGCATTATACATATAAACCTTTTTTCACTCAAAGTATGTACCTATTGCTGGAAACGGCATTAAAATCCGTTGCGTTGTTTAAAAGATCCAAGCGTATAAACAGCGGGAATGACTTTGTTTTATACTATGTAAAGATGTACGTAAAAATAGGAATTAGAAACGAGCTAGCTTCATAATATAAAAAAATTAAAAGCAAGTCAGTCCTCATAAACAGCATAATTACGCTTTTATAACAGGTTCAAGTTCGCAACTCACATACATCCAACGTAACCTTACCGAAAAAACACATGTCTTATAAGATAAAGACTACGTATCTACTAGATAATACTGCTTAGCAGTGATTCCTGTACATATTATTACTATTATAACTCCATTTCCACTCTATTCAGAGATTTTACTTTCGTTAATTTTTTAAATCTATTTTTCCATAGTCATTATTTAAAAAAAATAGTTCCATCTATCAGTGAAACGAGAACACTGTAGGCTAATGGATTATTTTTTATCTTGATTGGTTTTGATTTGATTATTTAATTCGTTTATAATGATTCTTCTAAGTATTCCAAAATAGTAAAGTAAATTGGCTAATTTGAACTGTCCTCTGATACCAATTAATTCTGTTATATGGAATCATAGCAAATATCAATTAAGTTTTGAAAAGTATTCTCTTCTAGAGTTTATTGCGAGTTCTTCTCCATATTAAACGATCAAATCTAAACGTGCACTAGCTTCTGACGTTTTATAAATGCTTATTTAGGCCTATGTAAAATAAAATTACTTTAATTGATCGAATTATTTTGTGGGAATGAGGTAGCTGGATCCTCGACAGTACCGCAAGCAGTAAGATCTGGAGGAGTAAGACGAACTTGTACCGGTTGTACAAGAAAAAATAATACATTAATTTACCATCTGTCGAGGTCGCTAGTTCACCACATGTTGCATTACAACTCACTGTGAAACAATGTAAGGTGTTGATTATGTCAATTTATACTTAATAATAGAGTACAGTAAACTAATTAACCTATACAACCATAAAATAAGGTAGGTAGTAGGTAGGTACAGTCGGCCAAGAAAGTGGTGTACCACCCTAAGGTTGAATATCGCTTGCAGATTCATAGGTGATAAAGATTAGTTTCGCTTGCAGATCGATCTGACAACTTCTATTGCTGTCTTTATCTGATTATTGATAACGACTATTACTGTTTGTAACGTGACAGCTGTTCTTAGTTTGAACTTGATGGAACCAATGACGTCGTAAAATCAACGGCGGGGGGCTGTAGATTTTGATGACAAAATTGTATCTACAAATTCAGAATTGTAATCAACAAGTTACATAAAATTGTAAAGGCACAAGGCGAGTTCACAAACCTACAATTTCTGTAAACTTGTAATTACAATATCAATAAAAAACAAGCTAAAAATAGATTTATCCTTTTATTAAATTTCTACAATCAATTTTAAAATACTTATAACAAACAAAAACATAGCATATATAGTAATATTTAGAAGATATTGAAAATTTTTAAAAATTAGAAACGGGTGTAACCGCCGTTGGCCTCTATAACCTCTAAAAGACGAGACCTCATTGAACCAACAAGCCGTGAGCAAATATCGGTTCCCCGCATTTCCTCCCAGATATAATTACAGTGACTAATAAGAGCTTGTTTGGTTCTTTCATTTTGATGCGACCATCGTTGGACCATAAGGCCCCAAAGATTTTCTATCGGGTTGAGGTCCGGCGATCTTGAGGGCCACTGAATTACCCTTACGTCAGTGTGTGAACGAAACCAGGCTCTTACGATCCTCGCATTATGAATTGAACAATTATCTTGAACAAAATCAAATTGTGGCACTTCGTTCTCCGGGTAAACATTACGGACTGTCGGTAGCATTGCATTCTGAAGCACGTCGATATAATTTACAGCCGTCGCTCGAGGAGGTAGAGAACACAATTCTCCTACACCATCCGTACTCATCCAGCCCCAAATATTTACGGAAATTCGACCTGATTCTCTATTTGGGATTACATGATCATCTTTATACCGTGTTGAATTATATCGCCAAAGGTGAAGACGTCCATGCTGACTGGATTTAAACGTTTTTTCATCACAAAACACTGTATTAGACCAATCAAACTCTAAGTGCTCTCTGGCGAAGTTCAGACGAGCAAGTCTGTGAGCATCCGTCAAATATATTTTCTTGGCGTAATGCCTGTGGTGCAACCCCATGTAATGTAGATGATTCCTTATTGTTTGGGCACTCACATCGAACATCTCCGCAAAATGTTTTGTGGGCTTAAAACCATTGATTTCATATTCCCGTCTCATGAATTCTCTATCGTTATTGGAGAGTGCAGGCCGGCGACCACTTCTTCTGTGATCCAACAAACTTCCCTCCTCTCCTTCACGACGAATCCAAAAGCGGACAGAACGCCTCGATATATTCAAATTCCGGGATATCGCACTGATACTGCTTCCCTCATTAAATTGGGCAATTATTTGTGCTCTTTCGGCAATGGTCAAGTTGGCAGGCATTGAGATGATTTTATATGCAGTTGATTGAAAAATAACACGGAAAATATATCGATTTTTTGCATATATTTGACAAAATGTCAATTGTCAGTTTTCTTTTTCAAATGGAATTCGGTTGTCTAAATAGTTTTTATTACTTTTGTTTGGAAACATTTCAATTGCTTTGTAGAAACTAATGTCCTTTTCATTTATACTAAAGGTTAAAATGTCATGTACTTATATGTGACATATGACGTATGAATACTAAATACATAGGTTTACGTCATGATAATGTTGTCTCTTTCAGTAATATCTTTTTATAACGAACCTTGTTGTAATTTTCGATGACCGGGAAACTAAATCAAAACTGGTACACCACTTTCTTGGCCGACCGTACCACGGAGCAAATACAAAGCAATACAAATACTTTGTATTTGCTCCGTGGACCGTACTATACGTATAAACTTATAAAAGTCACTAACTGACCCGACGAACTTCATGTAGGTACTAATTTCTTTTCTGTATTTTCTACCTTTCAAACTTTCACTGGACTTACACAAATAATTTAAAACTAAAATTAGCCATATCGGTTTATCTGTTTCTGAGTTTTAGCGAGAATAATGAACGCAATTGATTTTATATACATAGAAATAGTTGATAGATAAAATTATATATCTTTTCACAGTTGAGTAGTGTTGGACGCAAGTTGCAATCTTTCATATAATAGCATAGTAGCCATTCTTTGTTAATATAGTGTCCCTACAAAAGTTATTCAAAGAAGTCTAATAATATAATCGGGTTCTTATCAATCATCAGCTTTTGTAATAACTAATTACCAAAAGCTTTAATAACTTTGACTGTTAACTTGGCGCTACAACCATTCCAACCTCGAGTTCCATTGCTTAGGGGCTACCAATAACTGAAGACACTGCAGATCAGAGTTTTAGCAGTCTCCATAATGGCTGACCAGTTTTGGCTCTAACCAATATCACATAGCTTGCACTGATATTAAAAGAAACACATGGCTTTTTTGTATTTCGAACTTCCGATACATGATGATTTTTTTAAATTCATGATAAGCTCTCGTTTGACCACTATTTCATCAAATGGTAAGCGATGATGTGGTCAAAGATGAATCACGCTTGCTAAGAAGTAACCACAGAGTACATTCATATATGAAGTAACATATTCACTCTTGACTTAAAGACCCCCAGGGTATAGCTATCAGGAAATACAGACTCTGGTCGGTAATTCCACTCCTTAGCTGCA
The DNA here is from genome assembly GCA_943138885.2 of Tholera decimalis. Classification (NCBI taxonomy): domain Eukaryota; kingdom Metazoa; phylum Arthropoda; class Insecta; order Lepidoptera; family Noctuidae; genus Tholera; species Tholera decimalis. The sequence continues at coordinate 27,211,155 of OW964549.2, forward strand.
CAATGAAAGTATAAAGATATAATAAAAGTCCAATATTACCTCTGCCGTGCGATACGTAAGGAGTCGTCGTAAGAGATGCGGTCGGTCGTCATGGGTGGAGTGGGGGGCCGGTACGGTGTGGCACTGCCCTCCACCACGTCCAAAGCAGTCAGGCATCGCTCCATCACGTTGGGTTCTGCCACCGGCGCCTTGCCAATCTTTGCGAGTTGCTCGCGGGTATCTGCCTGCTGTTCTTCGGCGAAGGCCGACTGGGGGTGGCAAATAAACACATTTAGAATAAAAGAAAATAAATTTAAAATTGTTCTCTTGGAGACAGGCAGAAATTACAGAACTCCAGCTACTGCATAAGGATACATAGATACTGCTTATGCTTTGCTTACGTTCATAACTACATAATAAGTTCTTAACAGTTAGTAGGTACAAGGGCTGCCTAATTACATTCGGCGATCATTATCATTCAAATATTGCTGAACTAGGCATTGTAACGTACAAAGGCAGTCTTGTTAACAATGATGTCCCCACATGCTTGTTTAATGATATTCTTGAGCGTGTATACCTACCGTAAGTTCGTCCTTCAAGTTGCCCTCACGCATGTGGTAGTTGCGCACGTTGTCGATCACCTCCTGTGGGAACTTCTCCGGGTTGGCGGTCATGTATCGATACACGAACAGGTCGCAACCTATGATCCTGAAGCGGTGCTTGAAAACAGGAATGATGGCTCCTGGCAAGAAAACACAAATATACACATAAATAGCTTTGGTTTATAGTTATTTATGTACACCCAACATTTAAATAGTGAAAAATACAAATACAGACAAAAGAGCACAAATATGCTGCTTATTTCATTAGAAATTTCTTCCAGCTGAACTGCGACAGGAGAGTTTTATAAGAGAAGATAGTAACAGACTTTTGATTTTGCCGGCTGGGATATTTCTTCACTATATGTTGAACGGTTGATAAAAACTGTATAAATCAATAGATTACCTACTCTTAATTTTTGTATTTAATAAAGACGTGTTGTGATTTGTTGCACGTAATAATAAAAAGCGTAGTAGTTATTGCTATGAAACTCGGAATATCAGTTTTTTTAATTTTTTATTAAGCTTCTCTTAAATATAATATTATAAGTTTAACAGCATTACAAATCTAGAACTCGCCGACAGTATTCGCAAAACGAAAATTTCTTGCGTCTAACTTCCAGCGCAGACGTCCTCGGCTCCTCGCTATCCATGAGAGCTCCTAGCATTATTATTAAAGCATCTAGTGCAACTGACGGCTCCCTCTGGAGTGTCTGGCTGAAGAATTTGTGGGAATTACTCACGACATTATTGTATTTTATTGATGTAAAAAACTTCAGAATGGAATCTGGCGTTACTTTGCTGAAATTGAAGATATTTTAAGACAATATGCATTTAATGAGCTCATGGCTAAATAATAACAACCATACTGTTTGATCTTCAAGGTGAAGCAACACTTGTCGAGGTCTGTCCATAGATGGATCTTCATCATCAACACATGGAGATTCCTTCGTGCCTCAGTAAACACGTTAATTCATTTTTTTCATTTTTGTTTATTTATTTGCATAAAAACATGGTATACAAAGATGTTACATGAGTTAGGGATGAGATCCTACATGTTTTGCTCAAGATTAAAGCATGCAAAATGGTTAACACAACTTATGTTCAAAGTATTCCTTAATGCTATAAAAATTATTATCATTTAGCCATTTATACAAGTGAATTTTAAACAGTCTGCTATTTAGTAGTTTAAGTTTACATGGTAATTTATTGTATATACGCACAGCCATAGCTAAACAGCTTTTACTATATTTTGTTAATCGAGGGATTACATCTAAAACAAGTCTAAATTTGTCACGCCGATTCCTAGAGCTTACATCTGCTGCTGTTCTACACAAAACATACATGTTTCATATAGATATAGTGAGGGTAGTGGTAGCAGCATTGGGTACCGGCTGCCATTTGTACAGACGCCAGCACATGAAGCTACCCGAAACTGTCAAATTTTCCCAATCAATCTTGAACCTAACTTCTTTAACAATAAAGTTGAAAATCTATTAAAGTAATTTGACAGATTGTTGTAGCTTTGCTGGCGTCTGTACTTCTTTGACAGTCTAAACCAGTGTAAGATTGCCTCTGACTCCCCGTCTTGGTTAGCCAAGGGATATCCAGTTACTGGGTTGTGGAGGTCAGATAGACCTTCGTTCCTTGTTAAACACTAGTGCTCAGTTGTATGCGGTTAGACTGGTAGCCGAACCTACCATAAATTGCGAAAAGGCTAACCAGATGATTTAGTGATAACCACCCTTTTGCCATGATGCAACATTCTCTTAAAATATTAAAAAAAAAATTTTGCAAAAAATAGAACCGACTTCCATATCAAAACACTACAAAGTCAAAAATAACTTTAATTTCCAATAACACCGACTTCCGAAATTAAAGTTATTTTTGACTTTGTAGTATTTTGATATGGAAGTCGGTTCTATTTTTTGCAATTTTTTTTTCACCCTTTTTAGTGGGTCGGTTTGTAATTTATCTAGTTACAAAAGCCATAATGTCAACAACTTATCACCTTTTACAAAATGTTGCTTTTCCCGATGCATAGCCGTTAATTTTTGAGGAGTTCTCCTGGTACTTGACCATCAGCTCTACATCACCATATGTATTGTGACGAGCATAAAGTGTTTAACATCCGTACTCAAGTAATCGAAACGCAATCCACGAAATACTTATTATTGAGGAGTTTCAGTGGCCATCTGTGGTCTTCATCATCAGTTCAACTTCCCCAAATGGTACTTTTCGGAAGCAACTGCTCAAGATACTATAAAAAATACCCAAAACGCTATAGGTGTGCCTATAATATTTGAAGAGTTCCCTCGATTTCTCCAAGATCCCATCATCAGATCCTGATTTCGTAACAATGGGACCAACTAGAAAGTATACCCATTCAAACGCAAAAAGAATTTTTCAGATCGGTTCAGCCGTCTCCGAGTTATGAGGTAACATACATAAAAAAAAAAATTTCAAGACAAATTGAGAACCTCCTTTTTTTAAAGTCGGTTAAAAAGAAGGAAATAAATAATTTATTGCCAACAGTCAGGACCCATACTTATATTTTGGTGTGAAAGTTTGAGTCTAAGTTTATTATCTACTGGATTCCCGCTGTAGAGTCACTTACTTGAACTAGTTTTTATTTTAAATGCAGTCGGATTTTTCATTAAAAAAGTTAATATTTTTAAATATTTAAAATTTTGTTTTAGTTAACGTATATTTCTTATTGTATCTTTAAAATTACGGTTATGATATTCCATTTTAGATCTCGCATGATTAGCCCTTTATTAAATTGATACCCATATTACAATACTCAAAACATTTTGGTTTCACTTTCAATTATTGTGTCTCACAGTCGACATGTTGTTTTTTTAATGACATTTATTTAAACATTAAGACTTTTAATTAAATTTACTATTTAAACGTATTTAACGATATCTTAATTATATCCGTTCAGTGGCTTGGAAGATATGAGGTAATAAAGAATTAATACATGCATGTACATGATACAAGATATACAAGATAAACATAACCCTTCCCTTGCAGTAAATGTTAAGTTGTGTGTCGCATTTAAGCTTACAAGCATTAACCTTTTCCGGAGTTTTCAAGTTGGATCAATGACGTTGTCTTCACAAATGCTCTATAGGTTACTGTATTGTATAATATATCAGCTTTCGTTTGATACCGTAGTCTGTAACAGGCCCAAAAATGTTTGAAAAAATGACTCACCAATATAGAACCTATCAGGTGTGTAATAAGTGGGGAAGTTGTGGTCCGACTCAGGAGTCTCCAGCTTCATGGACTTCAGGAATGTCCCCTCGCGGATGCCCGAGTTCCTCCGAGGAACCTCTGCGATCTTGATAGAGCCGTCTGCGAGGCTGTATGACATCACAAACTTCCTGCCTATGTCCTCGGGGTGGATCCAGTCCAGCTCGCACAAATATCGAAGGTACTATATGAATAAGAGAATGGCATTAGCTTTAAGAGTTATTTTTTTTGGCTATAAGTAGTAATCTACTTCTAGCCAAAAACAATAACACTTTATTAATTATCCATTCAAAAACATAATTAATGTGATATGAAAGCCAACTTCAATATTTAATATTAGTAATAATTTATTTACAAACAGTAATTATTTCCCATCAAAACATTAATGTGAAATGACAGTCAAGTTCAATTATGAATAATGCGTCGCCTCCACATTGAGGTGCCACCTTAATTTTCATATACGTTGTGAAGTATTATAGGTACTATATAAATCGAGGATGAACCCTAATATTTTTTTTAAATTTAGGTATTACTAAACATTATACGAGTATATAGGAAATATAGGAACAGTGGCTCAATCTGTATGGACAATTGGACATGCAAATTAAGTACATGTCCATCACAAAATAGATAACGTATTATTATGCAAATATAGGTACATAATAATATACATACGATTTCAGGAAATATTGATGTACGTACGTAGCTAATAACTCAGAGTCTGGGCGCTAGGAGATCCAAGAGAAGCTTCCTCCCCGATTCTTTGAGGAACTTTAATTGAGTCTCCAAGTTGCAAACTCGAATATCAAAGAATTATTTATCGATGCTCGATGGAAATACATGCACTAAGTTCGCAAAGAATTATATGTTGGAAAGCAATCATCCAAGTTGTGTAGTACCTACTGATACTTTTATACTTTCTGACTGGATCCTCTTTTCGTTCAATTCGCGAGAATATTTCAAAGACATTTTCTACTACTCGTTTTTCTACAGAAATCGACGTATTTTTTCCTAGGTATGTTTTTTTGTTTTACAGATACATTTTTGTAGGTATGATCTTACAAATGAAACGACCAAAACAGACATCATAATTAACAAATCAATCAATCAAGTTAGCACATCACAGTTCACTGTTAATCCAACATTCTAATTAGATTACCTAATAACATTAATTACAATAGATCTTGGTCAATTAGCATTTAGTCGGCATAATCATAGCTAATCATTGTCATTAAAATTGTTTCGTGAGGCACTGAGTTCGTGTGACATAACGTGTGAGTAAGTAGGCAGAAATATAAACCTTGCAAGGTCATGCTGACGTCATCCTTCGCAAAGACAATGAGAGCTGAACTTGAGGTCAAGACCTATCTATTTATATTTAGTTATAAAGCGCTGCAAAACTGTTTGTTTCATTAAAATTTCTATCATTCTTCTATAGGTGCGTGTGTATGTCACTGAAATCCTTCTAAACTGCTGACCCAATTATTACGAAATATTTTGTGATCTTTCTATATTTTTTTGAATTGTATGGTTACGTACTGTCGATGGGTGGTATAGGCATTAACTGTAAATTGCGTATAGTCTAGATTTGTAACCCAAAAATGCACAAATTTATATAGAGCAGGCCACATGAGCAAAACGTGAAAAGCTAAGAAGAAGAAGAAAGCTAGAGAAGTGCGCAATTACTACTTTATGGCAATTATGTCTAAATGGGTAGGCGTTATTGAAGGCTGTTACTCTACGTCTAGTATAGAAGATAGAGATTGTAATACATCTTTAAAAGGATCGTAGGTTACGAGGCGGTTTCATATTTTATTTATCTTGTTTTAAGTTAATATAAAACTGCAATAAAAAGATGCAAGACTCTTTTAGATCGCAATATTAATCTGCAAAACTAAAGACTTTTCAAGCAATTCATCAGAAATAACCACTTGTTCTAATGACGCGGACGTGCATTAATTAATACTCGTTAAGGTGAACTGGTTTTTAAAACGCATTTCAAGCAAACATATGTTGCAAGAAACGGTTTAAAAATGTTTAAGTAGGTTCTACTACCTACCAAAATGAGCGTCAAACCTTTGCCGTCTCGAAAGTATTGTAGGAACTGATCTATTTTTCGGTATACGACCTTCATGAATAGTAGAGCCTGTCGACCTCCACAGACATTTACAAGTTAATGGCACATTATAAACGAACATAATTTGAAATAAAGAATAGAAAAAGCTTTTTAACAGAAAATTAAACCGACTTCAAAAAACACTGCAAAGTGAAAAATAACTGTCTTTGGTTTTTTATTCTCGTTTTTGGCACCGACTTCCGAAATCAAAGTTATTTTTCACTTTGCAGTGTTTACATCTGATAGGTATACATCTGATGTATACCCTTTCAAACAGACCAAAAATTTCCAAATCGGTTCAGCCATCTTTGACTAATCGCTGAACATACATACATACATAAAAATAAATACGCGACGAATAGAGAACCTCCTCCTTTTTGGATGTCGGTAAAAAGGGCAATGCAGACTTTTGGCCGCGTGTGCTGTCACACAGGATAGGTTTTAAAGTAATTCATTAAACTAATAAAATCTTATAGGGCTCATATGCGAGTTCGATCCGGAGGGGACACACCGACCTCACTGTACCCAAGATTTACATTTTAATCTAAGCAATACTTTCACATAGTCCTTGACAGCTTTTCGCAGCTGACTGGATAGCGTCTCCACCTTATTGTATAAAGATTACCTTATTAGCGTTGAGATTGTATTTGATGACGTCCTTATGCGGTGGCTTCGGTACGAGGCCGTAGCACGACATCAAGGTGTCTTCAGGAGCCCCGATGCCGATGTGTGGCGGGATCGACTGTTTTTGGGTGGAGTATTAAGAAAGATTTAATGATAACTATTTCTTTATTGTCTGTATCTGATTGTGTTGTGGAAGGTTTTAGTAGGATTGTGGGAGAGACTCAAATACTCGTCATCTGCCTGACCTTATCCCCATTACTTGGGGTAACACGATTTCTACTTCCATTCTTCCCTGTCAGACGTCACAGCATCATTTACTCCGTTTTCTGTCACAAAATTCCTCACACAATCCATCCATCTTTTTTTGGCGTTCCTCTACCTCTCCATACATCAATATTCAAACCCATTACACACATTTAGTTAAATATGTTCATCCCTCCTCATCACAAGTTTATACCAAGATAGGGAGGGACTCCAACGCTGTGTTCTCTATATCTGTATTAGTAAAAGCCAATCTCTTCTCAGCATGGAAGAAGAAAATATGATGCGCCACATTATACCGACCCATAAATTGAGTAAAGCAAGAAAACGATGATGGTCCTGCGCATTCTATTTACGTTTCATAGAACAAATCAGGTATTACCTTAAAAAAACAATAAAATGGTGGCCTTAACAGTGACTCATTACATAAATAAAAATAGACAAAGTGACCAGAGTACTCTTACAAGAGAATAAAAGATAGCTCAAGAAAAAAAAAAACGTCTAAAGCTCTATTCTGATTTATGCAGTATTCGCTACCCAGAGTGGTAGCGATAAATTTTGCTCGGTTACGCCCGCTGTCACACTGGGTACCACAGGTATTAGGACAACGGGTGAAACCAGTATCGAAATACCGTTTAAGTAAACGGTACCTTGTCGCTTGCTTCGCTATATAAAAATAATAAAGATTCCACTGGGGCAGCACGTTAAATATTCCCGCAAGTAAAAGTCGCTATCCATAGCAGTGCCAATATCCGCTTCAGTAGCATTATTAGGTACGCGCTTAGCTTTCGCTTCACTAGTCTGCGTAGCTAAATTGCGTAGGTCTGTCAAGCTTTGTATTTTTAGAATAACACGATTACTTAAAAAACGTTTTGAATTTGCAATTCTATCTTACATATTATGTGCTAGGAATTGTTTCTTTTTCATAAATTACCCATTTTTGAGAGATGTGGCGGACGGCTATTAGTACTCGTGTAAATATGCTATCAACATGATTACTTTGGGGTATCTACAGGAAGACACGAAATACAAAGTGAATCTCACCTTAGGGAATTCCTTTATAACCTTTTTCTCAACTTTTACAGGCTCCGGTTGTTCTATGTTCAGCATAGTCCTGTAAGTCAGTGCAAAATGTTAGATACTTAACATCGGCTATAAAACAAATAAAAACTTTTTTGCAAAAAATAAAACCGACTTCCATATCAAAACACTACAAAGCCAATAATAATTTTAATTTCGGTAGTCGGTGTTATTGGTTTTGTATTTTCTTTTCACACCGCCTTCCGAAATTAAAATTATTTTTTGCAAAAAAGTTTTTATTTTCGTGCTTTTTAGTGGAACAGTGAATTTTCCAAATCGGTTCGTAAATGACGGAGTTATGCGCGAAAAAAAAACGCAATGCAGAGTAAACGAAAAGATCTGAGAAAGATTTCGATAAAATTTTCATGGGACCATTTGGGAAGTATACCCTTTCTAACAAGATAAGAAGTTTTTAAATCGGTTGGCAAGCGACGGAGTTCTGCGCGGACAAACATAAAAAAAAAATACAAACATCCGAATTGAGAACCTCCTCCTTTTTTAGAAGTCGGTTAAAAAATAGGTATCTTTAATTTGGCTGCGGAAATGTTCTAATGAGATACCGTGGTCCCGGACCACAAGGGCAACTGAAGGAACAGGGTGGGTTTTTAGTCAGTAGAAGTCTGACACACCCTTCCCCTCCACCCAGAGCGGGAGAAGTCATTTGATAATTTTGCCACCAGAAAAAAGGTATCTCAACCTTGTCATAAAAACAATACCTGTTTGTCTAGCTGTAAAAGGCCCAGACGGTTGGTAACAACAATAGTTCCCATGCTTTAGAGACTAGCTTATTTGAATTTACGATGCCCATTTATTGCCTTCGAGTATTCAAAAGAATAATTAACTATAGCTATTCAAATACCATTTCAGTTGTCTATAAGTAATTTCGCATTGAAATCGGTTCATTTTGATGCAAGAAGGCAACCTTTGTCATTGCAGTCGAGGCGGTACAAATGCCCGACGGCGGCGAGGTTGTTACGGAGCCGAAATACTGTAGTGACCTAACCCGAAGGATCCACCTTTTCCGTCGAAGCTGAATAAAAAAAAACAATTGAGAGTCAACAATCAAATGTTGTATATTTTTTAAAATAGGTCTCATTTGAAAAAAGTTTCACTAGAAAATTGCTAGTCTTATGTCAATTCAAAGTACATATCTATTTCTATAAAACGGCAATTTCATACTGTTTATTATAATATTTGCTATTAAAATATTTATTAGAAATGGCTAAGTGTATAACTTTAGGTTAATTACAAAATCCAAAAACAGACTTTTTCTGAAATATAACACAACAATCTTTTAAGCAACCCAGTAAGTCCAGGTCTCTTTGCTAGGATTAAAAAAAAACATCAACTGAATTAGGAATTTTTCCACATTGAACTTATTTTATTTTGCGTGAAGTAGATTCGAGACTAAACCTAACCTACCCAAAGTAAAGAAAGAACAAAATTTTTCAATACACTTACCAGAAAACTGGTCTCTCTCCAGTAAGTGTGTTGAAGACTATATTTTTCTTTACTCGTGTAGGTAAAGGTACGTTTTCCGGCAAACCATGCAAGCACGCCAGTTTTCAAGTATTTCTACCTACGCGAAAAGCGCTAAAAACTACAACATAGAAATCTATTTCCGTTTCACTTTGTAAACGTGAAGTTTTAGTAGAAACATCTTTTGCGAAGTTCATATTAGCTCGTCCTTAACATATTCCTCGCATTGTGTTATTTTTTTATCGTCTTTTCCCATGCCCGCAGCATTGAAGCATACTCTTCTCGCCCTCTTTTGAAGTGGATTAAAAATGCGCGCCTCTGTTTAATTAGAAAGGGGCCTAGTCCTTTGAATATTAAATTAAAATGTGTCCACATCAAAGTTTTAATCAAAGCGTAGTAATGAAGGTTCGCCCCTGTGGAATATCTCTAGTATTTACATTAAATATGTACGTGTGTAATGAACAAATATTGGTTTCCTAGAAACTGAAATATCTATGGACTGTAAAAGAAAATCAACAAAAATAAAAGAGCTTCGAGCTCGAAGCGTGGACTTATCAACTAGATGACTACGATTGAGATCCGAGAGACTTAATATATTGAAATAAGAAACTAAGATAATAAGAAGACTCCTAAATTCACTTTATCAATCTAGCTCCCTTAGCGAAGCTTTTAATTCTAAAATAGTTTGATACAGCGGAGCGAGCATGATGAGAGCATGTTGAGAGCGAAGCGATATCGACACTGTTCGCAATTGATTGACACTTAACTGAACTAATTCCAGTTATTGTGTTTACCCCAGACTCAATACACAGCATGCAGTGGTAGAGTTGAAACAGTATATTTTCAACGACTGTATTCAAGTAGGTAAGCCTTAGCCTATGAAAATATTTATGTTCGTTCAAGTATTACATAGGTTTGGCACATATTTGGACCCGCTACCTAGCTGAAGTGAAGCCTCGAGAAATACAAACACCATATAAGTATGTTCGTACCTACAACATGTAGCGATCAATCCAGCTAATTCGGTTACGCACACAAATTTTGGCGGTACTTCGGCGTAGAAATATTATTGCCAGCAGTAAATCATTGCCTTAGTATATTAGTAACACTATGTTTCTTTCACGAATTTAATGTACGTCTGGATGATTATTTGTGACGGGAAGAGTAAACAACCAAGTGGGAAACGTTCAGTATTGATAGTTGCATCGAGTGCAGAATAAACCTTCGAACTAGAGATTTAAATAATAAAAGAAAGATAGGGAAGTCCGAGCGTTTACTTAGGCACGTTTTTCTATACAAGATACATTATCACCGCAATTGTTTGACTCATCCTTGTTGAAAAACGACAAAAACTCGGACGTTTTCCACGCAGCTTCTGACCACATAACGCGGCATTTTTAATATCCTACGTTTTTATTCCGTCGATTTGCTTTTCTTCTTTTTCCTTAAATTACTAGAAGGTTCCAGAGAAAGTGGTTGGTCCTAATAAGCGCCAAGTTTTTCCGTCAGAAAAATGTGCTATCCTTACTATCAATACCTCATATTAGATGTTATAGGTATTACTTATTGACGCTATCAGTATCGATAAATATCTCTCTCACCATTTCAATTATGACACAACAAATTAGAATAATATGGATTAACACATATATAAGCGTAAATGAGTCAAACACAATTAGATTGTATACAATTTTCTTTCGTTTATAAAACGTAGGTACAAAGCTCGCGAGCTTAATTAATCACACTGAAAACTTTATAATATGTTAACAGCGCACCTACTGCGATTTTCACTAAGTGCATTATTAATTGTTCACTGGAAACACGTGTTATTTGTATTTACTGGCGTGTAATACTTGGGTAACAGATGTATGAGTAAATGAGTACTAGGTAAGCCTTAACTTTTGCTGCTACAGAACGATAGTAGGTTATTATAATAGTCCTAAGCATAGAATAATCTCCAGAAGAACCGTAGGCACGGTTCCGCATATCAGTACGATGTTCCGAGAAAATTATGTAGGTCGGAGTACCTTTTTGGCAAAATAAGACTAGGATAGAGAGCAACTGAAGAGGTGTATGCCCTAATGTGGCCAATGATGCGCTACACAAGAAGAGAGAATTGTCTATTATACAATGTATAACGGAAACCCCATATCTATCCAAAAGGGCTGAAGACAACATCTGGTATGGAGTCTCTTCGCACAGTTTCAGCTCAAAATAACTGACTCAAAGAATTGATACCAAATTATCGGTTTCATATATTTCTTGAATACCAATCATAACAAACGTGTCAAAGCACTACGAGGGTAATTAACTATCCATCACTTGCCAATAACACGATAATTCTCTTCGTTCTTCTTAATTTGAAAAATTCGGTCTCTGGTATCAGTGTATTGGTATTTGTAACAAGTTCTACACACGTAGACTTTGGATTACAAAACCCTTGTCATTATCGTTTGTTATCATCCAAAGAAGCCATGCACTTGGTATGTAAATGCCCTTTAAATTACACGTTGTAAAGCTTCAACTCAAGTTGAAAAGTTTGTTTGTTTGAACGCACTAATCTTTGAAAGTATTGGGTGGATATGGATACAATTTGGTATGGAAGTAGCTTGAAACTTGAAGAAGGTTAATAATACTTTTTATCCCACTGCAAAGGAAGAGGATTATGTTTTTGTCGTGATAAAGGCCACGGAAGCGAAGCCCCGTGCGTCTGAGAGTTTCTTAATAAAGCTCAAAAACTAAAAGGTCTTGAGACGGTTTGAGATCTATTTTGTTTATTTTTGATAGGCTCGCGTTTAACCACCATCTCACTTGATGGTAAGCGATGATGTGGTCGAAGATGAAGCACGTTTGGCTAGAAGTTATTTATTCACTTGACTTGACTTAAAAACCGCCAGATCATAGCTGTCAGGAAACACAGACTCCGGCTTAGCTGTACGTACAGTAAAAGTATTCCCAAAACATTTTGTGCGTATGGGTGAGATGTCCACCATGTAACGAGGGCGTATCGCCGTTCGTCTTGTAGTCCGATGATGGAACGGCGAACAGTAGGTACTCCATACACGACCGAACTTGAGCTTGATATAGATTGAGCAGCTGTTCCGGTGTGAAGTAAAAAAAAACTTATTTAAAAAATCTAAAAAAAACCGGTCAAGTGCGTGTCGGGCCACGCGCAGTGTAGGGTTCCGTAGTTTTTATAACAGCCAAGTGCGTGTCGTATTCGCTGACTGATCGTTTCGTACCATGCTCTAACTAAAAGCCAAACATTACTACCTAACTAATTTGACTTCCTATACAAATCCTCAACTGATCCGACAATTTTGCACGGAAAGTTTTAATTTTTTTTAGAGATTTGTATAAAACTTGTCATAGCCGGTGTTTTGAATTTAAATACGGACACAGAGCTACACTACTCAATCGTCACAAGAAGCTAGCACAATACAACTGGCGCTTAGCGCCATCTATCGACATTTCTATAGAGTTGTTTGAAATTTTCGAGTCAAATACAATTGGTCGACTATTACTCGTAAACTTGTAAAACCCACTTATGTGTGATAGTTTTACTTTAAATTTCGTTATATATAGGTACTACTGCCGTGACATTTGAATTTCTAACTACAACCGTTTAGTTGATAGAGGGGGAGGACACTTGACTCTAACGAAAATTGATACTTTAAAGCTTGATAAGTCACGAACGATTTACTTAATCAAAAAACGGTGTTAACAAACCCCTAATATTTTTGAAAGACCTATCCAACGATATGCCACACTACGGGAAGAACGAAAAAAAAAATATCATCCCGCTTTACATGTGTGGGAGGTACCCTAAATAATTATTTTTTTCAAAATTTTATTTTACCACTTTTTCGGCGTCATTAACGTGTATACTCATGCCAAAGTACAACTTTCTAGCACCAATACTTTTTGAGCAAAACCGCGGACAGACGGACATGGCGAAACTATAAGGGTTCCTTGTTGACTACGGAACCCTAAAAACCCGACTGCTCAACTGAAGTGTAAGAAACAAGCACATTTTTATTTTTAAAAGTGACAAGCAGGCGGACCCATCCCATTTAAAAAAATATGTTCAATTGGGTCCCGCCTGCTTGAGCAGTCGGGTTTTTTAGATTTTTTAAATAAGTTTTTTTTTTGAACTTTTTAGTTAAAATATTAATTAACAATTTTTTAGTTTTCCCGGTCGTGTCACATTGGCACTCCACCGGATTCAGAAAGTCCATATTTTTAAACTTTCTCATTGTGTTATTTTGCTAGTATTACACTAATGATAAACATGATATACCTTTTTGAAATCCTTATGTTAAGCTCTTTAATTTGATAACCATATTGTAGCATTTGAAAAAAAAAATTTTTTTTCACCATGTCTCATGGCTTCGCACAGCCGCCATGTTTAATTTTTTTAAATGTCACCTTTCTAAGAACACTCGGGCTGTTAAGACAAATCTAACGATAGTTCAATTGTGTGAATCCGTTCAGTGGTTCTGGAGATATGAGGTAATAAAGAATATTACAAACATACATACATACAAGATACGCGCGAAAAACATAACCCTTCCTTTGCAGTCGGGTAAAAAGAACGTTGGTGGACGAAGAACGGATGATGGTCTCAAACGCGAGCCTGTCATTAATAAACGTTTCGTTGCACCTTTTCTGGAGTTTTTGTTTTCAATAAAATAATTCCTAACATCCCGATCAGGAACAAATATCTGTAAGTAATGTTCATCAAAAATGTGCATCACAATGTTTATTTTACCGTACAAAGACACTATGAGGAGAGAACAGATAGACAATTTAATAAAGGGGAACGTCGTATAATAGTGTAATTAACGAGTAATACTGTCGCACTATTATGTCGCCATTAACACAAATGCCTCTAATTAACGGTAGAGAGAACATCACGGCGACTCCATTCACGATAACTTGGAACGTCTCGGTTGACATCACACTTAATGTCAGGATTTATCTTGGAGCACAATGATGATGTACTTACAGCTTTGATCTAGTTGCCACTGTGAGACACTGTGTGAATACCGTCTGAAGATCTGTCGATTAGTAGGTAGTACATTTGTTTGGAGGGCAATGAACGGGAAATATTAAGTAAATAAATAAATCTTTATTGAACTAAAACCTTAAAAACTATTACATTGGTATAGTATGTAGAAGTACATGCATTGAGAGGCTTGTACTAGGTAGCAATACATTGAAACCCTGATCAATAAACTAGGTTAGAACCTGTACCTATCTTAGAAGATCAGTGTCCCTCCGCAACAATTTTATAAGTCAATTTTTTTTACAACTCTAGAACAATTACTAAACATCCCAAAATAAAATAAAAATGAAGGTTATACTTTTACAAATAAAAAAAAGTGAAGAACGAAGGTATGCCATTTATGTGTGATTGACGTGTGAATGTGTGTGTTGTATGTAACTGTTTGAGTATGAGGAATGTGAGTGAGTGTCGTGTGTGGAAAATTGAAATTAGTTTTATATTAAACTTGGAAGGTTGCCTAAAAGAAGATCCTCTGTGTGTTGATGAGTGAGTGTTTTAATAGATAATTGTGTAACGTGTGTTTGCATTGATATTTTGATTTTGTGGATAATTTTAATATTTTGTTTAAACTGTTACATAATTATTTGCTGGTGATGTAATTCTGGCGCCTGGCAAACGTTGTTCTGTGATATTCTTGTGGGGAAAATGTTGTACTTAATCCTGCCTGTTGGTCCTTTGTGGAGACGGGAAGAGTGTTTACGGATTACCGTATGGAGAACATAGAGCTGCCTGACAGTTAACACTTCACATTCGGCATATTATTGTATTGTGGAATATTTTCGAGGCCGAGACCGCATAACTTTTAAGACCGCCCGTTGTGCACGTTTAAGCCTAATAAATTCGTTTAATGTTGCACCCCCCCCCCCAACTGGAATCTGTATTCCTATATGAAAGTACTGACTGACATACTGCAAAATTTACCAGTTTCAGGGTATTACTATCCACAGACTTGCGTAGTTTTTAAAAAAATAGTATAAGTTTACGGATTCTGCCCGTTAAAACATCGATATGCTTATGCCAGTTAAGTTGTTGATCAATATGAGTGACCAGATATTTCATGCTAGTAATCCTAGATATGCTGAGGCAGTCACATATACGAGGGGACAGAGAAGTACAAGTGTGGGCCTTAAGAAAATAAGGTAGCAGTGGGGCTAGATTTGACCTAATGGCAAAGGGAACATATATACTCTTTTTTGTACGTTCAGTGTAAGCAAGTTGTTTGTTAGCCAGTAATTTTTTTTTTTTATTACTTTTGGATCACTCTTGACCTCGATCTCGCCTGACGGTAAGCGATAGATGAGGTCTAAGATGGGACGAGCGAGCCCAGAAGATGCCTATTTACTCGTGCTTTAAAGGCTGAAAGATCATAAGTGGCAGGGAACACAGAAGCCGGCAGAGAATTCCACAGCTTGGCTGTGCGCACAATAAATGTGGACATGTTTCAGTATATTTTCGGTATTACGAAAGCATTGGGCCCAATCCACTCCATCAACAATCATAGCTGTGTCATCAGCATAGGTAAATATTTTGAAATGTTGGATAGATATATTACACAGCTCATTTATATAAATGAAGAACAACGTGGGCCCCAATATGCTGCCTTGTGGCACGCCAGTGTTTCACTCTAATTTTGACCAATTTTGACGTATTTTGTCCGGCCCCTTAGGTAGTTGGAAAAAATATACAGTACGGGACCACGAATTCCAATTCGCTCCATCTTCTTCAACAAAGCCGGAACAAAGACGGTGTCGAAGGCCTTAGACAAATCAAGGAAGATAACTACGCATTTCAACTTGTTATCAAGACTTCTAGCTACATATTCAGAAAGAGCAAAAACCGCATCTTCGGTGCTCAAGCCTGTTCTGAACCCAAATTGGTTATTGGATAAAACTTTGTTAGCATCCAAGTAGCTGACAAGGTTTTTATTAAGGATGCGTTCCAGTATCTTCGATAGAGCAGAAAGTATCGAGACCAGCCTATAATTATTGACTGTGTGAGATCAAGTATATATAAAATGTGATGTATATATATAGTATATGTATAAAGAATGTTGTTATTTTTTAAAAGTAATTAATTATCAATATCAATTTATATGTATTTACCGATTAATTATCAATTAATCGATATTACCATGATTGTCAGGTATATTATAGAAATAATTTAGCCATTTGTATAGCAATATCAATTTATTCATTTACCACCGGTTCGGAAAGGGTTGTTTTCTGTGGAGAAGAACCGGCAAGAAACTCCACAGTTACTCTTTTCAAAACATAATTCATTTTCACATAAACATCAATTCACTATATGTACTTTACAATATTACCACAATGTGATTACTATCGTTATAACTTATAGCTTTATTTACTTGTGTATCTATTATTTCATTATTCTATTACATATTATATAAGTAAAGTTATTTATAGAATTAATACCAAATGTTCATTAAATTATCACACAATTATCAATTAATAACACTGTCACATTAAAGTAACAAATACAAAGTAATTAATTTATATTCAAATACAATAGCAATACGATAGGATTTTTATACCAATTCTACACATAAAAATATTAATAAAAGTTAGAAACAACACAAGTTCACTTAACTTAGGTCCGTTCGGTGTGACTGCTCCAGAGCGACTGAGTGACTGACTGTGTCTAGAACGACTGAGCGGCGGCTTTTATACACAGTGGTAAACAAGTGACGTCATATCGTACGATTTTAAAACAGATTTGTTAACCTTTGTATTTTAACATTAAACTATGATTAAATGATATAAAAATACAGTAAATATGTTCAAATTAATTAGTTCAATTACATATTAGTCTTAGAGTTAGTAAACAAACAACGTTATTTTTTAAATAACGTTCAAGTATGCTGTTATACAAGACAACAATGAAAGAACAATTTAAACTATCTTATAAATAGGTTTCGTAATAGTGTTTACAAGGTTATGATAATAAATAGTTAAATGTTGTGTATCACATGATAAAAAGGTTATAATTATTATAGTGATATTTTAATTTGTGTTCAATTAAAGAAATAAACTTGAGTTAATGTAATAAACCAACTGAAATTATTTGAATAATCCATCACGGCCAAACTGACCTGTACTTCGCTCTCGAAGTACCAACTAATTATAATCAATACAATAGCCTCTGGCCTTGACATACCAGTCCTATCACCTGCGGCGCATGAGTTTCAGAAAGGTATCAGGGCAGGGCTGCCAAGCAGTCTACATATGGCCGCTGGCCTTGACATACCAGTCCTACCACCTGCTGCGCATGGATTTCAGAAAGGCATCAGGGCAGGGCCTCAGCAGTCTACATATGGCCGCCGGCCTTGACATACCAGTCCTACCACCTGCTGCGCATGGATTTCAGAAAGGTATCAGGGCAGGGCCTCAGCAGTCTACAACAGCCTCTGTCCTTGAGATACCAGTCCTATCACCTGCTGTGCATGAATTTCAGAAAGGTATCAGAGCAGGGCCTAAGCAGTCTATAATAACCTCTATATTTTTTATAAGATTATATTCAATAATTTCAAACAAACATCGTTAATTGAACACAAATTAGAAACGATGTATATAGTTTCAACACTTATTTCATTATACGTCATTAACGATTTTGGTCTTGAAGTACAAAGAATTGTTAAATGTGATTTATAATATTTTCTTACCTCAACGTCTTTTCATTTCATTCTTATTTTCTATGTTTTAACTATGAGTTTGTTTATGTTTTGCCAATTGCATAGATGTGTCATGCCCCCTCCACCCGCTGCTAGTGGGATAGGCAAGCACCGAACAAAAGAGCGACCAGCGGAAACATATCTAACTATCATTTAACTCATCGTATTCCAATTATGGTTATTAGAAATATATTAATAATCACATTCAACATTACAAACAAACTATAATGACTTATGATTATAATAAAGATTTAAAAACAAAAATCATGGTTACCTCAACAATACAAACTTCGATCCCCTATTTAAATTAATTTTCACGTAACCTCTGGGGAAATTATGAATTTCAAAAAAAATCCTTCCCTATTCCTTGTTTACAATAAAAAGGGAATCTCTGTGCAAAATCTCAGCTGTTAGGTCCAAGGGTTTGGGCTAGGCGTTGATGAGTCAGTCAGTAAGGACTTCTCTTTTTGTTTATATAGATATTTTTATTTCCCAGGAAACCATAGTAACCATTTATATTTAATTATTTAACTACAATCCAATTTTATGTTATTATATTTTATATTAATATATTTTAATTTATTATTTTTTTTAATTTTATTTGTTATGATTTTATAGTTTATAAAAATGTGTTACTGTTTGTTATTCCCTAATAAATAAATTAAATAAATTTATTTAAATTCATTCTAATTCAGCAATATCTAACCAGCTTACTCCATACTTTGAGGAATATATTTACTAGTTGATAATCCAGAAAGGCTTTAGAAAAAAAAAATCTATTGATGTAGCCATATACGATTTCTTGCAAACAGCAGCAGAGTCGATAAAATAACTACCAACTCTAGCGCTTTACATGGATATGTCAAAAGCTTTTGATCGCGTAGATCATAAAATACTAGTAAATAATCTTAACGAACATGGAACAAAAGGAAACGTATTAAATTTAATCGAATCTTATTTTAGTAATAGGCAGCAAATAACTGTAGTAGTCAGGAGTAGTGAAAAAAAAAAAAAAAAGAACAGATATATTTTTCAAATCTGACCCGAGAACTGCAACGTTTGGTTACATTAATGACTTTTCAACAGCTTCCATTTATCCAATGACTAGTTTGGAGACGATAGTACTTTACTTTTTAATAGTGATGAATTAAGTGCACTAGAGACGGATATTGATTCTAGCATAAAATCGGATGTGAATTGGCTACAGAATAATAATTTTGGTAATAAATCTAGACAAGACAGTTATAATGAATTTCCAACAGAGGCTTTTCCGGAATCTGAACTTCAATTAGTTACGATGACAAAACTATTAATGAGACCAAAGTGACGAAATTTCTCGGATTAAATATAGAAAGCACATTAAAATGGCATAAACATATTTACAATGTGTGTACTAAATTAAAGAAAAATTAATATGCCTTGCATACGTTAAGTAAAATAACAAATCAAACAACAGTCTTAACAGCATATCACGGCCTGGTTACCTCAACATTGAGATACGGAATTATATTTTGGGGTAATGCAACAGATAAAGATACGGTATTTAAGTTCCAAAAAAGATGCCTTAGAGCGATTTGTAATTTAAAGAGTACAGATAGTTGCAAAATACTCTTTAAAGATACTAAAATATTAACAGTTCCCTCATTATATATATCCAAAATATTCATGTTCGTCAAAAATAATTTACATAAATTTTCTAGAGTAAATAGAAAACGTCGTTGTGACCAGTTACAAATAGTTTAATGGCTCCAAAACTATATATTACATTGCCAAAGGGTGAAGAAGAAGAAGAATGACGGAAACGTCAGCCATTTTAAGCGTAAATTCTCTTTTATTTCTAGTTGAAAAGACATAAGTATTAATGAATTTTATGACCGACAGTATTTATATATTTTATTATATTAATTAATTTATTGAATTTATTTATTGTATTTAGTTTAATTTATTTACAGTATTTTTTTAATTTATTGTATTTTTTTGTAATTTAATTTATTGTATTTTTTTTATTTAATTTATTGTATTTATTTTAATTTAATTTATTGTATTTATTTTAATTTAATGTATTGTATTTATTTTAATTTAATTTATTTTAAATTAATTTATTTAGATTTAATTTAATTTAATTTATTTTAAATTAATTTATTTAGATTTAATTTAATTTATTTTATTTTAATTTAATTTATTTAGATTTAATTTAATTTATTTTATTTTAATTTAATTTATTTAGATTTAATTTAATTCATGTTCATTTAATTTATTTAGATTTAATTTAATTTATGTTAATCAATTTTAAATTCAGTTCAATTTCAAATTCAGTTCAATTCCAAATTCAGTTCAATTCCAAATTCAGTTCAATTCCAAATTCAGTTCAATTCCAAATTCAGTTCAATTCCAAATTCAGTTCAATTTCAAAATCAGTTTGTCATAATGAAATGAATTTCATTTTTATTAACAGATCTGGACAGCAGGTATCTGCTTTAATACACAACTGCCTCATCCAAATCAAATTATCGAAAGAAAAAAAAAGTGACGTTATTAAGTTTTTTTTTTTTAACATGTTTTAGAACTGAAACTTGGTAGTAGCAAAATAAAGGTTACTTATTATTTAACATGATTTGGTATACGCAAAGGAGAGAAAACGGTAAATGTTTGTATCATTGTGATAACCAATCCTTGAATATCCATAGACCGTTCGGCCAATCTGACTATTCAGCAAACATACTACAAAACATACTAAGGCATTTAGTTACAGTGAATACATATCGTTCTACTTGTGATACGCTTAAAAATGACCTAATATGACTACTGCTAAAATTGGTTCAAACTTATTTAATTGTTTTTGTTTTTTCTTACTTGACTCCCTGCAACTGTTTTCATGCTGGTCCATCAAGGTTATTCGCAAGGTTCCTCGATGTTATGGCACCATCTGGCTGAATTGTTGTCACTGGCTACTGGATCAAGGTCCGGAAGCACCACATCATCATCTGAACGGCGGCAATAGCCCGAGACAGCATCACGGATGAAGAGGCCTTCCAATATTGCGGGATCCATTCTGAAACTTTTCACACAATGCATTAGAATTAGGGCAATAGTGACATACATGTACCCTCTACTTGAAATAACATCAAGGCCTAAAACAAATGTACAGTTAACCAAAACTAGAACTGAAAAGAGTAACTGGAAAACAATTGGACAATCGTGACCTATATTCAAGTACGAGGGTACTTGAATATTTTATTCTTAAAATAAACTACATGGACTATGAATCAAGACTCAATAAACCGAAACAAAATAAGTGGGCTGTGAACAATCCCACTTCTGATGTGAGATCAAGTATATATAAAATGTGATGTATATATATAGTATATGTATAAAGAATGTTGTTATTTTTTAAAAGTAATTAATTATCAATATCAATTTATATGTATTTACCGATTAATTATCAATTAATCGATATTACCATGATTGTCAGGTATATTATAGAAATAATTTAGCCATTTGTATAGCAATATCAATTTATTCATTTACCACCGGTTCGGAAAGGGTTGTTTTCTGTGGAGAAGAACCGGCAAGAAACTCCACAGTTACTCTTTTCAAAACATAATTCATTTTCACATAAACATCAATTCACTATATGTACTTTACAATATTACCACAATGTGATTACTATCGTTATAACTTATAGCTTTATTTACTTGTGTATCTATTATTTCATTATTCTATTACATATTATATAAGTAAAGTTATTTATAGAATTAATACCAAATGTTCATTAAATTATCACACAATTATCAATTAATAACACTGTCACATTAAAGTAACAAATACAAAGTAATTAATTTATATTCAAATACAATAGCAATACGATAGGATTTTTATACCAATTCTACACATAAAAATATTAATAAAAGTTAGAAACAACACAAGTTCACTTAACTTAGGTCCGTTCGGTGTGACTGCTCCAGAGCGACTGAGTGACTGACTGTGTCTAGAACTTTTTTTTTTTTTTTTTTTTTGGTAGGGCCACTTGTAGATCAGCACACTAAGGCTGTGAGTCTACTTAACCGGACTTTCCTGTGGTGACCTCTAATAAATTAAAGGCCCCCAGCCAGGGCTTACAAACTAAAATATACTTAAAAACTAATGACCGCACGCTAAGGGCACTCCCTGTGGAGTACGGGCCTCGGCATAGCGGGGTCATTTTGGGAGGGCAGCAAAGGGACAGGCTGGGTCATATTATTTTCGGGAGTATTTATTGCTACTGGCTCAGCATCGCGGGCTGGCTCGTTTGGCAAAGGTCGGGGAGGATTTTCATTACAAGTACGCGGACGTCGCGATGGGCCTCGTCGGCGAGGCCGGAATAAGGAACGCGTTCTGTATTTGTGTTTTCTAAGAGTGCTGGTTTCCCTACTGCTCTCTTGTCGGATGGTGGTGGGGTCGTCAGGCTCGTCTAGGATGTTACGCGGGCGACGAACCCGAGAAATCTTGGAGGGTTTGTCTAGAACGACTGAGCGGCGGCTTTTATACACAGTGGTAAACAAGTGACGTCATATCGTACGATTTTAAAACAGATTTGTTAACCTTTGTATTTTAACATTAAACTATGATTAAATGATATAAAAATACAGTAAATATGTTCAAATTAATTAGTTCAATTACATATTAGTCTTAGAGTTAGTAAACAAACAACGTTATTTTTTAAATAACGTTCAAGTATGCTGTTATACAAGACAACAATGAAAGAACAATTTAAACTATCTTATAAATAGGTTTCGTAATAGTGTTTACAAGGTTATGATAATAAATAGTTAAATGTTGTGTATCACATGATAAAAAGGTTATAATTATTATAGTGATATTTTAATTTGTGTTCAATTAAAGAAATAAACTTGAGTTAATGTAATAAACCAACTGAAATTATTTGAATAATCCATCAACTGCGTGCATGTCTGGTGTTCTGTGAGAGGAACTATGCAAGAGTGTCTACTGTTCCATTTTAATTTTTACTTTATCTTTTATAATTTCAATTTTAAATCACAATTATTACTATTCTTTTCTTAAATGTATTTCTATTTCTATGTTAATTAATGTAATTGGTGTTGTACCATTTTAATTAACTATAAATAAATAAATCTTTCCGGATGAAAATATTTCCGTTCGATTAGGCGGCTGATCGTGATCTAAAATTATTTTGATATAAAATCTAAAGAGAACTTCCAATATGGGTATAATTCCTATTACTAGAAATCTTGTTAAACCCTCCAACTTAGCTAAATATGCTTGTGTCTGGAGTGGATTCACGGCAATAGTGTAATGGGTGGGGTTCGAACTCGCGACCCTCGATCACAAGTCCCACGCCTTAGCAAATATGCTAAAGGCCTTAGCAAAAAGGCAAAACATCTGTGCATCATTTTGTCTGTTCTATATAAATAATGGCAAAAAATGGATCCTTTTTAGATTCGTCATGTCTGTCTGTCTGTTAGTCAATATTTTTTTTCTTAAAACCAATCGTTTGAAAGAGTAGAAGTTCTCTTTCAAACGATTGGTTTTAAGAAAAAAATTATTGACTAATAGACAGAAAGTGGTAAAATGTGCCACCCTTAACTTTTAAAGTAATAGAGTGTAAAGAAAATGATGTAGATTTCAATGAAAATTATTTGAACGAGATATCGTGAGCACTATTGTAGATACAGGAACAATAAAAAACTCAAATATAACTTTGTCATTGATACAAACACTATGAAAAACAAAGTTGTTTTACGCTTATCAATGCTTGATATCACGGAACCCTTAATGGGCGAGTCTGAACCACACTTGGCCGTTTTTTTCTTGCCACAACCACTCAGATTCTATAAAGGAATAACGTCATTACTTCTTTGCAGAATCGGCGGATTATCCGAAAACGTTGAGACGGGACAAGGCCCAAAAGGAAAGGTTATTAACTATGTGGGGGTGATAATTTGTATAATGGAGTCGCAGAGCTTACGCTGCACTAGAGCTGCGATCACTCACTGTCACAAACAAAATAGAATAAGTCAAAGGAGAGAGGGACTACTCTAATGTATGGTGACAACGCCGGTTATCTGAAGTCTGTTGAATATTTTGAAAATGTTGGTGTTTAATAAGCTTTAAATTAGTAGGTATGCTATGAAAAGTTGGAAAAAAATGCCGAATCAAAATTTTTGTATCGATATTTAAAAGAAAATAAAACAAATTGCTGCTGAATTTTTGATGATCTTAAGAATGGGAACCTTTGGCCTCCGTATGTGCCTTCAGGCACTAGGGAGTAAACTTTCTCGTCAGTTCCGAAACTATAAAAAAGGTATAAGTAAAAGGAATATTTAGAACATATCAGCTGCGCGCTATCTCACGCAAGATAAAAAACTCGCATAAAAGGAAGGGTGAACAGCATTGACACTTTAAGTGAGACAAGAAAAAGATGTTCAATATCTTGTCGCACAACCAACTCAATCTAGTGTAGGAAATGGCCACTTAACGGCCCTCCGAAGGAAAGGCCAAATATTGATAAATTATATCACTTGAGGTTAACCCTCGCCGCGATGCTTGAGGTCGTGGGTTGAATACATCCAAGTCACTCTTGTGATAAGGATGTTTTCTGGATAATAAACATTTTCATCCCCCCATCTCGGAAAGAGTATTTTTGCTCTTCGATATCTGAATGCAAAAGCCGTTTTTATCCGCTAGAGGATAAAGTAAATTGAATTTACAGTACCTAACAAAATATTACATATTACACTTAATTTAAGTAACTGTAGCAACGTTACTTTCAATTTTTCTTAATTATACCTACCTAAGTTTTGTTGTTATAATTTAAAGATTATTCTGTAATACTTACTTAGCATAATGTAGTAGTTAATACCTAAACTGAAATAATAGTATCTTGTGAATGTATATTTTTTTTTTCGCATTTAGTCATTTCCTCGCTGAGGTGGGATGAAAAGTAACGTGTTGCACTCGAGTGCAAAGATTTTTCACCTCGTGCTCTTTTGATTCCCTCGCTGACGCTCAGGATTCTAATGTTTGAATCACTCGCTGCACTCGTGATTCAATTTTAGAATCCTTCGCTTGCTCGGTCATCAAAATTGAGCACGCGGTTAAAAAGCAACTTTGCAATCTTGTTTATCAAATAACTATTAATTCTTTTTCATCTGTCAGTAAGACAATAAAAGACACGTATCTTTAAGAAATTAATACAGATTGGATTAATGTCAAAAATGCTAATAGGGGGTATTAAGCGTGCCGTGACGCGACATTTTAATGCACTGCCGTGTTTATTTTTTGTTTATACATATAATAAAAGAAGAATGCAGTCATATAATTGATGGACAAAACAAATAACGTTCTCTAAGTTAACCATGGACAGCGGTGGAAGATCAGAAATGTAGACTTAATCTGTGTAGCCTTCCAGTCTATGCAGAATAGCTTAGTACCAGTTCTTCCATATCCCTGTAGATACTGAGATGGTGAGGTTAGATAGACAGTCATTTTTTGTGAGAGCAAAATACCCTGCCAGAGTCAAGAGAGAACAGATTATTTCTAGGTAAGCATGCTTAATATTTGGACCATCACTCATCAGGTGTGAATGTAATGAAGGTCAAACGCGAGGCTATTTAATAAAAAAAGTAAAAATTGAAAGCAGTGAACACCGCTTATCTTTTTTTTTTTTCATTAGACTTTTGATGGAACATTAAGGCTGGAAACAGTGCTCGACCGATGGTCAGCACTGACCGTACGTCTTGACCGTCAGCGCTGAGCGTCGGTTGTGAAAATGCATTCAGTGCTACGCCGACGGAGAACTGCGATGCGTGTGTACAGTTCACAAAACGACGTAGGGTCGGTCGCTCCGTCAGCGAAGCATTGGACGCATCTATACAATCTCATAGCTCGTCGGTCGACCGATGTACGCGCGACCGACGAGCTGGACCGACGGCTCGACCGACCGTACGCGCGGACCGAATCACGCGCGTCCATAGATATAGCTACACCAACTGGCGGTCAACGCTGACCATCGGTCGAGCATTGTTTCCAGCCTTATACGACATTTGTAGACTCAATCTGCCTAACCTTCCTGCCTACGATATAGCTGAGTACCAGTATTTTACATGAAACTATGGCCTATCAAGCCTTCACATCCCAGTATCTATCTGGGTAGCACGATACTCTTTGGCAAGACTGGTATCAGATTTTGTGGCTTCAAATATCCTATTTAACCACGAACTTATCATTAAACTCTTCATTTATATTTATATATTTCCTTATTGAAAGCTCACCTCACTCATCTGATTGTAAGCGATGTAAACCTTTTCACTCCTAACATAAATACTCCTTAGCTGTAGTATGCTTATGCAGAGTAAAAGTAGGTTTAATTCCAAAGACGTTTTAAACGGGATGTTCGTTATGTGCGGGTTATTGGATATTTTTGTTTGTAACTCCTTGGAGCTTGGAATAGGAACATGGTGATTTAACGTGATTAACTAACTCTTTATCTTAACAATAAAACTGTTGACCTTATTTTTGCACACAATGATATAACTCATAAAGAAGAGTTTAAGCCACTTAACGTTAATGAATCATTGAAAAAGTGTTGGTTTTTAAATATAGACACTTCAATATAGGTAGGTAAAAGAATCAGCCTATAGCATTCGCACTTCTGAGACAGAGGCCCCATTCTATGAGATAGAATAGGCCGCGAGTTCACTGCGAGCTACTTGTGGAGCTAATGCATGTCTCGTGTCTTCGAATTTTCAGTGCTAGGACATGCCCGCTTTCCTCACGATGTTTTCTTCACAGTTTACCGTACTGGTTTACCGTTTTGAGAGCTATGGTAACACAACGATAAATGTGCCTGCTTTGGGTTTGAAGTGATGCCTGCAACTACTGTGCCAGCGGTGCTTTAAATGTTAATATCGCTTTTAATTTAGGAAATTTGACATTCGCTACATAATAATGTACGTACATTACGTACAATACGTTCATGGTATTAAACACAGTAACAAAAATCTCTCACGTTTTAACTACGTTGGAACAGGTGTACGCGAATTAATTATTCAGCTGCAAATCTAGTTAAATTAGTTTGAACTATGAAGGTTGAAACTACATAATTGAATTTGGTAACTATGTTGTTTTTGATTCGATTCAGCGTAATGAAATTTATATTTGGCTTGCAAAAATGTTTTTAAGCTGATTAATTAAAGTTATTTTTAGGTGATCTAACTTTAACCCTGATGTAGGCGCGGATCCTAGAACAACTATTTATTATAACAGGAAAACACTCATAATTTTAATTTCTTTCGTATCTTGAAACTTCTCGTTGCTATTTCATAATTTCTCAGTGGAAAATCAAATCACTATCAACTTGTATTTTATTTACGTAGATCGGTTCTTAAAAAAAAAAACAGGGCTTTGTGTTTTACCTATAGATTGGCTGTTAGTTCATGGCCAAAGAAGTAAATTATAATAAAAAAAAATTGGTACCAGTTATGCTTATTTTAAGCAGGGTATAGATGTCATTAACATTTTATGTACTAGGTTCTTAAAAAAAAAACTGGGCTTTGTGTTTTACCTATAGATTGGCTGTTAGTTCATGGCCAAAGAAATAACTAGGGAATAATAAAAAAAAATGTTTGGTACCAGTTATGCTTATTTTAAGCAGGGTATAGATGTTATTAACATTTTATGTACTATCATCTTATGTGCGATATTTAATGCAAATTAATTGGCTTGGCTTTGAAAAATGGTTTATGTTTTATAATATGTGAGAAAGCATATTTCTACTTGAGTCGAGTCAGTAAAAATAACATAGTGGAAAATTTGTGAAGTCAGCTTCAAGTGAACTGCCATTCCACTATTGGATAACTCACTTCATGTCCACTTCACCTAACTTTTGTTTTGTCCAATTTCCACAGAATAGCGCCTTTTTTCGGGGAAAATAATCAATGACTCCTCCCGTTCTGAACGGAAAGAAGTTTCAGGCTTCTATTGACTAAAAACCCAATCTGTTCCTTTCAGTTGCCTTTGTGCTCATGGGTTGCGGTATCTCATTAGAACATTCCCGCAACCCTAGCAGTGAATGGCCCTATCGAGCCCCGTCAATGTTGCTGACAGTTCTTCTAGGCGCGCGTGTAACACAACGCGCCATCAACCCAGGCCTGGTTCTTACCAGACGGTGAGAGACCCCTGCTCGCCGCCCACAAGCCTCCGCCTACGGTGGCTGGAGACCTATGCGATCACCCGACACCCGGGGCGACTCACGCAGTGAAACGACAATAGTCTAATGGCTAAGGTGACGCCTTGTGATCGAGAGGCTATTGTGCAGTTGGTTTGTTTATGACACCTATAGTGAAGACAACCATGGGATCAACGTATACTTTTAGGCACGCCGCTGATTGCAACTTTTTGTCAACGTGACTTTTTGTCACTTAGTCAAGTGCAATGAAAACTATACTGAGTGCGCTCATTATGGTAACGTGATAATACGGTGACAAATAGTTACAGCGGCAGGCAACACCGGAGTGACGTGACTGTCACTCGCCCTGTACATTACTATGGGAGTCCGCTCACTGGTGACTTTTTATCACTCAGCCGTAAAGATGGGCGTTTAAACGAAAAGCATATAATAAAACATGTTATTTAAAATAAGCGTATAAGCAGATTAGCTTGACAACCTCGTTGAAGTCCATTACAAAAATAAACGCGTCACGCGATTTGTTAAGAACAGATTCAGTGAGCGCATCATGGGTGACAGCAGGTGACAGTAACAATAAGTCACGGTGACAAAAAGTTGCAATCAGCGGCGGGCCTTACTTTTACTTGTCTCCAAATTCTAGTTACGAATTATTATTATTATTTCTTATATAATCAGTCAATGACATATGATTTCTACAATAGTTGAATATTGTAGAAAATATATGTACGTAGTATGCTTTGCCAATATAATATGTATGTCGTACAAAATCAAGATAAACAAATTAAATATAATTTGGGAAGTCCAAGAATTATAGAATATTCCAATTTAAATGTAATATAAATGTTAATGAGCTGTTCGCATCAATTTGGACAATGTTCCTACTGTTTATATAAACTGAATCAATCAGCTGCGTGTATATTTTGAATGCATTGATTTAGTAAAGCTTAAATTGTATTTGTAATTAAAATATCTGTAAACAGCTTGCTACTAAAAAGGTGTAGACAAAATTTATAAAATATTTTGTTATTAGTTAAAATTTCATTATCTACTATGATATACATGTATAACTTTGAGATTTAGTCTTTCAAATAGAGCCCAACCATGCTAGTTTTCACTATCTTCCTCAAGAGTAAAATTTCTAAATGTTCTATATTTAAAGTTCAATGAATACCGGTAATTACAGCAGAAAGACGATAAGACAACAAATGCGCCTGGGAAATTCTTATAGCAGATGTTGCTAGAAGTCCGTACAAAATACTTTAAGGCAATAGATCCTACTAAACCAGTCCAGCTGAATACAGCGTCGTTTTTCATTCAAGTGAAGAGTCTACCAAATTTTTGACGTAGCTAACTAATATCTTTTTATTATTTTTATTTTTATAGGCTTGCCTTTGACCATAATCTCACCTGATGTTAAGCGACGATGTGGTCGAAGATGAAGCACACTTGCCTAGAAGTAACCTATTCACTCTATAAATAAGAAAATATATCAAAATAAGAGGTACCTATAGCCAGGAAACGGGAAACAACTTTACTTTTAATTTTCCCTCGGTAAGCAGGAAAATGAGGAAAACATCAACCGTTGAAAAACATGGGAACAGGAAAAATAGTCTGTGCTCCCATGTTTTCTCAAGTCCCCTTTAAATGAGTGTATGTACAGTAGATTGTATCTAAATATCTGAAGCCTTAGTAGCTGAATAAGGTTTCGCTTGCTGCCTACAACATACAAATTAATGACCCATCCCATTTTTAGGGTTCCGTAGCTGAATGGCAAAAAACGGAACCCTTATAGTTTCGTCATGTCTGTTTGTCTGTCTGTCCGTCCGTTCGTATGTCACAGCCATTTTATTCCGAAACTATTAAGACTATACATGTGAAACTTGGTAAGTAGATGTATTCTGTGAACCGCTATCCGATTTCAAGAAAAAAAAAAAAATATTTAAAATAAAGGGGGGCTCCCCATACATGGAACTAAAAATGTTTTTTTTTTTTTCATGAAACCTATGCGGCGTTTGTGATATCTATAGGCAGGTCTTTAAAAATATAGGGGTTTCTAAAAACACTTTTTCATAAAGTCAATCGTCTAAAAGACATACGCTTCCAAAGTGGTTAAATGTGTCCCGTCCCCCCCTCTACCTTCTATAATAATGGAGTGAAAAATCTAAAAAAAAATATATGTCTGTAGATCTTAATATAAACTTTCAAACAAAATTAGTTTGAATGAGATCGGGTCAGCAGTTTTTGTGATACAGCACATTTTATAAAACCGCAAATATAACTTTGTAATTCATACAAACACTATGAAAATCAAAGTTATTTGGCGTAGTTACTACGGAACCCTTCATGGGCGAGTCTGTCTCGCACTTGGCCAATTTGTTTTACTTTCAGATTAATAAAAAAATATTAATAAAGTATTTGTCAGTCCTTTTATACGATTTTATATTTCTATTTAATTATATATTTATTTGTGATCCCCTTTATTTCAATACCCCTCTTAATGGATTTAAAAGAAACAAAACCCTTGAATAAGGCCATCGAAATCCGTTTTAAATCATTATATCCTTGAAAACAAAACCGGACATGTGCGAGTCGGACTCGCCCACTGAGGTTTTCGTAGTTCGGAAACCGAGTCTCGTACTTTTCCGGAAAAAAAAAGATTTTTTTAAATTATTTATTTTAAATAAGAATGAATGCATCGTAAAAATATTATAAAACATGTATTGAAATATGCACATCAAGCCCTTTTTATATAATACCTCACTTGAACAAGTAGCTTCAATTTTAAATTCTGCCCCCCTATAAGGCTATAATTTGTTAAGATTTAATTACAGTTGCTGTTGCTTTCAGATTTTTCTTGACTTGTTCTATAAAATGACGATAATTGCCAAATTTCATATATCTAGGTTAACGGGAAGAACCCTATCAAAATATTCGAAATATGCATTTTTGCAGTAGGTATACAACGTGTAACGGAAACCCTATATCTATCCAAAAGTACTGAAGACAACATCTGGTATGGAGTCTCTATGCAAAGTTTCAGCTCAAAATAAGTGACTAACAGAATTGACGCCAAATTATTGGTTTTAAATGTTTCTTGAATACCAGTAATAACAAACGTGTCACAGCACTATAGGGTCATCACTTTCTACGTCACTTGCCAATAAAACGATAATTCTCTTCGTTCTTCTTAATTTGAAAAATTCGGCCTCTGGTATCAATGTATTGAAATTTCTAATATGCTCGACACATGTAGACATAGGATTAGAAAACCCTTGCCATATCGTTTGTTATCATCCAAAGAAGCCGTGTACTTGGTATGTATATACCCTTTAAATTACACGTTGTAAAATCTGCTTAGCTTTTCCCAACTCGGTCAGCATCCAGTCAAAGCGGATGCAGCTGAGTATTAGTGTTTTACATGGAGCTTCTGCCTATCTGACCTCCACACCCCAGTAGGGGACCGTTCCAGTATTACGTAAGCACTATAGGGGGGTGTGGGGGTCTTTGCTTTGCTTATTTTTGATGACATAGGGGTGGGGGGATCTAGATGGTGATTACGTCAGCAATACCAAACGTCCGTTGGTATTTTTTGTCAAATTGTTGAGCTCCTTAAGTTCTAAGTTGAGCTACACGATAACTGACAAATGCTTGCACTGTCTGGACAGGTCCGCTCAAATTTGCGTGGTTATTTCCTCAAAAGAATACCACAGACATGAACCTACATGCTTCTCATATAAAAATACAAATTGTCTGGACTTTAAAAGAGACTATGACCTCTGAGTTTGTTTCGGTGTTTCTTCTCAGAGTAGTCAGTTAGGAAATACCTGCCTCATCTAGCTAAACTTAAAACGCAAAAAAACATGACGTGTAAAAGTGTTATTTATAACCAATTTACAAAAATAAATATTTCATTTCATTTCATTTCAATAATTATTTAATTTTTTACACATGTAGCAACACACATTGTCTATGCTTCAAAATGAAATGCATTTTCGGGGATTCCTAGAAATAATGAATTGTTGAATTCCGTGTCAGTAAAGTTTATTTAAATGAATATTATGACTTCTATTCCAAACCTATTCCTTATTTCTAGATTTATAACTGCTGCTCATGAATCAATCAATTGTACCAATGTTTACGTAAGCATGAGGGGAGGGGTAAGAGCTTTGCTTACTTTTGCTGACGAGGGGGAGGGGTGGGTTAAAAATTGCAAAAAATGTGTTTACGTAATACTTGAACGGCCCCTAGCTGGGTAACACGATACCTACCCCTTGGCTAGAGCAGTGTCAGATTTACTGGGTTCTGACTACCCGTAACGACTGTCAAAGATGACGAAATGACAGCCGGGACCGGCTTAGCGTGTTTTCCGAGACATGAGATTATCACACTGCTAACTTCCAAACTCTGGGCTACTACTAAACCCATTCGTTTTTTTTTCCTAACCCGGAAATCGAAACTGAGACCTCGTGCTCAGCAGTCACGCTTGCGACCACTCAACCAACGAGTCAGTGATTCGTTTTTGCAGTATAAATGGACGTTTTTTTTTACGTTAATTTAGATCTTTGATTTTTTCACAGCTTCAAGGGACCATAAAATTGAGTATATGGTTTTAATTTAAATTCGATATCTTCACGCGTTTCTGAAATAAAGGGTCTTGGCATACAGATAGACGGACAGACAGACGGACGAAAAAGTGATCCTATAAGGGTTCGGTTGTTTTCCTTTTGAGGTACGGAAACCTATAAATGGTGAAAAGAACGATACTTCACTTGACATATTGTTATCGATTTTTTATTTTGACAATATAGCGTTGGGTTGTCGTTGTAGTGAATTTTGATAACTGTATTGTCTTTAGACATATTGATTGACCAGCCAAGCGTTTGGCCTCTACAACGCCACATTGGTACAAACATACATACATAGACTGATAAACACATAACCCTCCTTTGCGTCGCGCAGTAGGGCAAAAACAGTGTTCATTTAGGGTTTTGCTGTAAAATATGACCAAGAAAATATAACACTATAAATGCGATGATTAAATAAAAGTGTAGTGAACACGATTTAAATCGAGATATTAAAGTATAACGACTATGCTTTAATATCTCAGGATGAGTTCAGAGAGGTTAATACTTAGAATATAAACGTCTTTCTTTTATTCTCAAGTCAGAAGCAAGAAAGACCACAGGATTTCATAAAAACTGAATTAATAAAATCTTTGCTCGCTCTGGAGACTGCACCTTTGTAATCTGCGGGCAATATTTTCCGTGCAGTCGAGTAAATAGTGGCCCCAATGGATGAAGATAAATAGCTCCGTGGTCCGCACGCCGCGCGCCGCGGTGACATACACTAACAAATATGTAAGCGAAACTATTTTACAAACAACCACAGGTTCACAATCTCTGCAGACGTTACCCGCACATCATTTTCCTTTTCTTCCTTTGTTTTTTCTTATTTTTGAGCTTGTCTATTGATAGATGTAATGTAGATGCTACATTGATTATGCGACTTTATCTTTTTAACAATTAATGTACACATACATTATCTATACATCTATTACATAAAATAAAACAGTAAAAAAGTGTGTCTGTATATTTAAGTTTTATACAAAAGTAATAATTGAGGCGGGTTAAGAAACGGTAACACGGCCAAAAAAAAATCTGTCTGTCTGTTTGTACACGCTAATCCTACCTACTGGATGGATTTTAATGAAATTTGGTAAGTAGATAGTTGACATCTTGGAATAACACATACTTTTTATCCCGTAATTCCCACGAGATCGGGTTTTACGCGGGAAATCCTCCCACGCGAACGAAGTTGCGAACAGCAGTTAGTATTATATAAATGAAGAACTTAAATTACATGAACAACTAAGTTTTAAATCTTATACGCTCGCACAGCATCTACAAGATTCGATAAGATTTCCACTGAATAATATAAGTAAAAGAAAACAAAAAGCTTGAATAAAAAAAAAGTATTTTGAGTTAATAAATTTATTTTAAAGAAACATAATAACGATGTAGTAGGTAAATGTATCTACCGAAAGTTACCCATTACTAGTCATAACACCACTCTTCCCATCAATTTAATTTTTTTTTTGCAAAGAATAGAACCGACTTCCATATCAAAACCTTACAAAGCCAAAAATAACTTTAATTTCGGAAGTCAGTGTTATTGGTTTTGGATTTCCTTTTTTTTCACACCGCCTTAAGAAATTAAAGTTATTTTTGGCTTTGTAGTGTTTTGATATGGAAGTCGGTTCTGTTTATTGCAAAAAAAAAATATTTTACGCTATTTAGTGGGTCGGTTTGTAATTTATCTAGTTACAAAAGCCATAATGTCAACAACTTATCACCTTTTACAAAATATTGCTTTTCCCGATGCATAGCCGTTAATTTTTGAGGAGTTCTCCTGGTACTTGACCATCAGCTCTACATCACCATAATTATGTATTTTGAGGAGCATAAAGTGTTTAACATCCGTACTCAAGTAATCGAATCGCAATCCACGAAATACTTATTATTGAGGAGTTTCAGTGGCCATCTGTGGTCTTCATCATCAGTTCAACTTCCCCAAATGGTACTTTTCGGAAGCAACTGCTCAAGGTACTATAAGAAATACCCAAAACGCTATAAGTGTGCCTATAATATTTGAAGAGTTCCCTCGATTTCTCCAGGATCCCATCATCAGATCCTGATTTTGTAACAATGGGACCAACTAGAAAGTATACCTATTCAAAGGCAAAAAGAATTTTTCAAATCGGTTCAACCGTCTCCGAGTTATGAGGCAACATAAAAAAAAAAAAAAAAAAAAAAAAAATTAAAAAAAAGTTCAATACGAATTGAGAACCTCCTTTTTTTGAAGTCGGTTAAAAAGGCATTCATTTGTTAAATAACAATGTAAATTTTTATTTCCTATAGTCAACTGTTGCTTTGGATGCCGCGGCTAATTTTTTTTTATAATTCTGTAACTTATATTATTTTTGTATTTACTAGCTCACGCTATTAAACTGTACCAACTCATAAACGCTATACTGTAAAAAAAATAGTTATGGAATAATTAACATTAGTATGCACCTATGTAGATTAAGGCGAAATAATTAGAGGAGTTCAATTAGACCATTCATATCGATCATAAACATTTATATTGATCAAGTTATGAGTCGTAAAAATAAAGTAGAGCATTCCATACGATCAAATTAGATCATAAAAACCTATTATGGTTTCGATATCAATTTTTATTGTGTTTCACAATAATAAAACAATATTTGCTTGATGCATATTATAATTTGGAACTATTTATATTTTTTTTCTGCAAGCAAACTTATATTATAAAGAAGTGAAATTAGATTTATGAAAAACATATTTCCTGTGATAAAAATCATCCACGGTATTGATACCGTGGGAAAAGCTAATAACTAATAAAAAGTAGGTGAAACACGAGTGGTATGAAACTGATGTGGACCCGTTATACTTCCTTGAGGTACCCATTTTTTTTACTAATCTAAAGCGACTACTTGCTGTTACCCCAGATAATTTCTCTGCATTATCTCTTTCGTTCTTAATATAATAGTTATCTGGAGTCTTTTTGTCTCACTTGACTACAGATTTTGATGAAGCTTAAGCGGTCTGTACAACTATATCAGTAACTTCATTAAATTCTTACAAGGAGTTGTTTACTTACCTGAAGTATTTCCTGGTGAAACCGTCGCAGTCACAGATGAGAAACCGTCTCCCGAGGATGAATACCGTGGCACCAACCATCAAGTCTTTGGGCGCATAATACTCCGTGGTCACCTCCTCTTCTGTCGTCTCCAATACGGTAGACGGAAAGGACACTACCAAAAGTAAATTGACATTATTATTGATTTTAACTCACTAAAATTTAAAAAAAAATTAAGTATAAAAGTTATCTATCTATATAGTTATATATCTATCAGCTTCTGTAAAATTCATAAAATCATCATCAGTAGCAAACTACGCCTAGCATTTTCACCACAAAATGTTGGGTTTGAAAGTTGCAACTGAGGATCAGAATTTTAAGACAGGTTATTATACTACTATATTTCGGTTGTTTACAAAACATACAACATAGAAAAACATCCTGATTGTCAACGCTTATGGCACCTATCGTTACTTGGCTCTCAATAACTATTCTAATCGTAAAGGTTATCTTTGCATATAAGAATTGAGGCATTGAGGAGGGTCGCTACCTTCAGCGGTAGAAAGATGTTGAATGGATACGTCAATATTCGATATTGGATTATACAAATCATTTTTACTTTGCATAGGTTCTATACTTAACTTAAATGATTTTATACACCTTGATATTACTTTTTCGTAAGCGGACACAAGAGATTTCAGACATACAGCAGATCCAGTTATTGGTAATAAAACAAATGGCATAAAATTGAAAACAGGTCGCAGAACTAGCAAATAGCCCCACTTTTCTCATATTGCTGACGTGGTAAAGGAACATTCGAGTCGTTTGTCTACCTGTGCGACACTGTACCTCTCGTTTTACAACCTTTTATTATCCTTAGCCTACCCTGCAGTTATTTAGCGGGTGAAAGCACACGTAGCTAATAAATTTGTATTAAGAAAGTTACGGGTTAATAAGGTTCAAGTAACTTTGTTCCTAGACTGTGTAGATTTAGGGACTTTGTACGGGTTTTTTATGTCACTTACCAAGTTTAGATAGCTTTGATTTTTCTAGATTTGTTGTCGTAGTAATTAATATAATTTTATAAACGAATAACAAGTTATTTATATGCCGATTTGTTGGCCGATTTTAAGACACAATCACAGACACTATGCTGTATCCGTAGCACATGAATCAGTGAGCATCATTAATTTTAATCCATGACTGCATGCGGTAAACTTGTGTACTGTTAGGTAAAATATATCACTTCAGGCAGTAAAAGCAAATTGTGAGGAAAGGCATACCTATGTCAATAAATCTGGGACCTAGCGGCTAGGTAGGAACACCTGCCACGGGGGACTATTGCACAGATGAAAAACGAGCCGACGTAAAAATAGGATACCTATATATTGAGTTGAAAGCATTCATCACTGACTGACATTCGATTAGGTCTCTCCTGTAGAATCAGGGGCAATATAACACAAGGTATGATTGAGCTTGTGGATGTGGGACGAGGTGGTGGACTCTACGTTAGATTTCTGGTAAACCAATTAAATCGAATCCATACGAATCTATACTACTATTATAAAGTGGAAAAGTTTGTATTACTACTATTATAAAGTGGAAAAGTTTGTATGTTTAAACGCGTTATTCTTCGAAA
Organism: Tholera decimalis; assembly: GCA_943138885.2. Taxonomy (NCBI): domain Eukaryota; kingdom Metazoa; phylum Arthropoda; class Insecta; order Lepidoptera; family Noctuidae; genus Tholera; species Tholera decimalis. Next base: position 27,248,812 of record OW964549.2, read on the forward strand.
GTACTAGGTGGATTTGGATGAAATCGGTGTAGAAGTAGCCTGACGTTTGAGGAAGGTTATATGATAAAGGCCACGGCAACGAAGAACCGCGCGACTACTAGTAATACAATAAATGCGAGAGTGTTTTATTTGTTTGTCCTTATTGCACGTCAACACCGAGCAAGGGATCTATGTGATTTATGGTATGTTAATTTTTGAGAGCTGAATAGCTGAAAAGTGGCATAGGCTCCTTTTAAGCGTAAATCTCATTTAACGGGAAAATAAATTGATCAAATGGATGGCGTTATGGATGTTACGGGCGTGAAATATGATCTAATTGAAAAAAAAAACGGCGCTCGAATTAGTGCAATATAACTCTCAAAGTGCCAGAAAATCAGAGAAATGAGATATTTATTTTGTAAATTGGTTATTTATAACACTTTCAGACATATTTTTTTGTGTTTTAAGTTAAGCTAGATGAGGCCTTGAGAGCCCTTGTACACGCGAGCGTAATCGCGGTCAGAAACTAGTTTTAATAAAATTAAGAGCTGAATATGATGTGACTAATATTACTTATAGCTTTGAACAGCAGCACTCATAAAATCACTGCGTCTCAAATCCATGGCTAATAAATAAAATAATTAATCAATATACATATTTATACATACTAGTACTCACGCGGGGCTTCGCTCCCGTGGATTCTATCATGGTAAAAACATAACTCTCCTTTTTTGCAGTCACGTAAAAAGTAGCCTATAACCTTCCTCAAGCTTCAAGCTACTTCCATACCAAATTGCATCCAAATCCACCCAGTACTTTCGAAGATTAGCGCGTTCAAGCAAACAAACAAACAAACAAACTTTTCCGCTTTATAATATTACTAGCTTCCGCCCGCGACTTATTTATTTTATTTATTTATTTATTTATGTACACACATGACACTTATAATGGAAAAAATTAAATACAGACAAAAGAGCACAAAGGTGCTGCTTATTTCCTAAGAAATTTCTTCCAGCAGACCTGCGACAGAAGAGTTGAAGAGGAGATGATAGACACAGTGTGTATAAATACTAATTACGATATAAAACATACTTAGCTATAAAATTAATCTAAAATGATATATTTAATAAATATATACATACATAGAATTAAAATACATGCTATAAAAATATATACCTATAATAAATATATAAAATTACGGGATGTTAGATAGGTAATGATCTTTGACCTGCTTTTTGAAAATAGTAATGGATTTGGCTTCACGGATTTTAGCGGGAAGTGAGTTCCACAGTCGTACTGCATGAAAGGAGAAGGAGTGGGAATAGAAACAGGTTTTTTGGGATGGGAAATTGAGATGGAGTTTAAGGTGGGATCTACAAAGGGCATCAGTAGGACGAGTGAATGAAAAACGATCGCGCAGGTAGCTAGGATATGCAGGATTGAATAGGATGTTGTACAGAAGGAATAATATTCGAGTGTTCCTGCGAAGACGGATAGGGAGCCACTTGAGATCCTTGCGAAACTGAGAGACATGATCGTATTTCCTCAGACCAAAAACAAAGCGAATACACAAGTTTTGCAAGCGCTCAAGCTTACATAAGAGCTCCTCAGTGGCATCCAAATAGCAGGCATCAGCATAATCAATAATCGGCTGAATTAAAGTTTGAGCTAAAGAGATTTTAGTTTTGAAAGGCAAGAAGCTTTGAAGGGATTTTAAAGAGTGGAAGGAAAAGTGCACCTTACGACTAACCTCTTCGTCCGCGTGGAAAAAAAATCCCCCGATTTTGAAACATTCTTCATTAGTGCTCCGCTCCTATTGGTACTAGCGTGATGATATATAACCTATAGCCATACTCAATAAATGGGCTATCTAACAGTGAAAGAATTTTTCAAATCAGAACCGTAGTTCCTGAGATTAGCGCGTTCAAGCAAACAAACAAACAAACAAACTCGTCAGCTTTATAATATTAGTATAGATAAAACAGTAAAAATAGTGTCTTTGTACGTTAGATATATTTACAAAAAAAAATATTGTGGGTGTTTTAGAAACAATAATACTTAGAACAGGAATATAAAAAAAGTCTGCCTGTTTATCCGTTTGTCTGATTGTACACGCTAATCTCCGGAACTAGTAAAAGGATTTGAATGAAACTTCAGTTATATAGCTATTTAGGTTGGTCAACATATAAGCTTTAATTGATTCGGGAACTGGAACATCTGATTCAGAACTATACACGCGAGCGATGTCGCAGGCAGAAGCTAGCATGTTAAATAAATTAACGTGAAACACGCAACGAACACGGAATATCTGCGTTGTCGAAATGAAAACATTATGCGAACGATTTTATTAATGTTTGTATTACGCAATTTGGCTGCAGGTCGAGCTAAAACATATAAAATCACTGGTTTAATATATGGAAATTTTCTAGTAAACATTTCTCAGTAGTATCAGCCATCGTACCTAAAACCCGATGTACGTATAGATATGTAGTGATAATTATGTATATAAATATCCAAAGTACCTACCTTCATATAATAATGAGATTGTGTATATGTAGCAGCTATGATGACCAGCATTTATTTGCACATAACGAAGCCTATTGGGCATACATACATTTTAAAAACCTTTATACGCGATCAAACACGTACACCATTTCGTAGGACGCAAACTCAGAGAGTATTTTAAAGGTCATATAATCTGTTGTTGAATTGCTTTGGTAGGAGATAGTTGAAAAGCTAGAACCAAAAACAGGCTTAAATTTTTATTTAAAAACTGTGGGGCGGAAAAATTGTATGAAAAAATTTGCGAACGAAGTCCCGGATAACGGCTAGTAGGTAATTTATATGACAACCAGGTAGGTTAATGTCTTTTAATCCGGTAAAGACTGGTAGATACTTACATAAATCAATCGAATGGCTTGTTAGGCTTAGGCTAGCCACTAGACTTTAATAACAAGAGATAGATTACTCTTGTTAATAAAGGCCAAAATTCAGTAGCGAAACGATTGACCTTTTATGAATAATTCTACATCTTAATTGTGAGATGAAACTTTGCTTGCATGTCAGTCTTTACAGATCGTACTTCAGAGAGTCAAAGAGAGTGAAAGGTGCTCCACGACCTGATCCTTCCATCTGCCTTTCACTATCAGTCTACTAGACTTACTGCATGGTACCATCCACACTTAGTCAATAAACGTCTTGTCGTACTAAGCGCTTCTCCTCCACGAGTACATTTGTTGTGCGCACAGCCAAGGTAACTGTCGGCTTCTGTGTTCCCTGTCGCTTATGAGTTATGACCAGTCAGCCCTTAAAGCAAGAGGAAACAGGCATCTTCTGGGTTCGCTCGATCTATTGTTGGCGTTTACCATCAGGCATGATCGAGCTCAAGATCGTTACTCATCCGTATGAATAAAAACCGGTCAAGTGCGTGTCGGGCCACGCGCAGTGTAGGGTTCCGTAGTTTTTATAACAGCCAAGTGCGTGTCGTATTCGCTAACTGATCGTTTCGTACCATGCTCTAACTAAAAGCCAAACATGACTACCTAACTAATTTGACTTCCTATACAAATCCTCACCTGATCCGACAATTTTGCACGGAAAGTTTAATTTTTTTTAGAGATTTGTATAAAACTTGTCATAGCCGGTGTTTTGAATTTAAATACGGACACAGAGCTACACTACTCAATCGTCACAAGAAACTAGCATGATAAAACTGGCGCTTAGCGCCATCTATCGACATTTCTATAGAATTGTTCGAAATTTTCGAGTCAAATACAATTGGTCGACTATTACTCGTAAACTTGTAAAGCTCACTTATGTGTGATAGTTTTCCTTTGAATTTCGTTATATGTAGGTACTACTGCCGTGACATTTGAATTTCTAACTACAACCGTTTCGTTGATAGAGGGGGAGGACACTTGACTCTAACGAAAATTGGTACTTTAAAGCTTGATAAGTCACAAACGGTTTACTTAATCAAAAAACGGTCTTAACAAACCCCTAATATTTTTGAAAGACCTATCCAACGATATCACACACTATGGGAAGAACGTAAAAAAAAATTATCATCCCACTTTACATGTATGGGGGGTACCCTAAATAATTGTTTTTTTCAAAATTTTATTTTACCACTTTTTTGGCGTCATTAACGTGTATACTCATGCCAAAGTACAACTTTCTAGTACCAACAGTTTCTGAGCTAAACCGCGGACAGACGGACAGACAGACGGACATGGCGAAACTATAAGGGTTCCTTGTTGACTACGGAACCCTAAAAAAGAGACAGGAATGGGCTAAAACCTGTGTCGAAGGATGTAAAGAACATCTCTATGTAGATTGAGACATTTAATAAGACAATCGAGCCTATTGGACAAAGCTTCAGGGGAAAACCTTAATCAAAAAATATTTTTTGATGCTCAGAAAATTAATATCAAGCGGATCGTTTAATTTTATAAACCCTCTCGTTCCTACCGAAGTATATCGGTTACCCTGTTCATTAATTTAATTCTTGCAAATTATAAACAACAAATTACAAAGGCTTCGCAGACGGCCTTTACTTAGGCTGCAATAATTCATAATCTCCTCGCCAAAGAAGTCGAACTTGGAGCGCCCGGCAACTTCTCAAACTTTCATAGCTTAATCTCCCTTGAAGCTATTAATATAAAGTGAGGTATCCTTGTTTGTTCGCTTCCAAATTACTAATAATTCAATCAAATTTTCTAATTAACTGTGCCGACGTTAATAATTATATCCACTAGCTTTCTGAAGCGCTATTTGAGAACTAAATCTGGCGAAAACTTATAAAATGTTACAAAACATGTAATTAGCTGACACTTTCTTAAATCGGTTATAAACGCTTAAACCGTCAGTGAACCTTTTTTGATGGCGTAAAACAAGCTTTTAAAAATGTTCAAAGCATAATTATATAACGAGAATACATTGGTGCATTCTCTCGGCACAATGTCGTAAATAAAGAATATTATTTTGTTTGTTAAACAGCAGAAGACAAACGGTTTAACCTAAATGCCTGTAGGGATTAAGTGAGCGCGCCCGGCTGCTAGCGCTAGCACCCGCTCCCGCTACAGCACTGCCGGCACAATGGAACATCGGAATGCTATTTGTGATGTTAAAAAAAGCGGAAACGAACCTTGTCGTAAAATGGAAAACGTTTTACTCATAATTCCTGCTCGTACGATGAATATTTTTCATCCCATGCATTTAAAGTGAGTAAAGTTTGGAACGAAATCGAAAACGTTTTTCACGAATCCCCTCTACGTAGAAGTAGTTACAGTAACATAATATAGACAGTACCCCGCTATCTGTTGTTAACGTCAGAGGTGAAACTAATTTGGATCCATTTGATTAGTAACATAGCGATACAATGATAAATTTGGCTGAGAAGTCAAGTTTTCGCTAAAGAAGATTTGATTTTCCATGATATCGAACAGTTCAGAAATGCATAATCCATGGCCTGATTACGCTAAACTGACGACGCGGTGCGAGTGTTTACGAGGTTCTCACTTACTTTCATAGATATCGTTTCGAGTATCGAATGAACATATTAGTGAGATCAGGATGTGCGTTGATTAGGATTGCTTTCTGGAAACGCAATAAAAAAAAAATGGACAAAAATGTACTTCCGAGGTTTTCACTCTAAGGCGACGATATATGTACGTTTATGTAATAATAATAATAATATTCCACAACTTTTCACACAACGCCACTTGATTTCCATTTGATTACGTGGACATGGAAAACCAAATCTTCTTTAGCGTAAACTTGAACAAATACGTAGCTTTAGTTGAAGAGCAGATGCAGATAGATACACGTTGTGTGTATTATCACGTCTAATAAGACAGTTGTTATTTTAAGAAAAGTTAGTATTATACTTGACATTTTCATACGTGCATATTAGGGTGTCCCTTAAATTTCGATGTCGAAAGATTTTTACACATATCTTGTTAAAGCCCAAGAAGGGCAGTCGTGCAGATCCGGCCAACTACAGGCCTATTTCAGCGTGTACTCAATAGTAAGCTCCTGGCATACCTAGAAGCCAACGACATCCTCAGTGACCGACAATACGGCTTCCGCAGAAACCGGTCAACTGGGGATCTTCTAGCGTATGCCATTCATATCTGGAGTGAGGCACTTGCTGTTTCTCTCGATGTCTTCAAGACTTTCGATAGGGTGTGGCACGATGACCTTATTGCTAAACTTCCTTCTTTCGGTATACCCACTGAACTTTGCGTTTGCATAGAAGACTTCCTGAGAGATCGGTCTATTCGAGTGGTTATTGATGGTTGCTCGTCTGGTCAATTGGCTCTTAATGCCGGGGTCCCTCAGGGGTCAGTTCTCTCAGCAACTTTATTCTTGCTGCATATTAACGATCTGCTAATGCCTGGTACCTTTGGGTATGCAGACGACAGCACTGTTGCTGAGAGATATACAGGGTGGCAGGGATATTGACGCACAAACGCTTACCATGGATTCAATACATGATTCTGGAAATTTTTTGTTGACTTTTTCTAAAATATTCAAGTTTATTTTAAAAAAATGTTACTGAAACCTGTATAAAATCATTGTTTCTATCTAACCCAATGAGATTTTAATCAAAAAATAAAATTCATATGTTTCGCTTAAAACAGCAATGTAAATAAAACTCGAAAGGGCTACCTGATCAGCTGTTTTGCTAGAATTCATTTGCGAGGTCAATACAGTCGATCAGGTAGCCCTTTTGAGTTTTATTTACATTGCTGTTTTAAGTGAAACAAGTGAATTTACTGTGTTTTTAAGCATCGGCTTTTTCTTAATTTTATTAAATTAATCCTTAATCATGTACTGAATCCATGGTAAGCAGTTGCGCGTCGATGTCCCTGCCACCCTGTATATCTCTCAGCAAGTGCTGTCGTCTGCATACCCTGCAAAATGTGTTTACAATCACAACTCCGAATGATTGCGAAAGACAAAAAGGCTCTTCAAGATGTTTGCTTATTTATTATCACGTTTACGTGTATGTTTGTTTATGTTTGTTAAACCTAGGCTCAAGTTGCAACTAAAGCACCTCACCAAGATTTGTGCTTCTTGAATAAGGTAAAAGAGTACGAAAAAATTGATGCAACAAACTAAAGTAAGTGTAGCCATCACCTATGGTCCGTATTAGTGTGAAGAGACTCATATTATCAGTTTCTGATGATGAAGTTGAATTAAAATGATTGCCAAGTTAAGAAGAAATTTAAGTTGACAATCAGAAAAACGCTATGTTCCATCGATGGAAGAAATGACCCAAAATCTTTTCGGTAAGCAAGTATTTATGTTTTTTTTTTTTACATTTCTTGTTGTTTTTTGTTTATTCATATGTTTTTTTTTTGTTGTAGATAAAACGAACGAATGATTGGTGATGATGATTTTGTATCGGAAAACATTTCGATCACAACTTCAGGTTTAAGACGGTTTTCTTCAAGAAGATGTATGTTGTTGGAATGATAATGCAACTTTTCAGGACGCTGAATAAATCGTTTGAAAGTTGTAAATGATATCGCTGAAAGGGCTGTCAAATAAACAGCAAAAGAAGAATAATAAATTAATAGTTTAAAAAAACACTAGAAAAACACGCTTTTATAAATGCACGTAAAAACAAAAAAAAATGTTAACAAAACCGATAACGGATTTTCTTTAGGTTTGTTATAACCTTGAAACCTGATCGTGTTCAAAGTCCATTACGTGGCCTTTCTCACAATTGCAAACACGACTATGATACGATATTCCATCATGGAATGCCAGTGCCTATTTTCCGGCTTGATTATCAGACCTTGAAACTTAATCGTGGTCAAAGTTCATTACAAGACTTTTCTAAGAAATTCAAAACAGCTATGATACGATTTTCTATCATGAAGTTCCAGTTTATATCTTCCGGCTCCATCATCAGATCAGTTCGACAGTACCATATTATTGTATTGTCATCAGAACTACATACAGCTGCCAATTTTCATTACGCTACGACCCTTGGAAGATGGTTAAATTAGTTACTTTAGATTCCATTACATAGTTAGTTACATACAAGTCGACCTAATAAAAACGTGTTAAAAACAGTTCTTGTTGTGTTGTATGTAGGAACATCGATATTTCAATCCGGGCTTTAAAAAACTACACTTAAGAGACGTTACCCTAGCTGACTGTCATTCTTTTATTTTTAATGAAGATTAGTTTTATTATTTAAAATTTATTTTATTTTAATTCTTATTAACTTTATTTATGTCATTTATAATAGTTTTATTGCCAACCCAAATATGAGAACAAGACAAGATTTTCAATAAACTTTGAAGCTCAGTCGGCACGGGTTGCGATCATGTTAGAAAGATGAAATTCCATATTTGAGTATGTTTTAACATTTATAAAAAAATTAGAGGGTATGCGTTTCAAATTAAAAAAAAAATTACCCATATAAGGGACACCCTAGTGCATATAAGTATTAACAAAGTGTAATTAACTTTTAAAGTTACATCTACCTCCTCACAGACAGTATGTAACAACATATTCTATATTTGAGTAATTTTTAATTTGGAGGTCAAATAATTGTATGGAGCGGTGTCTTTTCGTCTAGACTAAGGCTCGCACGGCTCCATTTAGCTAGCTGTTGCCTCCTGTGTTTAATACCTATTCCAAAAGATAATAATCCCGAATTCTGAATTCAAATATAGATGTGTTTTCCCAGAGTAAAACAATAGACTGTTAAAGCGCTCGGTCACGTCACATCGTAATAGGCGAACATACTCGTATGTTAGTACGTATAGGATAAAAAAAAAACTTTTTAGCAAAACATAGAACCGACTTCCATATAAAAATACTATAAAGGCAAAAATAACTTTAATTTCGGAAGGCGGTGTCAAAAACGAAAATATATACACAACTAAAGACACCGCCTTCCGAAATTAAAGTTATTTTTGCCTTTATAGTATTTTTATATGGAAGTCGGTTCTATTTTTTGCTAAAAAGTTTTTTTTCACGCTTTTTAGTGGGTCGGTTGTAATTTATCTAGTTACAAAAGCCAAAATGTCAACTACTTATCACCTTTTACAAAATGTTTCTTTTCCCGATGCATAGCTGTTAATTTTTGAGGAGTTCTCCTGGTACTTGACCATCAGCTCTACATCACCATACTCGTATGTATTCCGACGAGCATAAAGTGTTTAACATCCGTACTCAAGTAATCGAATCGCAATCCACGAAATACTTATTATTGAGTAGTTTCAGTGGCCATCTGTGGTCTTCATCATCAGTTCAACTTCCCCAAATGGTAATTTTCAAAAGCAACTTCTATAAGAAATACCCAAAACGCTATAGGTGTGCCTATAATATTTGAAGAGTTCCCTCGATTTCTCCAGGATCCCATCATCAGATCCTGATTTCGTAACAATGGGACCAACTAGAAAGTATACACTTTCGATCAAAAAAAAAAATTTTCCAAATCGGTCCAGCCATCTCCGAGTTATGAGGTAACATACATAAAAAAAAAAAAAAAAGTTCAAGACGAATTGTAAGCCTCCTTTTTTTGAAGTCGGTTAATAAATAGAGGTTTTTTTTAAAGGAAAACAAAAGAATAGTTCAACCTCTAAATCATCCCAATGGTCCTATTACTTTTTGTTTTCCAAATAAAGCTATTTAATTTATTTTCTCCCGTGTGAATTCTGATGCCGTTTGAATTTCAGGACAAAAGCTTATGTATTATTCCAAAGTTTCAGCTATCTACATACAAAATTTCATTCAGATCCGTGCAGCAATTTTTCCGTGAAAGAGTAACAAACATCCATTCATCTACCCTCACAAACTTAACAATCCATACTATTCATATCCATACTTCCATACTAATATTATAAATGAAAAAGTAACTCTGTCTTCCTGTCTGTCTGTCTGTCTGTCTGTTTCCTTTTCACGCCTAAACCGCTGAACCGATTTAGATGAAATTTGGCATGGGAATAGTTTAGGACCCTGAGAAGGACATAGGATAGTTTTTATCCTGAAACTCCCACGGGATCGGGATTTACGCGGGAAAAACCTCCCACGCGAACGAAGTCGTGGGCAAAAGCTAGTTAAAAATATTTTCGTTTAAATTACGAAAACCGGTTTGAATATAACAAAGGCGGTCGATTTGTTTTTGTAAGTTCGTCTATGGTATGTTTCTGCGCCACTAGGAGCATTCATTAACGTAATGACGTGGGGTGTGTGTATCCAAAAAGTTTTAACTACAGTCAAGGTCAAGAGTGGTACTTAGATGTTCTAAAGGCACGACTGTTCGGTTTTGAAAAAAGGATAGCGCTAGTCGTCCTTTATATCTCTATCTCGCTCTTGTACTTAATTATGATTTCCATCGAGACCCCAAGCAGAAGTCTGGAACGATAACGCCTTCAATTCTCGAATTTACAGACATTACAATCTAGCTGCGGTCTTATCTCATGACAATAAATTTCAAATGAAAATCGGTCTTGAGTGAAATAAAATGAATAGGTTCAAGGATAAGTATAATAACGACAAAAAATAGGGTAACTTATTATAACGCTGCCTGCTTAGCCTTTTCCTGTGTTCGGGTCAATTTCCAGTCTAACCAGATACGGCTAAGTACTAGTGTTTTACATGGAGCGACTGCCTATAACTCCAAAGCCAAGAAGCTGGGTAACATGATACCCATTAGTGTCAGATTTTCTGGCTTTTGACAACCCGTGACGACTGTCAGAGATGTTCAAATGACAGCCGGGAATAGCGGCTTAAGCTTTGGTTTCCTAGGAAAGCGGTGCCGTCATATAGCGGCCGTAATATTACGGACGCAAAAAGGCGGCCGTCTTTACGGTGACGACATGTGGAAAGTTCCACGGCCGTTTTAACACTGCTTCATCGCTATCAATGAAACGTTCACGAAGCCATCTGTCACCGATAAGACGGCCGTCATACAAATGGCGGCACCGCCTTTTGACGTTACGGTGTCAGTTACCGCTCTCTAGGAAACCGCGCTATTTTGTTTACATAGACAACCTTCTAGTGACGTCATTCACCGCTGTATTACGGCCGCTATATGACGGCACCGCTATCCTAGGAAAACAAAGCTTTAGTGTTTACTGAGGCACGGAAGAAAATCGATAAGGTGAACACCCATCCATCCATCAACCTCGTTAAGGGTTGCTTAACCTAGAAGATCGACCCGTGTAACTGTTATTATTCTCAGGAATCTCATATCATTCTCAGGCATATAACATACATATTACAAAATTATTATGGTACCGTTAAATCTATACTAATATTATAAAGCGGAAAAGTTTGTTTGTTTGTTTGCTTGAACGCGCTAATCTTCGAAAGTACTGGGTGGATTTGGATGCAATTTGGTATGGAAGTAGCTTGAAGCTTGAGGAAGGTTACAGGCTACTTTTTACGCGACTGCAAAAAAGTAGAGTTATGTTTTTACCGTGATATAATCCACGGGAGCGAAGCCCCGCGTGAGTACTAGTATTTAATATTTATGAACTTCCACAGCGCAGTCATAATAAAAGCCGTCGTTTCTCAGCCCTCCGAGCATTCTGATTGAGTCATTACCGAGACGGAATGCGATATAGCTATGTGAGCGCACTCCCGGGCACATATCATTACCAAATCCACTTTTTATCGACATTTCCCCGCAGCTAGCAAGCACCATTGAAAGGCCATTAAAGGTTTTTGTTCCTAACTTTGGGCAGCGGTCTCAAGTTACGACCCGTTCTCGATCACTTGCCACTTACGGGTAGTTACTGTTACATTATTAAGTAATAAAGTTGAAGTTCCCAGACAGTTCGGTTCAGCGCGTCCTATTTTAAAGTTCCACAGTATTTAGAGTAAAAATCTTACTTACCGGGTTTTTCCTTCCACTTCTTAGGCAGCTTAGTTTTCTTGAGAAGCATTGGGAAAGGATCTTTGCCTCCCTTGCCATCGTGAATTTCCTGTGAATACAGATTATATTGAACGGAAGGAAACAAGATAAGCGTACATGGACTTATGGGAATCGAATGTATGTTATATTTAGTGTGGATAATGGCGTTGGTTTAATTATTTAGTATCGGGATAAGTGGCCACACGTCGTGTGTGCGGACGCCGAGGATTTTTTATTGAGCGCTCGTAATTGGAGTGCGTTCTACTCCAGGACCCATATAAATATTCATTACTCTGTTTTTCCAAGGACGGCTGTTTGTTTCTAAAAACCCTAAAACCCTCGCTTATTGAATGCCTTCACCGGGCTTTTGTTTTGCTAGTATAAATATTTTAAATAGTATTTAATTACTTTGTTAAATTACTAACGTTTTCTGTAATTTGTTTTCTTTAAGCCAGATGATGTACTTACTATTTACCCGACTGCAAATAAAGTAAAGAATATTAATAAAGAACATAACCCTTCCATGTTCTTTATTAATATTCTTTATTACCCCATATCTCCAGAACCGCTGAACCGATTCACATAATTGAGGTATCGTTAGATTCGTCTTAGCAGCCCAAGTGATCTTAGATAGGTGACGTTAAAAATATCAAACATGGCGCCTGAGCGAAGCTGATTATACACAGTGAATAAAAAAATATTTTTTTCGAGTACTACAATATGTGTGTCAAATTAAAGGGCTTAACACAAGGACTTCAAAAAGGTATATCATATTTATCATTAGTGTAATACTAGCAAAAATAAAGTTTAAAAATATGGACAATGACAATGGGAACACTAAAAAACTGTTAATTATTTTATTAACTAAACAGTTGAAATAAAAATGTCTTAAAAAATCTAAAAAACCCAAAAGCAAAAAGTGACAAGCAGGAGGCCCCATCACTTAAAAAAAAATATTCAATTAGGTCCTGAGGTCGTTAAATTACTAACGTTTTCTCTGATTTGTTTTCTTTAAGCCAGATGATGTACTTACTATTTTACTTTCCACAAATAACTATAGATATTTAAGATTTCTAACTTTGCTTTCTCAGTTGTATTATGTTACCAAAGATGAATCTCCACACATCACGAACAGCCAATCCATTACCTCCAATGTACTATAATAGCTTCGAAACGGCTTTTCTCTGTCCACGCGAAAACAATCAAGAACATAAAATAAAAGTTACCGTGTAAACCTCAAGTATGTAGTAAATGTATACGCAATATGCTTTTAGGCAATAAAATGTATTCTTTAACCGACTTTAAACACGGACAAGATTCCCAATTCCTCTGATTTTTATCTCACACTACTATTTTGACAACTGATTATGATTATTCTTACTTGTTAGCAAAGAGTATTTTGGAACAGTGTCATTTGGTTCAGTTAATTTGGCGAAGATCTGATGAAACCTCCGGAGACAGACAATGGAACTCTTCAATAAATGACAGTAAATGTCTTGCAATTGCTAAAATGACATGTCTGTTATCGTTTACATCAGTTACATATCGTCACTCCGGTATGCTCTGTAAGGGTAGGCAGACGCCATTCGCTCTAGTTTTCCTCTTACTTCACTAGTAATGTTTAATGATTGAGTACTGAATGATTTATATCTAAAACTTGATGACCCTTTTGTTTTGTTTAGTGATACCTATCATAGTTAGCATAACTTCGAAGATACCACACAAGCACTTCTCTATAAATCAATCAATCATTTATTTTTGTGAACATAAGTAAAATAGGTTGTAAAATATATGACATTAGTAATTCTCTATGTTCTGCCGTCAAATCATATAAAAATATTAAGGTAACATCAATTTAAATTAAATTACATAATTATAAATTAAATCATATTATATTAAATTGAATTACATCATCTATACTTATAATAAATCTGTAGAGAGGTCAATTCTGTACATGAAATATATTTCCAAAATAACTATCAGGGGGTGATTAAGGATCGATGCTCATGCCAAAAATGCAATCAGTTAAATTTTTGTCTGTCTGTCTGTCTGTCTGTCTGTCTGTCTGTATAACCGTTATAGAAACAAAAACTACTCGACGGATTTTAACGAAACTTGGTACAATGATTTTTCATACTCCTGAGCGGGTTATAGTATACTTTTCATCACGCTACAATCAATAGGAGCAGAGCAGTGAAGGGAAATGTTGGGAAAACGGGAGAAGTTACTCCATTTTTTAAGCTTCCGTCGCGTGTGCAAACTTAATGGTTAAAGCTACACAAATCATTTCATGACGGAAATGTTCTCCTTAAAATTATATAAAAAATATCCCACGACAGCATATGTCTAACTTTTATGGTTGACTCACAATAACACGTGTAACTCCCGATAGCTTAGCAGTTCGAAGCTTTCTGATTATAATATTTGTCTACTCTTACGTTTATAACACTCTCAGTCACCCCTAATTGAAAAAGTTAACATTATTAACTATTCCATAAAAAAATTGGCCAAGTGCGAGTCAGACTCGCCCATGAAGGGTTCCGTAGTAACTATAATATAATATGCAAATTTATTTGACGAAAAAAAACCTTACAAATTTCTTAAAACTAGCTTATTTACATTTTTTACAACTGCGCCAAATAAATTTGTTTTGAAAAAAATACCTTACAAATTTCTTAAAACTGGCTTTTTTACATTTTGTACAACTGCGCCGAATAAATTTGTTTTTCATAGTGTTTGTATGAATTACAAAGTTATATTTGCGGTTTTAGAAAATATGCTGTATCTCAAAAACTGCTGAACTGATTTCGTTCAAACTAATTTTGGTTGAAAGTTTATATTAAGATCTACAGACATATATTTTTGTTAGATTTTTCACTCCATTATTATAGAAGTTAGAGGTTGTGTCCACCACACACACATTTTACCACTTTGGAAGCTTATATCTTTTAAACGATTGACTTTATGGAAAAGTGGTTTTAGAAACCCCGATGTCGTTTTTAAAGAACTGTCTATAGATACCACACATGCATCGATTTCATGAAAAAAAATATTTTCATGTTTAGTTCCATGTATGGGGGCCCCCCTTTATTTTAAATATTTTTTAATTTTTTTCTCAAAATCGGAAAGCGGTTCACAGAATACATCTACCTATCAAGTTTCACATGTATAGTCCTAATAGTTTCGGAATAAAATTGCTGTGACAGACGGACGGACGGACAGACAGACAGACAGACAGACGGACAGACATGTCGAAACTATAAAGATTCCGTTTTTTGCCATTCGGCTACGAAACCGTAAAAAGAATCATATAAATTGGTATAGAAACACCAAAGTTATACATGAAATACGCTTATAATAATAAGCCATCGCGCGTGAATACTGAATCATGCTATAAGGATTATTTTTGAGAATCGGTCGCCGCGCTCGACGCGTCTCGCGGTCGAAGCGTTTTCTAGGTACTTAAGACTTATGTGAACGTGATCTAAACAATATTACCAATACATTAACTTACGCTGACGGAGTCGCGGGCACGGCTATATTGTATCATTACGCTAAGGCCAATAGGAGCGGAGCGCCAATGAAGAATGCTTCAAAATCGGGGTTAAATTTAACGTTAGCCCAAAGTAACTATTCCACGCGGACGAAGTCGCGGGCAAAAGCTAGTATAAAATAAAATTAGATTACTTACATCAAGATATAAAAAAAAAAAAATATAATCAAATGTCAGCTATATCAATATTATTATTATATGAAACGTAATGAGATGAGAAATATAATTGAGGAATTCGAACATACACAGCATAGCTAAAAAGCAACGTCCAAATATTATCAATTTCGAAAAACGTAGATACTACTTCAGACATTTAATCGAACAATGTCTGAAAACCATTACAAACCTGTAGCGTCGTGTAACAAACCCACGTTTACCACTGTATAGTGTTTGTGCTGGTTTCTGAAAGGCTACCCTAATTGACTAGCTACCTAGGTACATACTTCGGGTTAAACTTGTATGGCAAATGGAAACATGTTACCTCAACTATATTTGGATCTAAATTGAAAACGGAGCTCGTTCAAATTCTAGAACAAGGACCGATACATCGAGATGTGTATAAAATAACTATTTTTGCGGATATTGGCACCAAAATAATGAACATTCTGATTTAATCTCGAATGACGCACGCGTCGACAATGTGTTATTAAAATCATATAAAAGGTGAAAAAACAGTTACCTATTTTAATTACTCTCAACTTTAAATATGATTATTACTTATCTTTGCATAATATAAAACCAAGTTGCGCTCGCTGTCTGTACGCTTAGATGTTTTAAACTATGCAACGAAATAAAATAAACTACAACGGATACAACTACATTAAAATAAAATAAAAATATTACACAAAACTATGGATCTTGTGGTCTGGAATAAAATATTTTTATTTTAATGCAGTTTTAGTACATTGCGCCGCGCGCCGGTGCGAGGCCGGGCGGGTCGCTAGTAAAATATATAGGCAAAATAGGTTACGCAGTTACCTTAATAGCAATGCTGTCATCTTGTAGAAAGTACAGCAGCTTATAATCCTTCAGTTCACCGAAAGCTGAATCGCGGTCATCCCAAACGACATCGAAACTGTAAAAAAAAGAAAACTTAAATGAGATTCTACCGTGCGGCTCCCACATAGAGTAGTCGCCGTATTTCCCCGTAGATGCGATCTCAGATGGCTTAAGATAATATGTTATCAGGTAGATGTACCCATCTTGTTTGTACAATGATAACATCTTACCAGGAAACCATGATTTCCCTGAGGGTTGCGGGGGTCAGACGGCAACTGTTTCGTGAAAAATCTACCACTCTATATAACTAATGAAGTGGCTGGCCATGCAATACTATTAAGTTCTTTTCTCTAAATAGGAACGTTGAATTCGGAATTACGCCACGTAGAATAATATTATGTTTTAATGGAAACATGAAACAAGTTTTATTTACAAACTTAAAGAATAGCTTTATGATGCTTTAGTCAAGTCTAAGGATTCCCCGCTAGCTGTCCTGGCCTGCGGATCTATTGGCCTATAAAAGAAGCGGCCAACGTCCAAAAATAGCCTCCCTATAAAAAGAAAATGACCGCTACCATAAATAAAATGAAAGAGATTTATTACTCGCTAAAATATAATGCGAAAATAGGACAATCTGGATGCGTGTAGCATTTCAACTTTATTCTATTGCTTAAATATATAACATAGGTACCTAAAGTAGAGTTATTTTCAGACTAAAGCCAAATAAACGATATAAGAAACGATTTAAAAGCGAACGTAAACTGGTAACTTGGGTAGTTTTTCCGTTCGACGAGTGTTCCAACGCTTCCAAGAGACTAGGGGCTATATTCGAAGACGTGGATCTGTAAGACAACGCTACACATCGGAAAGAGACGATCGCTTAATTGTTTCGACGTCTTTACATAATCGGTTCTCCAATACTGTTGAGCTGCAACAATAGCTCCGATCAGCTCGTAGAACTTCTGTAAGCGTCTCCACGTTTAGAAAAAGATTTCAGGAGAAGAATATTGCAGCTCACAGGACTGCTACAGGGCCAAAATTGACTACACAGCATAGGAGAGACCGATTGGAATTTGCTTGCAACCATGTGGATTGGACACAAGATCAATGGAGGGCTGTGCTCTTCTTGGATGAGACGAGTGTGTATTTTTTCTGTAACGACAGGCGTAAAAGAGTGTTTAAGAAGCAAAGAGAACGATTCGCACATGCTTGTATTCAAGAGAGAGTAGAATATGGGGGGTGGCTCGTGCATGTTCCGGAGGAGCCTGTCGTTCGACGGCAAAACGAACCTTGTGTGTGTTTCTCGGACTGAAATTACTCGCGGGCAAGGGTCGTTAACTGCTTCTCGGTACATAACAGAGATCTTAGAAGAGCACGTGGTCTCTTATGCGGGTTTTGTTGGCAGTAGGTGCATGTTAATTCACGATAACGCCCGCTGTCACACCGTATTAATTGTAAGAGACTGCCTGCAAGAAATTGGGTTTCCTATTGAGCACCTTTGGGATGAACTGAAACGGTGAGTACTCCGTCGTTGCAAAATGGGACAAAATTCCTCAATAGGCTGTTGTAAAATTAATTAGGTCCATGGGAGAACTTATGGAAGCAGTTATCAGAGCTAGGTAACGCTAGTTATTAAGTTTAAAGACTTAGTCGTATTTTTTGCTATTAAAATACAACGAAACATTTTAATAATTTATATTAGCTTGTTTTTTTTATTTCCTGGTTAAAAATTATTTTATTGCCTTATTCTGAAATTTAAATAAATTGTCTTTTTAATAATATCTTATAGTCATATGTTTACCATTGATTAATAGGGTTAAATTGACTTTGAAGGGAATTCTTAAAGAGGTGCGATTTTTGTGACGCCGAGTGTATTTCTAAAACACGCTTGATCATTAGAGAAGCCACAAATCGTAAGAAAACTGTATCTCATACTATCCAGCCTGTGTAATATATTAAACAGAACTTGATGAAATATTATGTACCTACATATTACGTCAGAATGTATAATTTCTATTAGTTTTCACACAAGTATTATATTATACTCTTGTCTATAGACATTACGCGTATTATCATGTAAACAATAAGCCCTCGGGTACTTTCGCGCTAATTACATTTTCGGTACCGATTTAACAACCCTCCTGAACAATAATAAATTGATTTATGAAACCAACAGTCCAACATATTCCTTAATCGAGAGAGTTAATCTCTCGGTATTGGCATGTGTTTGACTGTGAATGATTAAGTGCGGAATTGGTGACTTTTAAAATTATGAGTACCTGCCCTTTCAATGCTTTCAAGTAAATAGTACCTTTCGTGTTAATTTCCTCTCGTTTCTCCGTTAATTAAAAAAGGATCCCAGTAAATATTGAACTACAGAAAAAAAGATTATTGAATACAAAATTATGAATAATTACCAGGTCTGCCGGGTAACATGGGTCTGATTTACTGCCCGGAGAGCGATACACGCAAATTTAAGCAGCATGGGTCTACCGCCATTAAAACTAATGTTTTGTCATGCGATACAAAAGTATTTTGTCAAACCCTTAAAATAAAGGTCACGAAGGAGTCTGAAACGTTAAATGTGTCAATTCTTTAAGCTCACATGAGATCTGAAAGCATGATAGGGAGCGTCATCTTTCATATCGGACGAAAATTGAACGTGACCAACGTGTGTATAGGATTTATTCTTACCCATACAGTGGTGAAGGTGTTACGGAGTTTTTAAAGGTAAACTAAAAATCGAGATTACAAATAGTGTCATTAAAATATCTCACTGGTGGCTAAGTTGCGATTTAAGTTATAAATCATCATTACTGCTCATAATATTAGCAGTAACGATGATTTGTTCATGAACTGTTGGTTCTAGGATATAATACCCGTTATCCATTGGGTCGACGCCATGTGACATCAACATCCATCGACCCGCCTGAGACCTGAAACCTGTGTCCCAGCAGAAACGTTATAGAGTGATTATGGAGAATAGATATTATTGGTTAAGGCATAAGCCTTAACCAATAATATCTATTCTCCGTATCTTAAAGAGGGAAGATATATGTAGTTTTGTTAAGCATCCTCTTGAATTCGTTAGTCAAGATGTTGTTTCCATGTAAGGTAACAGGTTAACAGCAAAACAATGTACCAGGATAACAGAGCACGGCTGAAGGTTAATCTCGCCGATTACACACGCCGCGCCGTACACCAAAATGATTGAGTTACTCAAGCCAGGTGGCTGTAATATAAGTATAACATGGGTCCAACAGAGCATAAATAACAACACCTTTACCAAATAACCACTGCGCAACCAGTAGAGTAATATTCCTCCGGTTCATTAACTAATTTATTCTTCAGAAAGTCCCTGTTATCCGGGGCAACTTAAAACGTTTCCTAAAGTTTAGGTACACTGACACCTATAAGTGGCGAACAATATACCCTAAACAACGAATAATTAGTGGGTGACATATCATACAATCACTTTTGCATCGCCTACAAGCTTATTTTACTGGCTTGGACAACAATGCAACACTATTGATTAGTATCAATCGATATACAGTAAAGCGGTTATGTTGATGTAATCATCAATTAAGTCCGTCGTATTTCTGCCATAAACAAGGCGTAAATAGTACTTTGCTAAGTACAAGTAAAACCCAAAATCTTAAAAATAAGTTAAACAGTTTTTTACATTCGGATTTATGTGGATATTGAATTGAATACATTTATTTCAGACTTTACAAAATTGTCCATTTAATGTTAGTAACAAAGGTCTTGTATATATAAATAAAATAAAATCCAATAAAAAATCCAAATAATGTCAAAATAAAATAAAATAACATTAATATATATAAAGATAGACAAAAATAAAAATAATTAACCTATTAAAATTGGATTTGTAATTGAAAATTTATAACTAGTGAAATTAATGATATCTCTACTGCCATAATCATTTATATTACTTAGACATTTAGTGATTAAAATCAGAAAAAAATGCACATTATTTTAAACTACGCTACGTTACTTTCATCACGCTAGAACTTCTGAAAAGCCGGCAAAAGTATAGGTATACTTAATTGAACTAATTACATCCGCATTTCATCAGACAAGCTTTAAATACCATGTAATAGCTCGGTGTAAGAACGTAATCAGAACATGTTATTCTGTTTTTGGAAATAAACACTTCAAGGCGTAGCACTTCATGCCGGAGCACTTATTGGTATACTCGTAATATGCATAGAATTCTAGGACTAATCAGTTTGGTATTTCATTTGTCGAACAGTTACCAGAATTCTTGGTATTCCTGCCATGATCCTTGATTTTTTCTTCCACCAGTACGGGCATAGTAACTACCTATTAAGTAATCTATGGCATAGTCAAATATAACTCAGACTTCAGTCTTCCAAGATGTTGTTAAGTGTTTCTTACGAGTTACGACAATGCTGATACAAAACACGAGAGTTATGAAAAGAAAAAGCTT
This sequence comes from Tholera decimalis, assembly GCA_943138885.2. Classification (NCBI taxonomy): domain Eukaryota; kingdom Metazoa; phylum Arthropoda; class Insecta; order Lepidoptera; family Noctuidae; genus Tholera; species Tholera decimalis. The sequence continues at coordinate 27,269,701 of OW964549.2, forward strand.
TTTCCCGAAAAGAAACAAACAAACACAAGGGCTTTTCTGATTTTGTTGGATATTTTTAGCCTGATCTTCGTTCAAGGAATCATTAGACGTAGCATGCCAGTCTCTTAGAAACGCCAGCCGTGGGCGACCGCCTACGCTCGCCTCGCGCTGCGAAAGCCTATTTATTTAGAGGGCACATTGTTTACAATCTTCAATAAATAGCTTCGGATAAAATCGCCATTGATTACATAAGAGATAGTTATCGTGTATCTGTACGTCTTTAGATATCTCGCACATTGTGTCTGCTTACATATCCTTCAGGGAACCTAAAGCGATAACGTTAACCATATCACATTGGTAACATTCATAACGTTGCGAATCTCAGTAGTGTTACCGATTAATCCTAATAATATTATAAATTTGAAGGATAGGTTGTTTATACAATTATATGTTTGTGTTTCAATCAAATAGCTAAAGAGATTTGTACGTAACTTAACATACATAAATATAGATTACAACCCGAAATACCACATAGACTGCTTTTTATTCCGGGAAAATAAGTGTTTCCACGCGAAAAACGTTGCGGGCAGCAATATATATATATAAGTATTTCACTTCTGCTGCTCCTGCTAAATAACAGTTCAATAGGGTTTAATTATTTTTTTTTCATCCATATTAGCTCGCTTTTGATCACCATCTTTCGTGGTGGTAGTAAGCAATGATGTGGTCGAAGATGAAGCACGCTTACCTAGATGCCCTAACCTACATAACCTAACCTGACATAATTATATTATCATTGTGCGCCGCAAATTAGAAGACAAATCTTATAAATAATATAATAATGCCAAATTAGTAATGAATCCCAATATCCTGCCAATCACTCTTTAAGCGGAATCTGATTGTAATTACGTCTATTTACCGCTCGAGGAAATGAGTGTAGGTGCATGTGAATGAGGAACTCAGTCGATCGTTTATTCATATTCTATTGGAAGAGAACAATTTCCGCTAAGAAGTATCGTAATAATGGAAAGACTCACTATTGGGAAGGCTTAAGATTGTACAGTGAATGCGATAGTTTGACGAGTGTAGAAGTCCTTAACCGAGCAACGGGACATAAATACTGACAATAACGACTTAGTGGTTGATACAGATGGAGTAGAAAGGCACATAAACATAATTTACTCGTATAATATGTAAACTCACGCCTTTTTAGGGATCTCAATCTCTAGTGAACAAGAAGACCGTTCATCCGCGGTATAACTCAGAGACTCTTTCGGGGAGCTGACTGCAAAAATCTGCTAAATAGCATGTCTTCATAAAAATGGACAGATTTTTTGAATTCTAAGTATTTATTCAATGTGTAATTTAAAGGGTATATATTAGGGTGTCCCGAAAAATTTTTTTTTCGCTTTTCGCTACTCAAACCCCCTCAAAAGTTGCATTATTAGTTTTAGATTACCGTAAAAATAATAAAAAAAAAAACATAAAAAAATATCTTTAGGGTTCTACCAGCATTTATTTTTATTTTTTTATCACTTAAATAACCCTCCAGTCAATGTCGTCTATTCTATTTTATGTACATTATTCCCATTTTATTTTTTATTTCATTGATAGTGAAACCCTAAGTTATGATTTGCAGGCAACGACAGGATTTTCTCTGTTAGGAATTGGTTTGGAACAAACTCGCAAAATTCATGATTTGACTTGTTCTTAAATTCTCTACTTCTACTGTGAGGCAGTTCGTCTCATTTCTATTGCGGTTTTATTGCTGTAAGGTGTCGCTCTGCACTTCCTTGTGATAAAATACGGGTTAAATTAATGGGTTCAAGACGAAGTGAGACTACTTGTGCTATTTTGGGATCATATAAAGAACTTGACGATCGCCAGTTACCAGTGATAGGTGACGTTATCAAATTCATTTTGTTTACTAAAAATGAACTAAAACTACAGAAGAATGGGAAAGATCCTTCGAACACAGAAGTTTTTTCAATCGTTTCTGGAAAACTTGATACGATTTGGACCAAAGCTTCGATTCCTATCGTTTCCAACGTACGAGTTACCCAATTGCTGAAATCATATTTCGACAAATACCTGTCATTGATAAGATATCCCAAAAATAAAAGAAATGATAGTTACGAAAGCAAAGTGAAGTGCTTTTTGGAATCGTCGAACAAGCTCTTCGATATTGCTGCTTGTAAGTGCACTTCGTTTGACATTTGTTCCTGCATAAAACCTAAGAAAGTTCCTATTTCTGAAAGAGACTTTTTACTGGATCAAAGAAGTGATAGAAAAATGGCAATAAGCGGTATAGACACAAAAGAAACAGCAAGACTTTTAAAGAAACATCAGAGACAAGAAAATTTGAATCGGTAAGAGTCAGAGCACGCATGTTTTCCCAGTGCATCACTAAAAACCAATCCTGTTCCGGTGCGCGAGTTGCCGCCTCGACCGCAGTCGCCTGTAACAGAGCTTTCTGCGAATAGTGACGTGCCTGTAAATGAGACTCCATCTACTTCGTTGAATCGGAACACTCTGGCGCTGCCAACAGTAGCTAAGGTATGTGATCGGTATGGACTATCAAAGCGATCTGCGGCTGCGGTCGCTTCGGCGGTCTTAGCTGACGTAGGATTGGTATCTTCCGAAGATCTAAGTCTTGTTATTGACAAGAATAAAATTCATAGAGCTGTTTCAAAAGCACGGACCAAGGCCAGCAAAGACATTGATACGATTGTAATAAAAAGTATCTACTTTGATGGACGAAAGGACAAAACACTCATAAACGAGAAAATAGGCGATCGGTACCACCGCAGAGAATTCTTGCAAGAACACATTTCAGTTCTCACAGAGCCGGGATCTATTTATTTGGGACATATGACGCCAAGTCGTGGCACTGCCAAAGGGATCGTCTCTTCTATCTTATCTTTGTTAGAAAATCAAGGGTTGAACTTGCAAGAGGTGATCTGTGTGGGGTGCGATGGTACTGCTACGAATACAGGTTGGAAGGGAGGTGTCATTCAATACCTGGAAAACTATTTAAAGAGACCGTTGCAATGGTGTGTTTGTATGCTTCACGCGAATGAATTACCGCTTCGTCATTTGTTCATGTCTCTGGATGGTAGCACATCTGGGCCAAAAGAATATTCAGGGCCTATTGGAAAACAGCTAGCTGCTTGTGAAAGTAAACCTCTAGCGTCTTTTTGTGCAGTGTCTGGCAATTTGCTAGTATTACCTGATAATATTGTGAAGGAACTAAGCACGGATCAAAAGTATCTGTACGAAATGTGTCATGCTGTGATGGCTGGTTCCTGTTCCCTTGAGCTAGCGAACCGCCAACCTGGAAAAATGGCGCATTCGAGATGGCTCACTACTGCCAATCGCATACTCAGACTTTACGTAAGTACTGTTTCGCCGTCAAATAATTTGCAGCTGCTTGTGAACTACGTGGTCAAAGTTTACGCTCCTGTTTGGTTCCTAATCAAGCAAAACTCATCATTTAAAGATGGAGCCAAGCATATTTTTCAAATGGTTATATACTCTCGAGTTTTGCCTGATAGTCAGAGATCTATTGTAAATTCGGTGATCGAAAGAAACGCTTTTTTTGCGCACCCAGAAAACTTGCTTATTGCCATGTTATTCGACGATAGAGAGCATATTCGAGAGCTTGCATCTCGCAAAATATTAAAGGCCAGAGAAGCAGAAAACAGCAACTCTCGCAGGGTATTTAAAGCACCAAAGCTTAACTTCTGTGCGCGAGACTACACCGATATAATATTTTGGCAAGAGTGTGAAATATCAGCTCCACCAATTTTGCGACACGTCTCCAACGATGAACTTAGAATTAAGGCTAAAGAACACATCCTCGACATTATTGACTTTCCCTGCCACACACAGTCAGTGGAAAGATGTGTAAAACTAGTGACGGAGGCTTCTCAAAGCGTCACGGACGCTACAGCTCGGGATGGTTTTATTAGGAACAGATTAAAATCTCGCTCAGAAATGCCTAATTTTGGTCACAAAAACCAGTTCCGTTTTTAAAGTTGCCATTGATTATTTTGTCTTTCAACTATTTTAAACCTTGCTTTAACTCATTGTTGTACCCTTAAATTTAATAAAAACCATTTAAATGTTGTTTTTGTATGATTTATAGTTTATATTAGGAACCCCTAAAAATAGCAAATTTGAAAAACTTCAAGGACTGGTAGAGGCCTCAAGATGCCGGATATCTAATTAAATTTTATAATAATCGTAATATATGTGTCAAAACGCAACTTTTGATACCTCTTGCGTAGCCGTAGCTCATTTATTTTCCCCCATACATGAACGGGACACCCTAGTATATATACCAAATGCATGTCGTCTTTGGATGATAACAAACGATATGGCAAGGGTTTTGTAATCCTAAGTCTACGTGTGTAGAACTTATTACAAATTCCAATACACTGATACCAGAGACCGAATTTTTCAAATTAAGAAGAACGAAAAGAATTATCGTGTTATTGGCAAGTGACGTGGAAAGTTATTGACCCTCGTAGTGCTGTGACACGTTTGTTATGATTGGTATTCAAGAAATATATGAAACCAATAATTTAGTATCAATTTTTTGAGTCAGTTATTTTGTGCTGAAACTGTGCATAGAGACTCCAGAGAGATACCAGATGTAAGGGGTTTCCGTTACACGTTGTATAGGTACAGACAAGGTACAGCACAAAATTATAATCTTCATATTGGGACTACTAAGTAAGTAGTACCTTCTGACTTTACAGTAATGTACCTACGTGAAGAAAATACTGTGTATCCGTTTTAAAGAAAATTGCGTCGACGCGACGGAGGAGTATTAAATTTGGCACATTTAAAGTTAATATCTTTAAACATATAATATCGCTATCAAAATAATTTATATTACCTACTACAGGGCAATTATTAGTTTTCTTAGTAATTTAATCAACTTTTAAGAGTTAATATCTCAGTCTCCTTACCGAGGTTCGTTCGTAGATGTGTGACCTAACATATCAAGATTTTTCCGTGCCTTGGAATGCACGTTAAGCCGTTGATATTAGCTATCATTTGTACATATACATATATACTTTGACAGTCGTTACAAGTAGAAGCCAGAAAATCTTTTTTTAATTGTTGATAGGCTTGTAATGATGTGGTCGAAGATGAAGCACGCTTGCCTAGAAGCAACCCATTCACTCTTGACTTAAAGACTCCCGGGTTAATCTGACACTGTCTGGCCAAGGGATGTTATCCAGCTATTAGGTCGTAGAGGTTAGATAGGCAGTAATTCTGTGTAATACTCAACTGCATCTGGATAGATATATTCTTTATTGTACACCATAACAGTAAAAACAAAATTATGGACATAACAATTAAAAAGGGTGATACAATGGGCGGTCTTATCGCTAAAAGCGATCTTTTACAGACAACCTTTGGATGGATTTGACACAGAAGGAGAAAATAAATACGCGGGTAGTCCACGGTGTACAAATTATCTATATAAAATACAAAACAATAAATAACGTTCTCAAAACATATATATACATACAAATATTAAAAAAAAAGAAACAAAGACATACATAGTAACAATTTAAGGAGAGAGATAAAGATCTTTTACTACGTTTTTGAAAGAAGATAGTGAAGTAGTAGAAAAAGTAGTAAAAGTAAAATGGAAGCCGACCACAACATAATTGAGAAACGGCTAATGATCTCAAAACTAACCTCTCTGCATTTGAAATACCTTCGCACTAAACCCTCGATTCATAAAAGAAGAAAAAAAACCTTTTTTAAAGCTATAACTCATGAAAATGTGTATGCACGGTACTAGTTCCAAGGAAAAATATCACATCTAAGTAAGCTTTATAAGATAACGAGTACGCGGCCACTTTACAAAAATGTACACATAATAGGAAAAATTACATAAAATTTTCACAAAATATGAATAAAAATAGACTCAAGCACAAATCTTAAAGCAACCTTAAATAATTTGCGCCATGGGTATCGTTTTCACGTTTTTTTTTTTTTTTGTTTTTATTAACAAAATCAAATTCCATATTAGTGCCTGTGATAAACATTCCTTGGTCTGTTACGGTACCCTATACTACGCATGGCATCGCACGCACTTGCCTTGTATTCTCACAAGGTGAGACAGAAAAAATATAACATCTGATACGATTCAGAACTTGCTGGAATACTAAGAACTTCTTAAAATTCTAGGCAATACTTTCTCCTGGCAAATGTTATAATCATAAACCAAAATTCTCAGCGGTCCTATTTCTCCAAAGCTGACCATGTATGAAAACTTATAAATTATAAGTCGTCTGCAAGGACTAAAAATACAAACAACAAAAATGAAAAAATGGATAGTCTGACACTTGCGCTCTAGTTCCGAAACACCAATGATTTATGAACAAAACTCTGGGGAACTATGTTTATTATAATGCGCAGAAATAATAAAAATATATAGCCATTAATAAGTCAAATTAAAATGAAGAAGAGGACGGAAAGAGGTTGGAGTTCATTCAAAATTACAGTTTAAAAAATACAAATATAATAGAAATTGTAATGACAAAAATAGAATAATAGAGACGACTCACTTTTATTGTGTAAACCTAAGCTATTAAGTATAGGTAGATAAGCTTCTAATGAAAGTTAACTCAGAAATGTCAAATAAACATAGCGCATTTATGACGTGTTTAGTAACAACGCATATAGGTATGCAAGAACCAATACTTTTCTAGGAAACAATAATAAACAATCCTAGTTCAAAAACTTTATCCATCACTGGCTATAATTCATTCTAAACTGGCGTCAAAACTCTCACCGCCTTCTACATTCCGTTATTATTACCATCTGTTTCCTTTAGGCCTTTCATAAGTATAGCTAGACGTTCTTAATCAGAGGAACATAGACATACTCGCAACAGTACTGGCGGAACCTAAAGGAGAGATTTATAAAAACACGCACGCCTCTGCCGAATTACAACTATTGAAATACAGCCGTACATGCACGCTCACCCATTTCGCTCATCCCTTTGACTATGTTTCACGACCAAAATCCTCACATTTTACGTTAGTGGCGAACCCTTGTATATTTTATGCTACGTCTGCAAGAGAAGGAACATTTTTCGTTCAAAAACATTTACTTCGGATCGGCAGTTCAGCAGAATTTGTTATTTGGCATACGAATAAATAACAAAAAGTAATAAAACGATTAAAACAACGTTCAGCCTGAGTAACAGTAAAGTTGCGAGCCATAAACAAGGAACAGATGGGTGGTTTGGGGCGAACAACGCGCCACGCGGCCGCGTCTCCAGCCTCGCGCTGAAAGGCGAAAGCCGAAAGTCAAAAGCCGAGCCGCTGTGGTCGACGCCTACCAAGACTTGACACAAATGCGAAACTACAACCAAGCTATTTATAACCCCCCCCCCCCTCCACATACTGTCTAAGTCTTAAACAAAGTAGGGCTTATCCTTATACAAAAGTGATACGTCCAAGTATTCATTAACTACCCATTCCAACTTTCCTATTGGCTTACGTCACAGAGCCACAGTTACACCACAGTGGAAGTAAGTGCATTTGAAAATACACCAATGCTATCGTCTCGTTTAAATGTTTTTTTTAATGTATGAAATTTCACTTTCTTTCATTATGTTTGTTCCTACTACAACTGTACGTTTTATTTTCTGTTTTTACGTGTTTTATGTAAATTGTATTTTGTGTCTCCTGTTGTATCAAATAAATGTTTTATCTATCTATCTGTCTTTGAAATATATCAAATTTAGTCGGCTAAGTACCATGCCATAAAGCACTGAAAAGCAAAAGCGATCAATGATAGTTAATCAAATCTTATAATTGTCTCGCCGTTAACTAGAGTTTAGTAAAGTTAAAGCGGCAAGTCGTCTCCTTCATGAGTTTGTTGGAAACTAAATGAATAGAAACGAGAATCAGTTCACTTGCTTATTACGCTTTAATATAGTAGCTTCTGCTCGCGGTTTTGCTCGCGTGGAACAGTTATTTTTTGTGAACTATGTCACTCAGAGATAACAGCATTTTAGTGACGAAAATATTTAAATTAGGATGTCTACCTTTATCAGCTCATAGTCTTATGTAATTATGTCTTATAAAACTATTATATTATAGTAGACGCTGAATGTTCTCGTGATAACTTTTTAAGTATTTGTCCATATTACTTAGTGTAAAAGATGAAGTTGATCTACATCAAATACTGAAAGCAACAAATGTATAAATTTGAATTGATAAGAATCTAATAAATATTCTAAAATGTGCATTGTAAGAAAGTATCCAGTTTAATTTCATTTATTGCTAACTATTCTGGATATAATGACTTCCACATAAAAGGTAGAAATATTTAATAAGTACAAACAATTCCACGACACATTATCTTTGTGTAACTCCAAAGGTTGAGGCAGCGCACGCTACAATAGCTCTCAGAGGCCGAGGTTTTTTTTTAACTAAAATAATTTATTTGCTCTTAATAATTAGTTATAATATAGTCAATGTATTATTTAAATTGTAGGCTATGTATTATTCTGATGTATATATGTTTTATTACTGTAAAATTAATCCCAGTAGTTTTTGCGAGGGAGAGCAAAAACATCCATCTTCACAAACTTTCACATTTATAGTATAAGTAGGAGTAGGAAGGGAGAAAGTTGGCCTTTGGTTTTAGTTAAGTAATATTTGTATTAGTTTATTTATAATTATTAGTATGTAAGTATTTTATTTGTATGGGCCAAGTTTGCCTGAAATAAATGAATTATTTGATTGATTGATATAACAGAGACGAATACTTAATAATGTACGCTTAGGAGTCAGCTCAAACATTCAATTATACGCAAGCTGTACCTATAAAAGTAGTTAATATGCTCTCCACATATTGCAGCGTGACGCATGCCAGAATTCCAATTACTGTGTGTAATAAAAAATAAACCAGGCAGTCGCACTGAGTCTGTTCTGCGTTACTCTGGGAAATAATACGGTTGTCAGTCCCCGTGTTCCTTGCTCCTACGTGTTACAAAAACCAACTAGGTACTTTATTTTACACCTTACAATATTTCATTGGATACAAAAATTTACACTTGTGTGCAATGGGCGGTCTTATCGCTCAAGGCGATCTCTTACAGACAACCTTTGGATGGACAAAACTATAGGAGACAGATTTAGGGCGGTCAGTGTACAAACATCATACATAATATTCATTGAAACATAATAATATAAAATACATATAATAAAATACAAAAATCATGCAGACAATGGATTATACTGTTGTAGAAAATCTCTTAAAACTATATTCACAAAACATAATAAACAAACGCACACCTACTCACAAACACACGTATACTCACTCACTCACACAAACAAACAAAAACAGAGACAAACACAGACACACACGCATACACACGCATGAACCACGGCCAGTAAACAGACACGTATATACATTACAGCATGAGTTTTAGCCGTAAGTTTAAAATTGTAAGTTTCTATTATTTCCTTTTGATTGTCATTAGAGATATTTTTTATTTTATTGTTTTCTAAATTATTGTGTATGACGTAAGATTATTGTCACTAGTATTAAGGGGAAGACAGTACCTGCAACTCAGTTTATACTAGCGGAGGTATTACAGATTCTGATTTTATTATGTAAAAACTTATTGTCAATAAATAAATGTATTATTATTATTTCATTTATTACATTTTATAAACATATTATTTACATTTTTAAATATTCCTATAAAAACAAAAAAAACATTTAAAAATATAAAAAACAGTAGCCCACCGGTATCGGGAACAGGGTCCAAGCTACCGGTGGTCAGGACTCTTGAGAGAGAGAAACCTTCTAACAATTCGCGCCGTGTCCAGAAGTGCTGTTTTCTGGATCAAGCCCTTGATCCAGCTGCCCAACGAGAGCCTTCTAAGTTGTTTATCGAGGCTCTTGGCTATTATGCCATTGGCTGAGGCGACTATCGGTACAATGACACATGTCAACAACCGCGCGAGCCAAGTCAAGATACTTAATTTGCTTATCTTTCTCGGCTTTCACGAGGTTCTCGTCATGAGGGACCGCTATATCAACAATCATTGTGCGACGCTCTAATCGGTCTATTACCACTATGTCAGGCTTATTGGCAACAATAGTCCTGTTAGTAATGATGGACCGATCCAAGTACAGTGTAATATTGCCATTTTCGAGAACTGGGTCGGGCACATACCTATAGTATGGTACTTCTGATTCCACAAGATTGTATTTAAGAGCAAGTTGCTGGTGAACAATCCTAGCTACAAGGTTGTGTCTATGCAAATAGTCTCCGTTAGCCAGACGAGAACAACCGGAAATAATGTGACGAATGGATTCTCCCGGTTTGTGACATGCCCGACATATGTATGTCTACCGTACCATCCTTCACAATATATTTCCGATAGTTATTCGTCATCACAACTTCGTCCATAATCGCACAGACAAAACCTTCGGTTTCCCCGAAGAGGTCACCAAAATGTAGCCAGGCTACGGACGCTAATGTATCTACGTCAGACCTATGAAGGGCCCGGTAATAGCGCCCGTGAAGCTCCTTGCTCTGCCATACTTCTCTGAGTTCATTAGTATCTAATACTACAGGTTTACGCCAATTCTCGCTACCTAAGGAGAGCAGAGTGAGGCATTTGTCCACCGCTACCACATCTCGATGCATACCCACATCAGCTTCTAGGAAATATTCCCTAAGGTTGCATACCTTGCGGTTGTGCAGGGTCTTTACATTTAAAAAGCCACGACCCCCGCGCTTCCGCGGGATATACAGCCTCATCACCGATGAACGTGAGCGATGCATCCGATTTTCAGTCAGCGTTGTGCGGACCCGCCTGTGCAAGGCGTCAAGTTCAGTCTGAGTCACCAATACTGGCATGACCCAACTATTGAAAGCACGCACCTTCTTTCCGCCTGATAAAAGACTATTCAGTACTTTATCCAGGCGGCTAAAGAAGCGATCCTTCAATGACTGTTTCACATAAGCAACATTGATGCCTAGCGCCTCTAACATACCCAAATACTTGTAGGTTTCAGTTTAACCGAGGGATCTTAGCTGTATGGAATCCGAGAGTTGAGTTCCCACGGATTCCATAATCTCCCCTCGCTTTACATGCATGACCGCACATTTGTCCACCCCAAATTCCATCCTGATGGCGCAAATGAAGTTTTCTGTTACCTTCAGTAGCTCCATCAACTGCAAGTTGCTGGAGGCAAAAAGTTTCAAGTCATCCATGAAAAGCAGGTGAGATATGACTTAACCATCTCTTCTCAACTGGTAGCCTTTCTCCGAACCCTCCAGCAGTGTACTGAGAGGGTTCAGAGCCAGACAAAACCACAGTGGGCTCAGACTGTCGCCCTGAAAAATGCCACGCTCAATCCTAATCGGTTCGCTGCTTTCCTGTATCTGTCGACATCCTGGGTAGCAAAGGACCGTCTTCCATTGCCCCATACATGACTCAAGGAGGTTGCGTAGGGTTGGATTTATTTTGTACAACTCCAACACCTTCATAAGCCACGTATGAGGGACAGAATCATAGGCCTTTTTATAATCTATCCAACATGTCAACAGATTCTTTCGGGAACGACGAACCTGTTGGTTAATGGCAATATCAATGAGGAGAAGCTCTTTAGTACCGCGGGACCCGTTCCTACATCTATTCTGAGAAGCAGACATGATTGAATTTTTATCAATATGATTATTAGTTTTGGCTCTCGAAATGGAAGTAAGAACTTTATAGGCTGTTGGTAAGCACGTGATCGGTCTATAATTTTTAGGTTTCGCAGTACTACCTGATTTATGGAGCAGGTGGGTTATTCCTGTAGTTAGGAATTAAGGTAGCGATCCTGACCTTTTTTTAACGGATTTGGTTTGGTTGAACGTGCTGCATAACTATTATTTTATTAAATATTTATTCAAAAAGAAACGAGAAGAAAATTTTTTGACAAGCCAGTTATTATTATTATTATTATTGCACTAGAATTATTATTAACGCAAGTTTCTTATTTATTACGTACTTGGAATAAAAAATCTGCGGAATATATGGCTCCTTGTTTATGGCTCATAAAAGGCTGAGAGTGGGAGTAAGTGAGGCGCTAGGCGGCGGGAAATTGTAATTCACGACGTAATGATTCGTACATAGAATATTGATGAAAAGAAAATTGCAAGAAGCGGATAATAAGTGCACTTTTCTTGACTCGGGTGGTTATAGACCAAAATATAATTATACTGAAGGCGATTATAGATCACAGCCGAAGCTAAGTAAATGTAGCTTATAGCACGCATTACCGGGGTATGTGATTTTAGATACTTACATAATTCGTAAGAAAATATTGTGGCAATGACTACTGAGCTTACTTGCGTGTCTTAGCTTTTGCACTGCCACCGTCTTAAGTAGGTAGGTACCAGGGGCGTAGCTACCGCCGTATTTGCCGTATCAATTATACGGGGCCCCCGGGCCACGGTGGCCCCCAAAGTGTGTAAGGAAAAAGAATAAAAACTTTCTAATTTATTTTATTTTACAAATGACAAAATTCTATAAAGCAATTCCTTTTTTTCCCGCCTTAAGCGTGCGTTCAAAAGTTGGCAACACTACATCGTTATGGCGGGCTGCGGGACTTCCCCGTTTTACTTACTTCATCTTCAACTCAGCGGGGAATCCCCGGGAATCCTTCAACGATATCGCGATGTACGTGTACGTTGTTGTACTTTGCATTGGATGTTAAACCACGGAGTGCAGTGCACTGTTTATTTACGCGCTTTATATAAATGTGCATTACATTGTAATTCAGTACAAACAATATTGTTCTTCTGGTTTAGCAGTATTAGTAACGATTTGTAAAAGAAATGAGTGAAAGGAAAAGAGATTATCCCAGCGGCGCTGAGAAAAGAAAAATTAAACAGAAAAGGGACGAGGTTATAAAAAAAGTGCCCAAAATTTCTTCATTTTTTCAGAGACAAGATACTGTGAGTGATTTAGATTGGAAAGGTAAGTACTACACTACTACCCAACCCATTTATTAGGGGCCCGTAGTGATAAACAAGGAAATCTTTTAATTTCGGTCTGTCCATCTGTCCGTCACAAAAAGTTGTCTCCCCCCTCGATTTTCACAATTATACTGTTTTTAGGGTTCCGTGCCTTGATTAAAAAAAACAAAATTCTAACTTATCTATAGGATCGATTTGTTTTGTTGTTTGTTTATCAGTCCGTATCGTATCGTTAATTGCGTGTTGAGAACTTCAGATGTGCAGACTCGCTTTCGGGTTCTCGTTTTGTATGGCCACTACACTACGCGCTGCGTTTAAATAGCACGCAGGTGTATAGTAATGCACGGACGGGCTGCAGGTGATTTTGTATCTACTAATAGGTACGAGCACAATCCGCGTAGAATCTGTGTGCGTCTGAACTGAACACTCTCTAACTGTGACCCTTAGTAACGTTATTTATTTATATATAACTCTTTTTAGTTTAGTATCAAAGCATTCGTATTTATTTTTTAACAATTACTCGTTTATTTTTAGATTCTTCTGAAGCATGTTCTTCGTCACATATCCATCCGGAAATAGAAGAAAGCCAAGCACATACTTTATCGGATGTCCATCCAGATATCGAGGAACCCCAAGTCAACGATTCTGATATATCTGCAGATAATGCAGATTGTAATATAATTTCATCAGATAGAGGAAATTTTGGTGACAATTTAACTGAATGCGAACAAAAAATAATTTTTAAATTGGGTCCATTTAAACCACAAGGACCATTTCCAAAAGTTTCAGAAAACAACCGACCTTTTTCAGCTTATTATTATTCATATTTCAATCAGGCAGGCATAAAAATTATAAGACCATGGTTATGTTATTCTAACGTTTTAAACAAACCGTACTGTCACTTCTGTTGGTTATTAGCAGATCGTCAAAACAAATCGTACTCCTCTGCTTGGGTTAACGGTGTTTCGGTTAGAAGCAATTTCACACAAACTATTCTTGACCATGAAAAGTCACAGCAGCATATTAGTGCCTCACTCTCTTATAATAATTGGTTGCAAGGAAATACCATCGATACTCTATTGAAAAGTGAAATCGATAGTAAAATTACATTCTGGAGAGATGTACTGCATCGTATAATTAATGTTATAATTACTTTAGTATCTTGTAATCTACCTTTGAGGGGGCATGATTCTGATTCTGGCAATTTTATGGCAATTTCACGTCTGCTATCTAACTATGATGCAACTTTAAAAGAACTTTTTCTAAAACCGAAAGGTGAAATAAATTATTTAAGCCCTACGATTCAAAACGAAATTATTAGTTTGCTTGGTACTAACGTTAGGAACAGTATTATCTCAGAAATTAAAAAAGCTCAATTTCTGACAATAATTCTGGATACAACACAAGACTTGTCAAAAATTGACCAACTATCTGTAGTTTTTCGATATATCTCGGTTACAGAAAATGATGATAATGTGCCTAAAGAAATAAAAATCTGTGAGTCCTTTTTAGGATTCATAGCAGTAACCGATTGCAGTGCTGCAGGTCTGAAAACTGTCATTTTAAATTTGACTAAAGAATATGGAATTGATTTGACTAAATGTAGAGGACAGGGATACGATGGAGCAAATGTTATGTCGGGTGTGTATGGAGGATTACAAACCCTAATAAAAGAGCATGCTCCAAATGCCGATTATGTTCATTGTGCTGCGCACGCTTTAAACTTGGTTTTGAACGATGCTGCGAGACATGTTCGTGAAGTATCGACTTTTTTCGATAATTTAGAAAAAATATATACTTTTTTTGGCAATAGTATAAAACGCTGGGCTATGCTAAGTGACGATTCATCTGAAAAATATTTGATTACCCTTAAAAAGGTATGTCCTACCAGATGGTCTTCTAGGAACGACGCTTTATTAGCAGTAAAGAAAAATTTTTTACTAATCATGAAAACTTTGTACCAACTAAATTTAATTTCAAATAAAAAAGATGAACGTGAAGAATGTAAAAGTATAATTAATATTTTAGAGAGTTTTGATTTCTTAGTGCTCGTTACATTTTTTTCTTCACTATTTGAAATTATTAATCCTGTTTCTAAAGCTCTACAGCATGATAATAATGACTTACAGAAATCTAGTATTTTATTAAGTAATCTTTTAAATAGACTGTGCCAATTAAGAAATCAGAATTCATTTAATAGTTTGCTAAATGAATCCAAAGATTTAGCAAAAAAGTGGGGGGTAACAACTGTTTTTAAAAACAGTAGGCGAAAGATAACGAAGCGTTTTTTTGATGAGTTATCACAAGATGAGAGAATTTCCGACCCGGAATCCTATTTCAAAGTCAATGTATACTATTGCTGTTTAGATATATTAATTTCTCAAACTAAAGAAAGATTTCAGAGCCTTTGCAACCTGAGTAGTATATTCGAAATATTACAACCGGAGAAACTCCTATCTTCTTCAAGCGAAGAGATATTAAACGCTTCCGGAAAACTGTCTGCTAAATACAGTAAAGACATCTCACTTAATCTTTGTGACCAATTAAAGGCTCTAAAAACATGCTTAAATTCTGAAATTAAAAAAATTTATTCCATTGAAGAACTCATTGAATTATTGCTAGTAAAATTCAATAGTCTTGCATCCAGTTTTCCCGAGGTAATCACAGCATGCTTTTTATTCTTGACCCTTCCAGTTACAACCGCAACGGTAGAAAGAAGTTTTTCAAAATTAAAACTAATAAAAAATTACTTAAGAACTTCGATGGGACAAGAACGGCTGTCAGACATCTCACTATTGTCCATAGAGGCAGAAACTTTAGAAAAACTAAAATCATCATCAGCCATAAATGATTTAATAAATCAGTTTGCCGATAAAAAGGCAAGGAGAGTGAATATTTAAAATTCGATTTTTATTTGTAAAATGGGTAAATTATGTGATAAATAAATATTACTTCTCACAATATTTTTTTTCTTTTGTGAAAAATCTTTACCTCCATATAAGGGCCTCCAAAAAAATTTTTATACGGGGCCCCGACAAGGCACGCTACGCCACTGGTAGGTACTTTCTTTAACCCGCTACGTGATCATTTCAAATATGTACGCATGCTACGCAATATTTATAGCATGACCTTATTTCTGTGAGAGCAGAAAGAAATGTTTGTATAAACTTCTGAACAATAAATATTCAAATATGGAAATCATAATAAATATCTGAAGAAGAACAGTAAAACTGTAGAATAATAAATGTAAACACTAAACTCTAACAAATAACAGAAAAAAGGCGGAGAATAGAAACATAATAAGGTATAGTCAATGCCAAGGTATAGTATGTGCAAAGTAAGGAAAAAAATCCACTAGTGACTGAATACACACATCATCCCCTCATTCAATCATCGCCATAAGTCTATTTAGTTCTCACGAACCAATCCGACCAACTCAATACCTTCTCTCATTCTTCTTCATTTGTACACTCAGCACCTACATAAAATTTTTCATGTTTTCCTTAGTTCATCTAAAACATGAACCTCATTTAGTAGGTATAGTTCGGTTGTCATTAACTGTAGTCCCTTTTAAAGTCAAATTAATGTTAATAAAGATGGTATTCGGGCAGAAGGTCCGATAGATGATTGGCGGTCACGTAACCGACGAGACGAAGGACTAACTAATCCGTAATATAACGAGAACCCAATTCCGACGCGGAGTGATCGATAAGATAAAACTTTATATAGGATCTGCTTGGCGATGCTCATTACTCAGTTCAACAATTCAGTGCTTACAATATATATGCTCGATATTCTGAAGCAATCAACCAACGAAATAGGTCAATAATTTTCTATTTCTACGTCTGAAAGTTAAAAAAAAAAACGAACTAAGCAAAGATAGAGATAGCCGGTCTATAATACCTGCTACTATATATGTTATAGGACTGCTATGCGCAAGGTCGTGGGTTCGTTTCCCACCCAGGACAAATGTTTGTGTGATGAGCACGATCATTTGTTCTTTGTCTGGGTGTAATTTACTATATTATGTATTTATTTAGAAATATATATGTATGTTTATTATGTTGTCTAGTACTTAAACCGCAAGCTCTGCTTAGTTTGGGACTAGATGGCGTTGTGTGAAAGTTGTGGAATATTATATTATACTAGCTTTTGCCCGCGACTCCGTCCGCGTGGAATAGTTACTTTGGGCTAACGTTAAATTTAACCCCGATTTTAAGCATTCTTCATTGGCGCTCCGCTCCTATTGGCCTTAGCGTAATGATATATAGCCTATAGCCTTTCTCTATAAATTGACTATTTAATTAAAAAATAATTTTTCAATTCGAATCAGTAGTTCCTGAGATTATCGCGTTCAAACAAACAAACAAACTCTTCAGCCTTATATTATTAGTATAGATAGCAGTTGCCCGCGACTTCGTCCACGTTTCCGTCGTTTTTCGTAAAAAAAAAGTAGCCTATGTCCTTCCTCACGGTTCAGTGATTTTGATGTAACAGACAGATTAACTTTCGTAATTTAGTAGGGAAATATAATATGTCAATCTATAATACTGTGAAAAATATCGCAATACCGAACCGCACAATATTATTGTTAATAGCTGTGCCCGCGACTCCGTCAGCGTGTAACTCCTTGTGTGTTATTAAGTTAATGTATCGGTAATATTGTTTAGATCACGCTCACATGAGGCTTAAGTACCTATAGAACGAAAATTCTTCAGCGCAAGGCTTCCGGGTAAACTATGTTGAAAGTTGACCAGTCCGGCACGTGAACATAAAGATTTCTAGAACTGCTAACCCGGGAAAGAGCGACGTACAACTGACCATGCGACAACAACTGACACCGAGATCTACCCCAGCAACACGAATAGTCTGCCCTTGAGCCTTATTAATTGTCATTGCATAACACACCGATACTGGGAAATGCGTTCTTTTAAATTGGAATGGAAAATTATTTGGTATTATGGGAATTCTGGGAATAAAGACGGTTTCTCCTGCACCGCAACCTGTTAAAATTTGAGCCTCGATTATATTTTGTTGCAACTGGGTTACTTTTAGCCGAGTTCCATTGCAAAGTTGTGGTAGTTTTAAATTTCGGAGCAGAATAATAATCAGAAAGCTTCGAACTGCTAAGCTATCGGGAGTTACACGTGTTATTGTGAGTCAACCATAAAAGATAGATATATCCTGTCGTGGGATATTTTTTATATAATTTTAAGGAGAACATTTCCGTCATAAATGATTTCTGTGTAGCTTTAACAATTAAGGTTGCACTCGCAACGGATGTTTAAAAAATGGAGTAACTTCTCCCGTTTTCCCAACATTTCCCTTCACTGCTCTGCTCCTATTGATTGTAGCGTGATGAAAAGTATACTATAACCAGCTCAGGAGTATGAAAAATAATTGTACCAAGTTTCGTTAAAATCCGTCGAGTAGTTTTGGTTTCTATAACGGTTATACAGACAGACAGACAGACAGACAGACAGACAAAAATTTTACTGATTGCATTTTTGGCATCAGTATCGATCCCTAATCACCCCCTGATAGATATTTTGTAAATATATTTCATGTACAGAATTGACCTCTCTACAGATTTATTATAAGTATAGATTATCTATACTAATATTATAAAGCGGAAAATTTTGTTTGTTTGTTTGTTTGCTTGAACGCGCTAATCTTCGAAAGTACTGGGTGGAATTGGATGAAATTTGGTATGGAAGTAGCTTGAAGCTTGGGGAAGGTTATAGGCTACTTTAAAAAGGAGAGTTATGTTTTTACCGTGATAGAATCCAAGGGAGCGAAGCCCCGCGTGAGTACTAGTACTATATAAGCTAAATTACCACTGACTCACTCACTGACTCACTCATTGACATAATTGCTCTCCGAGATGGTGGATGGGGAGGTGGGTATATTTTGACAGATTCGGAAACAAGTAACTCTCAAACCTACGGGAAAAGTGCCAAACCTCCCCTTTTCACCCTCCTTCTCCCCCCTCCCTATCGTATCTCGGAAACTATGAGACACGATTTTTTTTGTTTTTACGGATTCGTATAGAGGAGGCTCGGTAAAGTAAAAACCATTTTTCAAAGTCGCCCCCCTTGCCCCCCTTCTCACCCCCTTTAGGCGAATCTCGGAAATTAAGAGACTTGGAACATTTTTTTTTTTTCAGATTCATTTAAAGGGGCTATCCCATTTTGATTTTTACTACTGAAAAAACTGTCTATAAACGGGCCTTCAAATTTTTTTATGCCATGCTCTCCCCTCCCCAATCTCCCCTAAAATTGAAAAGGCTGTAACTTCATAACGGTTAGAGATAGCCATTAGGTGTTTGAACAAATATTATAGTAGGCGTCGAAACCTGTCCGGTGGTACGTAGGGCCTGAGTGGAGCGAACCTGCGAGAACGAGTGGAGTGAAACGGGGAGGTGGCGAGCGAAGCGAGCCGGCGACCTCCGTAGCGTAACATTATACGAAATTAATCTTTTGACAGTTAATTGATGGACACTGAGACCAGTTACTATCATTTCGAGCTGTCAACAGAGATACGTAATAGCACTACTGTTACTATCATTTCGAGCTGTCAACAGAGATACGTAATAGCCCTACTGGGCTTTGTTTGGAGTTTAATTAATTTAATTTGGAGCTGCTGCTTTGTTAGGGTTATGTTTGACATTTTACTACATTTAGGTATATTTTGACAGATTCGTAAACAACTAACTCTCAAACCTACAGAAAAATTGCCAAACCTCCCCTTTTCACCCCCTTTCTCCCCCTTCCCTATCGCATCTCGGAAACTACGAGACCCGTATGTTTTTTTACGGATTCGTATAGAGGAGGCTCGGTAAAGTAAAAACCATTTTTCAAAGTCGCCTCCCTTGCCCCCCTTCTCACCCCCTTTAGGCGGATCTCGGAAATTAAGAGACTTGGAACATTTTTTTTTTCAGATTCATTTAGAGGGGCAATGCTTTAGTCAAAATAATTGTGCAAACCCCCTCCCCATCTTCCCCCCATCAACCCCCCCATTTTGATTTTTACTACTGAAAAATCTGTTGATTCTTACTTTTAACTATAAACGGGCCTTCAAATTTTTTATGCCATGCCCTCCCCTCCCCAACCTCCCCTAAAATTGAAAAGGCTGTAACTTCATAACGGTTAGAGATAGCCATTAAGTGTTTGAACAAATATTATAGTAGGCGTCGAAACCTCTCCGGTGCTGTGGAAAATCGTAGAACAACTGCTGATTAAAAATGGTTTTTGTCAATGTCGCTACTGCCATGCTTTTTTATTATAATCAATAGTTTAAGGACCAAACTAGACTATAATATCAAAAAATTGTACATATTATATGAAATGATTTTTTTACAACACCACAAACTTTATAGTTTTGACGGACGTCCATGTTAAGCCCGTTCACTTCATCACTTTCAAATTGATTTTATTGTTATACGTTACAGGAAAAGGTATAATGTATTATATATTTCTGGAAACCTCGTCTTTTGAAGAATATGAAACAACTAATATGTGTTTAATATTATGTTAACATTTACCTTAAAATAACGCAAAATAATATATGGTGAAAAAAAAGTTTTTTTAAAGTTCATCGAGACTTTTGACAGTTGCCCACGTTTACCCCTGCTTTACATTTAATGTTGATTTGTAGCCTAGCTATCCATAAACATAACCAAATAAAAAAAAGCTGCGGAAATTTGCGGTTTTCGGAGTAATTAGTAAAAATGTGATAAAAGTCAGAAAACGGAAAACCGCTCGCTATCTATTGCGGTTTGAAATGTTGGTGTTTACATCAATAGTTTGCGATAAGTTTTGTAATTTATCATTGATATTAGGGCGTTTATCTTTTTTTGCACTCATTTTGCGTGTGAAAATATTAATCAACAAGATGCACACTACCCTCATATTTCATATAGTATATAAACTGTTGTTTCATTTCATTGTAAATAACAGAATAGTGGTGAATTAACAGAAGTGTAATTGTTACGAATACAATATAACTAACTACGTGTTTTGTTGACTCTTCAAAATGTCTACTTTCAAGTGTTCTAAACGTGAAATAATACTTTCGTATATCGAAGGAGGAAAATCATTAGAGGCATTATCAACAGTTTTAAAAGAAAATTATCATGTATCTGAAGACAACTTATGTTTCATCCTCAGTGATTTTCAAAGACATATTATTCCCGCTTTTAATAAACGATGGACAGAAGCTTCACGGAAAAAGGATAGTTTTTTAATGAAAAACAGTAATTGGTTAGAATCAGAATAATCAGTAACTTTATCGAACACTGAAGACGTTACAACCGTCTCCACACCATCTACTTCTTCTGGAAAACGTGGGAGACCGTGCGTATCTTATCCAGACTTGTCAGAATCCAGTAAAAGAAGAAAAAATACAATGTTACTTAATGAATATGGATTTGAACACGTCTATAATGCATATCTTCAAGGGTTACGTTCGATAGGAGAAGGAACAGAAGCTAAACTTGTGGAAACATTAAGGTTTGCTGAAACTGAAAATAAGACCTTATTCTCGATTCTCATAGAAGAAGCAAGGCAGACAAAAATGTTAACGGATGAAGAGGCATTGAGCGTATTTATTGACTTGGATTTAACGAAAGCACAGTATTTGTACTTGAGAAATTTAACGAACGAACGAAAATGTTTTGTGTTTCCACCATATTACAAACTGCAAGAAGTTAAAACTACTTGCTATCCACCATCTTCAGCTATAGAAATTACAGACACAAGTGCAAAAATATTAAGACTTCAAGATTTATTAGATCACACTGCAGCTAGAATATTGAAAATAAATTCAGTGTATAGGAATGGATTGAATAACTTACTTCTATACAGTAAATTGGGCTGTGATGGCTCATCCGGTCAAAGCCAGTACAAACAGAAACTGCCTGAAGAGTCTGAACTAATTTCTGATGCAAATTTATTTATCACTTCTTTGGTGCCTATTAAGTTAATTAACGAGCTAACAGGTAATGTTGTCTGGCAAAATCCGGTACCGTCATCTGTTCGTTTTACCCGGGCTATATTAATAGAATTTTGCAAAGAAACTCCCGAGAAAACTAAAGCTGTTGTGGATGAAATAAAAGGTCAAATAAATTCTTTGGGTCCATCATTAATTAACAAAGAAGGTGAGGGAGTGGAAGTGAAGCATGATCTCTTTCTTACAATGATAGATGGCAAAGTAGCTCAGGTATTAACAGAACGCCTTCGGGTTCCACATGTACAATATGTGGAGCTACTCCACGCCAAATGAACGATTTGACTAAAGTGACTGCTAGGCCTGAAAATGAAGATTCTTATCGATACGGACTGTCTACTTTGCACGCCTGGATTCGTTGTATGGAAATTATTTTACATATTTCCTATAATCTGTCTTTCCAAACATGGTCAGCCACAAGCGAAGAAAAGAAACGACTAAAGCAAGAGAAGAAAACCCTGGTACAAAGGCGTTTCCGTGAAGAGCTAGGATTAATCGTCGACAAACCAAGACAAGTAAGTGGTAATTCTAATGACGGTAATACTGCCAGAAGATTTTTTCACAATGCAAACTGCTCTGCTGAAATTACAGGAGTGGATATAAATTTGATTAAACGACTTCACATAATTCTGCAAGCTCTTTCATCGGGTGTAATGATAAATGCTGAAAAATTTGGCAGTTATGCTCTGGAGACTGCCAGGATCTATGTGAGCAATAATGACTGGTACTACATGCCACCTTCGGTTCACAAAATTTTGATTCATGGAGAAAGTGTCATAAAGCATTTTGCAATACTTCCTATTGGTCAACTTTCGGAAGATGCACAAGAATCTCGTAATAAGGATTATAAAAAATTTCGTCTACATCATGCTAGAAAATGCTCAAGATCCGCTACAAACGAGGATGTATTTCATACTCTTCTTTATACTTCAGATCCTTACATAACCAGCATTAGAAGACCATATACTAAAAACGTGAAGGAACTTGATGAAGACACCTTAGATCTTTTGAAAGTGAACGAATTAATTTTAGATCCCGAAGTTCATCAAGTATAAATAACATAAAATTTAGTAAACATTACAATTAATTAATAATTAATCTGTGTTCGATTTTACACACAACATTTTTTTTTTAATTATTTTATTATTTAAATTGATTTGTATTTTGATGTACTATATGATATTTGGTTTTTGTAAACATTAAAATAATAGTATTCATTGTTAAAAATAGTGTTGCCCAAACGAAAGTCTCGCAAGAGTCTTGCAATTAGCGATTATCCTATTGCTATTTATTAAATGGTAGTTGAGATCTCAGAACAATGTAACAGAGTAGGTACATTTTGAGCTTGAATTGACATAGGCCAACCAAATGAATCAATTTAATTGAGACTCTTAAAGACTCTTGCGAGACTCTCATTTGGGCAACACTAGTTAAAAAATAAATATTGGACATTTTTGATAATTTTGAATTTGTTTTATTTTTTAATGTATGGTTTCAAATCCAGTCATAAAAAATTACATTCCATTTGAAGCCATATACACTATTCTATATTTGTGCAAAATTTTAGAACATAATATTCAGAAATAAAAAAGTTATTGATTTTTAATCAGAAACAGACCTTTATTTTCCATAGTGCGGTGGTACGTAGGGCCTGAGTGGAGCGAACCTGCGAGACCGAGTGGAGTGAAGGGGGGAGGTGGCGAGCGAAGCGAGCCGTTAATTTAATTTGGAGCTGCTGCTCTGTTAGGGTTATGTTTGACATTTTACTACATTTAGGGGTTTTAAAAGTGAACAATCCACCACCACAAGCACGCGAGGTGCTTGCGCCTCGCGCAACACGCAAATACTAGTTATTATTATATAATTGCGTATTTACTCAGTAGCCTTCTCCTATAATATCTATTTATAAAGCAAATAATGCGAAAGTCTTCATTAAAATCACAATGGAATCTATTATAATAAGGCCGGAACCTCGCCCGGAGCAGTAAGCGGCGAGAGTACGTAATTAAACCTTGCAATTAACATGGACGTGATTCTTGCTGAGCGGATTGTCGATGTCGACACGCCGACTAGTTTGTGAATAAATTCTCCTACTGAAATATGTATATACCTAAGATAATATAAGGTCTAGATGAAGCATCAAATGCGCGCAAACGTGTCAAAAAATATCAGCCAATTGTTGGCTTATAAGTTCTTACGCGCCGATTAGTGCCGATCGTGCCGCTTTGGTGTCACGACGTATTACGCGCGCTAATTAATAAACATATAATAGCGATAAAATGGCGGTATGTGCTATTAAACTGTGCCGGAATTATGAAGGAAGGGTAAAAAATACCAAACACATCACCTATCATCGATAAGTAACCAAAAAACTGTATATTTATTTTTTGTGTTTATGAACACCAAATTACGCCATATTTTATCAGTGTTGCCAGTTTCTTTTTTCATTCTCCCGACTTAACGTATTTTTTGTGGGTATATTAGTTAGTTTATGGTTACGTTTATATTATTTAATTTGTGTTCTTTTATTAATCGATTAAAAAAAAGGTGAAGATTTTCAATTCGTCTGTACTTTTTTATTATATAATGTTCGATGGCGGTGTTAGATGGCGTTTTTGCTTTGTAGGTGGCGTTAGTTATTTTGCAGTAGAAACGGCTCATATTTGCGGTGTTCTACATCAAGGAAATTTAATGAGGCTGGTAGTGGAAAAGTATTTTGCGATAAGATACTACTACAAATTAAAATTAAACAATGTGAATAGTAACGTAGCTTCTTAGCGAAAACTTTTCAAAAAAAAAATACAAAGAGAATGCCACTGTCCTTGGTTTTGTTTATTTGTAATTAAAATTATTTACTAATAACTGTGATCTTTCATTTCAAATTACCAAACACAAACTGCCTAAAAAGTTTTTTTTTTAATTCTATGAGTTTAACGGGGTTTAATTTAAATATTGTAATACTAATTTAACTTAGCTGATTTAATACAACATTCACACACAAAACTCTAGTTAAATTCAAATAGTGTTTTTTATTTATTTAAGAAAGTAACCACTTTATAAAAGATAGTACTAAAACTGAATACATATACCTAAAACTTATTATTTAATTAGTCTATTTTTTTTAATGTGATTTATGGGAGAATTGTAGTAGCTGGTATCATTATTACACAGAGACATAGACGTATAGTGTAAAACACCGCCTGCAGGCACACATGTTTGAAATTGCTGGCTCGTTTTCTTTGTTTTGATTGTAAGGCGACGCTCCATCTAGACCTTATATTATCTAAGATATATATGTACATAATTATAATATTAACTCCTGTAGTCAAAACGTTCTAGAACGCAGGGGTTTGCGGCCAGAGCAATACGTCATTAATACCACAAACTAATCATGTTCACAATCTCATTTGGAATTGTTAATAAAACTTAATTTGAGCACGGTTTTTCAAGCAAAGATGACATTTTTGGGAGAGGCACTAAATATAGCCAAAACCAAAACATTTTGAATTTTCATTCGAAAACGGAAGTTTTCAAGTGAAAATTCAAAATGTTTCTATATTTTATATCACGGATAATCAAGTGGATTACGAAAACAAAAAGAGGGTAGAGAACTAAAAAGAGAATGCCTCTTTCTAGTTCTCTACCTTCTTTTATTTTTGTATAAAATATACCTGCACTCTTGAAGTCTGATACCAAAGTTTTCCTTTGAAAACATTAATACAATTTCGCTCTATATAGTCAGAACCTTTTGTATCATTGTATAATTTAATTACTTACTCATATCAAGTTATTCAGAAGCAAATTTCAAATATAACTCTGACCAACATCCTCGAAATATCAAAGTCCGCTTTGAGTCTCTTCAAATAAATTATTTGTAGAATGTTATATCAAATTACGCTGTACAAGCTGCGCCCAAGGTTTGCTCGCACAAATGTTTTTAGTTTTCCGGGACTAAAGCACCGTGTATGCTAAAAATAAAATATTTCATATTTTGTAGTTCGTTTACACCGCTTTTCCGAGACTATCTTGCATGGCAATTATAATATTTTTATTCATACATTAGTGTATTATGCTCTAGAAAACAATATTCTGGAGTAATTTGCATGGAATAACTTATCTATAAATGCCGTAAATTCTAGGTTATACCCAAATAAACAAATAATTTAATGATTACTTTTCAACTAATGAATTCATTTATAGACGAAAGGTAGTTCTTAAAGAATTATTTGAAAATGTTTCATGATTAGGAATGTTTCTATTAGTTTATATCCACAACCAATACGTATTCATTATTCATAGTATGGAAGACAGACATGACAACACATGTCATGTCTGTCCACAAACTCTATGCAATTGTTTCCAGTGTAACTTTATGCTTCCCCAGGTAATCCAATAAAACTGCAGTGAGTGTCGTTTGTAAGACAAACCCGAGTTGGATGTTTCCCTGGAGAGACTGGCGCAAGTAGCTAGTTTATCGTGTTGCCAGTTTAAACCGAGTTCTGATTAGATACACTCCTGTCATTTAATTACTTACAGTTTGAAGCAGTGGCTGAATTACATAATATGTAGGTACTCGTGATGCCACTGAGTTTTCAAATAACGAAAATAAGATTATGTGAATCACAATACAAAACTTGATACTTCACGTAAACGATTGCCAAATTTTAAGTTTTCTAGCTAACATGGTCTCTAACAGTATCATTAGAACTTAAAACGGAATGACAATGAACTTGCAAGAGTGCTGGAATATCGGAAACTCGAATCTTATGGTCTGACGTCTCGAAACATAAAATATCCGGTTTTAAGTTCTAATGGTACTGGTTGCCAAACTCTTGCTCAAAAAGGAACACGTCTTATTAATTTAAGTTCCCTGTGTCGCATGTCGCAAACTAGCTATTTTGGGTTTGGAGAATAGCCGCATTGTACTTACATACCTTAAGTTAAGTAGACATGTATTAACCCTTATAACATCAGATTCCAGCGGTAATGTCAAAGGGTACTTGTGCATTATTAAAAGCATGCCATGCGAGGAAGATGGAGCTTCTTATAGGAATTTAATATTTAATCCTTCTTGTTTCTGCGGGCGGGCTGGATGGATTAAGTTTTCAACTAAACAGCCATGATGGGAGACCATGAGATTTCTCATACATACATGCTTATATTAATGTAGATTGGTGGAGTGATATAGCCTTTTTTCCGGGTGGAATAATCATCGAGTGACTTCTCCCGTTCTGGATGGAACGGAAGGGAGTGTCAGACTTCTACTGATTAAAACCCACCCTGTTCCTTCAGCTGCTTAAGTTCCGGGGCCGCGGTATCTCATTAGAACATTCCCGCAACCCCGGAAGAATAATATAACCTAGATTAAATTTCACTCCTACTGAAGGCGACCAAACAAAGTAGATACTGATATAAGAATTAAAAATAAAATTTTTAAAAATCTTTATCATCTATACTAATATTATAAATGCGAATGCTTATGGACGGATGTATGGATTCTTATTAAATCACACAACATAAATGAACAAATCTGGCTGAAATTTGGCATAGAGATAGATCATAGTCCGCAACTATTAGGTAATTCTGCAACTAATAATAATTATGGTACTTTAGGTTTCCATAACCGAAGGGCAAAAAATTGGCCAAGTGCGAGTCAGACTCGCCCATGAAAGGTTCCGTAGTAACTACGCCAAATAACTTTGTTTTTATAGTGTTTGTATGAATTACAAAGTTATATTTGCGGTTTTACAAAATATACTATATCTCAAAAACTGCTGACCCGATCTCGTTCAAACCATCGTCCAATCGTTTTTTGTTGATAGTTTACATTAAGATCTACAGCATATATTTTTTTTAGATTATTCACTACATTTTTATAGATTTGGGGGGGGGGGGGGGGGGGGGCGTGGGCATATTTTACCACTTAGGAAGCGTAAATCTTTTAAACTATTGACTTTATGAAAGTGGTTTTAGAAACCTCCATTTAATTTTTAGAGACCTGTCTATAGATGCCAAACACGCATTAGTTTCATGAAAAGAAAATAAATCAGATTCAGTTCCATGTACCTATGGAGAGCCCCCCTTAATTTTTTTTTCTCATAATCAGTAAGCGGTTCACAGAATACATCTACTTACCAAGTTTCAACTGTGTAGTCCTAATAGTTTCGGAATAAAATGGCTGTGACATACGGACGGACAGACAAACATGACGAATCTATAAGGGTTCCGTAGCCGAATGGCAAAAAACGGAACCCTTATAAATTCGTCATATTTGTCTGTCCGTCCGTATGGCGTAGCTAACCACGGAACCCTTCACAGGCAAGTCCGACTCGCACTTAGCCAGTTTTTGTCCCGAATTTTGATATGAGATATTTCCACCCGAACAAAACCGCGGGCCACGGCTACTCATGTCATAACTGGCAAGTTGCCCGACCATGACTCTAGGTACTTATTGCAGCTTCATTGCAATTTTATTAAAGAAATAAAAATACATCGTTTCTAGACAGAAGCTATTTTCTTTGTAGCGTTTGTACAGAACGGACTACCATTGTAAGCGGGTCTCATTAAATCTGGTTTGCCACTTTGTACGTAACAAAGTTGAGAGCAGGTACATTTATATTTCAGTGGCTATAACACTTTCTTGGAATTTATCATGCAATTTGTGAAAAGGGAATCGCAGTGTGCTCGCGACGGCTAACTTTAAAATGTCATATGATGGGGTATATATTTTAACGATAGTTAGAAGCACATGCTTAGATGTTTATACTAGCTTTTGCCCGCGACTTCATTTGCGTGGAAGGGTTTTCCCATGTAAATCCCGATCCCGTGGGAATTTCGGGATATAAAGTAGCCCATGTGTTATTCCAGAATGTCAACTATCTACTTACCAAATTTCATTCAGATCCGTTCAGTAGTTTTTGCGTGAAAGAGTAACAAACATCCATCCATCCTTACAAACTTTCGCATTTATAATATTAGTAGGAGTAGGATAGTTTAGTATAGTATATTATAGTATATAGTATAGTATTATAGTATAGTATATAGTATTATAGTATAGTATAGTATAGTATAGTATTATAGTATAGTATATAGTAAGTAAGAAGAAGTGATGATGATGTTTATTTGCAAATAGGTTATAAATAACACTTTTACACGTCTTTTTTTTTCGTAAATGTAAACTAGATGAGGCCAGTGTTTCCTAACTAACTACTCTGAGAAGAAACACTGAAACAAACTCAGAGGTCAACGTCTCTTTTAAAGTCCAGACAATCTATAGTGATCAAATCATATGAGAGCCATGTAGGTTAATGTCTGTGGCGCCCTTTAGAGGACAGAATCAAACAGATTTGAGCAGGCCCTCCAAGCAGTGCAAGCATTTGTCAAATATCACGTAGCTCAACTTAGAACCTTAAGGAGCTGGAATGATTTGACGAACAATACCAAAGTAAGGACATTTGGGTGGGCCGTATAAAGCACTCAAACTGCCAGACAGTGTGGTAATCTATTAATAATATTCGTTGTTATCCCACATTACTCTCATATTCACAACATAGCTTTTGCTTTTACACAATAAAAATATATTACTTGAAAAGAAAATAATATTGTCATCTTGTACAAACAAAATTAAAAATGTTAAAGAATAAATATTAAAAAAAAAGTATATTCTATTACTTAAAAAAGTAAATAATATTGTCATATCAAAATGTATATGAAATAATCATCACAATAAAAAACAAAAAAAAAATGAGTAATAAGAAAAATCAAACAAAACAGAATTTCAACAGATGTAATTGGAGCAGCTTAATCCCAGGCATTTTTGTGCACAAGATAGTCTTTAACAGAATAAAAAGCTTTCTGGCAAAGTTTCTGCTTCACAAATGATTTAAATTTATTGAGGCTTAGTTCTTGCACAGGACTGGGAAGTTTATTGTAAAAGCGTATACATTGACATTTAAATTGCCCGCAATTTTCTTGAGCCTAGTTGAAGGAACAATAAATGTGTGTTTATTTCTAGTATTTATGTTATGGATATCACTGTACTTTTTAAACAAATTTTTATTTTTATGAGCGTACATAATATTTTCATAAATATATTGACAGGGCACAGTCATTATATTAATATCTTTAAACTTATCTCTGAGGGAGCATCTAGGACTTAATTTATAAATTGAACGAGTAGCCCTTTTTTGTAAAACAAAGACTGTCTGAATATCGGTGGCATTTCCCCACAAAAGAATACCGTACGACATTACACTATGAAAATAACTAAAGTAAACTAATCGAGCCGTCTCTAGATCAGTTAAATTTCGGATTTTCCTAACTGCATATGCGGCAGAACTCAGTTTTTTGGATATTTTATCTATATGTGGACCCCACTGAAGCTTAGCATCTAGAGTAATGCCCAAAAACACTGTTGCATTCTCAGGGCTCAACTCTTTACCCTTTATCAAAACAGTAGTTGGCACTTGTCTAACGTGAGGCATCGTAAACTTTATACATTTCGTTTTTTTTTCATTCAAAAGAAGATTATTAACATTAAACCAATGTACTATTTCTGAAAGGGCGTTATTAATGTCGTCAGAATCAGGTTGCTGACGTTTAATTTTAAACAAAAGTGAAGTGTCATCTGCAAACAACACAATTTTATTGTTATCCTTTATGAGGTAAGGCAGGTCATTTATATATATAAGAAACAAAAATGGTCCAAGAATTGAGCCCTGTGGCACACCCATAGTCACCACAGATCCTGGGGATATTTTTCCATTTACATTGACTCTCTGAATCCTGTCACTTAAATATGAAGTAAGAAGATTCAAAGAGGAGTTCCGAATTCCGTAGTGGTGTAGTTTTCTGACCAATGTTTCATGATGAACACAGTCAAATGCCTTGGACAAGTCGCAAAAGATGCCCAGGGCATCACATTTGTCTTCCCATGCATCATATATGTGTCCTAAAAGTTCAACACCAGCATCGGTTGTTGAACGACCCCTTGTGAAACCGAACTGTTTGGAATGAAATAATTTGTGTCTACTAAAAAACCTTTGTAACTGCTCTAAAATTAATTTTTCAAATATTTTACTAAAAGTGGGTAGTACTGAAATTGGTCTATAATTAGTAGGGTCTGATGTACTACCTGCTTTAAACAATGGTATAGTTTTGCTATACTTCATTAAGTCAGGAAACTCGCCACAATCAATACATTATTAAAAATAAATACTAAGCTAGGAGCTACAATATTAATAATGGACTTGACGATGTCTACAGAATTACCCCACAAATCTTTTGTCTTTTTTACATTTAATGTGTTAAAAGTTTTAATTATATCCTTACAAGAAACATGTTGAAAATTAAATACTGAATCACAAACTTTAACATTTTCTTTTAGCAGAGACTCTGCAGCGGTGGTTGAGGAATCCAAAGATTTTGTTGTTGATACCGGGATCTCTGCAAAAAAGTTTTCAAAAGCCGCGGCAACCTGGGCGTCAGATTTAATTATTTCATCATTGATTACAAGGTTGTAGTCACTACACCGTTTTTTAGACCTGCCTGTTTCACTGTTAATAATATCCCAAGTTGTTTTAATAATATTATTACTATTTTTGATCTTAAAACTCAAATGGCGCGTCTTTGCCATACAACAAACCTTTTTAAATAATTTTGAATATTTCTTAACATACAAATTAAATTCAACAGTGTTTATATGTGCTCTTTCATTGTACAATTCATAAAGACGAGTCCTACTTTTGTGAATACCAATGGTAGCCCAATCACCGAAAGATACAGTACTGTTAATTGAAATGGTTTTAGGTAAAAAAGTGGAATTAAATTGCTTACAGTACATATTAAAAAAGTCCTTATATAAATGATTAGGATCATGTAGGGTCGTCAAAACTGGTAAACTATGTCTAAGTTTATCTTTGAAAGTTTCTAAACGACTTACAGTTTTTGGGTTAACAGTGATATGTTTTTTAGCCGCTTTATTATTTTTACATTCGAAAGTAATTAATTGCCCGCTATGATCTGATTCTAGTAAATTAATTATCTCTTTGTGTTTAACTGATACATCTGTATAAACATTATCAAGGCATGTAGCACTGGTAGGGGTGATTTTTGTTGGCTCTGTGAATAAATTATCAAGATTGTAGGACCGAAACAGATTTATAATTTTGGTAGTTAAACCAGAGTTTTCTAACAAATTGACATTAAAATCCCCACAAGTGATAATGTACTTGTTTGAATTACTAATCTTGTGTAACACTTCATCCATTACCTTTTCAAAAAAGTCATACAATCCTGAGGGGGGTCTGTACACACTTAATACAATAAACTGCTCCAATTCTATACAGGCTATTTCAATAGTTCGCTCAACAGACAGGCTCATTATATCCTTACGTTCTTTAAATTTAAGGTCATTATGTACTAAAATTAAGGAGCCACCACGAATGGCATTACTTCTGCTGAATGAACTACCAACCTGGTGATTACTAAAATTAAACATCATTTCATGACTTTTTAACCAATGTTCGGTAATGCAAAGAATATCAACCTTGTTACAATTTATAAATAATTCCACTTCTAAATCTTTGCTCAATAATCCTTGAATGTTTTGGTGCACCAGGTTGATCCCATTTACTAATTTATGAATTTTATTTGAATTTAATGTAATAATATTATTCTCTGCATTATTGCTAGAGATTGCCTCTGTTGTCATGATTTCTAATTTAAATGATCACTAATATCATTGCTTAAAACCAAGCAATTGGTTGAATTATTATGAATGTCAATGCATTGCTCAATAGAAGCAACTTGTTTAGCCAAATTCTTGGCTGTAATACTAAAATAATATGATAGCGACACAGCTATCCGTCTTCTACAATAATTGGAAAGATAGTATCTATCTTTTGTCAAATAAAAACTATTACCAAGGTAATTGTTAATATCAATTAATTGAAATTTATCACTATTATAAGTCAAATTATGCAATGTATTATTAATATTATATCTAAGGTAATTTTCTTCCTGTGGCAAACTGTTGCTATAAGGAAGTGTAAACATTACAATTTTTCCTAAGCTAAGGCTGCTCAAAGACCTATGAAAATTTAATATTTCACCTTTTTTTACATTACCCCTATTACCAATAAATATTAACAATGTTGAGTCCTGGGTAAAGTTATAGTTAATTATTTTTGTCATTATGTCAAGTAAAGAGCAACCAGGCATACAGTGATTTAGAATTGACTGTCCCGGATATTCATGCTTCAATAAATGGCCAAAATTCTTTCCAATTTCATCGCTAAATATCACTATATCCTTCTTAATAGTGTGTGTATGATTCGTTGGGGAACCGATAATAGGAAGTAAGATAGGTATTTATATGTATAAATTAGCAAAATTATCTATGGTGTGTTAATAGGAGGAGCTCGTAACTAAATAATAACAGCCGCGCGGATTGATCTTGAAGGTTAAGCAACGCTTGCCGAGGTCGGTCTGTGGATGGGTGACCATCTTAACATATTGAGATTCCTCCGTGCCTCAGAAAGCACGTTAGGCCGTTGGTTGCCACAACCCAGAAGCAATTGTTTCTGGGTTGTGGCCGTTGTGAGGGTTAGATGGGCAGTCGCTCCATGTAAAATACTAGTACTCAGGTGCATCCACTTACACTGGAAGACGATCCCATTGTCATTGACAGGCCCGTTGGTATAGTGGTCAGTGGCCCTGACTGCTATGCACAAGGTCGTGGGTTCGATTCTCACCTAGGACAAATGTTTGTGTGATGAGCACGATCATTTGTTCTTTGTCTGGGTGTAATTTATCTATAATATGTATGTATTTAGAAATATATATGTATGTTTATCAGTTGTCTAGTTCTCATACCACAAGCTCTGCTTACTTTGGGACTAGATGGCGTTGTGTGAAAAGTTGTGAAATATTATTATATTATTATCTCTTTATTTCTAATTATATACATACAAATTACATTTTTAAATATTTCTATAAAACACAAAAAACATTTAAAAATATAAAAAATAGTAGCCCACCGGTATCGGGAACAGGGTCCAAGCTACCGGTGGTCAGGGCTCTAGAGAGAGGAACCTCCTAACGATACGCGCCGTGTCCAGGAGCACCGCTTTCTGAAGCAAGCCCTTGATCCAGCCGCCTAACGAGAGCCTCCTAAGGTGTTGGTCGAGGCTCTTGGCTATTAAGCCATTGGCTGAGACGACTATCGGTACAACGACTGCCGAGTTCACATCCCACATGTCGACAATCTCATGCGCCAAGTCAAGATATTTGATTTGCTTATCTTTCTCGGCTTTCACGAGGTTCTCGTCATGCGGGATGGTTATGTCGACAATCATGGCACGCCTCTCGTTTCGGTCCACCACCACTATATCAGGCTTATTGGCTACAATAGTCCTGTCAGTGATGATGGACCGATCCCAGTATAATGTGATATGGCCATTATCGAGAACTGGGTCGGGCACATACCTATAGTACGGCACTTCCGATTCCACAAGAGAATATTTCAGAGCAAGTTGCTGATGAATAATCTTGGCTGCAAGGTTGTGCCTATGCAAGTATTCTCCATTAGCAAGACGAGAACAACCAGAAACAATGTGACGGATTGATTCACCCGGACGGTGACATGCCCGACACATGTCAACCGTGCCATCCTTCACAATAAATTTCCGGTAGTTGTTCGTCATGATAACTTCGTCCATAATTGCACAAACAAAACCTTCGGTTTCCCCAAAGAGGTCACCGAAGCGCAACCAAGCTACGGACGCTAACTGGTCTACATCGGGTCCATGAAGGGCCCGGAAAAATCGTCCGTGTAGCTCCTTACTCTGCCATATCCTCCTTCGATCGTTAGTGTCTAGCACTGCAGGTTTGCGCCAGTTCTCATTAGCCAAGGAGAGCGGGGTGAGTCCCTTGTCCACCGCTACTATATTTCCGTGGGATATACAGTCTCATTACCGATGAACGTGGGTGATGCATTCGATATGCAGTCAGTAGTGTACGGACTCTCCTATCCAGGGCGTCAAGTTCCGTTTGTGTCCATTTAAGTACGCCGAAAGAGTATATCAATACTGAGTATATTATTATTATTATTATATTGTGGCGACACATTGTATTTTGCTGAGCTAGCTCCTTCAGAGCTCTCACGGCCAACCGCTCCTATCGAATTCAGTCGCTACCCATAAGGCCACAGTATAGACCCGCGTATACACAGTATACAGGGTTATTGGAAATAGATTCCGATCCCGTTAAGGACGTGTAGATGAAGTCATTAACTAACGAATCAACCCTAAATTTCTAGGCCTACAGTATACCAGTATCGAGATTATTTTTTTTTAATTATTAAAATAAAATAGAACTTGATCTCTTTCAAAAATTTATAAAAAAAAGGAAAACACGTTTTAGCATTCTTATTTATTTAATAGCTAAAGAATTAAGTTGCGCATGATAAAAAAAAAACATAAAACAATTAAAAAACTCCGTACTTTTGAAAAAAGAGATCCAATACTTATTTTATTTTTATGATTTTTGCAACGTCTTAAGAGGGTGTCGAGCCTACGAGACGCGCGGAAAATAGGTATTTACTGCAGCGGGCTAGTCGTGTGCGTTGTCACACACACAATGACAAGTTCGCTCGAGGCCCGCTTGCCGTTGCACGACGAAGTTTGCTAACTTTGCATTTTTTTATTTTTTGTCGTTATGTTGAATAAACTTGAAAAACGAATATTAATTATTTAGATGGTTTTATTTATCACACTAATATTATAAAGGCGAAAGTTTGTGAATGAATGTGTCTGTTTGCATGTTTGTTACTTCTTCACGCTCAAACGGCTGGATGGATCTAAATGAAGCAAGTAGGTACGTAAATAAATCACAAAAATAAATTTAATAAATTATACCTATTATATAAAAATTAACGTTTGTTTTTACTGTAGTTATACATTATCCGTTCCCTCACTATTCATCCTATTGCAATAAAACTTTGATTTTATATATTAAACTCCTCAGATTTTTTTTTAAAGAATACTAGCAATGTGCACATTTCACATTACTAGCAATCTTGTTAACCCCTCCAACTAAGCTAAATATGCTTGTGTCTGGAGTGGGTTCACGTCAATAGTGTAATGGGTGGGGTTCGAACCTGCGACCTCTCGATCACAAGTCCGACACCTTATCCATTAGGCTATTGACGCTTCGAAACTGGGTAAGTAGCAAGTTAGGGTAGATGGGTATGCAGTACTTATTTGAATAATAAAACCAGTATGAAATAAAAAAAATATTATGTAATGTCATAATAAAACCAGACTGAAATAAGTTTTGTTTATTAAAATTTCATTTAGTGCTCGTTTAAATTCTGATGTACTGTCATATTTTTAATAACATTCGGTACTGTATTATATATACGTGGGGCCATACCAAAAAAACATTTTTTCATTAATGCTGTCTAGCGAACTTACTTCGCAGAAAATATAAGCATAATTTATTTCATAACAATATATGTATCAAGTGTAACTTAATTTAAAAGAAAAAAAAAATAAAAGAAATCTATAAATCTAATGTTATATTGCTTATTATAACATTTTACAAAAATTGGCCAAGTGCGAGTCAGACTCGCCCATGAAGGGTTCCGTAGTAACTATAATAATATAATATAATATGTATATTTACTTGACAAAAAACTAAAACTTACAAATTTCTTCAAACTAGCTTATTTACATTTTTTGCAACTACGCCAAATAACTTTGTTTTTCATAGTATTTGTATGAATTACAAAGTTATATTTGCGGTTTTAGAAAATATGCTGTATCTCAAAAACTGCTGACTCGATCTCTTTAAAACCAACATTGATTGAAAGTTTACATTAAGATCTATAGATATATATATATATATATATATATATATATATATATATATATATATATATATATATATATATATATATATATATACAACGTGTAATTTAAAGGGTATATACATATCAAGTGCATGGCTTCTTTGGAAGATAACAAACGATATGGCAAGGGTTTTGTAATCCTAAGTCTCCAGTCTCCAGTCCAGTACACTGATACCAGAGACCGAATTTTTCAAATTAAGAAGAACGAAAAGAATTATCGTGTTATTGGCAAGTGACGTGGAAAGTTATTGACCCTCGTAGTGCTGTGACACGTTTGTTATGATTGGTATTCAAAAAATATGTGAAACCAATAATTTGGTATCAATTCTTTAAGTCAGTTATTTTGTGCTGAAACTGTGCATAGAGACTCCATACCAAATGTTGTCTTCAGCCCTTTTGGTTAGATATGGAGTTTCCGTTACACGTTGTATATATCGCACCCTTCCTGTAAGAAAGCGGTAAGTGAATTCGGACAACTTTTCAGGAGCTTAAAAAATAGTGTCCAACATTGTTAAAAAAATCCCAGGAGTACCTTATAAAGAACAAAAGATGGCATTTAGCAACGGCGAAATGATAAAGTTTCCGATTTTTCATTGTGTTATGTATACTGTGAGATAAGGTTGAATTATACGGTTACCTAAATAATCCCCGAAACTGTTACAAGAGATGCCGGTGTAAAAATGAATATTGCTTTGTTATGATCTTTGGTGTACCGCATCGGCTGCGTTAAGTGTAGTTATTCCATTATTCATGTTACAATTTTAGGCTAGTCTGAAAGTGTAAGTATGAATTACGTAGTTTTTACTCGAAAAATTCATTTAAGTAAACAGAAATACATACTTTATGCATGCGAAAGTATCTACGTTTTGCTGGAGCTTCTGAATAAACTTGTTTATTTATTGGAAAAATATTCAAATAATGAAGTGTATCATCGTAAACTTCTATTTTACTGTTCACAGCTTGTCATGTACAAAAACTGTATGTCAATACTATATAGATTTATAGTAATTAAAGAAAAAGTTAAATTGCTGTGTTTCAATCATATTAATCGATTTAGATTATGTTTGTATGTGTGCTAAGAAAAAACGTGCTTTAGAAGTGTTGAAGTATGTAAAATGAAGTGCCCAAAAGTTAAAAAATCGGAAACCTTCTATCAATTACTCAAACACAGAAAAAAAATACCTTTGTTAATGTTAAAACATTTTGACTCTACACAGAAAAAAAAAAACAACCAGATTTCACGTTGCTTCAACAAGTTTTTGGGTTAAAATATCGCCTACGTGCTGTTTGGTTGAAACTACAAGTTTGATCTTGTAACCGTGCATCCACACCGCTGTTACTTTTTGTAGATCAACGTTTCCATGTGTTACTCAGCAACATCCGACAGCAACAAGTTATTTATTGTTAATATGTGTTGCTGTTTTAGTATAAGTCAAGCAACAATGTTAGATAATGTTACCTCAAAAATACAACAAAAATATCACTGTCGATTAGTGTCGAAAGTTATTCTTTGTTATATTTTGTTAATTTATGTTGTTGGCGGTATGGACGCGTAAGTAACAATCATCAAATAGTAACAAGGAGCCACATAAGTTACAGATAGTTACCTAATGTTACCGTGTTGCATTTTGTTGCTCCACAAAAGTTAACTGCGGTGTGGATGCATGGTAAAGTGTAACTTGTTGATCTTACAAGCTACGTATCATGTTATTTCTACGTTACATCAGGTCGAATTTACGTCAACATTTTCCGATTGTTTTTACAAGTTTAGCAAGTAGATTTAACATGCTCAGCACGTTGTTGTGACATGACTAGCTTGTTGAATCTACAAGCAGCTTGTTAATTTATCTTGTTACTCTCACGTGCTGGGCATATAGTTCCAACATGCTCGCCTTGTTGTTTCAACATGCTTGAAATGTTGTTGTGACATGACTAGCTTCTTGAATCTACAAGCAGCTTGTTAATTTATCTTGTTACTCCTACGTGTTGGGCATATAATTCCAACATGCTCGCCTCGTTGTTTCTTTTTTCATTAAAAATAGGTTCGCGTTTGACCACCATCTCACCTGATGGTAAGTGATGATGTGGTCGAAGATGGAGCACGCTTACCTAAAAGTAACCTATTCACTCTTGACTTAGTCTCCTAGGTTATAGCTATCGGGAAACACAGACTCCGGCAGGGAATTCCACTCTTTAGCCGTACGCACAATGAAGGTATTACCAAAACGTTTTGTGCGTATGGGTGGGATGTCCACCATGTAACGATGGCGCTTCGCCGTTTGTCTCGTAGTCCGATGATGGAACGGGCTTGGCGGAATTTGACTGTGTAATTTCATCGCGCACTCCTCGAAATGTAACCGATAGAAAACCGATAGACTTGCAACTCGTCGTCGATATTCAAGGCTCTGGAGCTTTGACTCGACCAGTGCATCGTTGCCAATGAGTCTCTTGGCCCACTTCTCGATAGACTCAAGCGCGTCCAGTTGGTATTTAGCAGATCCATCCCAAAGATGAGAGCAGTACTCCATACACGACCGAACCTGGGCTTGATAGAGATTCGGGTGTGAAGTACCGTCTCACCTTTGCTAGGATTCCAAACTTTTTTGATGCTAGTTGAGCCTTAGCCTCGATAAACGGGCCAAAATTGAGGGTAGAAGTTAGTGTTAACCCCAGAAGCTCGATATGGTCGGTTATCGGCACGGTTACACCCCGGAAAGTAGGAGCCGATTCGAATTGACTCTTTTTTGAGGAGAAGAAACACGCCTGGGTCTTAGCTGCATTAAACTTGACCAAGTTGGCATCGCTCCATTCAGAGACAGCCTTCAAGGACAAGTTCAAGCGCCCAACCATGTCCTCACGGAGAGACTGGATCTGTGACCCACCAGCTCGCTCGCTGGACACATATCTCTCAGCAAGTGTGCTGTCGTCTGCATACCCAAAGGTACCGGGAATCAGCAGATCGTTAATGTGCAGCAAAAACAAAGTTGCTGAGAGAACAGACCCCTGAGGGACCCTGGTATTCATTGCCAATAGGCCAGATGAGCAGAAAACCGTTTATTTATGCTTTTTAGTGTATCATTGTTTACTTAACACGTTGGAGGACAGAACGTGATTGTACGTCATAATTTAAGATTTTGATATGGCACAACGTATAATGACGTTCAATTAAAAATATTATTTACGACAGTACGTTCATTTCCGATGAACTTTCAAGTTAAAATCCTATTGGATGTACCTTGTGTCACAACATGTGAAATACCCGACACTATAATATCATATAATATCATGGGACTCTACGTACTTATACGTCATATAACTTTGTATGGCCATTTACTGTGTCATTCTAGAACAAAGACTCAAGTGGTAGCGTCCGCGAAAGTGTTAACTTGAGATACCTATATACCGTTTGCACTTAATTTTTTAAAAGAGAGTTTGCTGTACACCTCTTTTTCACCCACTTAAACCATATTTCAGACGTGATTCAAAAGGTCTGTGCCTCAGCTGTGGTGATATTAATAACTAGGCTGATTATGCTAAAACATCTATGTAATGTACGAGGGCAGCAATCGTGAGAGATTTGCTGTTCTTAGTTGAAGAGTTCCAACACTTATCTTCGAAGATCTTCATCAGAACCTGATGTGATATACTTACATACTATATTTTTCTCTAACCTACATGGTTGGGCGCTTGAACTTGTGGAGCGAGCTGGTGGGTCACAGATCCAGTCTGGAGAGACTGGATCTGTGACCCCACCAGCTCGTGCGCTGGACATATATGTCTCAGAAACTGTGCTGTCGTCTGTATACCCAAAGGTACCGGGAATCAGCAGATCGTTAATGTGCAGCAAAAATAAAGTTGCTGAGAGAACAGACCCCTGAGGAACCCCGGCATTAATTGCCAATTGGCCAAGCGAGCAGCCATCAATGACCACTCGAATGGACCGATCTCTTAGGAAGTCTTCAATACAAACGCAAAGTTGAGTGGGTAAACCGAAGGAAGGAAGCTTAGCAATAAGGCTATCGTGCCAGACCCTGTCAAAGGCTTTGGAGATGTCAAGGGCAACAGCAAGTGCTTCCCCGTGCTTCTCAATGGCCTCACTACAGGTATGAATGGCATACGTTAGAAGGTCCCCAGTTGACTGGTTATTGCGAAAGCCGTATTGTCGGTCGCTGAGGATGTCGTTGGCTTCTAGGTATGCCAGGAGCTTACTATTAAGTACACGCTCTATACTCTTACAGAGTATGGACGTGACTGAAATAGGCCTGTAGTTGGCCGGGTCAGCACGACTGCCCTTTTTGGGTACAGGCTGTACGTTAGCCAGCTTCCATGCTTTTGGCACCTTTCCAGTCTCTAGCGAAAGGCGAAACAGGCGTGTCGTGCTCGTAAAGAAGTAAGTGCAGCTACGCGTCTGGTATTTACGACAACTGTTTGGAGAAACTACGTAACGATAGTAACGTAAAACAATCCCGCAACAAGTTTTGTGCAATAAGTAAGTAAGTGGACTTGCAAGACACGCCTTTGCAATAGTATCCAAGAACAAATGCCTATGTTTATTTATTTTTATAAAGTTATGTTAATTTTTCGTGTTAGTTATGGGTATGCGTATTTATGGCTTTATACCCAGGGAAATTTGTAAAATAAATAAATGGATGTATGTTTACATCTATATAAGAATGTAAAACTATTTTATTTTTTGTCGCAAAAATACACATTTTTTGTGACAGTACCCTTATTTTTGGCGCTAGCTTCATGAAAATTTGTGAGAAGGTGTATTAGAGTACGCTCGATTTTTTTCAATAATAAAAAAAATATGACGCAAGTTGAGTTACGCGACTCTTCCAGGAAGGGTGCGATATATATTTATATTTTTCACTCCACTATTATAGAAGTTAGAGGGAGGGATACACATTTGACCACTTTGGAAGCTTATATCTTTTAAACGATTGACTTTATGAAAAAGTGGTTTCAGAAACCCCCATGTCATTTTTAAAGACCTGTCTATAAATACCACACACGCATAAGTTTCAGGAAAAAAAAAAATATTTTCAGTTTTAGTTCCATGTATGGGGTAGTAGTATGTTCCTTTATTTTAAATGATTTTTAATTTTTTTCTCAATATCGGAAAGCGTTTCATAGAATACATCTACTTACCAAGTTTCACATGTATAGTCTTAATAGTTTTGGAATAAAATAGCTGTGACATACAGACGGACGGACAGACAGACAGACAGACAGACGGACAGACATGACGAAACTATAAGGGTTCCGTTTTTTGCCATTCGGCAACTGAACTCTAAAAAACGAGTAATTTCTTTAAATATATATTTTTAATTTTGGTACACTACACATATCACAGTATAGTAAGAAAAGAAAAAATGACAAAAAGATACTATACTTTGTAAGAAATAAAAAGACAATAAAACTTATTTCGAATTTTGAAAATACAATCGTAGAAATATCAATGCATCCAAGGTTTGACTTCCAAGCCTGCTTCGTTTATTACCAACATAAGCAGCAGCTGAAAACGCTCGTTTAGGTTTTACACTGGTTGGAGGAATAGACAATAGATACTTATATGCTGTTTCTAAGTGATATTCACTAATTCCTCCATTTTCAAACAGGCTTATTTCACGTCTATTTTGCCAACCCCGATTAATTTTGTATTTGTACTTCACGATCTGGGGATTTCATACTCTTATCAATTTCCAGCTATAACTTTTCCTTTAGTGTCAATTGGGGTTGGGATTGGGAGGTTTGTGGCATTAATTCATCATCTGTTTGTGATCCTGATCTTCCTTCTTCTTCTTCCGTGTCATCTCGACTTTTAAGTTTTTTAACAATATACTTTTTAACAATAATGTTCTGAGATCTCAACTACCGTTTAATAAATAGCAATAGGATAATCGCTAATTGCAAGACTCTTGCGAGACTCTCGTTTGGGCAACACCATATGGTTTATTGGATGTTGAAGTCCACTTGTCGAAAGAAAGACTAAATCTTTCACCTGCACTTTTCAAATGTTTCAATTCTGCAGTTACTTGCTTTCTGATTTTTTCACTGTAATTCATGACACGTTTTTGAATGGTGACGGCTGACTTTGGTAAATCCGTGTATTTTGCAAAGACAAAGGAGATTGCCCGATTTGTAAGGACAGTTGGGTCCCAGTGGAAAATTCTTGTGCCCTGAAGATTTTTATTTTAAATAATAGTAAAAACATAGTATTTTCATAATCAGAAATCATTTTTCATTTATTTACCCTGGTTTAAGAGATATCATTGTTTTTCTGTTGTAAAAGTCTAGGTTATAATTAGAAATTGACATTGACATTTCCTCCTAATTCTATTTAGATTAAGTACCTACTTCTACTACCTATCTACTATACATCACTATGGGGATGGGATTATGTATCTATTACTTTATGTACATATAATAGCAGTACTATAAAAAGTAGATAGGTACTCATAGATGGTGTAGAAGCCATCTAGAAGTTGGCCCCAGTACTATTTACTGTCTATCGGGTACGTTAAATTATCAACAGATGGCGCTATATCGTGTACAAAATTTTTTATTTGAAATAAAATTATTGATGTAACATTAATTGGACATAAGTTTAAGAAAAATATTAAAATCTTCTTACAAATTGAAATAGACACATAAATGAAATATAATTTGATAAAGCACAAATATCAACTTTATTTAAAAAGACCTGGTGCCAGATTCTACTTAGGAAATATAAAGTGACAGTTCTTGAACTGAAAATAAACAATCACAATATGGCGGTTTTTTGTATTCTGGGAATGCGTATTTTGTATAATATATAATCATTCTTTGTTTTCTTTCTACCTTTTACTACGATTACTCAATTGAGTAAAAGGTGGCATTAGTTATTTAATTCTTTGATACCTGGCAACTTTTTTTTGTATACCAATCAAACCACAGACTTCATTGAATTAAACGGATGTCAACGTAATGTTTAACTATTAATTAACTTTAACTTTATTCCCAGGGTGAAAGAAATTGTATAAAAAATACCATGAACGCTAAAAACATAAATTATATATTTAGGTTATTATTAAAATCAGGCACAAGATACCACAAACGGGACCTGCTCCGTGGCAATCTCCTTTTCTCGAATCATCTGAAGTTATGAATATACTGAATGGAAATCCATCTAATGCAATCATTCTTGCCAAAACATCATCGAGGCTATCGTCGGCACTTTTAGTAAAATAATCATTTAACTTTCGCTTGGCTGGCGGCGGTGCTGTGTTCAGATTATCAGAATCTAGACTTGTTGAAGCTGATATAAGCTTTATGTTATGTTTTGATGACAAATGTGTATGTAATCCCTTAGTCGATCCATCCAAAGTCTTGAGAATGGCTGAGCATCGGTTACATTTGGCACTATTCCTATCCTTCGCAACTAAAAAATAGCTCCACATTGACGTCGTATCACTGTGTTTTTTATGTTTAACAAAGTCTCCCGCCATTTGAAATACTTAATTTCAGATAATTGACTTTTAAATTTAAATGACGTAGGTCGTGGGTTTAAATTTAGAAAATATCTTGTAATGACCAAAGTTTTAAATATAATTAAGCATATCTTAAAACTGGAAACATATCTTACAACTATACAATAATATAGGTTATCCATCAGAATTCAGACAGGCTTTAATGTCCTCTCATAGGTATAATACAGGTTAATTAGGTAATTAACCTTTATTATAGATACATTGTAAGAATGATATTTTAAAAGAGTAACTGTGGAGTTTCTTGCCGGATCTTCTCCATAGAAAACGACCAATTTCGAACCGTGCCCTGCGCCAAACTGCTGACGTTTTATAAGTGCCCATGTAGGCCTATGTGAAATAAAACATTTTGAGTTTGAAAAAATCACAAGAAACAGTAGTAGGTATCTCTACTACTAAGTAGAGATA
The DNA here is from genome assembly GCA_943138885.2 of Tholera decimalis. Taxonomy (NCBI): domain Eukaryota; kingdom Metazoa; phylum Arthropoda; class Insecta; order Lepidoptera; family Noctuidae; genus Tholera; species Tholera decimalis. The sequence continues at coordinate 27,314,561 of OW964549.2, forward strand.
CCTACTACTGTTTCTTGTGATTTTTTTTATTTTTGGCTCGCGTTTGAATTTTAAGAAAAAAATTAACTCATTTCAAATTAATTCAATTAAATAATTAAATTTCAATTTGAAATTAATTTTTAAACTGGCATGATTGCTCTATGTTATCTCTTAAAAAATAGTCTTTTTAAGAGATAACATAGAGCAATCATGCCAATAGCGTGCAACCAGCGCACCACGCACCATGAGACCATAAGTCTAGTTTAAGCATATACTAACGGGAACCCGTGTGAAATTAGTACTTCCCACAATATGATTATAAATTAAAGCCTGTCTGAATTCTGATGGATAACCTATATTATTATATAGTTGTAAGATATGTTTCCAGTTCTAAGATATGCTTAATTATATTTAAAACTTTGGTCTATACTGTCGTATAGACCAATTAATACAGCACACTGGAATTACAAATAAAAAATATCCGATAAGTTGGTCATCATGTATGTCATTGATATACACTATAAAAAGGAAAGGGCCAAGAATTGAACCTTGCGGAGCACTCATCTTGGCTAGGGATCCTGCAGATGTCGCTCCATTAACAATAACTTTTTGTTGCCTGTTTGATAAATATGAAAGAACAAGGTCAGCAGAACACGAATCCACGAACTCCGTAATGGTGTAATTTACAGATCAGTGTTTTGTGGTCAACGCAATCAAAAGCTTTGGAGAGGTCACAAAATATGCCAATTGCATCCTGAGATTTCACCCAAGATTCCAGAATGTGACGGATGAGCGCTACTCCTGCGTCTGTTGTTGACCTACCTTTCGTGAAACCAAACTGCCGACTATGCAGAATTCCATTTGAGTAAAAATATGATAGCATCTGGTCCAGCATGATTTTTTCGTATATTTTGCTTAATGCTGGAAGCACATATATCGGTCTATAGTTAGAGGGATCACTCTTACAACCCGACTTAAAAATTAGTACTACTTTACTATGTTTCATTAAATCGGGAAAATTACCGCTGTCTATACATTAATTAAATGTGCCTGTTAGGATAGCAGCAATTGAGTCAATAATATTACCAAGAACCCTAACAGATGCACTCCATAAGTCATCAGTGTTTGTTATGTTAAGACTTTGGAATGCTTTTTAATTACATCAATAGAAATGGGCTTAAATGAAAATGTTGGTATATCCTTATTGAAGTTTTCCTTTAAAAAAGATTCTGCTGATAATGGCGAAGAATGTAGAGATTTAGTAACCTCTACTGGAATATTGGTAAAGTAATTTTCCAACTTCTCAGCCACTTTTGACTTATCTGAGATGACCTGATCATCGATGTTCAAAGTCAAATCATTCTAACCCTGTTGGTTTGTGTTTCCAGTTTCTTTGTTTATCACCTTCAACACAGTTTTTATTTTATTGATAGAAATGCTAATTTTATTACTTTCTGATTTAGATTTAGCTTAGGGCGCATACTCTTTTAAATATCTTTGAGTAGTTTCTTACATAATTATGGAAGGCTTCATCGGAAGTCAATGATTTTTCATGGTATAAGTTGTATAAATTGTCTCAGCTTATTCTTATTCCAGCAGTGGCCCATTCATTAAATTTAGATTTATTACTCATTTGAAAATGTTTAACTGGACATGCCTTACTAAATTCGTGGCATGGTGAAGAAAAAATATCCTGTAATTTTCATTGGGGTCATGGGAGTCAAAATTGGCCATTGAAAGATTACTTTACATGTTATCATTAAAAACATTAATTTCTTTTTTGTTAGTGGCCTAAACTTAATAGTCTTATTTAATTGCCGCTTTTTAACCAACTCAAAGGATACTAGTTGACCTGTATGGTCAGACCTAACTCCACTAATTTGAGACGAGTATTTTATGGCACAATTAGTATAAATATTAACTATGCATTGAGCTGATGTTGCTGTTATTCTTGTTGCTTCCTTGTATGTGCATTTTAAGTTAAATGAACCAAACAATGAAGTAAGCTTGCAGTGTTCAGGTGAATTTACTAACAAATCAATATTTAGGTGACCACAAATGAAAACTAATTTATTATCTCTTATAAGCTTAGGCACTTAAAATTTCTCCCATTATCATTAAGAATGATGACAAGTTTGATGCTGGTGGTCTATAAACACTTAAGAAAGTTTGGCCTTCAACTTCTGTACATGCTACCTCACACAAGCAATCAACAGAGCAAGCGGTGATATATTTTTGTTCCTTATATCTAAGAGAATTATTACGTAATATTAAAGTACCACCTCCTACTGAGGACCTGTTGTATGCACTAGTAACAGAAAAATATTAATTTTAAACAACATTCTATCTGGTTTTAGCCAGGTTTCACAAAAACATAAGATATCTATATCATATTTATCTATTAACATTTCCTCATCTAATATTTTGCCGGAGAAACGATTTATATTCTGATGATATAGTAAAATTTTGTTATTATAACTCTCCTTTGTCACATCTAAGGGTTTAAACAATTAATTTCAGTATTATTAGATACCCTAGATAATACTGAATAGTCACTTAACCTAGGATCAGTTAAATTGTCAATAACCCAGTGTAAATTGTAAGCTAACAAAGTAGCCAATGAACTTTCGTCGTAAATTCTAAAATGAATGTAAGGATTGCAATCGGTTTGCCCAAAAACCTATTACACGATGTTTGATGCAATATTTTGCAATCGATCTCGTTTGCTGAGCAAGCGATATAATGCGGTCGCACTAAGTTCGCCGCGAGCTTAGTGTATTTCGAACAGCAACCGGGTGCACTCATTTTCATCATTTAGCGATAATTTTAGCCGTTACGTTACTTTGTTAATTATACTTAGCAATAAACCCTTGAAGGTTATCAGTGTATTTAACTTAGTAGACACACACGATATCCATATTGAATGTTGGAGAAAAAGTTGTATCCACCAAGGATGCAACTTTTTCTCCAACATTCAATATGGATATCGTATGTGTTTTAAATTGGATTTAAAAATGAAAGCCAGATTTGCAATCACCACCCCCAAAACCCATTACACGATACCCATATCGAATGTGTGAGAAAAAGTCGCATCCGCCATCTTGGATTTTAAAATGAATGCCAGATTTGCAATCACCACCCCCAAAAACCCATTACACGATACCTATATCGAATGTTTGAGAAAAAGTTGCATCCACCATCTTGGATTTTAAAATGAATGCCAGATTTGCAATTACCACGCCCAAAAACCCATTACACGATACCCATATCGAATGTTTGAGAAAAAGTTGCATCCGCCATCTTGGATTTTAAAATAAATGCCAGATTTGCAATCACCACCCCCAAAAACCCATTACACGATACCCATATCGAATGTTTGAGAAAAAGTTGCATCCGCCATCTTGGATTTTAAAATGAATGCCAGATTTGCAATCACCACCCCCAAAAACCCATTACACGATACCCATATCGAATGTTTGAGAAAAAGTTGCATCCGCCATCTTGGATTTTAAAATGAATGCCAGATTTGCAATCACCACCCCCAAAAACCCATTACACGATACCTATATCGAATGTTTGAGAAAAAGTTGCATCCGCCATCTTGGATTTTAAAATGAATGCCAGATTTGCAATCACCACCCCCAAAAACCCATTACACGGTACCCATATCAAATGTTTGAGAAAAAGTTGCATCCGCGATCTTGGATTTTAAAATGAATGCCAGATTTGCAATCACCACCCCCAAAAACCCATTACACGATACCCATATCGAATGTTTGAGAAAAAGTTGCATCCGCCATCTTGGATTTTAAAATGAATGCCAGATTTGCAATCACCACCCCCAAAAACCCATTACACGATACCTATATCGAATGTTTGAGAAAAAGTTGCATCCGCCATCTTGGATTTTAAAATGAATGCCAGATTTGCAATCACCACCCCCAAAAACCCATTACACGATACCTATATCGAATGTTTGAGAAAAAGTTGCATCCGCCATCTTGGATTTTAAAATGAATGCCAGATTTGCAATCACCACCCCCAAAAACCCATTACACGATACCCATATCGAATGTTTGAGAAAAAGTTGCATCCGCCATCTTGGATTTTAAAATGAATGCCAGATTTGCAATCACCACCCCCAAAAACCCATTACACGATACCTATATCGAATGTTTGAGAAAAAGTTGCATCCGCCATCTTGGATTTTAAAATGAATGCCAGATTTGCAATTACCACCCCCAAAAACCCATTACACGATACCCATATCGAATGTTTGAAAAAAGTCTTCATCATCACTTTCACTTCCTCAAATGGTGCTTTTCGGGAGCAACTGCACAAAGTACTATTAGAAATATCCAAAACGCTATAGGTGTGCCTATAATATTTAAAGAGTTCCCTCGCTTTCTCCAGGACCCCATCATCAGATCCTGATTTCATAACAATGGAACCAACTAGAAAGTATACCCTTTCAAACGAAAAAAAAATTCCAAATCGGTCCAGCCGTCTTCGAGTTTGAGGTTACATACATAAAAAAAAAGTTTAAGACGAACTGAGAACCTTCTCCTTTTCTTTGAAGTCGGTTAAAAAGCAATAATAACATCACAAAATAGAAATACGTACTTTTTATGAGAATGGCGTTTTTTTCGAAAATTTGCGCCAACTTTCTTCTAATAATATTTTTTTTACATTTTCCCATAATAAAACAAATATTGAAAAAAAAATGTTAAAGAAATATATATTGAACAATAAAAAGTAAATGTTGGGTATGCATAAAAAATCGTACTCAAAAAACAAAAAATTTGACTTATGTTATTCAACGGATTGCTGCAATACATACGTACACAATAGATCGCGAATTATCGTTACCGGCGAAACGCTCCACGATGAGACGTGACCCCTCTCTGAGCTCCCGTGGACGACTGAATTTTCGACCGGTGTACGTTGCGTATGGTTCAAAATAGCGCGCAAATTAGAAGAAAAAATTAAAATTAAAACAACCAAGCGACATTTTTGAAATGTTAAAGCTGTAAATGATAGTATGATAATTAGAGAATAATATGAATTGAAGTTTATAAAAAAATTCAACAGTTTACTATCAAAATTCAGCGACGCACGAGCATGTTTTGTAAGGATTTTTGTCCAACTTTATGTATTTTTGTTTAATAAACTATAAAATATTTTTAAATTTTGCCAACTATGTTTGCTAACACATTTATTCTAGTGTTCATTACATATTTTTGTATGGTAATTAAAGTACTATTATAGGTTATATTCCTTTAGTAGTGAAGACCGTTTTGAGTTATTTTACTCGGCGCAGCCTTAAGAAATAAATATTTTTATTTCTCCTAAAAATCACTAATCTATTTTGACGGCGGAACATTTTATTTGTTAGTTAATGACCTCATCTACACGCCCTTAACAAGATCGGGACATATTTCCAATAACCCTATTTAGACTCACCTCATAGACCGTGTCATTGTATTAAATTAAGTGTTATATAAAATACATTTTTATCTGTTGTCAAAGTGTCTGCTTTTTGTCTAAATTCAGAACCTTCTGACTAAGGACTAATTAACGCCTGCACTAATAAGAACAATTAAATATCGTTAAATTGGTGATCCCGTGGGAACGCAAAAATTACAATAATTCCGGCAGCGACTCATTAAGGTCAGGTCTATACTCGTGGTCAAATCAAAACATATAGTTGTGTAAACAAGACTTGTTAGTCAGTGAAAATGAATCCTGCGCAACCATCAACACCGTCGACTGCACCTGTCATCGTGCTGCGTCCACTTCCACCGCACAATCTTCCGCCGCAGACACTTCAACGCTGTTGGCTGAATTAACTAAATTAAGCAAGAAGATTGAGAATCTTGAGAGGTCAACACTTAAATTCCGCAACGCTGGTGGTGCTAACGTTTCAGTGCTACCTTTTCGAGGATTGCGTAAATTACATGGTAAAAATAGCTCATCAATAAGTGATTACAAATGGTACGCGGCTAACTGTCCGTGATGAATACATACGGACATAAAACATTAGTGTTAGATTTAAACTTGCGCAGACCATATCTTCGGAGTTTTGTTATCGCCGATGTCTATCAACCCATATTAGGTGCTGATTTTATTGAAGATCATAAATTGTTAGTAGATTTAATTAGCGGTAAGCTAGTGGATAAACTAACCAGCCTGAACATAGTATCTAAAATTATTAAATCAAATCATACATCTGTAAACACTATTGAGCCTTCACATCCCTATTATGATATGTCTGACCCCTATTGTGGTATATAAATGGTATAATAACGTTTTTTATTTAACTTTCAGCGTTTTGAAAATGGTTTTATAATAGTTTTTTATACGTTAATATAACGGGGGTTTGGGCGCAGTTTATATAACATTTAAATCGTATAAGGGTCATTTTGCAGTCGCGTCAGCGACAATAACGTTGAGTAAAAATCATGTAGACGTTAAAAGTTTAACTAGTAAGGTTTGTAATAGTCTCTAATAATACTCTTACATAACTACATCATTGTATAGACATTTTATGCTGGTGGTCGGTCAGGGTTATAAGACAATTTGTAAGTCAAACGTTTTAGAAATCCTTATTATTTATTAATTCATTGTAAAGAAAGCTTATTGTGGTGGAAGATGAAGAGTAGTGACTACTGGGGAATTTAAAATTTTCGATGATATTTATGGTTATCTTTGTTAATATTTTAATGGGCCTTCATAATATTGGTGTTTCAATATTGTTTATGAAATTAAATACATTAATTTTCATCAATAGTTTCCGCCATAATGCTAAATAGTCACTAGGCGACTGTATTTAGACATGTATATAACTGTTGGTCTTATACGGGATACAACTTATGCCATCCACCATGACGGTTGCAGTTAGGGTTCTGTTAGCAAATAGAAAAACCTTCGTGTATAGTATTTTTTTCTACACATTTCGTAAGCAAATCTCTCATTACGTTCGGTTAAACTTTAGTTTAGTCATAGATTGGTACTCGGTAAAGCAGTTTAAATAAAATTTTCAAATAAATATTTGTAATTATAGTACAAGTATGTAATACTGTTTAGTATTTATTGTTAGTGTAATTTGATTTTTTTTGAGTTAATACTTATAACAATATCTAACCATAATTTTTTTGTTTTAGATATGACCTTCAATAATGTACAAACTTTAGAAAGGGGAAAGTAAGTTTTATCAGCGGTGCCTAAAAATGGGAACAAAATGGTATCTTGTATTGGCCAAGAAGAAAAGTGGAGGTTTTATTAAATCATTCTTTTTCATGTCCCGAAGCATCATGGTCATCAATTCAATGTGTCTTCAAAAGAAGTGGAATTAGTGAGTACACTGGAAGTGCTGAGGTAGAGGTCACTCAAATGTCAAGCATGAACGACACAGAAGAGGAACAAAATGAAGATTATTGTACTGTTTTTTAATACTTTTTCATGAGGAACATTACAAGTGATTGCCCATTTTTATACATACTGCTGGAATTCATCATCTTTATTAAGTTTTTCAAAATTTTCGTCACTCATTTCTGAGGAGTTGTCGGAATTATTTAATTCGTCTAAAAAAAATTTGGGTAATATAAACTTACGAATGAATCTGTTAAAGGAGCTTTTCATGCAATAAATTACTTTCGCTATCTAGTGTACCTTCTGGTAAAAGATAAGGGAAATGAATTTGATTTGTAAAACACCTGTCCTAACTGGATCCAGCATTTACCGTATTAAATGTTGAAAAATGTAAGGAACCACTTTCATTTTTACAACTTTCTTCTTGACTGGCCACAGTTTCGTCCAGATTAAATGCAGGTAGGTATTGTTGCTCTATTCAATAATAATAATTGATATTTTTTATTAACTTTTCTTTTAAAACCACCACTTCGTTTAATTAATATTATATTTAATGATAAATGGCGACGGAGTTATATAAAAATTCCTAATTATTGTTTAAATAATTAATTGACTTATATAAGTTATATTAGAATAACGTTTCATCCAAAAAGTTACTTAAAGATGGGAGTATATGACCTAGTATGACGGTTTTATAATGGTTATCTATAAAATCTTTACATCACAGTTTGTTATTTAAGTGTTGAATAAAAGGTTCAAAATTTACAAAACATGGTGACTCATCATTGTTTCCTGACTGAAACGTTTACTCGACTTAACGTCATATAACCGTCATATAAAACAATTGAAAAAACGTTTACCAGACACATTAACATTACTTAAATTATATAATAATATAACTAATACGTCAAACTGAATAGTACTTTACAACTGTTTAGTTGCTGCAAAACTGTTATAAAGCCCTTACATGTCTGTTAGTTGTATAATCCTAATATTATACAACTTTTTTGCTACTTGGGTACAGGCCCACCCGTTTATGCAAAGGCGAGGCCACTCCCACCCGAGAAATTAAAAAAAGTAAGAGAGGAATTTCTCATTATGCAGAATTTAGGGATCTGCCGTCCATCTTCCGTCCATGGTCAAGTGCACTGCATGTAGTACCTAAAAGCAACGATGATCTACGCCCGTGTAGAGACTATCGCCAACTCAATGCGATCACCAAACCAGATCGCTATCCTATTCCACGATTATATGATTTTACTTATATTTTGTCAGGAAAAACTGATTTTTCTAAAATCGATATTAATAGAGCCTTTCATTTTATACCTGTTGCTCCTGAAGACGTTGAAAAGACCGCAATTATTACTCCTTTCGGACTTTTTGAAATTCCTCGTACGTCATTCGGTTTACGTAATGCTACAAAGTCATTTCAACGCTTCATGAACAACACCGTGTTAAATAATATTGAAATTATTAATGCAGACTTTATATTTTGTTATATCGATGATCTAATTATTGCCAGTTCATCAAAAAAATCATGATAAACATCTAAAGACAGTATTCGAACGCTTGAATGAATTTGGTGTAATAATTAATTTGTTATGGTCAATCAAGTATCGAATTTCTAGATTATGAGGTAACACCTGAAGGTACCAAACCAACCAATTCCAAGGTCGACGCAATAGTCAATTTTCCCAAACCGGAAATGGTGCAAGATTTATGACGTGTCCTTGGCATGGTTAATTTTTATAGACATCATTTGCCAAAAGCTGTAGAATATCAACATTTATTAAATAATTATTTACATAACTCTAAGCGTAAAGATAAAACTAAAATTATTTGGTCAGACGAAGCATATAAAGCATTTTTGCAGTGTAAAACTAGTCTGCAAAATGCGGCTACCTTATTGTATCCGACACCGGATATTCCGATAGCTCTGATGACTGATGCTTCAAATACTTGTAGAGGCGCAGTTCTCCAACAGCGTATTAATAATCGCTGGAAACCATTAGGTTATTTTTCAAGTAAGTTAACTACGGCTCAAACTAAATATAGTACGTACGATCGTGAATTACTGGCTATCTATGAAGCTATCATCCACTTTCGCAAATTATTTGGGGGTCGGGAATCGATCATTTATATTGACCATAAGCCTTTAACTTACGCATTTGCTAAATTAAATAGCAATAAAGAAACTCCTCATAGGACTCGTCAACTAATGTACATAAGTGAATTTAGTACAGATATACGTCTCATAACCGGCGAGGATAACATTGTAGCCGACACCTTATCGCGCTTAGTAACAATAACATGTCCTACGATTCTTGACTTCGCAGAATTCGCCACTGCGCAAAATAACGATGCTTACTTAATGCAACAATTGCAACAGTGTAACTCTAGTAATAATATTGATATGAAGCGAATTAAATTACAAGATAGCGAACAATATATTTATTGTGAAACCTCTATAAACAATATTAGATTTTATTTACCTGCACATTTTAGGAAAATAGCATTCAATTCTATACATAATCTAAGCCACCCAGGTATTGGAACAACCAAGAAATTAATAAGTAACCGTTTCTTCTGGCCAGGTATGAACAAAGATATTACGCTATGATCAAGAAGTTGCATTAAATGTCAGAGAACTAAAATTCAGCGTCATACCACTTCTCGTGTCGAATGCTTTCCTAAATCAGGCCGTTTCGAATATATGTACATGTCGATGTAATAGTTCCTTTAAATACATCTTCAGATGGTTTTAAGTACTGCGTCACAATTATTGACCGATGTACATTTTTATTCAGAATCTCACCTGATGGTAAGCGATAGATGAGGTCTACGATGGAACGAGCGAGCCCAGAAGATGCCTGTTTACTCTTGCTTTAAAGGTTGAAAGCAGGGACTGAAAACGGTTACGGTATACGGTTACGATACCTGTATAAAATAAATGTACCTAAATAAAATAAAGGTAAGGCTATACCGTTATTTAACCTTTATGCGATATCGGTACTGAAAAACATAGAATTGACCGTTGCAGGACGTGGGACGAGGGGTGTGAGGCACCAGCAAGGGTGGACAAAGCACAGGCGTGCGCGCCGGCAAACCTATTAGAACTTGCTTTTGTCGCTTGTCGCCGGACGCTCGCACACAGTGACCACTAACACTCTGTCAATAAAAGTTGTGTTGTGTGTGTCGTGTTATTTAGAACACAATTCCTAGTTTTTATGTTGCAAATTAATATTTGTTACATAAGTTTTTTTAATGTTGATTTCATACATTTTATTAAGCGCATATAGACATTTATTCAAAAAATACTTAAATTGATTATATACATATTTTAATAACTGTGTTGGTTCCTAAAGATAGTAATTATTATATTATATTATTCTAAAAAAATTATTTCTGAAAAAAGTGGTAACTCAAAGCAGTGTTCTTTAAATTGTTAATTTCATATTTAATTTAATAGAAAAACAGAAGTTTATTTGATTAAAATTATATTGAAATTGATTGTTACGGTTAATCTTTTTTATTTTGTCAATAAATAATTGGTACAAAAAGTAGTGTTTCTTTCATTTACAAAAACTATGTAAAACTTTCGGAATAAAACACACTTATTTAGTAATTAGTTAACCTTGCTGTTTAATAAAATATCCTTTTTTTAAATGTTAACAATAATTTAAATATTCGGTAATTATTTGGCAAATCAACCGAATATTCAGCCAAATACGAACATGAAAAAATATGCCGAATGTACCGAATACGAATATCCGGCCGAACATTCGGCGCATCTTTAATGTATACCTATGTTCAGAGTTGGTTTATAGTAAAAGTTGTTTATTATGATGAGTACGTTAACCCCCTTTCGGGAATTACAGGGTGTTTGTTAACAGGTATATAACCTATTACAAAATACCCTGTAATAGATAGATAGATAGAATATACTTTATTGTACAACAAAATTTAAACACACCTATTTAACAATATTGCTTATTCTATGGTAACAATGGCAGTCTTATCGCTGAAAGCGATATCTTCCAGACAACCTTTGGAAGGACTTTAAAAACTTTGATTAAAGTGGGGAGGGCTAAATTAGTGTACTTACTACATTACTCATAAAAACAGAGAAACAAAAATTATTTAAATATTAAAATAAATAAATGTATATGCAAATATATATATATATATAAATACAATGTAATACATAGATAATTAAATAATATAAAACATATAATGTGTTCTTTAACATTAAGTGGAGAGAAAAGGATGGTACGGCCGTGCCGCTTTTTTGCTCGACTTGGCGGGGGCACTGCCGTGCCCACAGATAACATGTGTATCATGAAGGAACTTAAAACGATCTTTGAGATAAAAGGGAGTCGTTGGATTGAAAAGAATACTGTAGAGTAAGTAATGATGAAATATGTGCATTCCGGCGAAGGCGGAGAGGCAGCCACCAGAGTTTAATGCGAAACTCAGAAACATGATCATATTTGCGCAAACCAAATATAAATCTGATACAAAAATTTTGGAGTGGTTCAAGCTTATCTAGCTGCACTTCAGTAAGATCTGGATAACCTGCATCAGCATAGTCGAGAACAGGAAGAAGAAGCGATTGGGCAAGCGCAATTTTAGTGGCAGTCGGCAGGAAATTGCGCAATCTGCGTAAAGACCCCGCAGAGGTACCGCAGTGCGGCTTACTTCTTGCAACTGGGGACCCCAAGACAAATCTCTATCAATATAAATACCTAGGTCTTTTACTGAGTCACAGTAAGGTATAGCAGCTCCATCAAAAACGATTTGAGGAAGGGTCACCCAGTTAATTTTGGAACGTAGCCTAGGGCTGTCAACAATAATGACTTGAGTCTTCGTAGGATTAACCCTCAAACCATGATTCAAACTCCAATCAGAAATACGCGCTAAGGCTTTATTCACAATCTTCACCGCCTCAGACAGTTCTTCAACGGGAGCTTGCGAATAAATTTGCAGATCGTCAGCATAAAGGTGATAAGATGAGATAAGTTCATTTGAAATAGACTTTATAAATATGGCGAAAAGAAGAGAAGAGAGAACGCCCCCCTGTGGTACGCCAGCAGTAGTATTGCACCATGAAGATGATGTACCTTCAATGCAAATACGTTGTCGGCGGCCACACAGGTAACTACGAAACCAATCAATTGCAGTTGGAGATATGTTAAGAGAGCAGAGTATACCGAGCAGGACATCAAAATCTGATATCGTCAGTAATTTTAACTAGAGCTGTGGTAGTGGTATGTCCTGAATGAAACCCGGATTTGTACAAATTTAGGATTTGGTTTTTACAAAGGAAGGCACTAAGTTGAGTGTGGATAAGGCGTTCGAGGACTTTGGATAGGAACGGTAATATGGAAATAGGGCGGAAATCAGAGAAAGAAACAGGATTAGACTTTTTAGGGAGAGGAGTTATCTGAGCTTCTTTCCACAAAGATGGGAAAACACCTGAGGATACGGAATAATTGAGGACATGGCAAATGACAGGAAGAATTTTGTCCAGGATAGGGAGTATCATCTTACGGCTAATACAGTCATTACCAAAGGCATTTGACGTTATAGATAGCATGCTCTTCTTAACACCACAACTGGTAAAAAGATTAAAAATAAAAGGAGAATAATTGGGAGTGGGAAGAGGAGAAAGATTATTTAGAGTATTGGTTTTAACAGCATCATTGAAGCTACAAGAGGTGGAAAAATGTTGATTGAGCGATTCAAGGTCTATATCCTTAGGAATAGACTCTTGACGTGACTTCCCAATTCCCATAGAAAGAGAAGAAAGAAATTTACAGACTTTAGCTGGATCACCGTTTTCAACGGACTTATGAATGTGGCGGCGTTGGGCATCCCTACAAACCAAGTTGCTGCGATTTCGGATAGCAACGTATTTTTCTCGACTTTCTCGACTAGGTCTGCACTTGAATTTAGACTTTGCTGCTGCCTTTCTTTGTAAAATTACTTTCACGTCATCTGTTAGCCACGGAGCAGGTAGATGCTTAATCTTTACCAAACGAACAGGTGCATGCACGTCATAAAGCTGGTTAAGATTGGAATTGAGGAGGTTAACTTTGTCATCAATCGACTCTGCATGAACAAGATCAGACCAGTCAATATTGCTAGTAGGGCTTTCAAATACCGGATTTTTTCAATACCGGTATCAATACCGGTATTGGAAAAGTCAATACCGTGATCCCGGTATCAATACCGGTAATCCGGTATTAAACGCAAGTTCAATTAGGACATTAATAAAAGCAATAAAATACGTGTTTTTGTTTTCAAATCAATCTTTATTGTTCTTATTTATTGAAAATAATAATAATAATTACCAGCTGTCAACGTTTCGGCTCAACGACTATCGGATCAGGTGCGGGTCATCCAGCGTAACCGTATGTTGGATGACGCCGTACTTGATAGACTACCCCTCGAATCACGGTGCAGCCGTGTCTCATCTGCTTCACCACTGGCCGCGGTGCAACTACAACCCAGTATCTCACCGCGACGCATCCACGTCAGTGAACATGATGATGACGAGGCTATAACCGTGAGTACCCAGTGTAGTGACAGATTGAGGAGTGCTTTGGAGGATGCATTACGGGAGCATCGCTCCACACCGCCTGAGCTTAGACCTCGTCTGCCTCGTTTACCCATAAATAAGAAAAATAGGGCGCTCGTGTGTGCTCTAGATTCACTGCTGTCAAATTATTTTGACAATAGTAAAGACCTCACCGATACCCATTTGGTCCTGTACTGTGGAGCTGTAGCAGCATGTCGGGTAGCTCATGTCAAGTTCCCAAAGACTGACAGAGCTATTCGACCGGCGGTACCAGCTTGGCAGTGCACGATCGAACGTCGTATCGCTGGGGCTAGAGCACTCCGTGGTAAACTTATCTGCTTCAGGCAGGGCAACACTCTTCCTAGAGTGATGCGCTTTGTGAGGCGAGCGTTTGCGGGGACTGATATCAGCCCTCGGGATTATCTAACCCGCATCACAGAGCGTATCGACTTCCTGAAGCAGAAAGTCTATGCATGGGCAATTCAAATTCGTCGATATAAGCGGCGGATGGAGCAATACACTCAGAATCGCACATTCCAAAGCAATGAAAGGTGGGTTTATAGGGCCTGGGAGCGATCTGACCAAGGTGTGACTGATACGTGCCTACTGGATGATGACGCCATGTGTTCGTTCTGACGCAGCACCTGGTCGGTGCCTATCAGCCACACCTAGGGTGACTGGATAAGTGAGATCTAGCGCACGTGCGATCTTATACCGGGGGGCCAAATGGGGGCAATTACGATTAGCCCCCAAGATGTAACCCATGCAGTCCATCTATTATCCAACTGGAAATCTCCAGGGCCGGACGGCCTGCACAATTTCTGGATAAAATAGTTTCAAAGCTCGCACACTCACTTGGCCACTCAGTTCCAGTCTTCCTTAGAGTTAGGATCGCTACCTCAATTCTTAACTACAGGAATAACCCACCTGCTCCATAAATCAGGCAGTACTGCGGAACCTAAAAATTATAGATCGATCACGTGCTTACCGAAGGTCTATAAAGTTCTTTCAACCATTTTGAGAGCTAAAATTATTAACCACATTGATACAAATTCAATCATGTCTGCTTCTCAGAATGGATGTAGGAACGGGTCCCACGGTACTAAGGAGCTTCTCCTCATCGATATTGCCATTAATCAACAGGTTCGTCGTTCGCGAAGGAATCTGTCGACATGCTGGATAGATTATAAGAAGGCCTATGACTCGGTTCCACATACATGGCTCATGAAGGTGTTGGAGTTGTATAAAATAAATCCAATACTACGCACTTTCCTTGAGTCATGTATGAGGCAATGGAAGACGGTACTCTGCTACCCAGGATGTCGACAGAGCCAGGAAAACAGCGAACCGATTAGGATTAAGCGTGGTATTTTTCAAGGCGACAGTCTGAGCCCACTGTGGTTTTGTCTGGCTCTCAACCCTTTCAGTACACTGCTGGAGGGTTCGGGGCAAGGCTACCAGTTGAGAAGAGGTAGTCAGGTCATATCACACTTGCCTTACATGGATGATTTGAAACTTTTTGCAATTAATGGAGCTACTGAAGGTAACGGAAACTTTCAGTAGCGCCATCAGGATGGAATTTGGGGAGGACAAATGTGCGGTCATGCATGTAAAGCGAGGGGAGATTATGGAATCCGTGGGAACTCAACTCTCGGATTCCATACACCTAAGATCCCTCAGCTCAACTGAAACCTACAAGTATTTGAGTATGTCAGAGGCACTAGGTATCAATGTTGCTTATTTTAAACAATCATTGACGGAATGCTTTTTTGGCCGCCTGAATAAAATACTGAATAATCTTCTATCAGGCGGAATAAAGGTGCGTGTCTTCAATGGTTGGGTCATGCCAGTATTGATGTACTCTTTTGGCATACTCAAATGGACTCAGACTGAACTAGACGCCTTAGACAGGCGGGTCTGCACAACGCTGACTGCAAATCGGATGCATCACCCACGTTCATCGGTGATGAGGCTGTATATCCCGTGGAAGTGCGGGGGTCGTGGCTTTTTAAATGCAAAGACCCTGCACAACCGCGAGGTATGCAGCCTTAGGGAATATTTCCTAGAAGCCGACGTGGGTATGCATCGAGATGTGGTAGCGGTGGACAAAGGCCTCACTCCGTTCTCCTTAGGTAGCGAGAATCGGCGCAAACCTGTAGTATTAGATACTAATGACCGCAAAGAAGTATGGCAGAGCAAGGAGCTTCACGGACGCTATTACCGGGCCCTTCATGGGTCTGACGTAGATACATTAACGTCCGTAGCCTGGCTACGTTTTGGTGACCTCTTTGGGGAAACCGAAGGTTTTGTCTGTGCAATTATGGACGGAGACTATTTGCATAGACACAACCTGGTAGCTAGGATTGTTCACCAGCAACTTGCTCTTAAATACAATCTTGTGGAATCAGAAGTACCGTGCTATAGTACGTTATGCGGTCGCCTTTGCGAAACTGACTGACAATAACAAAAACGACATAAGTACAGCTCGATTTCGGCTTAAGACTACAGCGAGACGATTACGCTGGTGAAAACTAGTATGAGGATAAGATCACATATATTTTCATGAGATTTAGATCTAATGTTTGTAATACCGTAATCACGGTATTGGGACATCAATACCGGTATTGTAAAAGGCCAAAATAAAATCCGTGATCACGGTATTACGGGATCCCGGAATACCGGTATTGAAAGCCCTAATTGCTAGCATCTTCCCGAAGACTTTCCAAGTTCATTCCACCAAAACTGCGCTGAAGAATACTTTTGATTTGTTTTATTAAATTTACCAAATAATCCTAAGTAGGAGACAATCATATGGCTTAGGTACAATTTAATCAGCCGTTAATTAATAAGAATATATAATTTTTTATGCGTCACTTTTCTTCAGTATATCCAATATTTCCTTCATCTTATTGTAACGCATGTTTCCGTGAAACTTAGACATCTCCAATGCTACTATTTTCGCAAAGAACTCGTTACATTCAGCTTCTTTTCCTGCACTCATTTTGCAGCCTTCGTATTCCGCCATAGTAGCAATTTCTCTTGTTGTTGCATTTATGGGTACACAATTCTCCAGAGTTGGAAAAATCATCATTAGTTTGATAATCACGCAGATCCTTATGTAAATCAAAAGTGTAAGGTGCCTCATGGATATTTTTATCGATTTTTCTCGAATATATGAAACCATCAAAAGGTTGAGAATAAGGAAATTCGTCTTGTGAGTAACAGAAGGTTTCCTGGGTATTAGTCGGTACTCTGGATTTTTTTGATGAAGTTTCGTATTCCGTTGACATATTTTCAGACTGGGAATTAAGATTTTTGCGAATGTTGTCACGTTTTTTAATCTTGCTCTGATCTGAAAAACGAATGAGTAAAAATACCTACTAAAGTCCAGTCGATGAGTTAGCTGAAGAAAATATTATACACTAACACTATTGTTCTACACTTTATTAGAGTATAAGTATCCACATAAGTATTTATTACTTACCTTTTTCTGTAATAATAACTTTTCGTGTGCTATTTGACATTGTGTGACAAGAAATTATGCGAGGCGCACGCGCATGTGACTTTGTGCCTCGAGAACAAGCCAAACTAATGCAATTTCATGAGAATCTCGCGCTACCGAACAAGGGCCAGGGGTAGTCAATATCCGTCTCTTTCATATCTTTATTAATTAAGGTTTTAGTACCGCTACCGAAATATACCTTTTTCTATTTATACACAAAAAGTTTCGGTACCGAAATCAATTTAGATATCGAAATAAAGCGGCAACCGTTATGTTTCGGTATGACGTCATACCGCAATTTAAAGATAGAGTAATTTTTGGGTTATTCAGTCCCTGGTTGAAAGGTCCTAAGTGGCAGGGAACACAGAAGCCGGCAGAGAATTCCACAGCTTGGAAGTGCGCAAAATAAATGTGGAGGAGAAGCACTTGGTACGACAAGACGGTATATCAACCAAGTGTGGATGGTATCCAGCCGTACGTCTGATAGACCGGTAGTGAAAGGGAGATGGAGAGATCAGGTCATGGAGCTCCTGCGCACACTCCCCGAAGTACAATCTGTAGAAAACCGACAGGCAAGCAACGGTTCACCGATGAGCCAGGCTATGAAGCTTGCCCGATACCGCCTCGTCACCTATAAGCCTATTAGCCCTACGCTCGATCGAGTCCAGTGCAGCAAGTTGGTATTTTGCAGAGCCATCCCACAAGTGGCTGCAGTACTCCATGCAGACCCCCCATTAAAGACAACTGCTGATACGGTAGCAAAAACTATTTATGTAGGTTGGATCACTCGTTTTTGTTTCTCAGTGCTCCTCAGTAGTGATCAAGGTCGTCAGTTTGAAAGTTCATTGTTTAATTAATTAATGAAATGTATGGGAATAGAAAGAATTCGAACCACACCTTACCACCCACAGAGCAATGGTGCCGTGGAACGGTGGCACCGCTCCCTAAAAGTGTCATTGACAGCTAGGTTGCATGGTAACTCATGGGTTGAAGAATTACCCACTGCACTTTTTGGCTTGAGAGCAGCGTTAAGAAGCGACTCAGGTTTAAGTGCTGCAGAAAACACATATGGTTGTAGTTTACGTTTACCAAGTGAATTTTTCGATAAATATAACAAGGAACCATCGAATCCTCATACTTTGTCCAATACATACGCGATACCATAAATAAATTCAAACCCGTATCATTGTAAAAAACCGAATCGAGTTCTGTATTTATTCACCCTGATCTTAAACAGTGTGAATATGTTTTTATTAGGAACGATGCAGTTCGTAGACCACTTCAACCACCTTATGATAGTCCCTTCCGCGTAATTAGGAGAAGTGACAAGGTGTTTAAAGTTCAATTGCTCAATAGGCAAATAAATATTTCAATCGATAGGTTGAAACTAGCATATATTTTGAACGAAAATATTAACTCAGACGTAGTCAAACTAGACACACCTAGTAAAACTGGCACTGCTGAGCGTACTTTTACAGTTCGCAACAACGCATTTAGTAGATTTATATCTCGGACCGGACGTGTAATCAGACTTCCGATTCGATTTTCCGATCAGGCATTATAACTTAACATAACTAAATTTACTAATAAATAGTAACGTAATTGCCGAATAAAAACATTAATATTTGTACCTAATCTAAGTGCTTAGTTAGAATTTTTACAATATTATTTCAGTACAACATAACCGATCGACAACAAAGTATCAGTCTCTTAATTGTGTCAAAATATTTAATACACTAGTTCACAACATGGGAAAGAATCAGAGCAAAGATGTTGACATAGCCCAAAATAATGGGCAGGTTGAAACCCAAATCAACCAGCATGGTTATATCCTAATATTTATACTTACGTTGTTGCCAATAATCGCCATCTACGTGTTCCGGAACCGTTGCCGTTCCGCTGTGAAACGCTGGCTGCGTAAGGAGATTGTAGACCTCCAGCCGCCTAAGATCGTGACTGTGTCAGGCCAGGTTCAAACTCAGCCACATTCAGTCGCACCTTCCACGTCTTATGTCAACGTCGGATTGGTAAACTAGTGAACCTGCTACCGCGGTGTAGCAAGTTCGATCCCAAGGTATTACCGTAGGGCTAGTGAATCAGTCATAACATTATTTCATAATTCTTATATTATTTTTTATTATTATCTTTTATTATTGTGATACTACGTCCAGTGCTGATCAAGTATTTAGTACTACTAATAGAATTACGTTTGTAAATTAAACATAAATGTATCATTTTCAGTAACTTTTAATAATGTGTAATTTCAATATGTTTAAGTAATTTTTGTACAATCGCACTTGCGAAACAAGTTGTTTAATTGAATAACAAATGGTGATGTAACACAACATTTACATTTTATTGTTAACACTTAACATAACCATATTGTATCTGTATTAAATGATTATAATGTTATTCATTATTTAATTAATATAATAAACATTATTAAATGTAATAAACAAACAGCATACAACATTTGCTAGTGTGGCATTGTATAATTGTATTTAATTCAGTGGCGACACATTGTATTTTGCTGAGCTAGCTTCTTCAGAGCTCTCACGGCCAACCGCTCCTATTGAATTCAGTCGCTACACTTATTTTCTAAATTCAGAACCTTCTGACTAAGGACTAATTAACGCCTACACTAAGAACAATTAAATATCGTTAAACTATGATAGTTGGGAAAAGGTCAAGTAGATGATGATGCATGGTGCGCTAATTAAATTGGTTTATATTTTGCCATTGATGACACATATTTACAATATTTAATAAAGCTGAAAATTCGACATTTGATATGTCAAAAAATGACAAAATTGTAGCATTGTCACGCTTATGCTGTTTAATAAAACTGACAAATATGACAAAAATTTACAGGCAAAACCATAACATATTTTTCAAGTAAAAACCATTGAGATAGGAAAAGTACCTATAGGTACCTATGGAGATGGCATATTCTACTATATGAAGTATAGTTATACAAATATCTATCAAATCGACACACACACGTCAAAAAGCGAGCAAAAAGCAAATGAAAAGAGAGACATCTAAATGTTTGTGAGTCAAAATCATGTCTATGCGTGACCGGTCGCCATATTGAGTGCCGAAAGTACTCTGTAGTTTTGTGGTAAAGTATGGCCATTTTAATAGGTAACATTTGACAATTTATCAAAATTCAACAACGTAACCTTGTAACAGCGGGCATAAAATAATATATTTTTTATACTCAAGTGGCTGCCTATTCGCCTTCGCCGGAATGCACTTATTTTATCATTACTCTACAGTATTATTTTCAATCCAACGACTCCCTTTTACCTCAAAGAACGTTTTAAGTTCCTTCATGACACACATGTTAGAGATTTGAGATCATCAGAGAATTTGAGACTTTTGATGCCTACGCATTCCACAAAATTTTACGACCAGTCGTTTACGGTGCAGGCCATTCGGTTGTGGAATGGATTGCTGGTCAGTAAGACAAGCTCAGTCACTTGCTGTTTTTAAAAGCTCGGTTGCCAATCATTTTATTTCAAACTTATGATTATTCCTTTGCTTTCTCCACACGATGTTAAAGAACACATTATATATTTATTTATTTTATGTACTTATGTATTTGTATATATATATATATATTTATATATATTTGTTGTATTTTTATTAGTTTTTCCGTTATTAATGAATATTTGTACAGTAGTACACTAATATAGCCCTCCCCATTTTAATTAAAGCTCATAAAGTCCTTCCAAAGGTTGTCTGGAAGATATCGCTCTCAGCGATAAGACCGCCATTGTACCCAATTTTTTACGATATTGTTATTTAAGTGTGATTCAATTATTGGTGTACAATAAAGTATATTCTATCTATCTATCTATTTTTTCGTTTTGTTAGAACTGCTCAATTGCTAAACCTTTTTCAATCACGATTACATATTTATTGTAATAATGGCCGATACGAGTAATTTTACGATTTGCTTTCACTAATAAACTATTCTAAATATAATAAACAATTTCTGATCTAAAGAACTGAACGTCGTTACAATGTTGCGACAGTTAACCCTTTTTCGTTTTAAACACTAGGGATGTTACTCTTCACCACTGCGAGGGTCGCCCTGAGGACACAGTCGAGCACACGGTGCAGGACTGCCCAGCTTGGGCAGAGCACCGACGTGTCCTCACGGCGACAATAGGCGGAGACCTCTTGCGCCCGGCCTTGGTCGAGGCCATGCTGCGGGGCGAGAGGGAGTGGGAAGCGGTCGCCTCCTTCTGCGAAGCAGTCATGCTTCCGAAGGAGGAGGCGGGCCGCGTGAGGGAAAGGATGGCGTCCTCCCTCCAGCCCAGCCGCAGTGGTAGACGCCCACGGCGTCGGACGTCGGCCGACGACCTCCGGCCACCGTAGGCGCGGGCACGCGGACAGCGAGTAAAGGGAAACTCGCTGTCCGACCATGGACCATGCCCGGGTCGACGGCGCGTCGTGTTCCACGCGCGCCTCAAAGAGCGTCAGCAACATGACGAGGCCCCCTCTGCAGAGGGCCGAAGCCTGCCGGGGTCGTGGGACTCATCCCGTTACCGTGGCCCCGGTACGTAAAGGGTTATTGAAGGAACACCGTGGATTTTAGTCAGTAAAAGTCTGACAGTCCCTCCCACCCTGCCCGGGGTGGGAGGACTTATTTGATAATTTTACCACGTTAAAAAAAAAAAAAAAAAAAGGGATGTTACTCTACTGTTTCGGGAGGTACCTGTTTCGGATTCAGCGGGAGGACACGCCCGGGTGTCGTCATTGTGAGGACCACCTGGAGGACACGGTGGAGCATACGGTGGAGGTGTGCCCTGCTTGGGTGGAGCACCGTCGTGTCCTCGTAGAGGCGGTCGGCGGCGGCGACATCTCGCGCCCTGCTCTGGTTCAGACCATGGTGCGGAGCGAGAGGGAATGGGATGCGGTCGCCTCCTTCTGCGAAGCAGTCATGCTAGCGAAGGAGGAGGCCGAACGCGCGAGGGAGAGGCAACTCTCTTCCTTGCGCCCCAGCCGCCGCGGGAGACGCCCCGGGCGTCGGGGATCACGAGCCGATTTCCGGCCACCGAAGGCGCGGGCCTGCGGACGGCGAGCAGGGGTCGCTCACCGTCCGGTAAGGACCAGGCCCGGGTCGGCGGCGCGTCTTGTTCCACGCGCGCCTCAAAGAGCTGTCAACACCAGTTACGGGGCCTCATAGGGCCATTGCCTGCCGGGGTTTGCGGGAAAGTTCTACCGAGTTACCGAAGCCCCGGAATAGGGCAGCCGAAGGAACAGGGTGGGTTTTTAGTCAGTAGAAATCTGACATACCCTTCCGCTTGACCCAGAGTGGAAGAATTCATTCGATGATTTTCACAACCCAAAAAAAAAAAAAATTGAAAGATGATAAGTTGAATCGAATGCAATGATTACTTGTGAAGAAATATCACCATAAATAATTATAATAAAACATAATTATATTTATTGTTCTTTTAACTAAATATAAAAATACAAAAAATAACTAAATAGAAAAATCATTGATGTTAGGTACAATTTAGGTGGGATGTTGCTGGCAACACCAGTGCCTGTCGATGACGCCATGTCATGTCGCCATTACATGACGCAGTCTATTGTCGTTGTGCGAAGTGACTGTGCGTTTTTGGTCTGTTCTCTGTTATATTCTTCTGACCTGGCTTTTTTATTGGACTGATCTTACTGACTACGTTTGCCTGGCTATAAATTGGACTCCGATTGCTTAACGATTAGTAAACAAGAACAACATTACAGTCTTGCCATGTCGAAACGGAAGAAAACGCTAAACAGTCAATCTCGCGAACTAGTGGTGAAATTGTACAATTATTTTGAACGTGAATCAATTAACGATGGGCCTCTTTTACCATTGACACAACCGAGAAAACGCGTTGCCGAAGCATTGGGAATAGGGAAGAGGACAGTAACTCAAATACTGAAAGAGAAATATGGACCATCAGGCTCAGAAGATAATACTTTACGTACACCGAACAAAAGAAAGAGGGACAAGAAAATTGTTGGCGTTGATAATTTTGATGCTGCTGCAATTCGCAATCACATTTATGGATATTACTCGAGAAAAGAATATCCTACACGGGAAAGCTAATGAGTTCGTCAAAAGACGCAGGCTTATTTTTTGGCGGTAAATCGTCTTTATCAAAGGTTTTGAAATCGATTGGCTTTAGATTTAAAAAATCTGATAAACGGAAAATCCTGCTAGGACGCTACGATATTATTTTGAAGAGAGTAACATTCTTACGTCAAGTAAATAAAATTACAGATTGGGACAATGTCGTGTTTATTGACGAAACATGGTTGAATGCGAACCATACGGTTTCGCGGACATGGACCGATGATACAGCGGCCCCCACCTCAAAAGTTCCATCGGGAAAAGGAGCCCGACTTATTATATATCACGCGGGATCAGCTTCTCAAGGTTTTATTCCAGACTGCCTCCTCGCATTCGCCTCTAAAACTACAAGTGATTACCATGAGGAAATGAACTTTGAGGTTTTTAATGAGTGGTTTAAGAAGCTGCTAGTCAGCTTAGAAAACCCATCGAAAATTATAATGGACAATGCACCGTATCATTCTGTACAAGTTGATAAACCACCAACTCAAGCAAATAAAAAGCAAGAAATTGTCTCGTGGCTGGTAAGAAATGGTGTGAATGCAAGTCCAACTTTATTAAAAGTTGAGTTGTTAAATCTGGTAAAATCAACTAAGCCGTCCAAACTATGTAATCGATGAACTAGCCCTAGAGCATGGACACGAAGTTTTTTTATTGCCTCCCTACCATTGCCAGTATAACGGCATCGAGCTTATTTGGGCACAAATAAAGGGTCACGCAGCGCGGAACAATACTAAACCACCCTTCAGTACTGCTAAAATGATAACTCTGCTACAAACTGCGTGTGCAGAAGTCACTACAGAAGACTGGAGAAAAGTCGTAGAGAAAACAAAGAACATAATTTTACAAGATTTTGAACGAGATATGAAAATAGACAATGTTCGGTCCTACAATCAGCGCAACGGTACTGGATGGCCGAACTGTCCGCGATTACACGGAGCTTTAACGTTGCTTTTCAAACAATAGGCTCTTAGGCCGTAATGATTAAGCTTATAGCCTAGACTTACCCTCTGAGCTGGGACGACAAGCTTCGACCTTCCTCAGGCCACGTCCGTGATATGTGTGTAAGTATGTAATGAGTAATTGAAACGTGTAATGTGGTCAAGTGTTCATGGACGTTCACAAGGCGCCGGTCTTCAGATGGCGTGGTCCAGACAGCATTAACGTTGCCCCACAGGCGTATTTTAGCACCAATTCACAATTACTTTCAACAAAGTTCGCGTGTCATTCTGCTGACTTCAATACGGCGTTATTGTTCAAAATATCCCAGGTTTCCACTCAATTCGGGATTCTAGATTTCAACTAATCACTAATCTTAATCAATTTATCCTTAACCGCGCAGATTCAACTCGATTTTCAATTACAAACAATAAATCAATCTCAACAAACTAGCGGTTAGCTTTTGCAAGGAAAAGATGTCAAGTCATTTCAAAGACCATAGATAATTAATTGCCAACCAAAAGGTGCGTTCGGTTTCACGTTGGACGGAACAGACAATATTATTGAAAATGAATTAATAATATTTCTGAGTGCTGATAGCAGTGATGAAGATGACAATACTAATAAAAGTTCTGATAGTTCAACTGAATAAATGCATTTTTTTGTTGAATTATGTACTTGTCTTATTTTGCTCCTTAAATTTACGAAAGAAAAACTAATAATGGGCCAAGGCATTTTGGCATTCACTTTAATCAATGTTTTTAAGCAGTTCACCTAAATATGAAGATAAAACTGACAGACGTCCTATTAAAATAGCCATACTTTAGTTGCGCTGTCAAACAGTTGCTTGCTCAAGATATTTTTGTTGTTTTATAGAAAAATACGTAAAGGTAAAAAAGTATTTCGGTGTTCTGAGTTTAGACAATAATAGGAAAATCATGCCCTCGTGTTGTATGAAAAAATGTGGTGCGAGAAAAAACAAAAATCAGCCTAATTTGACTCTGCCCAGGTTAGTAACTAGTTTTCACTAATCCAGTCGATTATTTAGAATTATTATTTGTAATATATTGTTACTAGATGATCTTTTTGAATATTATTTGAACCTGAGTCATTTTGGTATGGCTTAAAACGTTATTATTTTCTTTATTTCGTTGCATAGTTTACATTAGCACTTACACTTGTTTACAAGTGTAAGGCTAGTGATGAGAGATGTTCGCGCGGATAAGTATCGATAATATTGATACAGTGTATGAAATACATTGGAATGATATTTTAATCCACAGGTTTCCTGGAAACGAAAGTTTAAAAGAGAAATGGATAGAAGCTATTGGTTCTGAAAATATAAACCCTAGATTTAAAATGTGGCATATCTGCTCCATGCACGTTGACGAATTTTGTTTTAACAGAACCCTCGATGTGATAAGGTTATATGACGGTGCAGTGCCCATATCGACTATGTTGGTATGTTATGAAACAAAGATTGCATAGAACAGTAATTTCAATATCAATATCTTGTTAAATACTTTCTGCATTGGCGGTATTTCAAATTTCAATGAATGAAATATGTAAAATATCTAATTTAATGATGTGACTATTTTTTTTTTCAGCCTATGCAAATTTGTTCCTCGCATCAATGTTCGTCACAACAACTTCATTCAAGAATAATGGTAAGGACACATTTTATAAATATTACTTACTTTTTTTTAAAGAAAGTCTTATTTATTTTTAATAATTGAAAAACCTTTGAATTGTTTTAGATTGAATTGTTGAATTAAATTGTTCAAAATGAATAAATGTCTTTTTTTTACATAAAACTTTATTATAATTTTACGTCCACGAGTGGACATAGGCCTCTGGTTATGATGCGGTTAGCGGTTTGGTATTTGCGGCTTACGAAGGACCATATCGCGGGAATGTAATTTTAGGCGAAGTGAAATATTGACCACACACAGTAATGAGCTGACCAGGGTAGGAAGAAGGTGGTGGAGGACTTACTTGGGTATCCCCTGGATGAAGCGAGTTGATGCCAAGGACAGCATGAGAAGATGTTGCACGTGTCTTGAGTCTCTTCCTCTTATTTGCTGAGCACTTCACTTGGTCTTTATTTTGTCACACGTGTGTTGGCCAACACGGATAATTTATAGTTTTTAGATTTATAGACATATTAGCGGTTTTATTATTTTTCTGCGCGGCGCGGAGTTGTAGCTTAGCGGGCGGTAGTTTCTTCACAGAGACAATATGGCGGTTTCTTTTCTTCCGAATCACAGCGTATGTGCCGTGATTGGTCGCGGTGAATGCGCCACTCTGATTGGCGCGTGCGGTGAGCATTTCTTCTCTCTCTGATTTATGGGAATAAGATAGGAGGAAAGGAGATATGGCTAGCTCAAAAACTGCGGTCAAATAAGAATCTGTATTCTAATATGTAAGATGCGTTCGGAAATATGATGATAATAACATAATTATACAATTAGAGGTGCGTTCCGAAATGTGACAGTAGAAAAATTATAAATTAAATAAAACTTGCGCAAGCATCCTGCCCGGCTTTGAGGATATGTAATATTCTCAAAAGGAGAGAAATTATATTAAAGCGTACTAAGAAAAGAAAATATTTTAAGTGTGTTAACTACAGCTAAATTTGGTTTATTACGCGGTGATGTTATTGAGAAGGTAAAGGACATAGTTTGACAACGGGTCTTTTGAAAGAGCCACTGCATGTCTTCACCATAGCAACGCGGGTTGTCCCATCCTTGCCGGGAAAAACTTCGGTGATTACACCCATTGGCCAACGTAAAGGAGGGACATCATCCTGGTGTATGAGAACCACTGTACCAATCTTAATATTGTCTGCGGCATTCAACCATTTTTGTCTAACTTGAAGATTATGTAAATATTCTATACGCCATCTCTTCCAGAAACTACAAATCATCTGGTCAAGTAATTTTTTGCGGCAAGTTAGAGACTTCGTCGTTTCGGGAACATTCATGACAGGCAACGAAGTCAACGGAGAAGCCATTATAAAATGAACGGGAGTAAGCGGTTCTGGGTACGGATCCTCATTCAGGACACAAAGCGGTCTGGAATTTAGAACTGCCTCAATTTCAGTGAGAACAGTCGAAAGCTCCTCATAGGTAAGAAGTTGAGAACCGATAACACGGTATAAATGCGTTTTAATAGATTTAATATTTGATTCCCACAACCCTCCAAAGTGGGGAGCGCGGGGTGGAATCATTTTCCACTCTATGCGGTAGCGGTTAGCAAGTAGTTCTTGCAACTGAGTCTTGGCTCCAACGAAATTTGTTCCGTTATCGGAATATAAATAAGAGACAGGTCCTCTGCGGGAAATAAATCTTTTAAAAGCGGAAATAAAAGTGTCCGAGGACACGTCGGTAACCAACTCAATATGAACTGCTTTGGTAACGAAGCAAATGAATAAACATATGTAAGCCTTCTGACTTCTTTGACCTCGGCGTCTACATAACGTTACTTTAATGGGACCAACGTAGTCCACACCGGTATGAACGAAAGCTTTAGTCTCCTGTACGCGACAAGCGGTTAAATCAGCCATATTTGGGCTAGGGTGAGAAGTAGAAACTATAAAACCAAAGTTACAAGCATGTAATCTTTGTCTGATTACACCTCTAGAAGAGAGGATCCAATATTTTTGGCGCAACAGAGAACTAAGAAGGCTTACACCGGCATGACAATAAATGCGATGATAATAATCTATTAGAACATGTGTAAAAATTTCATGTTTGGATAAAAGAGCGGGATGCTGAGCTTCATTGGGAAGGTTCGCATTTGACAATCTGCCGCCGATTCTAATTATATTATACTCGTCTATGAAGAGATCGAGTTTTTTAAATTGTAAGCGAAGCTTTTTACTTTTAATTTCGTCATAAATATCTTTCAAATGAAATTGTTGAATACAACGAATTAAATAAATTTCAGCGGTAGCTAATTCACGCACAGTAATTGTTTTGTGTAATTTATCATAAGGAATAATCCGCAAATATCTCAGAATGTATTATACAATTATGCGCAATATTTTTTGGTATTTTCGATGCTCATCAATAACAGCAATTTGAAGATACATCTGTTTTATGTCAGCTGTAACTGCAATAGGGAACAAACGGAATTTTAAAAGTAATAAAAATATGTCAGCCTGTAAATTCGGCCCTATGTGTAACAAGTCATTCAATGACACGCCATTATGAGACTTAGCGCTCGCGTCAAGAACGATGCGAACTTTAGTGGTTTGTTTATCATTCCTAATAACAGGGTGATGCGGTATGTAATAACCTACAATCTGATCAACAGAACTAGGCGTAATTTCAGTTAAATAATTTTGATCGATATACTCTTGGATTATTTCATTATAACTAGCGCGCAAAGCAGAGTCGCGAAGCTTAGTTTTTTCCAAATTGATTAGATGTCGATAAGCGACAGCATAAGAATTTCCAAGTGAATCTGGATTTTTACAGAATGGTAACGCGGTACAATACCTACCACTGGAGTCACGTGACACAGTAGAAGCGTACAGCTGTTCACATTCCAGTTCCGCAGAGCTCATAAAAGGTTTTGAAGGTATTTCTTCGATATTCCAAAATTTGTGTAAAGATTCGTCTAAAGACAGAAAACAATGAGAATTATCTATATTTAGCGCGGTAGAAAAATATGAAGCGGTATTTAATTCAGCGAGACTATAATTATTATTAGATAAACTAGCGGGTACCTCACCCATAATAATGTAACCAAACACGGTTTCAATAGCGGACGGAGTGGTAGGTGAGATCATTTTATTGTGAAGTAATAAATACGGGAACAGTATTGCCCCTAGAAGCAATTCAACCTCACCAGGTACATGCCATAGTGGGTCCGCGAGCGGTAAATCAAACAAATGTTGCACTGCAGAAGTGTCAACAAGGTGAGATGGTACGTTATCCGTGATACAATCGACAACAAGAGCGGTAATTTTAAAAGAATTAATTTTATTGTTAGCAGTAACTGTAATCTCAACGTAACCTATGATAGGCCGCGAAGAAGTTCCGACACCCTTTATAAACGAGTTTGAAAGTGGTATAATGTTTAATTGTAGTTTTTTACAACAGGCGGAAGTAATTATATTATTTTGCGAAGCGTTATCTATCAAACATCTCACAGAAACGTGTTTATAATACTTGTTATCTACGTAGACTTTCGCAGTTGATAGAAGTACTGTAGTACGCGGCGTGTTGGTACCTACGCGAGTGCACGCACACAGCGCCACCTGTTGCGAATTCGCGGAGCTAGTGACAGCGTCATTCGAGACCGATCGAGGCGGCTGAGAGCTGTTTTCTAGATGTAAAAGAGAATGATGCCTTTTGTTACACGTCCTACAAATATGGATAGATTTACACTGTGAAGCAGTGTGCGTTAAACTAAGGCAGTTTACACATCCACGTTTGTTTTTAATAAAGTCCAAACGCGAATTTGCTGAGAGTGATTGAAAGGTTGGACAAGTGTAAAGTTTACAATGATCACCTTTATTGCAATACAAACAAGTTTGGTTATTATCACAAGCAACAAAAGTATGTACTGTGCTATCACGTGACTGATTGCGAGAAGAATTATTATTTTTATTAGGGTTGTTACTCACTAACGCGGTTCGAGATGATAAAGTTCGATCTAATATCTTAACTTGCGATTTTATAAATTCAACGAATTTCCGTATAAGTAGGAATTTCCTCATCTCTTTTATGCATTTCGAATAAATGTACGGTAGCAGGGTCCAACTTTCTCAAAGCTAAATTTAACAAAATGAAATCCTTTAAATCGTTAATTTGTAATTGTTCTAAAGCAGAAACAGACGCGTGAAAACTTTCAATGAAACTATTTAAAGATGCTGAATTATTAATTGCGGGTTTAATATTTAATATGTTATCATGTAATGTGAGCCTAGTGCTCGTTTATCCTGATACTTTTTAACTAAACTGTCCCAGATAGCGGTATAATTATCACCTGACGGAATAATTCCGGCGGTAATTTGCAATGCATTTTCCTTTAAATTACCGATCAGATACTGCACACGTTGAGAATCTGTAAGGTTTAAATTACTATGGATATTTGATTTAAATGATTCATAGAAAACAGGCCAGTTATCAATCCTACCATCAAAGGACGGAATTTCACCATTTCACAAAGGTCACCAGAATTTAGCCGTATGTATTTCCAATTTCTGCTGAATAGCAGCAATTCATCCACTATCGTCTTTCGGTTTGAAGAGAAAGAGAGCCAGTATAAAAAAAGAACGATGAAACATAAAAAAACCCACAAGTTCAGGATCAGTAGTTTTGAGAAAATTGCGGACATACAAACATACATACATACTGGTCGAATACAGAACCTCCTTTTTAGAAGTCGGTTAATATGTTAAACAAATTCATAAAGGTTAAATATCGATAGCAGCTGCGTATATTGCTCACGGTTACAACACTACGAACGGCAGCCATCTTATATGCCCGATTTTCGTAAACTTACATATTTATCATAATACATACCAAAAATATATTATATATATATATATATATATATTAATAAAAAGTCATAGAAAGGGGGTTATGAAAACTCTGCTTCCACTAGTTGTTACGAAAATAATCCCGCAACTTTCTCTTCAATGCATATTGACTGGTGTCCGTCCTGATATCGAGAGGAACACAGAAGAATATACTGTACAAATCAACACAGTCTTGGGATATTTTGTATAAAGTTCTTAAACTCAAACATACTGGCCAGTTTTAAGTTCTTTTGAAGAAAGCTTGAATGAAAATTGATAACCTCCTCCTTTTTTTTGTCGTCGGTTGATCGACGACAAAAAAAGGAGGAGGTTTTCAATTCGACGCGTATATATATATATTTTTATGTATTATCACCGTTTACTTGAAGACGGCTGAACCGATTTGGAAAATTCTTTTTTTAACTGACTTCAAAAAAAGGAGGTTCTCAATTTGTCTTGAACTTTTTTTTTTATGTAAGTTACCTCATAACTCGGAGACGGCTAGACCGATTTGAAAAATTCTTTTTGCGTTTGAATGGGTATACTTTCTAGTTGGTCCCATTGTTACGAAATCAGAATTTGATAATGGGATCTTGGAGAAATCGAGGGAACTCTTCAAATATTATAGGCACACCTATAGCGTTTTGGGTATTTCTTATAGTACCTTTAGCAGTTGCTTCCGAAAAGTACCATTTGAGGAAGTTGAACTGATGATGAAGACCACAGATGACCACTGAAACTCCTCAATAATAAGTATTTCGTGGATTGCGATTCGATTACTTGAGTACGGATGTTAAACACTTTATGCTCATCATAATACATATGGTGATGTAGAACTGATGGTCAAGTACCAGGAGAACTCCTCAAAAATTAACGGCTATGCAACGGGAAAAGCAATATTTGGTAAAAGGTGATAAGTTGTTGACATTATGGCATTTGTAACTAGATAAATTACAAACCGATCCACTAAAAAGCGTGAAAATTTTTTTTTTTGCAAAAAATAGAACCGACTTCCATATCAAAACACGGTGTAAAAAAAAAAGAAAATCCAAAACCAATAACACCGACTTCCGAAATTAAAGTTATTTTTGGCTTTGTAGTGTTTTGATATGGAAGTCGGTTCTATTTTTTGCAAAAAAAATTTTTCTCTTTGCAGTGTTTCTTGTAATCCTTTTTTAACGATTCTAAATTTGAATTTGAAAAATATATTAAAAACAAAAGATTTACGCGGCATAATGGTAGGCGAAGTCCGAAGGTTTCATGTTTCATTTACCTACAGTAGTTTTCAGCTATTTTTTGTGTCAAATTTAAGTTTTATAACAAGTTATAGGTTAATTTCGAATTAATGTTATTGTGTGCATCATGCAGTGGCACCATTTAACGAGAGAGGAAATGTTATGGGCAGTAGGCATGCTCCAAGCTGGGGCTACACAATGGAGTATTGCTGAGGAGATTGGAACAAGACAAAACGTGATATCCAGATTATGGTCACGTTTTCGTGCCACTGGTGAAGTGGCTGAAAGACACTCAGGCGGGAAGCGCATAACAACTCAACGACAAGACAAGACCGATATTTGCAAGTTGCCGCGAGAAGACCACCAAATGTTACGGCCATGCAGTTGGTTCAGAGACTCCAATCAGAGCACCAGTTGCTTGTGAGTGACCAAACTGTGAGGAGAAGGCTGCAGGAAGTTAACCTTCATGCTCGCAGACCGCTTCGTAATCGAATTCGAAATTGTGGACGACGACTAGAGTGGGCGCGTGAACATTTGCTCTGGGAAGATAACCAGTGGTCTATAGTGCTGTTTACCGATGAGTCCCGGTTCGGTTTCCATCCCGATACATGTAGAGTACGTGTTTGGCGAGTTCCCGGTCGTAAGAGCCGTCTGCAACATCCTCAGGAAGTCCATTCATACCACGGCGGGACAATTATGGTTTGGGCGGGAATTCGTGTTGGTGGAAGAACAGATCTCGTTTGGATCAGAAACACCATGACGGCTGAAAAATACCGTAACGAGGTGCTAGTACCAATAATCTACCCCCATCGACTACAAATGGGTCAAGAATTCACGCTCATGCACGATAACGCCCGTCCGCACACAGCGAGATTAGTGACGAGCTGGTTGCAGGAGCACGACGTATCGGTCTTAGGCTGGCCCACTCAATCGCCTGACCTAGACCCCATAGAACACGCGTGGGAGATGCTCCAAAGAAGGGCTTTGAGGAATTTCCCTGCAAACATTGCGGCGGAAGAGCAACTTTTTTGCGTCTTTGCCGGACCTGGGACAATATACCGCAGCAAGACTTGGATAACTTAATCCAAAGCATGAAAAACTGTTGCAGGACCATTATTAACGTCATGGGTGTTTTTTACTAACTACTGATTTTTCACATAACTGTTAAAAACATATTATATTTCCTCATTTTTCACTTTTTCTTGAGAACCACATTCATTGTTATTTTACCATTATTTCACGTTTTTTCTTTATTTGAATAAAATTAGTTTACGCAAAGAAATAGTTTTCTTTTATTCTGGAGTGTAGTCTAATAAATGGGCTTTATAAAAATATATGCATGTTGTATGTTATTTTTAATAAATTTTGAGTAATTTGAGTAAATCCAAAATATCCCTAGACAGTGTTGATGTGTGTAGCAGGAAGAATGAATAAAATCAGAAGTATGAGAAGGACAGAGTAAGAGAAGATTATTGGAAGAGCGCAGAATTTTAGCGCGTGAAGAACATAGAAATTGAAAATGATGATTGAAACTTCTTCTCTGTCGAATGGGCATCCATTTGAGCTCGGTTCTGTACCTCGATACGTGGTCATATTTTTTTAAATTAAATTTGAACCGGATACAGTTATTAAGGAGCCTATCGAGTTTATCCAGCAAGACCGCATTCAAGTCAAAGTAGTACACGTCACAATAGTCGATTATAGGGATAATTAAAGTTTGCACAAGCATTGTCTTGGTTTTCGCAGGTAAAAAGTTCCTCAGACGATACAAGAATCGCAAAGTCCCGTTGACACTTTGACTGATACTGCGGACCTGACTGCCTGCTAAGCACAGAGTCAAGATGCAAACCGAGATCTTTAACGCTAGAGCTAATAGGGATGACGGTGTCATTGAAAATGATTGGAGATCTCCGAAAATACCACGAACGTATTGCATTGTATACGGCTGTTTGAACTCGGCTTCAACAAAACCGGAGCTATCGTATTTCAAACTTCCTGCTAATTTTGAAAGGTAAGAATGAGTTATTTATTGTTATTGTTATACTTATAATCGTTATCGAATTATAAGTCCGCGATCATAATGAATTCGTGATAATTAATAAAATTACTTATAATTCCATAATGGGGCGGTTATGAGGATATTTAAAGCCAATAGTGCAATAGTTGTAACAAAATGTAAATCAAAAATGGCGGCTACAACAGATATCAATTTTTTCGTCATGGATATCGTTTTCATGGTATTCAAGGGTGCTAAAAACGATAGTGCTGTCAAAACGTGAATCCGAGATGGTGGCTGTAACAGATCTATAGTTTTACAAGTTGTTGTGTGTTAATATTAAATTGTTTTCGTGTTTAAATTATCGTGTTTTGCTGAGATTAACTGATGCCATGAGATTACCTATTTAAATTGTATTTGTAAGCTAGGTAGTTATTTAAGTTCAATGGATTGATCACTACAGAACAAAAATGTGAAAAAAGAAACAATACCA
This sequence comes from Tholera decimalis, assembly GCA_943138885.2. Lineage (NCBI taxonomy): Eukaryota > Metazoa > Arthropoda > Insecta > Lepidoptera > Noctuidae > Tholera > Tholera decimalis. The sequence goes on from OW964549.2 coordinate 27,349,324, forward strand.
AAATCATTAAAAGTGACAACCCTATTGCTTCAATGGAGCGTAGGTAATTATGTCGTCCACTAGGCTTAGTTTCTATACTGTCCATCTGTATATACTGTGGCTAAGACGTCACAATATGGCGCTAAGTTTTTCCTAATAGTAGAAACGCACTGTACTAGTACATATTTGTTCGTGCTCAGACAATTGTATTATCCTGATCAAGTACTACAGGAATTAAAGTCATTGAGTGTTACAAAAGATCCATGCCCTGACGATGACGATGAAGAACAGCTGATAGTTTGTACATTCCACTTTACATTATTTATAATAAATTTATTTGTGAAGGCACATTACCTGAAGTTTGAAAACAAGTGAATATAACCCCAGTACATAAAACAGGCTCTAAACGCGATGTTGAAAACTATCGCCCCATCTCTATCTTGTCTACCTTGTCCAAGGTTTTCGAGAGGCTTGTATACACGGCAATTTACCCTACCATTCATAACATTATTCTGACACAACAACACGGATTTGTTAAAAATTAAATCTACTGTTACAAATTTATTAACTTTTACAGAATACTTGTTCAATAATATGGATCGTCAGGTACAAGTGGACGCAGTGTACACAGACTTTCGTAAGGCTTTTGACAAGATGGATCATGAACTGCTTCTTAGAAAGCTGTCATATAATGGCATTCGTAGGGATCTACTTCGCTGGTTTGCATCCTATGTTTCGAATAGGTAGGTAATATTCAATTTGCATCACTTCTGGTGTACCACAGGGCTCTATTTTAGGCCCTCTGCTTTTCATTATTTTCATTAATGACATCGGGACTTACTTCACGCATTCTAAATATTTGCTATACGCAGATGATCTTAAAATTTACAGACAAATTCGTAACGATACTGATGCTTTACTCCTACAAATGATCTTAATCGATTTTCTCATTACTGTGTAGAAAATAAAGTCCAGCTAAGTACATCTAAGTGTGTATCTATTACATTTACGAAGAATAAAAATATAATAAGTAAGTATTACACATTGGATAACAATACATTATAAAGAGTTACGTCAGTAAGGGATCTTGGAATACTATTGGACACTAAACTTCATCTTGATCAGCATATAAGGAAAATAGTAACACATATCGTATGTATCGTTTTGTGATGAGGGCTACCAACAACTTTAAGCGCATTGATACTTACATGTTTATATAAATCGTTAATTCGGTGTCATTTTGAATACGCTGTACTCATTTGGAATCCTCTTTACCAAAAATACATTGACACATTGGAAGGGATACAACGTAAATTCCTCAAATCCATAAAATATCGGTGCCGCCTCTATTTGAAATCCTCGAATTTGCCCCACAGGAATATTGAGTTGTTGAGCTTAAAATCTAGACGCCTGTATCTCGAAACCATGTTTCTCAATGACTTGTGTAATAATAGTATGATTGCATAGACCTTATTAATAGGCTTAGTTATGTTGTGCCAAGGATCATAATTAGACGAGAGGTGCGAGCACGTCCAATTTTTGCCGTGACTTCCTGTCGCACTAACGCTGGGGTTCGGGCACCTCTTCGTCGTATGGCAAACAATTTTAATATCGTCTTTGGGGACTTAGACTTGTTTACTGTGTCTGCAAATAAGTTTAAGATCTCCTTATTTAAATTCTTAGTTGAAGCATCAGATTTGTGACACATTTAATTGTAATACGTTATTGATTATTTATTTTGATTTGTTTAATTGTAATTATTTTTAATTTCAATATGATTTGATACCGCTTCTTTTTCTTTCATATTATTTCAATTTTATTTCGACGCTAATGTTTTCTGTTTATTGACTAATATTGTGTTTTTATTTATTTTAATAATTATTATTTTTGTTTTTTGAGTGTTGTAACCTTATCACGTCGTAAAATGTAATCTGTGGATAACGCAGTGGGCTACACAATATGTTATTGTTTGCTTAATGATACTACAGACTTAGTGCTTTGTGTAACTGTTTGTTTTCCCGAAATAAATAAATAAATATTATTAAATAACAACACTATTGCTATGCTTGATGATATTGCTTTACATACCTGAGAACCTTTCCGTCGTATTGCAGGAAACGAAGCAAGCGATCGTCCTGCACTTTGGACCTTTTCGGCGGCAACACATTCTTCCATCTCTCTTTCTCAGTAAACTCGTCGACAGGCAATGTTTCCTCTTTGGAAATCTCCATGCCTTGTGATTCCATCCATTCCTGGTAATCAAGTTAAAGAAATAAAATTTACATAGTGACGGTCTTTCTATAGAAAGACTATAGAGCCTATACGGCCGGCGGATAATTATGACCAGCATCCTAATTGCGTCACTAAATTAAATTTTTCGTTTTTCTTTCACAAATTCACTACAGATCAATTGCTCCATAATTTAACAAATAAATAGATGTCTGGACAAATTTTATTTACTTGTAATCGCCCACTCTTTGAAATTCGAGCATGCGATGCATTAACTTTGAAAAATATTAGCTTTCTTCACTCCTTATCCATATAAACTTTGACAGTGTCAAATTTCATTCTCCTCCGTCTACGTATTTTTTGTTAATATACTAGATTTACAACTTGCGTTTAAATAACACTTCAATAATCCGTAAATTTTTGTTCTGGCAATTAAGCCTGGATGAGGCCGGTCATCACTAGAAATTGAAAGAAAGTAGTGTCTTATTTCACAACGGTCATCGTTTAGTACTTAAATAGGCTAATATAAGAACCATGCAGGTCTCGGAGCTTTGTGAGGAAAGGAACACACAGCTTGAGAAGACTTCAAAAATTACCCCATAAATCTATATATATATAAAAGCGAAATACCACTCACTGATTAATCACGGAATCTCAGAAAACACAAGTACTCGTAGTAGGGCTCTCAAATTTCGCATGGAGGTTCCTTTTAGTATGTAGATGCTCGCTAATACTGGATTTTCCGAAATTCCCACGGGATCAGGATTTACACGGGAAAAGCTTCCCACGCGAACGAAGTCGCGAACAACTGCTAGTCAAGTATACTTTTTTACATGCAACGTATTTTATTACATTCAGAATCGTAAATATAACGTTTTCTAGAAGAAGACTCTGCAGCAGCGGGAGGAGAACTCATAGATTTTCTTGCTGACATAGGAATGAATCACGTCTGAAATATGGTTTAAGTGGGAAAAAAACTTTAAGTTGGTGCCAAGATAAATTAATAGGTTTTGATCACCTTGGGTGTGCCCCAGAATGCAGTGTACTATCTCTATCAAACTTTTAATTGGCTTGGCACTGACTGCAGCCATGTGTGTAGTACCTAGTGTTGCCCAAAGTCAGTCTTGGTCTTGCAGTCGTGGTCTTGTTCTTGCATTTTTGCAAGACCAAAACCTAGACCAAGACCGCCTAATTTTAGCAAGATCAAGACCAAGACTTACCCTGCAAGATTTAAGCAAGAACAAGACTAAACGTGTGAGACTCTTGCGTCTTACAGTTGGTTCAGACTGTCGTTTTCTTTGTGTTATTATTATTAAAATGAGAAAACTTACATTGTAAAAATACAGGGGAAGGGCGGGCGATGCGGGGGAAACAATGAAACTTAGGCAGTTCTTAAAATAACTATTTATGAGTTCTCCGAATTTGGATGGTTGTCCAGAGCCGGATTATTCGGTGGGAATGTTATGCGCTGGCTCTGATGGAGGTGCTGCTTAAAGTTCCTACCACCAACAGTGATATATTCAATGAAGGTCAGGATAGCCACTGTGCCGGTGGAGGTGACTTTGCCTAGGGACAGGACTTTTTGTATCGATTCATTTATGCAGTTTTAAAGTATCAGTGCATCAAAATGATAAAATGTAATAATACACATAAAAGTATCTCGTATTTTTTTATAAGTGCTTAAGTAATCAATGACAATTGATTTTCTCAATAATTAAACTGAATACAGATACTGATAATTTTATCTCGTTTAAATTAAATAATTCAGTATTGTTGTTTCACAGTTTTCATTGGATTTTATTACAAAAATTTTCTATTTTTGGTCGTGTCGTATTATCGTGATTAGTTAATACTTGTTAATACACATACACTTAATAATACATATATTATTGGAACGATATCGACTTATGCGCATTACGAACAATAACATAAACATACATTGTACAAAATATCGATTAAAAGAAAAAGAGTGAATCCCTAGTTTTGACCATCGCGGCACTTTAATAGTGCGCGGCTTTTGATGTTGCCAACAACAAAGTCGGGTCGGATACTATAACCTGTCAAAGAAAGTTCGCATCTATTCGGAAGTAAAACGTCAAGATACGAGTACACGCGCAGGCGGCTTCTATTGATATCGCATACAATCGTTGCCGCCGCGCCGCGCTCCCATATGAGAAATATTCTAAATACTTGTGTGTAAAAATTGTCTACAATACTAGTCAAATGAGTGATGTCACGTCGTGCATTTTGTTTTTTAAAATCACAAACATTAAAAAATTGAGATTAGCGTTGTCGGTTTATCAACTTTAATACTCGTCGGTTTATCGTACTCCAATAGTTATTAAGTACCTACATAAATACAGGAGGTAGCGTACCTAGACACATTTTATTTAATTAATGTAGATAATTATATATTCCATCAAAAGAAGAACATAATATACAGAATATTATTTACATAATATCTACATTTTATTGCTACGTAGGCACACTATACCTATCTGTTAATGCATCTGTTTTATTAATCTTCCTAAGACTAATTATTTTTATTAAAGTATTCTATCCTTTATCGGTATTTCGGCGTGTGCTTTATTTATTTCAATTGTTGTAATTTCAAATTGAGCTTCGCTTCGAGTTTAATGTAATGATTGTTTTTATAGAGTAAAAAACAATCATTACATTAAACTCATCAACTTCTATTATATCAAATTGTATCGTACTGTGGAGGTCTGCTATGCGAGCGGTCAGCCTACCACACTGGCTGGCATAGTTTGAAATGTTTGAATTTGGATCGCAATGTTGGACACGCGAAGAAATTATTTTAACAAGAGACAGACCGCGCTGGGCCGCTGGCAGAAACAGTCTCGATAATAAAATAACATGAAAATGTAATTAGAATAATCTTCCATATTAATGTGAATATAATATTATACAAAGTATATAACCTATCACGTTTATATTGAAAAATCCCAAGTACACTTACGTCCCCGTTACGCTACTTGGGTAGTTATTAAGTACTTACATAAATACAGCAGGTAACGTACCTAAGCAAATTTTATTTAATTAATCTTGATTAACTCCATCAAAAGAATAACATAATACACACAATATTATTTACATATCTACATTTTATTGTTACCTAGGACACACTATACGGTGTAATATTTTTTTTTTGTAATCAAAAAATTGATCTTTCTTTTATCAGTCTTTCGGCGTTTGCTTATAAATAGGAGTATTTATTAAAATTTTAGTTGATTCCCACTTGAGCTTCACTTTGAGTTTAATGTTTGGGTCTGGTTTGGGTTCAGACTATGTGGTCTGAACACACAGAGATGATGTGTCAGTTGATATTTTGAATTTCATATTAAATTTTTAAACTGGCTGGCCTTTACTATGCCTATTTCAATTCAAGCTCAAAATGTACCTACTCTGTTACATTGTTCTAAGATCTTAACTACCGTTTAATAATTAGCAATAGGATAATCGTTAATTTCAAGACTCTTGCGCGAGACCAAGACCAAGACTAGGAGCGCAATACCAAGACCAAGACCAGGTGTATTGACGCAAGACCAAGACCAAGACTGGCTAAGTCTCGTCTTGGCCTTGCATTTGGGCAACACTAGTGAATAGGTACCTAGCCCTTATTTTGAATGGAATTATACACCCAATGAATCAACCTTTTAGTTTATTTTTAACTTTGTAGTGCAGTAGTTTTTTTTTTTGAAGTTTTGGAGACGGTTCTATATTTTGTAAAAAAGTTATTATTTTATGCTTTTTAGTCTATCATTGTTTATGTTACTTGAGATACCTAAATACCGTTCCTACCTAATTTTTAAAAAGAGAGTGCTATACACCTCTTTTTTACCCACTTAAACCATATCTCTGACGTGATCCAGAAGGTCTGTGCCACATCCGTGGTGATATTAATAGGCTGATTATGCTAAACAGTACATAGATGTACTTAGTTGAAGAAGAGTTCCATCGCTTACACAGGCCAACAAAATTTAACCAAACTTCTTAATCAGAAACTAGACTATACATTTCCAAAGGTTTTCAATGCGCTGAATGCAAATCTGGCCTCAGAATCACTCTGTCACGTCAGGTTTCTGAGATATCCTAACCTAAAAGTGCAAAAAGTATCGGCTTTGCCCGATTTGAGATTATGTAGACTCACGAATAATTTTACGATAAAGGTTACCATATTAAAGTACAAGTCGTTTTTTGTAACCCGAACCACGTACACTATAACATTCTCGGTAACACAACATTGTCACACGTTTCACAACGTCACATTTAATCTACACACAAAATGTTCCGTCCAACGAGAATATCTGCACGCATATTTTTGGTATGGCAATTGTTATCTATGGTCTTTGAAAATGACTTGACAGATAACCTTTTTCTCGGTTGAAATAATGTCCGCTGTTTGTTGAGATCGATTTATTGATTGTAATTAAAAATCATGTTGAATCTACGCGGTTAAAAGACAAATTGGTTGAGATTAGTGATGAATTGAAATCTAGAATCCCGAATTGACTAAAACCCTGGGATATTTTGAACTACCACGCCGAATGTCGTCTGCCTGTCTGACACGCGAAATTTGTTAAAAGTAATGGTGAATTGGTGATAAATAGCTGCTCCAATCTGGTGCGAAGTTTGTGCTACATCCCGGCCTGGACCAAACATTGAAGCTTGCGTCCTTTGTGACCGCCGTGACACCACTTTCCCACATTACACGTTTCAATTACTCATTACCTATTTACACACATACTACCTCACGGACGTGACCTTTTGGAAGGTCGAAGCTTGGCGTCTCCAGCCGCAGGTAAGTGTGCATGTTGGAATATCTAATTGTTGTAAAGAGGCCATTGTTTGTAAGCAACGTTTAGGGCTCCACGAACCGTGGACAGTTCGGACCATCCAGTTACCGTTGGCTGGCTGATTGAAGGACCGAACACAAAACAAAACCATTTACACAAGTTATTCACCTCAATTTTTTCAGCTCTGACAACTTATTATCCACATATACAACAAAACGCTTACAACCCCAAGCAGCGTGATAGAACTACATCTATATGTATGCACGTTTGGATGCATGTCTTTTCCCTCATCTGTTTAGTCCCCCTGTTTGAACTATTAATAAATAAATGGATGATTTAAACACCATAAATACCGAGATTGAGCAGGTGTCTGTTTCCAGCTCACTTGTTTGCTCTCCTGAACTCAGCTCTAACTATATTACATCACCTTGTTCTCTAAAAATTTTTCATGTTAATATTAGAAGCATAAGCTGTAATTTCAATCATTTGCTAGTACTGATAACTAGATTAAGGTTCTCACTTGACGTGATATTACTATCCGAGTGCTGGCTGAGCAAATCTCCAAATATTCCATCTTGACCTGGATATGTAACCCATGCATCCTCTTTTAAAAACCAAAATGATGGCGTTGTTGCCTTCACTAAAACTGGGTTACGGTGTTCTATGGATATCCCGTCGTTCAATGACGCAAATTTCCTGGTCCTTAAATTTAGTAACAAGTTTGCAATTATCGCTATATATCGATCTCCCTCGTACAGAGACGTGACTCCTTTTCTTTGTAGCATGGATGGTCTACTTCGTGAGCTTGCAACATACAACACAATAGCACTAATTGGAGACATAAATATAAATATTGTGACGAGCAGTGTCGACTCAAATGGGGATGACTATTTAAATACTGCAGCAACACACGCAATGCTTCCGGCATATACCTTTCCCACCAGGCTTGCAAATTGTCTCGACCACGTATTGCTGAATAATCTCCCTGCCCAGCCACTACCCTGGTACTTGGCTGCCCTATAACAGATCATTTCCCTGTACTTCTTTTCTGCAACCCAAACATGACAGTTAATACACCCAAAAAGTCATTCTCAAAAATTGACATCCCTGAGGTTGTAAATGATATGAAAAATGCTAATTTTTCTCCTATCCTTCAATGCAATAACCCAAACTTAGCAGCTGAACTTTTCGTCTCTCTTCTGTCTACTTCCATAAAATCGCACACTCACTCTTCAGTAGTCTTTAGCAGACAGCGTATCAAAAAACCATGGATTACTCCTGGCCTACTTAGATGTACCTATACGACATAGGGATAAACTATCTAAGACTTTTCTGAAAAACCCTGAAAATGATTCACACAAACTAGTCTTTCATCGCTATCGAAACTATTGTAACAATCTACTCAAAAAATTAAAACAAAACTATGAAACATCCGAGTTCCAAAAGGCCAATAATCCAAAAGCGACATGGCGACTTATTACACAAGTAGCGAACCTGAATCAGGGTAACAAGGAACCTGCCTCAGAATTGCTGAAATGCTGTGATGATCCCAACAACTCCGTTAACGAGATTAACCATTACTTCGCTAGTGTCGGCAGTAATCTAGCCTCTAAAATCCAGCAACCCACTCCGGCTACAGTCAATATAGATACTCAACCTTAACCCATAAGGCTGAACTGTGTCAAGCCGACCCCATCCTACTCAATGGTTCTATATGACGTGGACGGTGATGAATTAGACAAAATTATCCAGAAACTAAAAGACAAGTGTGCTGTTGGTTATGATGGTATCTCGGCGTCCATTGTTTAAGGCCACTAGGCTATCATCCCCACTCTTGTTCATATTTTTAATCTGTGCTTTTGTTGGGGTTTCTTCCCGAATATGTTTAAAACCGCGATAGTTCATCCCATATTCAAAACCGGGGACAGGAACGGTGTTTCTAACTATAGACCTATATTTGTCCTTACTACGCTGTAAAAATTTTTTGAAAAAGTTATAACTTAAGACTTGTGAATTTTCTTACAAAAAATAACATCTTCGCTCCCAATCAGTTCGGCTTCAGAGCTAGAAAATCTACGGATGATGCAGTTTTGGAGCTCACAGATACAATAATTGGTCATCTGAATCGTAAACAAAAAACAATGGGCATCTTCCTAGACTTATCCAAAGCTTTTGACACCGTTTCTGTTCCCTTATTACTTGCTAAGCTTGATACATTGGAATTCGTGGTATTGTTAACGATATTTTTTGTAGCTACCTGACAGACCACCAGCAGGTAGTAAAAATTGAAAATTTCACCAGCAAAAAGGAGATAAGTAGTTACATTTGGTGTGCCCCAAGGCAGTGTCCTTGGACCGACTCTCTTCCTAATTTATATAAATGAACTCTGCAACCTATCTCCTCTAAACTGTAAAATTATCACATATGCCGACGACACAGCGCTTATAATTCATGGCAAGGACTGGGCTGATACTTTCAATAAAGCAGAGATGGCGCTCAGCGCGGTCATGTACTGGTTAAACACCAACCTCCTGACGTTAAATATCAGCAAAAGTAAATTCATACCCTTTACCGCAGGCATTTTAAGTCAGCCTTCCCATTCCCTCAAAATCAGAGCTCACGCTTGCACGTGTACTGAATTTTCTACGTGCAAATATCTACTTATTGAACGAACGGACATCTTGGAGTAGTTATCGACAATTTTCTAAAATGGAAATAGCACATCGACTGTACAGTGGCACGTGTGCGAAGATTAATCTATGTATTTAAAAAACTCAGGGGGGCTGCTGACTTCAAATGTCTGATAACCGTCTACCTTGCTCTGGCACAATCAGTCTCCTACCAAACCACAAGCAGGTTAACCTTTAGGGAAAGCGAGCTAAGTCGCATATTTTTTGAAATAAGTCTTATTTTTTTTAAACCTCACACCACAAGCGAGCTAACTCAGTAAACTTCTTACCTACCAATCCCCACCCACTCATATCCATAAAAACCATCCCTACCGAACCTCAAGCATACGAAAATTTACAAAGATGAGAACTTCAAAACACGATATCTCAGCGAAAAATAAAATTTGAGCAAATTCAACGGTATTTGATAGAAGAAGACTTGTTCTTTAATATGGTAACCATTATTTCTTTTAGAAAAAATAATTGAACCTCCTTTTTTGAAGTCGGTTAAAAAGGACGTGTACAGCAAACTCTTTTTTAAAATAAAGTGCGAACGGTATGTTGGAATCTCAAGTAACCTAAACAATGATACACTAAAAAGCATAAAATAAAAACTAGCTTAGAAAAAATTTTACCGACTTCAAAACTTCCAAAATCAAGATAAATGAATAGGTTTCATCACCTCGGGTGTGCCCCAGAATACAGCGTACTATGTATGTCTATCAAAACTATTCATTGTCTTGGCACCGACTTCAGCCATATGAGTAACCTACCCCTTATTTTGAACGGAATTAGACACCCAATGAAACAACCTTTAATCCACCCTCCCCCCCTCTAACTTCTATAATAAGGGAGTGAAAAATCTAAAAAAAATACGCTGTAGATCTTAATGTAAAATTTCAACGAAAATTGGTTTGAATAAGATCGGGTCAGCAGTTTCTGATATATAGCATATTTTCTAAAACCGCAAATATAACTTTGTAATTCATACGAACACTATGAAAAACAAAGTTATTTGGCGTAGTAACTACGCCAAATAACTTTGTTTTCGGAACCCTTCATGGGCGAGTCTGACTCACACTTGGCCAATTTTGTTGGTAGCTAGGCACGTACCAACAAGATTCATTGCAAGCTTGTTGGGTCTAAAAATAAGTTAATAAGATAGCAGGACTTAAAACCCTTTACTTACAATTTTTTGTTCTCCACCTAAATGTCAGTCTATCAAGAATAGAAGCGTGCAGGTATCACCGTATCAAGTTCAAATCATTATCTCTGTGGTTATTTGGAGCTCTTCTCTTAGTCAAGACTTTCAAGTCAAGATAATAAAAATATGTATCCTATGCGACGTACTTACATACATACATTACATAATACATTTTAAAACCTTCATATTCAAACACATATTTTTATTGATGGTTTTTTTTTTGTTTTACGCAAATAGACTGCAGACATATTAAACAAATCATAAGGTAATCCTTTGGCTTTGTTTAATAGTAGGGATCTTGGCGGTCGTGAACCTTTTGAGAAAATATCTTTTGTCCTTTTGTCTGTCCACTCATGGGAAAATGTGCATAGATCTATGTTAATTTGTTACCCTGCACCCTCTGTAAACAGATCCCATAACCAGCAGTTTTTTTAAACATTTATTATTACGTGCTGATACAAGAATTAAAGCAATCATATACTGTAACAGTAGGTAGGAACATTCCTAATTTGACTAATTTGTTCGTCATCTTAGAAGATGAAACGAAATGTGCGTAGGCGATGTAATTTGTTTTCTACGTCAAAAATAATTAAATGAAATAAACACCTCGGTAAACAATATTACGTTAAAGAACTATTCGAGGTCATGTTTGCTATATGGAATTAAAAATGAGTTTTCAAACTGTGAAGAGTACGTCAAGTAAATTTCTGTTGAATATAATATAAATTATACAATGTTTTAATTTATAAAAATCAGAAACAATAAATATCGGTGTTGTTTTGCACGGTTCAGAGTGTGTTATCTATATGAAATTGTTACTTATATAGATTAGAGCGACCTGTGATATAATTTCGTTAACGCTGACACAAGCCTCCGTGGCGCAATTGGCTAGCGCGTTCGGCTGTTAACCGAAAGGTTGGTGGTTCGAGCCCACCCGGGGGCGTTTCTTTTACATCAAATTATTCTAATGATCTCTGATTATAGAACTAGACCTTGACATAAAATTTGGATTACGTCGTAGTTCCCGTTTATTTTTTGTGAATATTTTTATAAGTTTCATTTTGTTGCTAGTTTTACCAAAATGTTGCTATTATATTACACTAGGCGCTACGCGATTCCGTAGGCAAATCCCACGTCCAATTACTTAAATAGAATTAAATTAGATAGCTGAAAGACCCGTTTTTCTCTTAATAAAATAAAAGGATACAAACACGTCAAGTACGTAATGGGGCCACAAATCAAATTAGGGGAAAGAGCTTCGAGATATGAGCATAATAAAAGTGGGACATAAGAAATTGGAACGATTCATAATATAGGTTAAGATTTCCTTATACTAATACAATACTCGTATACCTACTATTCTTTACTTGTACTCACTCAGAAAGCTATCGTGGCAATGGCAATTAAATACCTTCTATAATTATTCACTTTTCGGATGAGAACTAAATATTTAGGCATGATTGATGTTTAAGTCTTATTTATAAGTTTAGGGTTATTTATTTGAATCAGAAAAGCGTGCGCTATTTTTCTGTAAAAACAAATAAATTTATGAGTTCGCTTCGAAACCAGACAAGCTTGCAAGGAACCCTAATCAGTAAAAATGAAATATTACCAGGAATTTGAATCACAATACTTGAGTCCTTTATGAGTATACATATTTTTGTACAAATAATTAAGTGTAGCAAAATGAGGTATATTTGTATAGGTTGAAATAGTAACAGTATATTCTAAAAACGCGCTTGTAATTTTGAAAGCTACCCAAAATAATGAAATTCTCCTGGGAATCTAAGTATGTCTCTGAAACGAGTTCTGTTTTATTCCACGTAGACAGTGCCATCGTTACGATTTTATCACATGCAAGTCCCAATCGCGTGCCGCCTTCGCATTGCCGTGAGAGACGAGGCAGGCACTTCTGAGTAACACTGACCTCGGTCGAGATCGTGCTCACTGTCCAGTAACTGAGCAAATAGAACCGAGGCTCATTGGCAGACCAAACAGGGTAATGTTGGCCGCAGACTACTTCATACACGAGAATCATTGCAATAGGTAAGTAGATATTTTGAAATTTGCGGAATTGTTTTCTGAACAGCAAAGTTGTCTTATACTCCACTTTCTATATTTTTATACAACATGTAACATAATTAATGCACATCCTGAAATTAGTTTGTTTAGAATCGCTTACTGAATCGATTTTTATCGTTTTTAATATCGATAATTTTTATCCCAAAGCAATTAAATCTACGTAAATTACAAATTACACTTTGGCTGTATAGTAAAAACAAACTAACCATGGACCGTAAATTAAAGTAGTAACTTTTTAAATGCAGATTTATATAAATTCCGTCATTCAGTACATATTACAGAAAAATGAAACTCATTTAAAGGAAGTTAAAGTCTTAAAAAAACTGTTTAAACAAGTAAAACTAAAAATTCAGAGTATGTATTATGATAATAACATGATTTTCTAATTGGGGTGTTTCAGGGTGTGCGTCAATTACGATACAATCATGTTGTAGGTATATTGGTGTGTGAACAATCAATTCTTGCACCGGTTGAATAAAAAAGTATTCTTTCAATTTCTTTCAATCAGTTTATATAAATAGAAAGAAGATAAATAGATAAAGAAAAGATAAATCTAGTCACTCCAAACTGTCATGTTCAATAATATGTTTAAGAATTTATAAAAAGATAAACAGCACTGATATGCCATCAAGTTAACATTCTTGAGATGTTTTTTTCTATTAAACGTTTTATCTTTTTAATTTCCTATAGACGACAGTAAATATTTTCTAAACACGCTATTCTGACGTTTTAACAGTTCAACGGATTCTTCGGTTGGACAATCAAAGGTGTACCAATGATTCCATATCTTTATAGCTAGCTATGAAACCAGCCAAATAAAATCTATGAAAAGTTTACAAAATTTTAAAGCTTAATGTTGTGAAACATTGACTTTACCCCGTGAGCAGAAAATACATTTTAAAACATTCTAGAAATAAACGAAGACACGTTTATCTTTTCCGTAAAAAAATTCTTATTGTTTTATGATTTACGTAACTACCATCTAAGGTGACTTTTATGTTAAGTTGTAGCTGACAACGATCTTTGAACTTGAAACAATTATAAAACAGCAATGAAAGTTAAATATTTTACGCTCGGTATACATTTCCTTTTCTGTGGGCTTCGTCTTGTAGCGATTAACAACTGAGGAGCATTGTATATTGTGCTTGTGTATAAACCGGATAGCGATGTACTCTGTAATACCGACACGAAGTTGTTCGTGGGCTCGGCCCCTGCCGGCGCGCGACGCGGTGGTGCTGTTTAATGTTTATCATTCGGCCGGCGAGGTACAGAGCGTGCGCAGTAACAAACAGCTATTCCCGTTGTACTGATAAATTGTGTTGAAAATGGTCGCGTTTACGTTAGATAACCCATTGGTGCAGTCCTACATAGTGTATACTGCGATACTGGCCCTCAAACTGTTGGCCCTGTCGCCAATGACGGGCATGACCCGAATAATTCGCGGTGTGTTTGCGAACCCGGAGGATGCGAAGGCAATGAAGGGAGGCAAAGTGAAGTACGATGACCCCGTGATCGAGAGGATAAGACGTGCGCATCTCAACGACTTGGAGAACATTCCGGCGTTCTGGGTGCTGGCTGCTTTGTACGTGACGACGGGGCCGGTGGTCGCCTGGGCCACGCTGCTATTCCGCGTCTACACACTGGGCAGGATCATCCACACCATCGTGTATGCCGTGGTCCCTCTGCCGCAACCGGCGCGAGGCATCGCCTTCGGGATCCCCCTTCTCATCTCATTCTACATGGGCGCTCAAGTTGTATTGTATTACATTACTGCTTTGTAAAGCAAATTTTAAGACTGTTTTTTTACGATTTAGATATATTATGTCCATTTTTCTATTTTTATGATGAAGTTGAGAAATATATATGTCATATTTTTCCATGCGTTTATTTATTTCAAGTACCTAACTTAATCCTGTTAGGTTAGGCTCTTAAATTACCAAATAAAAGCTCTGGTTTAAGATACATACCTCTGTACAGGACCTAGTTCTGGTTAAACATTCTCGGACATTTACATATTTTAGTTCACAATTATTTACTGCAACATACCTACCTACCCACTGCTTGACAAGTGATTTTTTTTAAACTAATTAACTTCAGTGACCAAGCTCATCATTTAATTATCATATACAGACAACCACTCATAAATATAAGAACCTCCTAAATAATACATGGTAAAAATTACTTTGCATTTTACTAGCCGGAAATTATTCTGAATATCTACGGGTTTTAGCCTATACTTACCTACACTTAAGGCTTTATAATATTTTAGGCTATACAAGATGACTCCTCCAGGCGGTCCGAACGTTTAGCAGTTATTGTATGATATCAATGAATGAGATAACAAGTACCGAACTGCTACATCATCGTGACGACGCGCGCGACTCCGAGCGACATTATTACCGTTTGAGCTCGTCGCGCCTCGCCACTCCGCCGCTGAGACCCGACTAGTTAACACGACAGTGTAAACATGGCATCGATTTCGTTAGACAACCCGGCAGTACAATCGTACATGCTTTACTCCGGTATCCTGGGCCTCAAAGTCCTAGGCATGTCCATATTGACGGCCAGACAGCGGATGTCAAAGAAAGTGTTTGCAAATCCTGAGGACGCGGCGAGGGGAGGAAAAGTGAAGTTTGACGATCCAGATGTGGAACGAGTGCGGCGCGCGCACCTGAATGATCTGGAGAACATTCCAGTGTTCTGGGTGTTGGGAGCGCTGTACGTGACGACCGGACCTTCGGCTGCTCTGGCCACAAACCTGTTCCGCGTGTTCACCGTCGGCCGCATCCTGCACTCATTTGTTTACGCCGTCAAGCCCCTACCGCAACCAGCGCGCGGCATCGCCTTTGGCATTCCCCTCTTCATTTCTATTTACATGGGCGTCAAAGTAGTCCAATACTATTTTAGTGCGCTGTGATTTGTGATGAACATTCCGGTACAATTATTTTTGTCGATGTAGTATTATCCACTGTTTTGGTTTTAAAATGAACAGTATTGGCGTGAATCGAATGTTACTTTGTACGTAATCTTATCTACCCGTGCATAATATAGCTATTTGACTGATATGTATTTTACTTTTAATAATAAAGTATGTTTTGTAGCCCTTACACCTATCTAATCGTTGTAGTTTTTATCTTAAGAAAAATATTATTTATTAGTAAGTACCTACCAAGTTGCATTGAAATAAATTGTGATACCTCCTTACAGAGAACTCCTACCCACCGATACCTACTGCTCATCAATCCCATCTCTGATCTCATTCATTTTAACATTAGTAGTTTACTGAAGTATGACAATATTGATAATTATGTACTTAAATCTTTACTACAAGTACATACAAGCATTAATAATTTATATTTATTACATAAGCACCAGCCTTGTGGTAGATACCTACTAAGTATATATGAAAACATACAAATATATAGATGATGTGATGAATGTAGTATAGTGTAGGTACTGTCAACACATAAATGTATACCTATATATGAACACAATAATTATGCTTGTCATGAAAATAGAATTGAAATTTTGTAATAAATATTACCTAAATAATGCATAACTTGTAAAATTGTGAAAATGTTTTAAACAATAGATACACTCAATTTGAATCGCAGAATAGAATATACATGAATTTTAGATGTTGTCATTAAATTTCGATACAAAATTGCTATTCATTTATAACCACATTTAACTTCAGGAATATTTATAATGGAAAAGATTCAGGAAGATTCCACGACTATATTATCTACATATTATTGCGGGAATATTTTAACGAGATACCGCGACCCCGGAACATCTGGTTTTTATTCAGTAGAAGCCTGACACTAGCTTCCCCTCTACCCAGAACGGGAGCAGTCATTAAATGATTATCCCACCGAAAAAACAATATAATAAGGATCACATAAAACTTGAAAATAGTTTTGTATTAATAATCTAAACAGAAATCACCTTCTTTCACTCCACAAACCAGTATTTTCCTTCTCTAAGATGCGTTAAGTACGTAACCCATTTAATAGACTGGTCAGTAAACCCAGAGATTCGATATACGAAACTAATTGAGTGCAGAGAACATAAAGGTCGTGTTTCACTTTACTAGCCGGTGCGCGGTGTGGCCAAACCTGTCCCTGGTAGTGACCAGTGTGATCAAACCCGGGGGGAGGGGGGGGGGGGGGAGTGACACAGGTCTGTCCCAAGCAATAAGCACATTTTCTTTAAGCCTCCACGACCTCCCTTCGGCTTTATTCGGAAAGCCATTCAGCGAGTTTACGGCGGCCATTCGTTTCACATTATTGCTCTGTTATTGCAGGGAACCGCATTTTGAATTTTAAAACGTGGAGATAATTATGTCTCAATATTGCGGTATCGTAACTTTTAGATCGGAGGGGCTGATTTAATGGCGTTTACTGAATGGCAGCCAAGTTGGTATCGTAGCTCTGTAATGTGCATTCATATAAGGAGATTGACATTATTTGTTTGTACGAGATAATCTCTGGAAGTACTAAACTGATAACGAAGATTAATTTAAGTATTGTTCACAGATAATAAGTCAGAAAAATTGGCCAAGTGCGAGTCAGACTCGCCCATGAAGGGTTCCGTAGTAACTATAAAAATATAATATAATATGTATATTTATTTGACGAATAAAAAAAACCTTAAAATTTCTTAAAACTAGCTTATTTACATTTTTACAACTACGCTAAATAACTTTGTTTTTCATAGTGTTTGTATGAATTACAAAGTTATATTTGCGGTTTTCGAAAATATGCTGTATCTCAAAAACTGCTGACCCGATTTCATTCAAACCAATTTCGGTTGAAAGTTTACATTAAGATCTATAGACATATTTTTTTTTTTGATTTTTCACTCCATTATTATAGAAGTTAGAGGGGGTGGGACACCCATTTTACCACTTAGGAAGCTTATATATTCTTTTAAACGATTAACTTTATGAAAAAGTGGTTTTTAAAACCCTTATATAAATTTTAAAGACCTGTCTATAGATACCACACACGCATAGGTTTCATGAAAAAAAAAAAAATATTTTCAGTTCTAGTTCCATGTATGGGACCCCCTTTATTTTAAATATTTTTTATCTTTTTCTTAAAATCGAAAAGCGGTTCACAGAATACATCTACCTACTAAGTTTCACATGTATAGTCTTAACAGTTTCGGAATAAAATGGCTGTGACATACGGACGGACGGACAGACAGACAGACAGACAGACGGACAGACATATCGAAACTGTAAGGGTTCCGTTTTTTGCCATTCGGCTACGGAACCCTAAAAATACACAATTTCTGTACTACCTACATGGAAGCGAAATCCCAGGAAAATAGCAAAATTAAGCTTTTTTAAGGTTCCATAGCCGAATGGCAATAAACGGAACCCTTATAGTTTCGACATGTCTGTCCGTCTGTCTGTCTGTCTGTCTGTCTGTCCGTCCGTCCGTATGTCACAGCCATTTTATTCCGAAACTATTAGGACTATACACGTAAAACTTGGTAGGTAGATGTATTCTGTGAACCGCTCCGATTTTAAGAGAAAATCTTCTATACTTATAATAAATCTGTAGAGAGGTCAATTCTGTACATGAAATATATTTCCAAAATAACTATCAGGGGGTGATTAAGGATCGATACTCATGCCAAAAATGCAATCAGTTAAATTTTTGTCTGTCTGTCTGTCTGTCTGTCTGTCTGTCTGTCTGTATAACCGTTATAGAAACAAAAACTACTCGACGGATTTTAACGAAACTTGGTACAATTATTTTTCATACTCCTGAGCGGGTTATAGTTAACGTGACCATTTATTTTTTGTCTCAAAACGGGACATTGGTTTATTAAGGTCAATTAACAGGTTATCAATGAAAAAGAAAATACTTAACTTAAGTTTTTTATTTAGGAATAGTGAGTTAGCTTAAAAGTTACGAATTAAAAATATATATACCCGAAAAGTTAAGTTACATTTATATTTATCAGATGAACAAATTTGCTTTAATATAGCTGGTGATGATTTTAGGTAAGAATGAAATTCTTAGCACGTTTTTTTTATATTCACCTTAATTATCAACATCGCCGTTAGAACTGAAATTTGTAACTGGGTTTTCTCAGATGTCTACAATTTTTGAACAATTTCCCATGCACACACCTTTTTTAAATCAGCCCAATAAATTATCTCCATTTCTATGGTAAGAGTAGTAGTAGTCTGACCTTCAAGTTTCAATACAGCTTGATGAAAACTTGCTGACTGAGCGTGTAAAAAATAAAGCCACAGTTTGGATGTGGAATCTTCAAATAAGTTTTTTTAGTAACAGGGGACATTTTTCAATACTCAAAAAGTAGTTTTTTAATGGCTGATACATGTTTGAAAGCCTTTCCACGGCAGGCATAAGAGGCTTTCCTATAGCCGAGCATTTGTTGATATTCCGTTTCAGTTTCGGCTCAAAACTCCTTTAGAGCTTCAACTCGAATCGTGTAAATATAAAAATATATATAATGTTCACAATAATTCTTTCGCACACGCGATCAAAACATAATTGAATTAATTTCGATGCACAATCATTAGACCGAAAGCTGTGGTTTTCTTGTATCGTGTGATAATCCCAGACGCCTTCTGCCGCGGCCATATCCAAATCCTTAGAAGTTGGCGCGTCCAATTTCTTGAAAAAGTTCAACATCGAAGAACTCGAAGCGGTAACAAGATTGCTAGTAATGTGAGTTCTTCCCAAATGACTAGTTTCTTTAAAAAAAAAATGGTATTCCATATACGACCGATCCTAGGTTTGATTCAAATTGAGCAGCTGTTCCGGTGTGAAGTACCGTCTCACCTTGGCTAGGATTCCCAACTTTTTTGATGCTTAGCCTCGATAAACGGGCCAAAATTGAGTGTGGAAGTTAAAGTCACCCCAAGAAGCTCAATATGATCGGTTATCGGCACGGTTAAACCACGGAAAGTTGGAACCGGTTCGAATTGGCTCCTTTTTGCGGAGAAGAGACACGCCTGGGTCTTAGCTATATTAAACTTGACCAAGTTGGCATCGCCACATTCGGAGACAGCCTTCAAGGACAAGTTCAAGCGCCCAACCATGTCCTCACGTAGAGACTGGATCTGTGACTCACCAGCATGCGCGCTGGACACATATCTCTCAGCAACTGTGCTGTCGTCTGCCCCAAAGGTACCGGGCATTAGCAGATCGTTAATGTGCAGCAAGAATAAAGTTGCTGAGAGAACAGACCCCTGAGGGACGCCGGCATTAATTGCCAATTGACCAGACGAGCAGCCATCAATGACCACTCGAATGGACCGATCGTTCAGGAAGTCTTCAATCGCAAAGTTGAGTGGGTAAACCGAAGGAAGGAAGCTTAGCAATAAGGCTATCGTGCCAGACTCTGTCAAAAGCCTTGGAGATGTCAAGGGAAACAGCAAGTGCTTCCCCGTGCCTCTCAATGGCCTCACTCCAGATATGAATGTTAATGTCAAATATAAACTACGTAAACAATAAATAAATACAAATCCAACCATTAAAAGTCAGAAGAATATTCGAAAACAAAAAGTTTAAGTTATTTACTAGGTACACGAGGATTAAAATACAACAAAACAAATGTCGAGAAGTGGGCTGACGAAAAATCTGTCAAATAAATAGTCAACAAAGCGCGAGCGACGACGTCTTGACCATTCTCGGCTATCTTCGCATCGGCCCATGAGTCCGATGACGCGGTCTCAGAAAACGGGACAATTTTGCGTCCTAGAGATCATTGTGGGGACACCGGGACTCGTAATTATAAAAAGGGACAGTCCCGTTCAAAACGGGACGTCTGGTCACGTTAGTTATAGTATACTTTTCATCACGCTACAATCAATAGGAGCAGAGCAGTGAAGGGAAATGTTGGGAAAACGGGAGAAGTTACTCCATTTTTTAAGCTTCCGTTGCGTGTGCAACCTTAATGGTTAAAGCTACACAAATCATTTCATGACGGAAATGTTCTCCTTAAAATTATATAAAAAATATCCCATGACAGCATATGTCTAACTTTTATGGTTGACTCACAATAACACGTGTATCGGGAGTAGCTTAGCAGTTCGAAGCTTTCTGATTATAATATTTGTCTACTCTTACGTTTATAACACTCTCAGTCACCCCTAATTGAAAAAGTTGACATTATTAACTATTCCATAAAAAAATTGGCCAAGTGCGAGTCAGACTCGCCCATGAAGGGTTCTGTAGTAACTATAATATAATATGCAAATTTATTTGACGAAAAAAAAAACTTACAAATTTCTTAAAACTAGCTTATTTACATTTTTTACAACTGCGCCAAATAAATTTGTTTTGAAAAAAAAACCTTACAAATTTCTTAAAACTGGCTTTTTTACATTTTTTACAACTGCGCCGAATAAATTTGTTTTTCATAGTGTTTGTATGAATTACAAAGTTATATTTGCGGTTTTAGAAAATATGCTGTATCTCAAAAACTGCTGAACTGATTTCATTCAAACTAATTTTGGTTGAAAGTTTATATTAAGATCTACAGACACATATTTTTTTTTAGATTTTTCACTCCATTATTATAGAAGTTAGAGGTTGTGTCCGCCACACACACATTTTACCATTTTGGAAGCTTATATCTTTTAAACGATTGACTTTATGGAAAAGTGGTTTTAGAAATCCCGATGTCGTTTTTAAAGAACTGTCTATAGATACAACACATGCATCGATTTCATGAAAAAAAAATTATTTTCAGGTTTAGTTCCATGTATGGGGAGCCCCCCTTTATTTTAAATATTTTTTAATTTTTTTCTCAAAATCGGAAAGCGGTTCACAGAATACATCTACCTATCAAGTTTCACATGTATAGTCCTAATAGTTTCGGAATAAAATTGCTGTGACAGACGGACGGACGGACAGACAGACACACAGACAGACGGACAGACATGTCGAAACTATAAAGATTCCGTTTTTTGCCATTCGGCTACGAAACCGTAAAAAGAATCATATAAATCGGTATAGAAACACCAAAGTTATACATGAAATACACTTATAATAATAAGCCATCGCGCGTGAATACTGAATCATGCTATAAGGATTATTTTTGAGAATCGGTCGCCGCGCTCGACGCGTCTCGCGGTCGAAGCGTTTTCTAGGTACTTAAGCCTCATGTGAACGTGATCTAAACAATATTACCAATACATTAACTTACGCTGACGGAGTCGCGGGCACAGCTATATTGCATCATTACGCTAAGGCCAATAGGAGCGGAGCGCCAATGAAGAATGCTTCAAAATCGGGGTTAAATTTAACGTTAGCCCAAAGTAACTATTCCACGCAGACGAAGTCGCGGGCAAAAGCTAGTTTGAAATATATTTCAAATAAAGGGGGCTCCCCATCCATGGAACTGAAACTGAAAATATTTTTTTTCATGAAACCTATGCGTGTGTGGTATCTATTGACAGGTCTTTAAAAATGACATTAAGGTTTCTAAAATGACTTTTTCATAAAGTTATTTTTTTTTTCAAAGATATACGCTTCCAAAGTGGTAAAATGTGTGTGTCCCCCCTCTAACTTCTATAATAATGAAGTGAAGTAAAAAAACCATAGTATATTATAGATGTTAATGTAAACTTGTAAGTTATTTGGCGTAGTTGTAAAAATTGTAAATAAGCTAGTTTTAAGAAATTTGTAAGGTTTCTTGTTTTTTTTTCCAAATAAATATATTAAGTATATTATATTTATTATAGTTACTACGGAACCCTTCATGGACGAGTCCGACTCGCACTTGGCCAATTTTTTTAAAGCAGCCCGTTGGCTATCAGCGCCTTAGATTTAAGAAGCAAAAAGTAAAGTTTAAACATATTATACTGTCATACATTAGAAGCCCAGTATAATGATGTATAAGCTGCTTAAAAAATACAAAACCATTTAGCAAAAAACCACAAGACAGAGTAAATTAAGTTAATTAAGTAAGCTGTCAGCATAGAAGGGCCAGGGGGTCCACGACCGGAGCTTCCGGTGTCACGCACCAGTGCCTCCCTGGGTAAGGGTAACACCTTTGACATATCCCGAGGGTAAACCAAAGCGGTTCCCTTAAAAACTTTGAAGGTACACATTTTACCTTATTCTGTATGTAAGTACAGACGCCAGCACATGAAGTTACCCGAAACTGTCAAATTTTCCCAATCAATCTTCAACCTAATTTCTTTGATAATAAAGTTGAAAATCTATTAAAGAAATTTGACAGATTGTTGTAGCTTGAAGTGCTGGCGTCTGTACCTATATTATTACTAAGAGTAGTAGCAGTGCTGCAGTGGTACTATTAAGAGCAGTATTTAGTCCGGAAAATTCAGTACCCAAACTAATTTTTTTTTAAGCAACAAGCAATTTGGGTGCAATTCACATCAAAAGTAACAATCTTGTTAACCCCTCCAATTAAGCTAAATATGCTTGTGTCTGGAATAGGTTCACCGCAATAGTGTAATGGGCAGGGTTCGAACCTGTGACCTCTCAATTACAAGGCCGATACCTTGGCCAATAGAATATTGACGCTTCCTAATTTTATGTATTGATCCACTTTACAACTATCCTTACAGAATAACTTAATTCGATAGTGTACTTATTTTAAACTCATGTTTACAATTTTGAATTAACCTTAAGCTTTGTTTTCCTAGGATAGCGGTGCCGTCATATAGCGGCCGTAATACAGCGGTGAATGACGTCACTAGAACGTTGTCTATGTAAACAAAATGGCGCGGTTTCCTAGAGAGCGGTAACTGACACCGTAACGTCAAAAAGCGGTGCCGCCATTTGCATGACGGCCTTCTAGTCGGTGACAGATGGTTTCGTGAACGTTTCATTGATAGCGATGAAGCAGACTGTGTTAAAACGGCCGTGGACCTTTCCACATGTCGTCACCGTAAAGACGGCCGCCTTTTTGCGTCCGTAATATTACGGCCGCTATATGACAGCACCGCTTTCCTAGGAAACCAAAGCTTTAGGCATGGATTTAGCTAAGCGTTTAAAACTCTTCCCGCTCGGAGTAAAAGGGAGTGTCAGACGTCGGTTGACTATAAACCCACTCTGTTCCTTCAGTTGGCCTTGCGTACCGGGGCCACGGTATCTCGTTAGAATATTAAAGCAACCCGGGCAGGCAATGATTAGGATCGGCTTCCGTAATTGCTACTAACTGCTTTCAGAGGCGTGTGTGAAACACGAGGCGACGACGACAAGAGGCTTAGAATTAACATTAGGTATGGATTTAACTAATTAAATCCGCTTAATAAAATCAAAGTACGCTCTCAAATTTTTAAAGCACCTATAAAGCAATAAGAAATGATTTAAGGAAATTGATAAAACAGCCTAGCAATCAGCCTTTGGCTGGTGGCGATATATTATCAGTTTTTTAATTGCATTCCCAAAGGCAGGCAAAAAATTACTAATCTTCGGGGAACCAAAGCAAACTTCATAACAAAAATAACTGCATAAATACTTCTTTTATACTTCTATAGCTTTTTTTTAATATTATCTAATGGGTTAGTAGCCAACGGGCTGCTCTTGACCTACACAGACGGTGCCTCATGTTCCACGCGCGCCTCAATGAGTTGTCTGCACTAGTGGCGAATCCCATAGGGCCATTGCCGGCCGAGGTTGCGATGTTCTAACGAGATACCACGGCCCCGGTACGCAAGAGCAGCTGAAGGAATATGGTGGGTTTTTAGTCAGTAAAAGTCTGACAGTCCCTTCCGCTTTACCCAGAGCGCGAGAAGTCATTCGATGATTTTTCCACCCAAACAAAAAAGAGCTAGACAAAAGTCATAAGGCCTATGTCCAGCTGTAACATGCACGTACAAAGAATTACGTAAGCAGTATAACATTCCAGCAGTTCCAGTAGCATTTCCTTGTTTTATGTCAATATTTTTTTTTCTAACTGCTTTAACTAGAACAGTTTTGTCTACACGTCGACTTGATTCCTAACTATTCCAACGTAATGTTTGTCTTTCATTTAACATTAATCTATTAAAGACACTGCAATGAACTGCACTAGATAGGTACTCCTCCCAGACAGACATTCCAATGAAAGTCACTCATATAAGTGTTATTTACTAAAATTAAACTACCTACGCCCCTTGAAAACCACATTACTTTGAAGCTTCGGAATTGCTCTGAGTGAAGTTCTAATCCTCGAGCAATAGATTCTATAGTTGGAAATACGGACTTTTACTAAAGCGTAAATGAAAATTAAAACGAGGGCATGTAGATATTTTACAAAGAAACACGGTTATTACATAATCTGCCTTTGAAAATAAACTGAATTAAGGAAGTATTGATAATTTACGAGACGCGCTTATATCGCATCGCAAAACAAATGACATAATAGACGACCTGTGATCTTCATAATCAGTGAGGCAGAGTTGCCCCCAGCCTGCGTGCCTGCCGCTAGCGCTGAATCGCGACCTTGCCGACGAGAACACAAATTAAATAACCTAAAAATAGTTCGCCGCGTTGTCGAAAACCCGATTTCCTGGCGAATTACGTTCGTGCATCGACGTTTACCGCGCAAAAGGGTGAGATTATTGCATTAATATCGATTTGCATATAAATAACACTGGTTTTTTAAATCGCTTACATAGTATTGCTTAACGAATAACAGTAGGATGCCTACAGCTTGCGAATTAATTAATGACTAACAAAGCAACCTTGGCTGGACGAGTTGGTGTGCGAGAGAGAAGGCATGAGGGTTATTAGCCGTCTAGTTGCTAATGCCAACGTGTAGTGGTTACATATTATATGTGTTTGATCACTTTGTTCAACTGTTGTGTACCACTAATCGCATAAGCGATCATCGTGTTAGGCAAACAGGTAAACATTGAGACAACCGTTAATTGGTATCGAACTTTGAAAATATTTTACACGAAATAGTAAAACTTCTGAAGATTGTTGATTTGTTGTCGCTGAAACCGATTTCTAAAATACTCGTATCGTATGCTGTTTATTTTCGTTTATGTGTCATATGTGCAAGTAGGTAGATATTTCGTAATACGCGTGTATTCGTTAAACCATAACTCGATGACGTCAGTCTCATTGAGTATGTAGGTACCTATGCATCATGACTAACTCTGCGTTGATATGATTCTATACGTTTCTACGATACTTACTATCATAGACAATGGAAATTTTGTTCCAATAATAGACTTTTTTTTCTCTTCTTTGACAACTGAGCTGGTGTCGACTATTCTGCCAGTGTCATGTAATATTAGACTTGTCTAAGTCAATTTTATTGATTGAATTCTGACACATTTGATGGTAAAATTGTTTGTAGTCGTCTACAAGGGTTAAGTTAGCATGTTTTATAACTACAAAAAGGTTTACTTTATTTTGAGGTTTAATGAACATCGTTTTTAAAAAATAGACTTGTTGTTTATGATTTACTGATAGATGATGAAATAATTAACCAACCTAAGCTTTTGTTATATACATACATACGTCAACAACTCAACACCTTAATTGTAACAATTAAATTTTGATACAGTATTTATTTTATGATAGTCGGCTTTCGTCGTTCAAGTATTTTTGTGGTGGTGGCTCGGCAATCAGTCCTCAGTTCAATAACGTAACGTAGTACGTATTTAGACATACTATTTGTCGCCCATTGGTCAAAGCCATAATGTATGTACATTAAAACGTTATTACAAAAATATTAGCTTTCTCAACTTCTACATATAAACTTTAACTGTGTCAAAAATATATTACATATATACTTAACGTGACCAGACGTCCCGTTTTGAACGGGACTGTCGCTTTTTATAGTTATAAGTCCCGGTGTCCCCGAAATGAACTCTGAACGCAAAATTGACCCGTTTTCTGAAACCGTGCGAAATTTTGAGTTGTCGAGCCGGCCGTACGAATATATCTAATATATAATTGAATGGAATATATTGACTGTATTAAATTATTTGTTTTTTGTTTTACTTGCTACATTACTTAGCAGAAAGTAACCGAATGGAATAATCTAAATTTTTCCACGGAAACTCGTTGGGTGGAAGTATTCAAACCCTTTCAAGCCATCTTCAGCATGAAATTTTTCTATTTTAATTGTATATACTTTATGTTTGCCTGCTACAAATGCTCCAGTTTTTTCTATGATGAACAAATTGTGGACATCTGGGAAAACCCCGTTATAAATTTCAGTTCTAAAGGCGATGTCGATAATTAAGGTGAATATAAAAAAACGTGCCAAGAGTTTTTTTTTTTACTTAAAATCACCTTTAATAATGCAAATTTGTTCTTCTTTTAAATATAACTAAACGTTTCGGATATATTATATATTTGAATTTGTAACTTAAGCTGACTGACTTTTCTGTATAAATATAACTTAAAAAATAAAAATAAAATCCACTTCCATCTTAAAACACTGCAATGCCAAAAATAACTTTAATTTCGGTAGTCGGTGTTTTTCGTTTTTTGACACCGACTTCCAAAGTCAAGACAAGTTTTTTTTCACGCTTTTTAGTGGGCCAGTTTGTAATTTATCTAGTTACAAAAGCCTACACGTCAACTACTTATCACCTTTTGTAAAATAATGCTTTTCCCGATGCAGAGCCGTTAATTTTTATGCATTGTGACGAGCATAAAGTGCTTTATAGCAACCATATTCAAGTAATCGAATCGCAATCTACGAAATACTTATTATTGAGTAGTTCCGGTGGTCATTTGTGGTCTTTATCATCAGTTCCACTTCACCAAATGGTGCTTTTCGAGAACAACTGTACAAGGTACTACAAAAAATATCCAAATCGCTGTAGGTGTGTCTATAATAAATGAAGATTTCCTTCGATTTCTCCATAATTCCATCATCAGATCCTGACGTGATGACATGACAATGGGACCAACAAGAGGTTACCCTTTCAAACCAAAGAAGAATTTTCCAAATCGGTCCTGCCGTCTTTGAGTTTTGAGATGACAAAAAAAAATTAGAAAAATGTTTTCGACGAACTGAGAACCTCCTCCTTTTTGGAAATCAGTTAAAAAGTTTTTTTTTTTCACTGACTACCTGTTAATTAACCTAAATAAATAGTCCCGTTTTGAGTCAAAGAATTTATGGTCACGTTATACATACTCCGTCCCTGTATTTTTCGTGAAAAAGAAAACAGGATGAATATATTAATAGTTAATTTTTGATATTATACATAGAAAAAAGGTTGTAATAGAAATAAATACCTTGGTGAACAGATCACAAGACACAGTGTGGAAGACCTTGCCATAGATACAGATGTCTTTGCCCACGTCCAGGTCCTTCCAGTGCCAGCATTCACCGATGTCATTCTTGGGTATCTTGCCTCGCTTCACCAGCCTGCCTTGCCATAAGCCAGAGTTCTGGAACCAAATATACAAAACCTGTACATTTTTATAGCAAAATATAAGTATTAGCATACAAGCCGAAGTTATTATTTGGGACACGAATAGCACAAACAATGAAATCAGAATATAATAATAGTTAAATGATTGACTGACATTGTAAAAATACCAATGCTCAATTTTCTAGGTATTACAACAAGCCTTAAAATTATACATAGTAAATGTGGTTTCATTAAATGCCTCACGCTTTTA
This sequence comes from Tholera decimalis, assembly GCA_943138885.2. Taxonomy (NCBI): domain Eukaryota; kingdom Metazoa; phylum Arthropoda; class Insecta; order Lepidoptera; family Noctuidae; genus Tholera; species Tholera decimalis. Next base: position 27,377,903 of record OW964549.2, read on the forward strand.
TCAACGTTGTATTAAGTTGTATATGTAGGTATACAACGAGTAATTTAAAGGGTATATACATACCAAGTGCACGGCTTCTTTGGATGATACTAAACGATATGGCAAGGGTTTTCTAATCCTATGTGTACATGTGTGGAGCATATTAGAAATTTTAATACATCGATACCAGAGACCGAATTTTTCAAATTAAGAAGAACGAAGAGAATTTTCGTTTTATTGGCAAGTGACGTGGAAAGTGATGACCTTCATAGTGCTGTGACACGTTTGTTATTACTGGTATTCAAGAAACATATGAAACCAATAATTTGGGGTCAATTCTGTGAGTCACTTATTTTGAGCTGAAACTTTGCATAGAGACTCCATACCAGATGTTGTCTATGTATCTATACTTATAATAAATCTGTAGAGAGGTCAATTCTGTACATGAAATATATTTCGTAAATAATTATCAGGGGGTGATTAGGGATCGATACTGATGCCAAAAATGCAATCAGTAAAATGTTTGTCTGTCTGTCTGTCTGTCTGTATAACCGTTATAGAAACAAAAACTACTCGACGGATTTTAACGAAACTTGTTACAATTATTTTTCATACTCCTGAGCTGGTTATAGTATACTTTTCATCACGCTACAATCAATAGGAACAGAGCAGTGAAGGGAAATGTTGGGAAAACGGGAGAAGTTACTCCATTTTTAGGGTTCCGCAGCCAAATGGCAAAAAACGGAACCCTTATAATTTCGACAAGTCTGTCCGTCTGTCTGTCTGTCCGTCCGTCCGTATGTCACAGCCATTTATATCACAGATGTATTCTGTGAACCACTTTCCGATTTTATGAAAAAAATTAAAAAATATTTAAAATAAATGGAACTGAAACTGAAAATATATTTTTCATGAAACCTATGCGTGTGTGGTATCTATAGACAGGTCTTCAAAAATGACATTAAGGTTTCCAAAACCGCTTTTTCACAAAGTTAATCGTTTAAAAGATATAAGCTTCTAAAGTGGTAAAATGTGTGTCCCCCCCCCTCTATCTTCTATAATTATGCAGTGAAAAATCTAAAAAAAATATATGCTATAGATCTTAATGTAATCTTTCAACCAAAATTAGTTTGAACGAGATCAGGTTTGCTGTTTTTGAGATACAACATATTTTATAAAACCGCAAATATAACTTTGTAATCCATACAAACACTATGAAAAACAAAGTTATTTGACGTAGTTGTAAAAATTGCAAATAAACTAGTTTTAAGAAATTTTAGTTTTTTTTTTTCAAATATATAATATATTAAATTATATTTATTATAGTTACTACGGAACCCTTCATGGGCGAGTCTGACTCGCACTTGGCCAATTTTTTAAGCTTTCGTCGCGTGTGCAACCTTAATGGTTAAAGCTACAGAGAAATCATTTATGACGGAAATGTTCTCCTTAAAATTATATAAAAAATATCCCACGACAACATAATATGTCTGTCTTTTATGGTTGACTCACAATAACTTCGAACTGCTAAGCTATCGGGAGTTACACGCCCGATAGCTTAGCAGTTCGAAGCTTTCTGATTATAATATTTGTCCATTCTTACGTTTATAACACTCTCAGTCACCCCTAATTGAAAAAGTTAACATTATTAACTATTCCATAAAAAAGAATCATATAAATCGGTATAGAAACACCAAAGTTATACATGAAATACGCTAATAATAAGCCATCGCGCATTGGCGCGTGAATACTGAATCATGCTATAAGGATTATTTTTGAGAATCGGTTGCCGCGCTCGAAGCGTCTCTCGGCCTGATGGTATAAAAAACCGGTCAAGTGCGTGTCGGGCCACGCGCAGTGAAGGGTTCCGTAGTTTTTATAACAGCCAAGTGCGTGTCGTATTCGCTGACTGATTGTTTCGTACCATGCTCTAACTAAAAGCCAAACATGACTACCTAACTAATTAGATTTCCTATATAAAGCCTCACTTGATCCGACAATTTTGCACGGAAAGTTTTTTTTTTTTAGAGATTTGTATAAATAAAGATTTGTTTAATTAAACCTTGTCATAGCCGGTGTTTTGAATTTAAATATATTCTATTATTACTATTTCAATCTCCAAATTCCTACACTCAACGAGACTTGATTATGAATTTCACAATTCAACTATTTCAATTTTATCTCTAGCCTCTACACACAATCTCAAGAACTTATTTTTTTTTTCTACACACAATCTCAAAAACTTAATTTTTTTTAGGTAGGGCCTCTCGTAGTTCAGCACACTAAGGCTGGTCACTACTTAACCGGGCGATCAACAAAAACTCAATTTTTCTTTTTGATAGGGCCACTCGTAGTTCAGCACATTAAGGCTGGTCACTACTCAACCGGGCGATCCTGTGGTGACCTCTAAAATTAAAGGCCCCCAGCCAGGGCTTACAAACTAGAATTACATTTTAAACAACCGTACGCTAAGGGCACTCCCTGTGGAGTACGGGCCTCGGCATAGCGGGGTCGTTGGTGGAGGGCAGCAAAGGGACAGGCTGGGTCCATATTATTTAAGGGGTTATTTATCGCTACTGGCTCAGCATCGCGGGCTGGCTCGTTTGGCAAAGGTCGGGGATAGGGCATGCATTCCGGAATTCCGGAATTTCGTAATTCCGGAATTCCGTAACAATTTTTCTGGTATTTCAATTCCGGAATTGAGAGGAGTAATATCGGAATTCCGGTATTCATACATTTTTGATATTTTGATTATTATTTTTTCTGAACGCAACCAAACTAGTCTTTGGAACTTTCCACAAGCCGCTATCTCCAACCTCCGACTAGTAAATAGTTATCAGTGGCGTTATAGCACTAGTGCAGTAACGTAAAGTAAAAAGCACGCGTTTCTAATACACTGCATTATGGACCTAATAGCGGTTCATAAAGAGCCACTTTTTTATAGTTGATTTTCGTTTGACCATAATCTCACCTGATGTTAAGCGATGATGTGGTCGAAGATGAAGTACGCTTGCCTAGAAGTAACCTATTCTCTCTTGACTTAAAGACTCCCAGGTTGTAACTATCAGGAAACACAGACTCCGGCAGGGAATTCCACTCCTTAGCAGTACGTACAATGAAAGTATTCCCAAAACGTTTCTATGGGTGGGATATCCACCATGTAACGATGGCGCATCGCCGTTTGTCCTGTAGTCTGATGATGGAACGGGCTTGGTGGAATAAGACTGTGCACTTTACGAGCAAATGTGTTGAAAAAACGTTAAATTGATTGTTTTTTCAAAGAAACTTACATTTTATTACTTGACACTGTTGAAAGTACAAAACAATAAGAATAAATAATTCGATATTATTAATAAGTATCGGTGTCACACCTCTAGAGCAGAAGCGAGCAATGTCAAGAAATCCGTACCAGCTGCGCCACTGTCGTCATAGAATGACAAAAAATTATGTCATGATGGACAATAGTGCAGTGATGGTATTGACTTGGTTTTATCTATTGTTGATTCTATTTATGGATTTAAATAGTAATAAAGGCCGTAAATGAGACACAGATTATTATATTTATGTCATAAAGGACAAAGCGGGTTGAAATAAAACTCAACACAAGGATGGTATGGCTTTCGATAGGGTGTGGCACGATAGCCTTATTGCTAAACTTCCTTCTTTCGGTATACCCACTGAACTTTGCGTTTGGATAGAAGACTTCCTGAGAAATCGGTCTATTCGAGTGGTTATTGATGGTTACTCGTCTGGCCAATTGGCTATTAATGCCGGGGTCCCTCAGGGGTCAGTTCTCTCAGCAACATTATTCTTGCTGCATATTAACGATCTGCTAATGCCCGGTACCTTTGGGTATGCAGACGACAGCACTGTTGCTGAGAGATATATATCCAGCGCACGTGCTAGTGGGTCACAAGTCCAGTCTCTCCGAGAGGCAATGGTGGGGCGCTTGAACTTGACTTTGAAGGCTGTCACTGAGTGAGGCGACGCCAACTTGGTCAAGTTTAATGCTGCCAAGACCCAGGCATGTCTTTTCTCCGCAAAAAGGAGCCAATTTTAACCAGCTCCTTCTTTCCGTGGTGTAACCGTGCCGATAACTGATCGCATTGAGCTTCTTGGGGTTACGTTAACATCCACCCTTAATTTTGGTCCGTTTATCGAGGCTAAGGCTCAATTGACTGCCAAAAAAGTTGGGAATCCTAGCAAAGGTGAGACGGTACTTCACACCGGAACAGCTGCTCAACCTCTATCAAGAGCAAGTTCGGTCGTGTATGGAGTACTGCTCTCATCTCTGGGACGGATCTGCCAAATACCAGCTTGATGCACTTGAGTCTATAGAGAAACGGGCTAAAAGACTCATCGGCAACGAGAAACTGGTCGAGACAAGGCTTCAGAGCCTAGAACATCGGCGACGTGTTGCAAGCCTGTCAGTCTTCAGCGTGCTTCATCTTCGACAACATCATCGCTTAACATCAGGTGAGATTATGGACAAACGCGAGCCTATCAAATATAATAAAAAAAGAAATCTTTATTCAAATTAAAGCTTATTGTCAAAAAATATTGTCAGTTTTCCATGAGCTTTATCGATATAATTTCGACCTCAATACTATTTTGGAGGTTTAAAGGATGAATTCGAAGCTTGGCGCCGAGTGCACGCTTTTGCTTTTTTGAAATGGTGATCAAAAGGTTAAAAGACTAATATAATTATAAATCTTGTTTGATTTGAAACAAACTTTAAAAGTTTCCAGAATTCCGGAACTGGTTCCGGAATTCCGGAATCAGATTTCCAGTATTGGAACTCAGTTCCGGAATTGAGAACCTTGCGATATTGCATGCCCTAGTCGGGGAGAGTTTTCGTTACAAGTACGCGGACGTCGCGATGGGCCTCGTCGGCGAGGCTGGAATACGGAACGTGTTTTATTTCTGTATTTTCTAAGAGTGCTAGTTTCCCTACTGCTCTCTTGTCGGATGGTGGTGGGTTCGTCGGGCTCGTCTAGGACGTTACGCGGGCAACGAACCCGAGTAATATTGGAGGGTCTGTATCGGGCGGCCGATACAATCAGGGGGTTTGGGTGGTTTTCAGCAGAGGTGAAGTAACGCACTGAATGGCGTTTCAGCACTTGCTTTATGGTCGTGGCAAAATCTCAATAATTTTCACAACTACCTACTTATAGTTTTGGCGGTAACGAAACCATTGTGAGATATAATTCGACGACAACGCCATCTAGTTAGAAAATAAGTACTAGTTGTTACATAAAACTGAAAAATGAGACTGGTTTGACACAATCCTCAACTAATTTAATTACTTAAACACAACTAACTATAATTTTACTGGACAGAAACTGTTTTTAACCGACTTCTAAAGAAGGAGTAGGTTATCAATTCGTCACGTATATAGTATAATATATTTTTTTTTATGTATGTGCACCGATTACTCCGTCAATTGTGGATCGATTTAGAAAATAATTTTATCGTTTGAAATGGTATGCTCTCGAGGTAGTACCATTGTCACCAAATTAGAATTTGATGAAGGGATCTCATGGAAATCGAAGGAAATCCTCAAATTTTAAAGGCAATTGTATAGCGATTTTGGCATTTTTTATAGTAACTTGTGCATTTGCTCTCAGAAAGTACCATTTGGTGAAGCGGAACTGATGAAGAAGATCACAGATGGCCACCGGAACTACTCAATAATAAGTATTTCACGAGTTGCGGTTCGATTACTTTAAAATGGTTGCTAAGCAATTTATGGTCGTCACAATGTGAATGGTGAAATGGAGCTGATGGTGAAATACCAGGAGAACTCCACAACAATTAACGCCCCTGCATCGGGAAAAGCAATATTTTGTAAAAGGTGATGAGCAAGTTGACATTAGGCTATTGTAACTTAGATAAATTATAAACAGACTCACTAAAAAACGAGAAATAAAAACTTTTTAACAAGAAAAAACCGACTTCCAAAAAAACACTACAATGTGAAAAATAACTTTAATTTTGGAAGTCGGTGGCAAAGAACTAAAATACAGATCTAAAGACACCATCTTCTGAAATTAAAGTTATTTTTCACATTGTACCTAGTGGTTTTTTGGAAGTCGGTATTTTTTGTTAAAAAGTTTTTTTTTTAATAAAACTTATTTAAATATGAAACCAGCGCGATACAACTGACGCTTAGCGCCATCTATCGACATTTCTATGGAGTTGTTCGAAATTTTCGAGTCAAATACAATTGGTCGACTATTACTCGTAAACTTGTAAAGCCCACTCATGTGTGATAGTTTTCCTTTAAACTTCGTTATATATAGGTACTACTGCCATGACATTTGAATTTCTAACTACAACCGTTTAGTTGATAGAGGGGGAGGGACACTTGACTCTAACGAAAATTGGTACTTTAAAGCTTGATAAGTCACGAGCGGTTTACTTAATCAGAAAACGGTCTGCCTAAACCCGTAATATATTTGAAAGACCTATCCAACGATATCCCACACTATGGGAAGGACGAAAAAAAAATTATCGTCTCACTTTACATTTAGGGGAGGTACCCTAAATAATTGTTTTTTTTCTAAATTTTATTTTACCACTTTTTTGGCGTCATTAACGTGTATACTCATGCCAAATTACAAATTTCCAGTACCAATAGTTTTTGAGCTAAACCGCGGACAGACAGACGGACATGGCGAAACTATAAGGGTTCCTTGTTGACTACGGAACCCTAAAAATTGGCCAAGTGCGAGTCAGACTCGCCCATGAAGGGTTCCGTAGTAACTATAATAATATAATATAATATGTATATTTATTTGACGAAAAAAAAACCTTACAAATTTCTTAAAACTAGCTTATTTACATTTTTTACAACTACGCCAAATAACTTTGTTTGTGAGTGTTTGTATCAATTACAAAGTTATATTTGCGGTTTTCGAAAATATGCTGCATCTCAAAAACTGCTGAACTGATGTTGTTCAAACCAATTTTGATTGAAAGTTTACATTAAGATCTACAGACATATATTTTTTTAGATTTTTCACTCCATTATTATAGAAGTTAGAGGGGGGACACACATTTTACCACTTTGGAAGCGTATATCTTTTAAACTATGAACTTTATGAAAAAGTCATTTTAGAAACCTTAATGTCATTTTTAAGGACCTGTCTACAGATACCACACACGTATAGGTTTCATGAAAAAAATATTTTCAGTTTCAGTTCCATGTATGGGGAGCCCCCCTTTATTTTAAATATTTTTTAATGTTTTTCTTAAAATCGGAAAGCGGTTTATAGAATACATCTATCTACCAAGTTTCACATGTATAGTCTTAATAGTTTCGGAATAAAAGAATAAAATGGTTGTGACATACGGACGGACGGACAGACAGACAGATAGACGGACAGACATGTCGACACTATAAGGGTTCCGTTTTTGCTATTCGGCTACGGAACCCTAAAAAGGCGGGGCGTCATTGACATATTATATTTCCCTACTAAATTACGAAAGTTAATCTGTCTGTTACATCAAAATCACTGAACCGTGAGGATGGACATAGGCTACATTTTTTTTACGAAAAACGACGGAAACGCGGACGAAGTCGCGGGCAACAGCTATCTACAATGTTTACACGTTGTAGATAGCTGTTGCCCGCTGAAACCGTCCATAGAGACTCCATACCAGATGTTGTCTTCAGCCCTTTTGGATAGATATGGGGTTTCCGTTACACGTTATATATTAAAACAGTTTTAGGAAATCGATAATTAGCATTTTCTCACCTATCCCTTAGTGATCCTACTTATACAACAAAGGAGGAAGTTAATATGATTTATGTTTGTTACTTGTTCTCTTGCAAGAACTACGGAATAGCTTCGAATAAAATTTGTTAAATATCTGGTTTATGACCGTAATTAACACAAAGAATAGCTACTTTTTATCTCGGGAGTATGTTCCCTAAGGATAGTTTCCGGCTTTTACGCAGAGAGAACCTCGCATCCAGCTAAAGTTAAAATTTTTCATGATATTTTGGAAGTAGGTACGTAACTTTTTGTTATCTGTTGTACAATAAAGAATATATCTATTTATTTACGTGGTCAAATTTAAGGATAGAGAAATAATACAACACCGAATGAAAAAAACACGGTTACAAAAGTACTAACAAGACTGCTTGTTACATGCTTGACGGTAAGTTGAAAAGTATATAATATTGCAATTATTTCTTTGCCGTATATTAGATACAAAACATCACCTAATACCAATATAGTAAAGCTTATGTTTTCCTAATTAATATTAAAAGGCAAAAACATTCTTGTTGGAAACACTGAGTTGCGTAAAATGTTCGACTTGTTGTCTCATAATTATTAAACGTCGTTCACAAGACACTTAACATAACTATGAGTCAGGCTAAAATATAACTTCGATACTATTCCACTTGCCGGACAAAGAATTAAGAAGAATTTGCAAACACAAATAGTTTGTACTAAGTTTGCTGTGACTTCCTGCGTGAATTAGGTACTTACCTACTCACACTATCGAATAGATACCAAACAATGGCGTAATCCTGATCACTATTTAGCCCTATGCCAAGTTTCATGAAAAGTCACATATAAAAAAATATTAGATTCAGATCAACCTGAGTCGGATATTAATAAGATTACAAATTAATACATACTATTCGTGGATGTACTGATGTTTGTTCCTAAATCTTGCCAAAATGGCAGAACTGATCCGGATAAAATTAAGAAAGATAGATCGAATCGAAAACAGGCTACTTTTTATCACAGCATAAAAATTCCCTTCGGTATGAGATACGATCAAAATAAAGATTGAATCATGATTAAATTTAGAGTTCCCTTTTGTATAGTGGTTTAATGTAGTGGTCACAGATATAGATAGACATAGATAACGTAAGTATCACGATCTGTATGAAAACCAAGCATACCATTTTTTGACTACCTACTATGACGTCACAAGAACTATTTAGTGATGCGAAAACCAAATTGATTCAAAGACGTCGCGTCGCCTAAGTATTATGAGTCGTTTAAATCGATTTAATAATCGATTTTGTGAGAGAGTAATGAGATAAACAGAGGAAAATAAAATTCGTTGACATCCTAAAACATTAATCATTTTATAAACAAAACGATCACTATTATCTTATCAACTATTGAAAGACATTAATTGCTGAACACAGACCTCCCTCAAATATTTACAGAGCAGCTAGCTTGTAATATATGATATTCATATTAATAATAACAAGATAAACACAAGAAAACATACATACTATTAGTAGGGACTTGTACACTATTTTCAATATAATATACAATAAAGTAGCTACATAAAAAAATATATAACACGAAAATACCTTTTCTAACTTCCTCTTTTTTGGTGATAGTAAAAGTTTTTGGGCGTATCTTTTAGATCTAATACATGTTCAAGTAAAATTAAATATTTTATAAAAAAATCTCGATAAGTTACAGATACTTATCAATTAACTAACTTCATTAGTTGTGATCTAATAATAATAATATTTATTTCCATCAAAGTAGGTACAAATTTCTCAATATTATGACAATATTCAGTACATTAATAGTCGGACATGCTGTTTTTATAAATGTTTGATGATTTTTCCCTTCTACAAACCTTTCTTCCTCAAAATGTATCGAACAAATAGTACCTACAATACTTTGTTGGGAATCCATCTTTTTCCATCCATCCATCATTATTTTCCATCGCCTCAATCAATTGTTCTTTTAAATTAGGAATGTGGAAAACTAAAAAATCACGAGACATTTAGAATATTTATTAAACGATTCCGCTAGCGAGCCGACAGCGATTCCTCTGGCACTTGGCATTCTCAAGTGGCATAGCTAAAAACTTTTTACCAAAAAATTAAACCGACTCCCAAAAAACACTGCAAAGTGAAAAATAATTTTAATTTCGGTAGTCGGTGTCTTTAGTTTTGTTTTTCGTTTTTGGCACCGACTTCCGAAATTAAAGTTATTTTTCACTTTGCAGTATTTTTTGGGAGTCGGTTTAATTTTTTGGTAAAAAGTTTTTATTTCACTATTTTTAGTTGGATGATTTTTAATTTACCTAGTTACAAGAGCCTAAATGTCAACTACTTATAACCTTTTACAAAATATTGCTTTTCCCAATGCTGGGCCGTTAATTGTTGAGGAGTTCTCCTGGTACTTCACCATCAGCTCTACATCACCATATGCATTGTGACGAGCATAAAGTGCTTAACATCCATATTCAAGTAATCGAATCGCAATCCACTCAATACTTATTATTGAGTAGTTTCGGCGGCCATCTGTGGTCTTCATCATCAGTTCCACTTCCTCAAATGGTACTTTTTGAGAGCAACTGCACAAGTTACTATAAGAAATACCCAAAACGCCATAGGTGTGCCTATAATATTTGAAGAGTTCCTTCGATTTCTCCAGGATCCCATCATCAGATCCTGACTTTGGTGATAATGGTACCAATTTCAAAGTATACCCATTCGAACAAAAAAAGAATTTTCCAAATCGGTTCAGCCGTCTTCGAGTACTCGATGATCTTGATCATACATAAAAAAAATAATATATATATATATATATATATATACGCGTCGAATTGATAACCTCCTCTTTTTGTCGTCGGTTGAAAAGAAAACAATCCTACAGAAAAAAATTAAAGCACTTTGCTATGGATAGTTGAGATAAACGAAGGCGATTTAATGACGCTTTATTTATGTCCAATATTCTAAATAATAACATTCAGTGCCCTAGGCTGCTTGCACCTTGCTTGCTTGAAAAAAAAAGAAAATCTAAAACCAATAACACCGACTTCCGAAATTAAAGTTATTTTTGACTTTGTAGTGTTTTGATATGGAAGTCGGTTCTTTTTTTTGCAAAAAAAAATTTTTTCACGCTTTTTAGTGGGTCGGTTTGTAATTTACCTAGTTACAAAAGCCATAATGTCAACAACTTATCACCTTTTACAAAATATTGCTTTTCCCGATGCATAGCCGTTAATTTTTGAGGAGTTCTCCTGGTACTTGACTTCGTCCCGATAAGAGTGTCGCCTTCGATAACTCTGAAAAAGCAGAATGCCTAGCCGACAGCCTAGAGTCCCAGTGTTCTCCCAGCTCTCAACCAGTAGACCAAGCCCACCTCGATATGGTGAACGCCGAAGTCGAACGTAGAACTTCCCTTCCGCCCGTCGAAGATCCCGATAATCCACTGGCCCCCATCACTCCTGATGAGGTCCAGGATATCATTAAAAGTCTCCAACCGCGAAAAGCCCCTGGCTCCGACGGCATCACCAATAGGGTTTTCAAACTTTTCCCCGCCCAGCTTATAGTGCTAATGACTGCCATCTTCAATGGTGCATTGAGCAATAATATGTTACCCGCAACCTGGAAGCAGGCCACCGTCATAGGTATTCCCAAACCAGGCAAGCCCAAGTCTGACCCGTCTAGCTACCGTCCCATTAGCTTACTCAACGTCTTTGGTAAAATCTATGAAAGACTTATATATAAGCGGCTCAAAGATTTTGCCGAAGCAAAGAGTCTTATACCCAATGAGCAGTTTGGATTTAGAACCGAACACTCATGTATCCAACAAGTCCACCGCATCATAGAACACGTCAGCGCCGGCTTCCAACGGGGCGCAATAACGGGAGCCTTATTCTTCGACATAGCGAAAGCGTTCGACAAAGTCTGGCACAATGGCTTAATCTATAAGCTATACCAACTCGGCGTGCCTGACCGTCTCGTGCTCATCCTACGGGACTTTTTATCGAATCGCACCTTTCGTTACCGAATTGAGGGGGAGCTTTCCTCCCCCCATCCCATTCGCGCAGGAGTTCCTCAAGGCTCCGTACTATCCCCCCTCGTTTTCACGCTATTCACTAGCGATATCCCCAAGCATAAAAATACTCAGCTAGCCCTATTTGCCGACGATACGGCTATCTATTATACCGGTCTTAAACCCGATGCCATCGCTCGCACTCTCCAAACTTCCGCAAACACTCTGGCCAAGTGGTTCCGGAAATGGAGAATCGAAGTCAATCCAGACAAAAGCCAGGCAGTCCTCTTTTCTAAGCCGCGGATAAACCCACCCTCCCCCCGTCCGATTACCATGTACGGCAAGCCGATCCCCTGGGAAAAGCAAGCCAAATACTTAGGCGTGGTCCTCGATAAACACCTTTCCTTCGCTGAGCACATAAAGCAGGCACGTTCGCGCGCCGCTTTCGCTCTAGGTAGGCTCCACTTCATTCTTAGCTCCCGCAGCAAGTTATCACTCAAGTGCAAGCTGCGTATTTTCACCGCGGTCATCCGTCCCATCATGAACTACGCCTGCGTTGTTTTCGCACACGCAAAGCCCTACCTCCTCCACAAGATGCAGACCCTTCAAAACCGATTCCTCCGTAGAGTCACGGGAGCCCCCTTTTATGTTCGAAATGAGCTTCTTCACGTAGACCTCAAGATGCCCACCATCCAGCAGTTCATGAAACGTGTCTCCAAGCGTTTCTTTGATACTGCAATCCAACATAGGAATCCCCTTATCGTATCGGCCGCCCAATACGAACCCTCGCGTATCTCTAAGATTCGCCGACCAAGGCATACCCTTGTCACTCCCGATGACGCAATCACCCTGCTCCAAGAGAGCCGTAGGGAAACAAGTACAGTGGCACACAAAAACAAAAACCGACCGTCCTTCCGTCCTCGCCGCCGAGGCCCGCCGCGACGTCCCCGTAATAGTCCGCCCCGACCCTTGCCAGAGCCAGCCCGCGACGCTGAGCCAGTAGCTTTAAATTCCCTTATTAATAATAAAAATGATATGATCCAGCCTGTCCCTAGCTGCCCTCCCACTGCGACGCCCTAAGCCGAGGTCCGTACCCCACAGGGGGTGCCCTTAGCGTGTAGTCGCCTAGTTTGTAAGTTTTCTATTAAGCCCTGGCTGGAGGCTTTAATTAATTTATTAATTAAGGCAACCACAGGCAAGCCCGGTTAAGCAGCCGACAACCTCAGAGGTTGACCTGCGAGATGCCACACACAAAAAAAAAAAAAAAAAAACTGGTACTTGACCATCAGCTCTACATCACCATATGTATTGTGACGAGCATAAAGTGTTTAACAACCGTACTCAAGTAATCGAATCGCAATCCACGAAATACTAATTATTGAGGAGTTTCAGTGGCCATCTGTGGTCTTCATCATCAGTTCAACTTCCCCAAATGGTACTTTTCGGAAGCAACTGCTCAAGGTACTATAAGAAATACCCAAAACGCCATAGGTGTGCCAATATTCGAAGAGTTCCCTCGATTTCTTCAGGATCCCATCATCAGATCCTGATTTTGTAACAATGGGGCCAACTAGAAAGTATTCAAACTCAAAAAGAATTTTTCAAATCGGTCCAGCCGTCTCCGAGTTATGAGGTATCATACATAAAAAAAAAAGTTCAAGACGAATTGAGAACCTCCTTTTTTTGAAGTCGGTTAAAAATAAGAATATGTAATGTGTACATGTGGTGTTTACCTTTAAGTGGTTGTTACACTATTGCTCTTGGATATCCTTAGGTCCGTCCGTCCGTCCGTCCGTCCGTATGTCACAGCCATTTTATTCTGAAACTATTAGGACTATACATGTGAAAACATGGTAGGTAGATTTTATATATTCTGTGAACCGCTTTCCGATTTCCCTACATGGAACTAAAACTGAAATTTTATTTTTTCAAGATACTTATGAGTGTGTGGTATCTATAGACAGGTCAAATGATATTGGGATTTCTAAATCCACTTTATTATAAAGTCAATCGTCTAAAAGATATACGCTTCCAAAGTGGTAAAACGTCCCCCCCCCCATAACTTCTGTAATAATGGAGTGAAAAATCTAAAAGAATTATATGTCTGTAGGCCTTAATGTAAACTTACAATCAAAATTGGTTTGAACGAGATTGGGTCAGCAGTTTTTGTGATACAGCATATTTTCTAAAACCGCAAATATAACTTTGTAATTCATACAAACACTATGAAAAACAAAGTTATTTGGCGTAGTTATAAAAAATGTAAATAACGTAGTTTTAAGAAATTTGTAAGATTTTTTTGTCTTATAAATATACATATTATATTATATTATTATAGTTACTACGGAACCTGGGCGAGTCTGACTCGCACTTGGCCAATTTTTATTGATTTTTTTACAAATGTCCAACGTCATCTAGGTCTATCTATATCTATGGTAGTGGTAAAATTTGTAATTAGGAATTATAATATTAATTGGATACATCTATCTGTGTAATGAATCCGGCGTTATAACCGCAATCATTATCATTAATAAAAACTAATAACTTTATTACTGAAGGATAGGCGGGAGATGATTATAAAGTAAGACGGCCTCACTATCTTTGTCCGAAGCTCGACAGGCTACCAAACTCGAATGTTCCATTAAAAGAACACGGGCGTTTTTTACACAAACCAGTTGGCGCTTCTTTACATCTAAGTGGGTAGATTTTTAGTAGCGATTTTTTGCAAAACTAGACGCCAATAGTATTTCCATTTTGAAGACATTATCTGCGACTTTCTTCAGCGTTTCAACTTTTGGACTAAACAGATTGACTACTATTATATTATTATGTAGTTGCATAAACAAGTGACCGAGTTGACTGGTAGAGGATGCCTATGGCATTAAGTCCGCCTATGTCTACAAAGGAGAGTTATGAAGTTTACGGAATGGAGGTTAAGAAGTGAAAACAAAATTATTTTTCTATTTCTCCTGCCCTCCTGCTATCCTTATACATTTTGGAGATCTTTCAATTACCTTCATAAAAATTTTTCGACTATGTTCGAAAAATAAGTCTTCCTGACTTTGCTTGTTTGGTAAGGATCTTTACTTACAACGCGCAACGGTACGGAACTCTATTTCACCCAAAGTTCGGACTCTCTTCCAAATTGACCTGTTTGATCAACGATAGTGACCCAATTATGATAAAACTTCGTATCAATACTCATAATAAGTTACTTAACTTGCTGATATTCTGTTTATCACCTTTATTAATTACCTCTAAATCTAATTTCACCAAGCCCGTTTCCACTATCACACTCCAAGACCAACGGCGATGCGCCATCATTACATGGTGGACATCCATTCCCACCTATACGAATAGGCACAAAACGTTTTGGGAATACTTTCGTTGCACGTACGGCTAAAAGTAGAATTCTCGTGTAGTTTTTGTTTCCTAATAGCTATAACCTGGGGATTTTTAACTCAAAATAGAGTAATAGGTTAATTTTAGGTAAACGTACTTTATCTGTGACCTCATGCTCCTCATCTATCAGGTGAGATGGTGGTCAAACGGTAAACTATTAGCAATAAAAAAACCTTCACTTCCATTCCGCGAACTTAACAACGCATCCTCGTCGTATGTGCCTAAAGTTGAAATAAATAAACGAGTACCTATGTAGGTCCCGTATCTCAAAAGGAAAAAACAGTGACATACATGTGTATGTCACTGTTTTTTCCTTTAGAGGTACGGAACCCGTATAGAATTATTCTATAATAATAAGAATAATAAGAATAATTTATTGAATCCAAGTACAGATGAAAGTAGAATACAGATCTTAAGCTAGAAACTAAAATGCCATATACAAACTTATTTACTACAATTATTATGCTAAGAGGTGGTATACATCTGTTGACAATATACGAACGCTGCCTCTTAAACTAGGGTATACCTGTATTTTAAGAGACAGTGAACGGCCATAGGGTTTTATATTTTTTTGTCTTGTATGGACTCTGTCGATCTACTCACAATTACACAATTTGTAAAAAGAAAGGTAAGTTAACTTAAACTCAAATAAAACTAAAAATTAATAAGTAAAGAAAGAAGCTGAATAATTCTAATATGAATGTGTGTGTGTGTGTGTGT
Source organism: Tholera decimalis (assembly GCA_943138885.2). NCBI lineage: Eukaryota > Metazoa > Arthropoda > Insecta > Lepidoptera > Noctuidae > Tholera > Tholera decimalis. The sequence goes on from OW964549.2 coordinate 27,393,781, forward strand.
GTGTGTGTATATGAGGGTTGTGTGTGTCTGAAAATATTTGTATTAGTGAATGCCGTAAGTGTGTGTATCTGTGCATATGTTAGGTTACGAATGTTAATAAGGATTCTGTGTGAATATAATCTTGTTGAAGTAGCCACTCTGTAAGTTTACGTTTATGGTTCCATTTTGTCAGATCGAGTATAATAAATAATAATAATAATATTCCACAACTTTCACACAGCGCCATCTAATCCCAAACTAAGCAGAGCTTGTGGTATGAGTACTAGACAACTGATAAACATACATATATATTTTTAAATACATACATATTATAGATAAATTACACCCAGACAAAGAACAAATGATCGTGCTCATCACACAAACATTTGTCCTAGGTGGGAATCGAACCCACGACCATGCGCATAGTAGTCAGGGCCACTGACCACTATACCAACGGGCCTGTGAGTATGTTAAGGTGTTTATGAATTTTCCTGTAAATGAAAGAGCTCAGTATAAAATACTGATGTTTAGCAAAGGTTGTTCTGTGAGGAGTACTAGGAGGGATATAGGTACGCTTTTTTGGGTGGGCGGGGGGTATGGTGGAATGATTTTTAAGGACTGAATAGAGCACAAAGAGCTGACGTACTGTGAGAACTTTGCAGTCGGCGTACAGTTGGGTTGTTGGGTACCTGCAGGGTTTTTTAGTCATCACTTTGAGTATGGCTCTCTGTGCTCTCTCTAGTTTGAGAAGGATAGTTTTGCTCACCCCACCCCACACCGTAATGCAATATCCTAGTACAGATTGACACAAGCCAAAGTAAACCATCTTTAGAGTATCGAGGTTGGCTGATTTCCTCAAGGACCTGAAGATGTGTAAGAGGTGGAGGGTTGTCCGTCTGTCCGTCAAGACCCTTTATTTCTTTGTCAAGAGCCATTATTCGCGATTTACGGGGAAATACCGAGTTGAAATTAAAACCATATAGGTACTCAGGTCTAGTAGCTTGAAGCTCTGAAAAAAATTGGCCAAGTGCGAGTCGGACTCGCCCGTGAAGGGTTCCGTAGTAACTATAATAAATATAACATACTTAATATATTTATTTGAAAAAAAAAAAACACAAAAAACCTTACAAATTACTTAAAACTAGCTTATTTACAATTTTTACAACTACGCCAAATAACTTTGTTTTTCATGGTATTTGTATGACTTACAAAGTTATATTTGCGGTTTCCGATTTTTCACTTCATTATTATAGAAGTTAGAGGGGGGGGGCACACATTTTACCACTTTGGAAGCGTATATCTTTTAAACGATTAACTTTATGAAAAAGTCATTATAGAAACCATTATGTCATTTTTAAAGACCTATCTATAAATACCACACATGTATAGGTTTCATGAAAAAAAATATTTTCAGTTTCAGTTCCATGTATGGGGAGCCCCCTTTATTTTAAATATTTTTTAAATTTTGTCTTAAAATCGGAAAGCGGTTCACAGAATACATCTACCTACCATGTTTTACATGTATAATCTTAATAGTTTCGGTATAAAATGGCTGTGACATACGGACGGACGGACAGACAGACAGACGGACAGACATGTCGAAACTATAAGGGTTCCGTTTTTTGCCATTCGGCTACGGAACCCTAAAAACAAACTTCTTTCGAAATTTAAAAGTGAACTATAGGTATTGATACTTAAGTAATACTGATATGAAAAGGCTTGATGTGCACAATCCCAAAAAAAAAATATTATTTATACAACGCATAAATTCTTATTTATAATAAAAAAATACCTCCCGGTACGGAACCCTCGATAGGTGAGTTCGACTTACACTTGTCCGGTTTTTTTAAACGAGATACAAGTTTGAACATCGTTTAGCTCCCAATTCCTAAAAGTAGTCTGTGTTTCCCGATAGCCTCTTTACTTCTAGGTAAGCGTGCTCCATCTTCGTCCACATCATCACTTACCATCAGGTGAGATGGTGGACGCGCGAGCCTAACGTAAACGCGCCTAATAACGACCCCTCAAAATCGGCACCCATTACCGTCCATTTCATAAAACTATCATTTTAAAGAGTTGTATTAAAGTTAGACAAGTCGTTTCTTTAAAGAAAATATAGATGTATTTGTAATGCAAATATTCATCACTTGCTTGTGTAAACCAACGATTTAAAGAATAATTTGCACAGTTTGTCGTCGGACTCCGGATATAGCGCATATTTAGTAGTGTCCCGCTCCCGATTACGTAAGTACACCTATTTCTTTTTTAGCATAATATATAATTGTAAAGCAATCTAATGAACCTTTTAATTATTTTGATACCTTCTTAATACTTTCATAAACACAAATAATAACTAATTTTTTGCTTCAAATTCTATATTAAAATGTGGCGGTGATAGGAACAATAATCTCAATTTTATTCCTATTACCGACCTAGGTCGTTGTTAGGTTTTTGACGAATATTTTAATTTCTACTTTTTATGTTATACTGCATCAATTAATAAGTAGTCGGCTATACTAATTTGATTAGTTAGTATGTCAAGTTGTATTTGACCTATTAGCGCCATACATAATAAGAGTATCGATACTGTGAAAATCAACTTTATTCTTATGTAAATGTTTTGATGAATGTAGGATGTACAATTCTCTAATATTGTATTTTTATAGTTAAAATACCATTAAAATAAAATTAGCATAGCTACTGGCACCTGTATAATCATCAGTGATCGGAGTAGGTAGATTGAAATGGGGCCATTGATCCGAAACGTATATATTAATATGGACATTCCTCCGGAATTGGTGGATTATTAAAAAAAAACCGGAACTTATGTAGGAATTTTATTCTGCCAGAGTGGAAGGAGTCATTTGATGATTTTCCATCCTCAAAAAAAAGGTAGGAATTGTAATAAAATGAGCAATATTATTCTTTATTATTCTTCATATTTTTTTTAACGGCACACAGTCACGATTTGACAAAACCCAACGACCAATCAGAACAAAGGATCATGGGTGGTACAATAACCGGTTATCAGAACAATGCGTACGCCCGCCGACGACATGCCAGGTAGCTCACTCGTTTACTTCGGTTCGTAGAGTGCGCATCTTTGTTTGTTACTGTGTTGTGAAAACGTTACTTGACCCTGGCTTGTGTACATACTGACTTCTGGAATCTGCTCTAAACCACGATTTGGCTCGAATATACGGACTCAGATTTTTCACTATTGAATTGGATCTACATATTTAAACCAAGCTTTGGTAAGTAATATTTTACTAGTTACAAGGAGTATAAAGCATGTTTGGATGTACTATAAGAATATTTTTAGTATTGTGTTTGTTCGCTTAACCTGCTGAACATACCATGAGTCTTAATATTGTTAAATCTTTAATAGAGTATGAACCAGTGAGCTTAGTGCGAAACAAAATTATGATATTCTAGTAATGTAGTCGCAATTCAGCTAACTCCACTATTAACCGACATTTTACTGGAATCCGTATATAATTTGAATGCCCTGTGTGCTGTGTCCTCTTGCAATGTATTGGTAAAATAAATTACTATAGGCCTTATCTACTTCTCTACAAAATATTCTACGTAACAAGCCCTTTCATTTGATACCCATATTGATGGGATTGAAAAAAAACTAAGTTGTCCGCCATTTTGTAGCGGCAGCCATTTTGGATTGACAATAATATTGAATATAAATAATTGTATTGTCACCAGAATCAAAGGCGAATACCAAATTTTAGATCAATCGGTTGACAGGAAGAGGGTGAAATTTCAATGACTAAATTTGATCCACGAAAAATAAAACAAACGGAATAAACTAAATAAAATGTATTTTTTTCATGTCTTTGTTTTAGGTGATATATACGAGGTTCCATCTCTACAACAGAGTTCAGATATGGCAAACGTCAAGGCTGAAACTGTAGAAAAATGGATATCCGGTCATCCCGAACTACTTTACAATCACGCTAGTGGTACAATATACTGTTCAAAATGTGAAAGCCATTTGAAAACCATAAATAAAGGAAACGTTAAAAGACATATCGAAGGAGCAGTACACCAGGGAAAGTTTGAGCGGCCCGAAGAGGAATTTTATTTCGATCTTATAAAATTTCTCATTTTGTGCAATATTCCGTGGTCTCAGATGAAAAATACTACTTTTCAAGATTTCTTTAAAAAATATATGTGTAGTACCTGTTGTTGTACGTGTACTAATCGTACTCTGCCAGATGAATCACAGTTACGGAAAGTTTACTTGGACAAGTTTTTTAACAATAAAATCAATTCGATTCGGCAAAATTATAAAAATGAGAAACTATGGATATCATTAGATGAAACGACAGACTTTTTAGGTCGCTATATAGTCCATTTTTTAATAAAACCATTACATCCTAGCAATTTGACTAGACCTTATTTGGTAGCATGTAAAATGCTAACTGTAGTTAATGGACAAACAATCACGCAATTTGTGTTAGAATGTTTGGAAAACTTTTGGGAAGATTCTTTTGAATCGAAGGTAGGTAACATTCTTGTCCTCTGCACTGATAGCGTTGCATATATGCTGTCTGCAGGACGAAATTTAAAACAATACTTACCTGAAATGAAGCACGTAACATGTTTGGCGCACTCTCTTCATCGCGTATCTGAGAAAATTAGGTTAGAATATCACGATGTTAACATTTTAATAGCAAATGTTAAAAAGGTATTTTTGAAAGCCCCAAGTAGAGTCAAAATTTTAAAAGAAAAATATCCAGATTTGCCGCTACCTCCCCAACCAGTTGTTACAAGATGGGGCACTTGGTTAGAGGCAGCATTTTATTACGCTCAAAACATTAAAAAAATAAAAGAAGTATTATCTTGTTTAAGCAGCTCTGATGCGGTATCTATTCGAGAGGCAAAAAATATTATAGAAAAGGAAAATTTAAAAGAAGATTTAAATTACATTAAAGACAATTATTTTATAATTCATTTGTCTTTAAAAGAATTGCAAAAGCATAATTTATCGTTGACAGATTCACTTTTAGCATTTGACAACGTCAGAGATGCTATAAATCAGTGCAATTCAGAAAATATAAAAAATTAAATAGAATGTGTTATGGAACGAAACCCAGATTTAGACACACTTAGAGAATATAGTGAGGCCATTGAAAAAAATGAAGCACATAATTTAATACCTTTTTTAAAATTTGCTCCTTTGACATCGTCAGATGTAGAACGGTCTTTTTCCATTTATAAATGGATTTTAGATGTTAAAAGAAATAGGTTGAAAATTGAAAATATAGAGAAACTCATAGTTATATATTTTAATTGTAAAGATCAGGATTACCAGGATGCTGACATTGTAATCGATGAAGATTAAAAATGTGAATAAATGTAAAATGTACATATTTAACGATAAACAATGTTGATTTTTATCTTTTTTCTTTATTCTACCCCTTTTTTTTTGGTCCTAAAATCTGACTAAAATCAACCTGTTCCTTCGTATGCCCTTTACGTTTCAGAGTCGTGGTGCATCCTTAGAACAGTCTCACGACCCCAGCAGGCATTGGCCCTCTATGAGGCCCCGTCATTTATTCTACCCTTAATGCAAATTACCATGACCACTATGAAAATATTTAAATTTAAGTGCAACAATTTATGTATATCTATAAAAGTTCTAGCCATAAAAGGCTAAAAATAAAAAAATAAAAATTAAAGCTTCGATCGGAATTAGATTGTTTTTATTATTCAACAGATAAATAATGAATTAATTTAGTTTTTATACCTTCCTTTAAATTTTGAATTGAGTAGGAATAATATCACTACCAACATTAACAATGTTTAATTGAATCCGGAAATACCGGAATTACTTTCCGGGAAAATGGCTTATCCATGTTATTCTTTCTGTGTGCATTTATGATACAAGTACCAAAAATCAATCTACCTACTCCGATCACTGATAATCATACAAATATACTAAAAAACAATACATTTACTCAATACATATTCATTTCATTGGGTCGGTAATAGGTTATACAGATTTTCTTTAATAGAACCTATTACCGATGTACCTGTACTTTTTAACCGACTTCAAAAAGAGTGAGGTTCTCAATTCGTCTATATTTTTTTTTAGTTTTTATGGATAGTGTGTTAGTAATTTTTTTTTTTTCCACGTAGGTAAATATAATGTAAACATTAATAACAATTTAAAATATTTAGAAAAAATATAAAACTGTAATTCATTTTTCATTAAAAACTATTATTAAAAATCATCTATTGACTTCCACTTACTATAATTCTTAACCCACTGCTAAGCAAAGGTTTAGTAGTTTAGTATATTCGACTAGGTAAATTTTGATTCAGAAACATGGAACGATTAAAACGTAAGCAATATACAGTTAATCAACTTGGCTCTGCATTGATGGCTATCGATAATGGAGCAAGTATCTATGAAACCTCAAAGAGATTTGGGATTCCTAGGACAACTCTTCGTGACAAGAGAATTCACAAGTACTCTAATGAAAATTGTGGGGTTCAACCTGTCTTCACCAAGGACGAAGAACGCCATTTAATAGACTGGATTCACTGTTATATTTCAATATGTAATTCATATTATGAAGCATATCTCTTAAGACTGATTAAAGGCTGGTTATAATTATAACATTCTGTATTCTAAAGAATTAAACCCACACGAGCATTTTTATTTGACTGAATTTGTTCTGTTCATTTAGCGGTCGGTAATAGGTGCCACAAAAACGGTAATAGGAACATAGCCCTTTTCATCAATTTATATTTTTTTTAAATATTTTATTTCATTTTTTCGAATTGTTTCTATATCTGACTGACAAGATCGTTAGTTACAGTACTTGAACAAAAATAAAAAATGACACAAGTTATTAAGCATGTGCTTATTTTTTGCACATAAATGTGAACTTGGCTTAAACTGGCGGTAATAGTTGCGTTTACGTTACAAATAATAATTAAAAAAAACTAAATAAGCTGTAAATAATGTGTGTCATCTTGCTTATGAATTCAATTAAGTCAACAGCTTAATAACAGGTTCTTCCTTATTTTGACTTCAAACATTTTCGAGAAATACCACCTCAAGTTCGAATATTTTTCGAATTTTTCGACATTGAATGTTTTTTTTTTTTGCGGCATAATAGTAAGTTCGTGGCTAATTAATAATAACTACCCGTCCTTGGATGGGTGATTATTCATTAAATACCGAGACTTCTCCATGTCTTGGAAAGCACTTTAAACTGTTACTTGCCGCTGTCATTTGAAAAATTTTGACTGTTGTGTACCTGACACCAATCTTATCGAGGATATCGTGTTATCACATTACTGGGTTGTAGAGGTAGAGGTCATATAAGTAGTTGCTCAAAGACCAGATTCAGCAGTAATGTCGGGGAACGATAAGGTCATTTCATGCTGGGTATGCAGAAATGTTCTAACGAGATACCGGAGCCCCAGAACTCAAAGGCAACTGGAGGAACAAAGTCAGTAAAAGTCAGTGTCAGACTTGTACGGACTTACCCTTCTGCTTCAACCAGAGCTGCAGTAGTAATTGATGATTGTACCTCCGAAAAGAAACTTAAACCAAGATGGAAAAATATTTGGTAAAGTATGATTAGGGTTCCGTATTAGTTACGCAAACTAACTGTGTTTTTCATAGTGAATGAATAAATAACAAAGTTATATTTTCAGTTTTTTGAAAATGTACTATATCTCAAAAACTGCTGACTCTATCTTATTCAATCCAATGTTTGTTTTAAGATTTTTTACTCTATTATTTTAAAACGTTGTGGGGGAGGGGCGCATATTACCGCTTCGGAAGTGTGTATCTTTCAAACGATTAACTTTGTGAAAAAATAGTACCAGGAAACTCGATGGCGTTTTGAAAGACCTATCTATGGACACGTATAAGTTTGAAGATTTTTTTAGTTTTGTCCCATGCTGTATAAAAATCATAAAGCTGTTCACAGAATACATCTCCCTACCAAGTTTCAATTCTGTAGTCCTAATAGTTGCAGAATAAATTTCCGTGAAATGTGGACGGATGACGGAGACATGACGAATATAATATAAGGGTTTAGATATTTTGCCATTCGGCTACGGTACTCTTAAAAGGGTTGGTTTCGTTGTGGCTTAACAAAATCATTTAAATCATAAATGAATAATGCCATAACATACGTACGTCGTATCACACGTCTACGAATACAAAATGATTTTTGTGCGAATAATAGCAGCCAGCCATTCACGGTGCGAGGCTGTGGAACAAAGCGGCTGCAACCGCCGCGACGCATTCATGCCGAGACAAATGCGTGCTCATTTGCTAGCTCCGTTTCAGATCCCCTCACAATTGCTACCGAATCCCATTCCATACGGAGGGAAAATAAATATGCAGATAAATTTCAGTTTTATTATAGTATAGTGATCGTTCTTTTCGTTTTCGAAGGTTTAAGTTTAAATTGTTTACAATATCTTCTTATTAAACATAGGTATAATTGTTTACTTTGATTCATAATTAGAATAACGTATTTCAAATCCAAATAATACTCCTATCATTTATGTGAAAGTCCTTATTACAAAAATCATTGTGTGGTAAGTTACGAATGAAAGAACATTAAACACTTGATGGTGTCAATCGGATAGTATCCGATTAGATAAACATTGAGTGTCGTAGATACGACAATCACACACTACTATGATGTAATTGTGGTTACTTAAAAAAGGTACAAAAAGCTAACTATAGTACTACGACACTGCTACGACAGTACTACGGCCCTGTAACGCTAGTTCTACAATGACTGAATTGTTGCGTAGCAATGTGCTACGTACACGATTCAATTCAGGCACAGCTCTGCAGGTCCAACGTATCTAACTATGTATATACATATTTCCGCCCTTTTAAAAGAATAATATTCATAGATGATATTTAAATCCACAGGGGTTTTTGTGCCTCAAAAAAAAAACCTTCACAATACCTTTAAACGACTTTCCCACGTTGTATATCATAAACCCACGCAAACATTACTTTTCACGAACACAATTAAATGCAGCCAAACCACAGTACGGTTTTTATTTAAAGTTAAATAAAAGCTTTTACAAAAAAAAAGGTCTATTTGAGAGCTACATATATGAAGGTGGTGAAATACTTTAGTGAGGCCGCGTCGACACTGAATTGGACATGCTAAATATAATATTGTTTCACGAAACACGCGGCGCCGGGATGCCCGCATAGAATGGCAAATAAGAAAAACAAAACCAATACGTACATAAATAAGTAGGTGGTATTACGTAGCAAATATAAGCAGAGACAGCTGAATTGCATTACCGATACTATGTAGGTACCTCGCTAGCTATTCAAGTAGGTATCGGCCACGGGTATTGGAATAAGCAGCGAGCTTTAGGATCTAATCTACATATTTGAATCCACCTGTGAATATCGTTTAAAACATTGAAACTACGTGATAATATCTGGGAACATTGTAGGTGGCTTACTTTAACGAAAACCTAAGAATAAATTGGCTATAATAATAATAAACCTTTTTAATTTCTCATTCTTTTGAAAATGCAACTTTCAGTTATATTGTGCAGTGTAATTTGTCAAACTGATAATTTAAATAGTACTATTTCAATTTTGAAACTAATTTTGCTGCATCATTTTTAATATCCTCATCATTTCAACACTCCTCAAAGACCTCGTGCCTAAATAACAACAGTTGCACGAGTAATTCATTTCCCGTGGTCGGTTCGTGTATGGTTGTAATCTGTGCATCTTTGACAGATGTTACGGGTAATCAGAAGCCAGGAAATCTGAAACCAGTCTTGACGTCAGATAGGCAGTCTGTCCATGTGAAACACGAATACCTACTCACCTGCATCGGTCAGACTGGATTCCCCTGATACAGTTGGGAAACCGCAAACCAGATAATTATTGCATCGCAGCTTATAGAAATTAGCTTCTATTATTTCAGGTTAAATGTATTGAAATATACATGTCATCATTATCTGCTTAGCCTTTCCCCAACAATATTGGGTTCGATAACCAAACTACCCGGATGCAGCTGAGTATTCGTTTTTCACAACCCAGTAGCTGGTTAACACGATACCCCTTTTTTTACATGGTAAAATCATCAAATAAGTCCTCCCACCCCGGGCAGGGCCGGAGGGACTGTCAGACTTGTACTGACTAAAATCCACGGTGTTCCTTCAATAGCCCTTTACGTTCCGGGATCACGGTAATGAAATAAGTCCCACGACCCCGGCAGGCTTCGGCCCTCTACAGGGGGGGCCTCGTCATATTGCTGACGCTCTTTGAGGCGCGCGTGGAACACAACGCGCCGTCGACCCGGGCATGGTCCATGGTCGGACAGCGAGTTGCCCTTTACTCGCTGTCCGCATGCCCGCGCCTACGGTGGCCGGAGATCGTCGGCCGACGTCTGACGCCGTGGGCGTCTACCACTGCGGCTGGGCTTGGCCAAAACAGCATCAGATTTTCTGGCTCCCGACTATAAACCACTATCAAAGATGTCCAAATGAAAGCCGAGACGTGCTTCCCAAGGCACGGGGCTATCACACCACCACATTCCAAACTCCGGTCTATTACTGAGAATTTCCTTACAGAAAAGCCCAATAGAACTTTTTACCCGACCCGAATCAAATCCGAGAAATCATGCACAGCAGTCTCGCTTGCGACCACTAGACCAACGAGGCAGTTAAAATATAAAAGTATCACATGAATATTACCCGAACTCGAGGCTCGATGACAGTCAGCGTATCGTCTTCGAGAAAGTAAACAATATTGACGATTCTGACGCGGGATTTCTCGTCAGGGTTTTCAAACACGGGTTGTTTGAAGAACGCCGTGAAGTTGAGGCATCGCTTGTCGTAGTGTACCCAGTGTGGCACCACGGCGGGCAGGGCTGGCTGTTTCACCCGTCCGTATGTCAGTGACGGATCGTAGCTGTAAAGATAGCACATTGTTACAATAACTATACATTACGCAAGTATAGTAATCCAGGGCAGAGTATAAGGATTCCCTTCTGACTGAATCCGGAATGGTGCGAAGTGGCAATAGCTTAATGGCTAAGGTGTCGGCTTTGCGATCGAGAGGTTACGGTACTCATTAAAAAGGGCAAGAGTTGTAAATTTTCAAAGTATTTTAAAAAACTAGTCGTGAAAGCATTATAACCTTTGCGACTACCGCAAGTCGTACTAATCTTGGGCGCACTGTACCCATGAACCGCCTCATGGGCAAATATAATAAAATCACCGCACGGACCAGTTGCATCGACATATTTTCAAACCCCTTCCGTCCATACTGTTCTAATTTTGTGGCTAGCTCCGAGTCTCAAGATGTATGTGATATATTATACACCTTATAACGATTACATTCACTTTCATTCGCTTTCCCTTATCAACCTTTTATTATGACATCTGTACCGTGCCATTCTTAATGTTAAATAAACAGTCATCTGCGTACATTGATTAAATATAATTTAAAATTATAATTATCGATCACATTTCAATATAATTGTAATGAAATGATATTGTAGTGTAATTTTAAGGTAATAGCAATGTTATATTAGTGTAATTTAAATGAATGGAAATGTAACGTAAATATAGTTTTAAGTGAATGTTATCTAAAAGGAAAAAAGTGTTAAGCACGCAATGCTGTGTGAATGCTGAGCACATCTATAAGAGACGTGCTCACTATACCTACAAATGTTTGTGATTTCTGTTTATGCCTTAGTGAGTAAGTCATTGAAGTTCCCAATAAATAAATAAATAAATAAAATACTCGTTGTAATTTAAAAAATAAATTGTTTTCTTGAGCAGGTCACTATCGGTGCCGGCTAACCGTTGAATTTTGGGACACGTTGTACATAAAAATGTACATTAATGTCGCCTCTGCCAGTCCCAGTAACAGTTAGGCTTTTAATTCCTAACGGCTCCTCCGACATTACCTCCTAAACCACGCAATGGAGTTCACTACGGTTTTCATTGTAGGATACGAAACTCTGTATGGAATATTTATGCATAAAAAATAATTGTATTAGGTAAGTCATGATATAGAAACGAAAACTGTATTCCTATCAAGTCCTTGAAAATTTACTTATTTAAAAATGTACATCTCAAACATTTTTAATGAAAGTCCGCTATTTTATATGTCTATAACTTTCAGTTAGCTCACAGTAATATTCAGTCGCTAGTTACCCATAACTTAGTTTTCATATAAGTAAAGAGTCTATTCTCTAACTCATAGCCTTTAGACTAAACATAGTGCTCTATTGTCTACCTCATGATAGCTTATCATTTACAGAGATAGACAAAATCTTTCATAATAATAATAATCATTATAATTTTGTATCTATTTAGGTCTTTTTTTTTGGGTGAAGCGGAAGGGAGTGTCAAACGTCTACTGAATAAAAACCCACCCTGTTCTTTCAGCTGTCCTTAACACGTTCGCTGACAGTACGTCGTTAGGCGGGAAATTAAAATAGTGCTTTATGACAGTACGTGGAGGGACGGGCTACTTATATTTAAGAGTACGTCGTCTCACGATAATTTTTCATATAAGTATTATGAAGAGCAGTATCCACTGTCATATTATGAGCAATTTCATAATTCTTACTGCCATAATACTAGTATTTTGTGGGTAGTTTCATATTGCTTGCTTATGCACGCGTACTACGTTGATTTGTCATTTAGTATGGAAAATTCTACTGTAGTAATGTGGTGTCCAGGTAAGTGCTGACAGTGAGTCAGCGAACGTGTTAAATACCGGGGCCAACATTCCCGCAACCTCGGGTATTTTTAGGTGCGAGAAATCAACTTGTTGAAGGCTATTTTTTCTCTCGAAACAACAACTCATCTGGCAAAACAACGTTTGCCGGGTCAGCTAGAAACCAAACCTAAAAACTTGAGCTACATTTGTTCATAAGCATCTGAGTTAAGCTTCCGTAGCCGGCAGTGCCGGTATTTTGGCTATTGTCAGTGCCCTGCCCCATAATTAATCAGTCTGATGATGTCAATCGGATTGCATTTAAGAGAAAACTAGCTTTGTAAAGAAATAAAATGTCACTATTTACTTTGCAGTCTTAGTAGACTGCAAAGTAAATATTGACATTTTTTCAACATATTTTCAACCGAAGCGTGTTGCTCTTTTCTTATTTAACCATTTCACCTAAGTCCTTGAGTTGTACTGCATCTATGCATAAACACTCAGGTTGGGAACTAGCATTCGCAAGTCATGCAAATGTTATATTCCTGTTGGGGTTCAAACTTACCGACTGCAGACAGCTTAGCGCTGAGTCACTGCGTCACCCAAGGTCACAAAAATATACGTTTTTCTAAAGCAACCGTACAATTTTCTACTTGCAGTGGTCCATTATAAGGTCTCAACGAGTGAGAGCGGCAAATGCGATCTCTGTGCGATTTCAATCCCGGTCTGTAATTGAAATTTTCTTGACCGACCTCCGAAGTAGGGCCAGAGAAGCGGAACACAGCGGAAGCATTGTATTCAGCGTATGATGTAATCGTGTATGTGATGTGCTTGCTTAATATTACGGGTTTTTAGTATCTACTAATTGAACTTATATGCTATTACTCTCAATATCTATTTACAAAAAGGGTATTTTGTGAGAAGCAGCTATTTAAAGTTTGAAAGATAAAATTCGAAATTAAAATAAAGGAAAAGTGTTTTGCAATATCTTAGTTTACAAATGCTATCAAAAAATGTTTAGAAAAACATATATCTCTTAGCAATCACATTTTCTATCAATAATCAGTACAAAATCTAGAGTACAAAAGGTCATCGACATTAGAAAGCCAAGCGTCAGACTTTCAGAGGGATGACCCGCGCGGGAGTGACTCTCCTAACTTGATGGATCATTGCCAAGTAATTATGTGTTATCAAAGAATGGGTGTTTGTTGGCACCGACAGTGGACGGTTTTTCTTCAGTTCCAAGTATCGGGCCAACGCCCTCAGCTAAGCCGGAGCGAGTAAGACTAGGTTAGCGTTTTATAAGTTTTCAAGAAAACCACATGTTACAAAAAAGAAGATATTACGTTACAAGTATCTCCTTAAAAAAAAAACTTGTGGTGGGCAATCAATCTATTCGTAGTTAGGTCAAGTCTTGATAAACACCACTGAAATAATTACAACGAATTCTGCCCTCTAACTCCAAAATACCTGATCTTAAAGTGACGTCAAACTCAAAATTAGGACGAAATCAACACACAAAATTGGGAAGCGTTGTTGATCTTTAGCTATAGTTGCTAATTTATGTTGACTTACTTAACTGAGTCCTCTGGGAGATCGAAGGCGTTGCTGTCCACATCAGTGGCTGTGCCCCCAGGACCTCGGATTGTCATGTCGGTAAACCGGTACGACACATGGTTCTTATAACAAGCGCAAAGCTTGATCTGTTTTAGTTTATTTAACGATGATTAGGAATAGGATAACATTATGTATACCCTGGGTATTTTTAAAATTTACATTTTAAGCTTTTCATCAACACTCATCATCAACAACATCATATTTATTTATTTATTTATTTATTTAAACTTTATGTACAATTGTGTTACATGGGCGGACTTAATGCAGCAAGATTCACTACCAGTCAACCTTTGGGTTAAAAAAAACACACTGTGGTAGGTGTACAAGAAAAAGGAATGAAATAATATATTTAATACTAATAAATATAATACTAATATATAACAATACTAATAAAATACACATATATGCTAAAATGACAAACTAATAGATACGGAGCTTTATGAATTATTATTTCTTATATATTAATAATTATTTCTTTCTGAATAATATAAGAAGAATATAAAAATAAGAGAGCTCATGATAATTATGACGAAGACCAAACTAAGAATAACAGCCCCTTAAGTAGTGGTTTTTAATTTTGCGCTTAAAAGAAAATTTTGACTCAGCCTTCTTGATGTCAAGGGGTAGCAAATTCCAGAGTTTAATAGTAGAAATAGCGTAAGAATTAGATAGAAACCCGGTGCGGTGAGAAGGAATGTGAAGAAGTAAGTTTTTGGATGCGCGAAGGTTAAGATCATGAGAACTGCCTAACAATTTAAAATTTTGTTTTAAGTAAACAGGAGCACAAGGATCGTTCATAATAGTGAAGAGCATACAGAGGGATCTGAGGGATCTCCTTTGACGGATAGGCAACCATTTAAGCTGAGAACGGAAGGAAGAAACGTGATCATATTTTCGAAGGCCAAAAATGAAACGAATACAGTTGTTGAGAAGTCGATCCAGTTTGTTAAGAAGTTCTTGG
This sequence comes from Tholera decimalis, assembly GCA_943138885.2. NCBI lineage: Eukaryota > Metazoa > Arthropoda > Insecta > Lepidoptera > Noctuidae > Tholera > Tholera decimalis. The sequence continues at coordinate 27,409,050 of OW964549.2, forward strand.
GAAAGATCAGAATAGCAAACATCAGCATAATCAATGATAGGAAGCACAAGTGATTGGACCAATGTGGTTTTAGTGCTACAAGGAAGGAAATGCTTGAATCTATAGAGAGATCGCAGTGTAAATATATATAAGTGGCTAACCTGTGCAATCTGCTTATTCCAACTTAACCTGTCGTCAATATATAGGCCTAAGTCTTTTACGTGTGGCATCATCATATATAACACTGTAACAGTTTTCCTCGGCACTGTACGCGATTGTGATTTCGTACATAACGAAACTTTGTCGTAGGTATTTTACGACTCGAGCATAGCGGGACTAGAGCATAATAATATGCTGGTGCACGGACGCCTCTACGACGCATTGTTAATACGTAGAATACCCACTTCATTGATTTGGATATATTCGCGCTTACACACTTTAAGTCCAAAAAGATCCTTAAAAAGATGGCTTCAATAGCCATCTTTTTGGACTAAAAGTATTTTAGTCTTAAGAATAGTAATTTAGATATAAAAATACGCATGAGTAGATACTTCTTACTTTTCTGTAATAACAACGCACGCATTAAATTTATCCTTATACCATTATTCCGCGGATATAGATGTGGGTTACACGTTTACCTAGTTATAATTTTTATTTCGTCACACTTATATTGTAATGTGTAACTGTTTTAGGTCCCAATAAAGTAAAATAAAATAAAATTACTGTTTCTTAACCATCAATTATGTACTTTTTGTGAATACATATATTCAATATACAGACACACTTTTTGTACTTCTTTATTATATGTACTGATAAATTATACATTATACAGTAGGCGAAGAATTGGTCAAAATGTTCGAGCTTGTTGTACACAACTTGAAATCGAGCTTACTCCTGTAATCTTAAACATGGATACAACTACATAAATCAGATGATATGTACTGAACGTAGCAAGATAAGCTTTGTACGAGTTACGTGAGCTCATCCACCTTCTGCCAGGAGTATCATAATATGTTCAAAACGTTATTTAGGAAGTGATACACGCACTGAGGAAATGAAGTAATCCCACCGTGTTGTAAGTAACTTCCGTGTCATGGGGCCGCGAGACCAACTCACATTTGGGCGCATGCCCCAAATATGCACATAATACAATAGGGAAAAAATACGATAACTTCATTATACATTGTGAAGTACACATTGTGGAAAGCAAGTAAAGATTGAGTATACTACTTAAAAATTTATTTATAATTAGGGATAACAACAGCATACAATTCTTAAATGGGTACTTATCTATAATTACATGAGTAGCCAATAACAGTTATCCACAAAAGATATTTAAGGTGGATCAGTCTTAATATTAATATTAAAGACGATTGGGCACTTTGAAAAGATCAGTATATGTATAATAGTCATGAAGGATATAATATATATCATATAATAGATACAAATAATTACAAATAACATATATGCAAATTTATATATATGAAGAAAAGAAATATATATATATATACATATATCGAAATGAAAATATATACTAACTAGATACCCAGCCATTTAGTATAATGTTTGAGATTTTAGATCCTATTATGATAACAATTCAAACAAAACTTTTTTTTAAATCGTTCTTAGATCCAATGAATAAGTCCACACTGTTAAAGTGTTTATTGTAAGAGTCGAGTAAACTTTTACCGTAGTTACTCGAGTGAAATCGAGTGCAAAATAATGTATTGTGTCTAGTGCGTTTCCTTGGAACATTAAACTTAATCTTATTTAAAAGCATAGGGCAATCGGTCCATCCCCGTAAAATATCATATAGCAACCCCGTATCCATTAGGATACGCCTCTCCAGCAGAGTTAAAAGATTGTATAGCCGACAGTTCTGTTTGTAATCACGTGAGGAGTGATGAAGTTTGAAATTAAGGTGATCTACAAACTTTTTCTGAATGCGTTCAACACTATTATTATGTATTGCGTAAAAGGGAGACCATATTTGACATCCGTATTCCAGTAGACTTCGAACGAAAGCAAAATAAACTACTTTTAAGCTTAACAAACTCTTAAAAGGTAGGCAAGATCTTAAAACAAAACTAAGATTGCGAAATAATCTGCTGCATATCGCATCGATGTGCTGTCGCATGGACATCTCCGCGTCTAATAGTATACCCAGGTCCCTCACCACCTTGACCCTCTCGATTGCAACGCCGTTGAATGTGTATTGATAGTTGATAGGATTTCTTTTACGAGTAAAGGATTTGCATTGACATTTTTTTTTATGCTAGCCGTTATATTGTTTTTAGTATAGTAGTTAAATAAAGAGTTGAGATCTTCTTGAAGCAAAACACAGTCAGATATGGAGTTGATGGATGTATAAATCTTTTTATCATCAGCGTAGAGAATATGATGTGAGTGCTTAATGTGATGAATGATGTCAAAAATATAGGCGTTGTAGAAGAGAGGGCCAAGGTGCGATCCCTGGGGCACACCAGAGGGGATGGATACGAAGTCAGATTTAAACCCGCCTAATACAACAGCTCGAGAGCGATTAGTTAGGTACGATTCAATCCACCAGAGCAAATCTCTCTGAATTCCTAACGCGTACATCTTACATAACATGATGACGTGATCCACACGGTCAAAAGCTTTTTCAAAATCAGTGTAGACCACGTCAACCTGCCCACCGTTTTCCATTTCACCCACCACATAGTCTGTGAAACAAGCCAAATTTGAAACCATGGAACGTCTTTGCATAAATCCGTCCTGAGATTCAGGAATGCTGAGACTAACAATTGGGTAAATATTAGTAAAGGTAATTTGTTCAAAAACCTTGGAAATACAGTTTAACATAGAGATAGGCCGGTAATTATCAATTTTAGATTTAGAACCCTTCTTATGAATAGGTATGACGTACGCCTTTTTCCACAGAGAGGGATTTAAACTAAAAATGTTAAGTAACCCCCGACAACTTTGAAACACTTGAACAGATCTTGATAAATTATAGCTAAGAACCATCTCAATCACGTCAGCTTTCTAACATAAAAAAAACCATGTTATAATCTTTCCATTCGTTTAGGAGCAACAATGCCACAGACAGACACACAGACACGTCAAACTTCTAACACCCCTCTTTTTGCGTCAGAAGTTAATTAGAACACTTAAGCATTATTTTATAGTACTTCAATACCTACTAATAATTTATTTGATAGCACTTTTGATTGCGACTGCTATATGCAGGCCTGGTACCGAGCGTGGGAGGCCTAGTGACCAAACGTTCCGCATGGGTCGTAGAGTTTAGTCAAAGTATTTGTGTGATAGAACAACACACTAACAATATACTTGGCTACTAGATAAACTGAGTTGAGAGATCCACGACCTAAGAATGAAGTACAAAGTAAGTAAAACTTCTATGCATAACTAAATATTATACTCGTATTCTGTTCGAAATCGATGAAAATCGTTATTTTCAGTACATCTTATACTTAGAGCCCCGACTACCACACACTGTTCGCAGCATAATGAAATTATTTTTTGTGGAGGGCAATCAATCTATTCGTAGTTAGGTAAACCCTTGATAAACACCACTGAAATAATTACAACGAATCCTGCCCTCTAACTCCAAAATACATGATCTTAAAGTGACGTCAAACTCAAAATTAGGACAAGATCAACACACAAAATTGTTACGCGTTTTTGATCTTTACCTAGAGTTGCTAACTTATGTTCACTTACTTAACTGAATCCTCTGGGAGAGCGAAGGCGTTGCTGTCCACATCAGTGGCTGTGCCCCCAGGACCTTTGATTGTCGTGTCGGGAAACCTGTGTCCCTGGTAGTAACGAAGGGAACTGCGCATGTGGTACTGGGTCTTAGTCGGGTCTGAGAACGTCAGACCCGGTAGTTTCGGTAGACCCCAAGCCATTGTCAGGAAATGTACCTGAAACTATCATAAAGCGCAAGCATAAGTGAAATCCCTACTAATATTATAAATGCGAAAGTGTGTATGGTATATGTTACGGTTAAATCTAGTTCTCAGTTACAACGCGTATGCTCTAGATAAAACTAGTTTTCACTAAACGCCTTTGTTACAAGCATTAGCATTTCCTAGTTATAACTGGAACTTACTGCCTTTAATTTTAGATAAAACAAGTTCTAATATAGGACCTGAGTTAAATCGATATAATATTAAAGAAACTTGCTGCGGACTGATAAATTTGGATATTGTTAATGAAAATATTTATTAAAATTATTGGAACAAATAAAAATAATTACCCAACTAGCACAAATGGGCTGCATAAGAGCTTTGGAGCGTATCCGATTATTACTTATGGTAATAGACGTAAGCGCTAGAGCGTCTACTGCAGACTTAAAGCAGCCGCTTTAGCGCTATTTGGGCGCCATTTTATGCAACCTAAAGTTCCATTTAACCTGCACAACGGTTGCATAAAGGTTCCTTTATAGCTATAACGATTTATTAACGCTATACTAAAGCTCTCGTAGCGCTACTTTTGAATGATTTTGAACTACTTTGAACGAATGAATTGATTATAGTTCTTTATTGTATATCTTCAGTTGACATTGTTTGTAATATTTTGGTAAAGTGTTTTCGTCGCCATCATGAAAATAAAACAAAAAGAAGTAAATGTTTGTATTCTGTATTAGCAAGATATATAAAGATACTTAAAACGCTGTCCAGTTTACTGCAGATATATAAGATAATTTTCGAGTAATTTTAACGCGCTTTTATGGTATTTAAAAACTTAACAAAAGATATGTGATATTTTTTATTTGTTATACAGAATAAATTTTATTTCCGTATTTTTACGTGTCAATAACTTACTATTTGCAAGTGGCCGATTGTTTACCGGTACATTTAATGCACATTTAACTGAAAAACCAATGTATATCAACTCAATTTTGCAAGTGAATTATAAGTTTTCTTAAAAAATCATGGCGTCATTGTACTGTAGTCATAACCTGCAGTTTGAGCTCTAATAACTCCCTTTTGAGAATCATAGCGCTAATTTTCACCCTTCTAACGCTTCCAGTGATTTTTGTTCCCCTAGTGCAACTCACAGCCACAAAAAGCCCCTATTTTCCTGTTTTTGAGGTTATAAGATTAATTATTTGTATCCTTAAGTGTATTGTAAGGTGTACAATAAAGTATATAATAAATAAATAAATAAGATCTAGTTACGTACTTATTCGTTTAGCATCCATTTTATTAAATGTTTTATAATAGTTACAAAAGCGGCTGTAAAATGGCGAATGGATTGAGCCTGCAAGGAATGACTATTGCTACTAAAGGCCTTAGTTACACTGATGATTTTTTTGTAACTATAGTATGCATAAGAGTTTCTATTATTTCTATAATTAAACTTATAGTAGTATAATAGTGGTAACTATAACTAAAACCTATACAAGTTACAATGTAAACTACTATGCAGCTGTGAGAATGACCTTCGTAACTCTCATATAAAGGTGTAAGTGGTAAATGAGTTCTACCGTGGACTACTGTGAAGGCTAGGGTAGTATTTGATTCAGCTTATAGCATCTTAAGTAACTTTTATAACTATAGACGTTTACGGATGCAGATATGCAACTCTGAACTGCTTTTTGAACCCTTAAAGCGCTATTTTACAGACCAAAGTAACAAAATAGGCTGCTATTTCCACTAATGTGCTCGTTGGGTATCTTACTTAAAGGAAAATTAACATATAACAATATTGTCATGACGATAATATAAATTTCAAGTAATTATATAAAGAAAATCAAAAACAGCTTGATAAAAACAAACACATAATGAAAAAAAAACGGGTTGCACTCCGGGAGTGCCAACAGAAGTGAAAACTTGAATATTAACGTTGTGCATTTTTGATATTTTGGAATGGTTAGGGAATAATTTTGCACGAATTGCTTTAATTATCAGTATAAAAGTACTATCATTTATGTGGTAGAATACAATATTTATTTATTGCGCTATCGTACACAAACATGACAAGTTATATTACACTAGTACTCTCGCGGGGCTTCGCTCCCGTGGATTCTATCACGGTAAAAACATAACTCTCCTTTTTGCAGTCGGGTAAAAAGTAGCCTTTAACCTTCCTCAAGCTTCAAGCTACTTCCATACCAAATTTCATCCAAATCCACCCAGTACTTTCGAAGATTAGCGCGTTCAAGCAAACAAACAAACAAACAAACAAACAAACTAACAAACTTTTCCGCTTTATAATATTAGTATAGATTAAAAAGTTTGCACAGGCATACATTTTCGCCGCGCCGTAGAAAGAGAGGAGGATACTTCCGCTCCTACGCCGCACCGCGGCTGTCTACTCTCCGTCCGTCTTACGAATTTTCGATCAGGTCACGTGTCCTGACGCGAGTTTAACATTTTTTACCCATTACAAAAAAGTGCACAACGCCGTTAAAGAAGTTTTCACTTCAAAAAAAATGCTGAGTTACCAACCTATTCTGCTAGAATTACAAAACCTTTTTTCTTAAAGTTAACCCTTTGATATAAATGTAGGTACACCTTCCTCACATACGCAGTGAATAAATCCTTGGCCTGTTCCTACGGTGGCTTCCTTCAATTTCTTTAATAGATTTTCAACTTTATTTTTAATGAAATTAGGTTCAAGGTTGATTGGGAAAATTTGACAGTTTCAGGTAGCTTCATGTGCTGGCGTCTGTACTTCATCAACTTGCAACATTTTTTCTTGGGACTTGTTAAATTCTGACTTTAAGGAGCACATTAAATAAGCTTGTTTAAATAACTTATTTCATAAAAAAGCAGCCGGGTTTTTAATTATTAATGAGCCTATCATACATTAATAAAATAAAAAAATATGTAAAACTATTGACCACGCTGACATTACAAACGATAGGCCAATTTCCCTAGCTACAGTAATAGCGAAAGTGCTTGACAGTCTGCTTAACAGACAACTAGCCAATCATATCCAGCTGCATGATAATCAGTTCGGTTTTCGTGCAGGCTTGTCTACTATGTGCTATTTTGGGGCTGAAGTGGGCTGTCAAGTACTATACTGATAGGAAGACACCTACTTATGCTTGCTTTCTTGACCTATCCAAGGCGTTTGACCTGGTCTCTTACAGTATTCTTTGGAATAAGCTTAGGAAAGCTGGAGTCCCTTCAGGGTTGGTTAGCACTCTTAGGTACTGGTATGGAGACCAGGTCAATCAGGTTCGATGGGTTGGAGAATTGTCGGAGCCGTATAGGTTGGAGTATGGGGTGAGGCAGAGTGGGTTAGCCTCATCTTTGCTCTTCAATCTATACGTCAATGAGCTAATCGAGGCACTCAGCAGAGAGCGAGTGGGCTGCTATATTGACGGGGTGTGCTTTAATAATATAAGTTACGCTGATGACATGGCGCTGCTGAGCGCCTCGGTCTGCGGTCTTCGGAAGTTGGTTGCCATCTGTGAAGCTTATGCTAAGCGTCATGGATTGGTATACAACATAGGAAAAAGTGAGATCACGGTGTTTGAGGCCGGTGGTCGGAGCCCTGAAACTGTACCACCAGTCAGGTTGTATGGAGTAGCTCTCAGGAGAGTGTTAAAGTTTAAATACCTGGGACATCTCTTGACTGCTGATCTCAAAGACAATGACGACATTGAGAGGGAGCGAAGGGCATTGTCGGTTAGAGCTAATATGATAACTCGCAGGTTTGTACGTTGCTCACTTGGTGTAAAAATAACCATACTCCGTGCATTCTGCTGTTCTTTCTACACGTGCAGCCTGTGGGCTGCATATAATATACACGTAAATCGTACAGTGCCCTTCGCGTTCAGTATAATAATGCGTTCCGGGTGTTGATGGGGCTGCCCCGCTTCTGTAGCGCATCAGGGATGTTTGCTGAAGCTCGCGTTGACTGTTTCTATGCGACGATGCGAAAACGATGCGCTTCCCTGGTGCGCCGGGTGCGGGCCAGCCCCAACATAATCCTTCGTAGTGTGGCGAGCAGGCTCGACTGTGTGTTCGTGAATCACTGCTGCAAGCTCTCCATGTCGGTGTTGAGCTTGTAGCTTCGATGCGCGAACCAACCTTGTAATTTAAGTTAAGTACTAACATAGGATTAAGGAATTTTGTTACTAACCAATTGAGTTTTGTTACTTGGAAATAAATGAAATGAATGAATAGGCTACTTCTTATGCCAGAATTCACATGGGATCGGGATTTACGCGGGAAAACCGAAGAAAAAGTCGCGGAAAGAAGCTAGTAAAAATATATGCTTCACGCTTGTCGACTCGTGTTCGATAAATACACATGTAAAAGCTTTGACTTATATTCACTACTGGCTTTTGCCGGCGGCTTTTTTTTCTGCAAATAATTAAACCTATCTCCTTCCCCAAGTTCTTATCTATTTCTGTACCAAACATCAAACTCTGTTCAGTGGTTGAGACGTGAAAGCGTAACAGACTTTCGCTTTTCAAGAATGCAGAAGGGAGGTCACGATCCTTAATATTAAGGCAACTAGGTCAACTACTTATCACCTTTTACAAAATATTGCCTTTCCCAATGCAGAGCCGTTAATTTTTGAGGAGTTCTGGTATTTCACCATCAGCTCTACTTCACCATATGCATTGTGACGAGCATAAAGTGCTTCACACATCCATATTCAAGTAATCAAATCGCAATCCACAAAATACTTATTATTGAGTAGTTTCGGTGGCTATCTGTGGTTTTCATCATCAGTTCCACTTCCCTAAATGGTGCTTTTCGAGAGCAACTGCACAAGTTACTATTAGAAATACCCAAAACGCTATAGGTGTGCCTATAATATTTAAAGAGTTCCCTCGATTTCTCCATGATTCCATCATCAGATCCTAACGTGATGACAATGGGACCAACTAGAAAGTACCTATACCCTTTCAAACTAAAAAAGAATTTTCCTTATCGGTCCAGCCGTCTTTGAGATATGAGGTAACATACATAAAAAAAGAGAAAAAAGGGTTCAAGACGAACTGAGAACCTCCTCCTTTTTTTGAAGTCGGTTAAAAAAAGACTTCCAAAGCGGTTCGTAAATGACGGAGTTATGCGCGAACAAAAAACGCAATGCAGAGTAAACGAAAAGATCGTCAATGTAGATTTTTTTTAGACTTATGTTGATTTTTCAAAAACGGCTTGTCCGATTTCGATAAAATTTTCATGCGATCATTTGGAAAGTATAAGGGTATACTTTCCAAATGGTCCCATGAAAATTTCAAATCATTCCAACAAAAAAAGAGTTTTTCAAATCGGCTGGTAAGCGACGGAGTTATGCCTAGACAAACATAAAAAAAATACAAACATCCGAATTGAGAACCTCTTCCTTTTTTAGAAGTCCTATTCTAAATAAAAAAATAAAAAAAAAGTCGGTTAATAAAACAAAGAGGGTATGGGAAAGTCAGAGTACTTCAAGTATGTCCCAACCAGCAAAAGCTGGTTGTATAGAAGGCCATAGAACGTTTTGTAAAAACTAATCGGTGGTCACATAAAAGGTCAAAGAAGGTGCACCTACAAAGAAAATGGCGTAATTATATCTCCATTCAGTCTTAAAGTACAATTATAATGGTACCAGGCAAGACAATTTACGCCCATTGCAGTAATGTAACAGTAACGCAATCTCTATTTGGTGACATATAAGCCACTGTGTTTTTAGGTACTGTAAAAGAGTTCATGAAACTCCATTACATCACTAATATCTATCATTCATTCATTCATTTTACATTCGTTCACACCGCTGCACTGTTTTAGAAGAGAAATAAAAGATAATAAGAAGAGAAGACGAGGATATCGTTTTGAGTTAGATATTATTTCGTATTCGAATTATTCGTCTCTTACGGGGAAAACGACGTGCGACTGTAATTTTACTGATAAACTATGTACGGGTTTACTACCATATTTGAATGCCCCCTTCGAATTAATGAGCTTTTTTTACTAAAACAATTACGAATTTTAAGTCATAAACCTACTTCCAGCTTCCTAAACTCTAGTACTCGCTGTGATAGATTACAACCACCATTACATGAAATTAGGGTTCCTTTTGAGCTTGTTTGTTTGTTTTAATTTGTTGTCTGTCTTCATTCCATAAATGTGATAAACAGTTTTTATTAAACTTCTAAAAAATAACATGTCAGAAAATATGGGTTTATAAATCAGCTATAGGTACAATCACGAGCAATAACATAGAAACGCCCCTAAAATTTAAATTCATGTAGCAACATTAAATCTCAAAAATGAGTATGCTAACTGAGTCCAACAATATTATGTAAACGTTAAATTGTGTCAAAATGAACTACACATTTTTATCAAATTTTCGTTAACCAAAAAATAATATTAACTTTTGGTTACATAATTATGAACCCAAGGAAATTTCAAAAACATATTTATAATAAAGCTCGAAAATAAGTCGCAATTGGGATTCATAAGGAACCCAAATTGTGATTTAACCTAGTTGACAAAATGAGTGTACATAATACATATAGGATCTTATTATATTATTTCATTTTTAGATTTTTTATCATTTTTGCGTTAAACTTATTATGTAAGGTTGCTAGTGGCATCAACTCGCCCGTCGACTGTTTTATTTTAGTGTACCGTCCTAAAACTATTGTGCTAAGTATTAGATTCCCACGGCAACATTGCAAATCATACAGAATTACCGACACCTCGTATTTAAAATTAACAATGGTTATGTGTAGCGAATAATATTAGTAATAGTGAATAAGCTACTTTTAAGAAATTTGTAAGGTTTTTTTTTGTCAAATGAATATACATATTATATTATATTATATTATTATAGTTACTACGGAACCCTTAATGGGCGAGTCCGACTCGCACTTGGCCAATTTTTAACACGCTTTTATTAGGTCGACCTGTATGTAACTATGTAATGGAATCTAAGGTAACTAATTTAACCATCTTCCAAGGGTCGTAACGTAATGAAAATTGGCAGCTGTATGTAGTTCTGATGACAATACAATAATATGGTACTGTCGAACTGATCTAATGATGGAACCGGAAGATATGAACTGGAACTTCATCATAGAAAATCGTTTCATAGCTGTTTTAGATTTCTTAGAAAAGTCTTGTAATGAACTTTGACCACGATTAGGTTTCAAGGTCTGATGATGAAGCCGGAAGATAGGTACTGGCATTCCATGATGGGATATCTTATCATAGTCGTGTTTGCACTTGTGAGAAAGGCCACGTAATGGACTTTGAACACGATCAGGTTTCAAGGTTATAACAAACCTAAAGAAAATTCGTTATCGGTTTTCTTAACCTTTTTAAATTACCGCGTAATCCATAGATTTATTATTAGGTCGATCTGTAACGAACTAAATATGCAATAAAATCTAAGAATCTGAATTTAACGTACTTCTAATTGTTGTATCATCATGAAACTTGGTAATTATATGTAAATTAGACGACAATACAATATTATGGTACCATCGAGCTGGTCTGACGATGGAATTGGAAGGTGGCTGGTGGAACCTTGGACTGCCTACTAGTAAACATTTCTAATTTCTGCTCATTACATTAGTCTTAAAAGCGTGTTTTTGGTTCTTTAAACTATTAATTTTATTAATAATGATTCCGTTTGGTAACGAATTACAACACTGATTCTGTAAGCTCTTGTTTTATTGCAGTAACCAACCACTATTTATTTATAAAACTGTAATGTATTCATCGGGGTTTCTTTTAGAAATAGGATCCAAAATAAAATCGTACAGCAAAGAACAAAAGTATCAGACAGCTTGGACTATTAGCAGTGGACTGATACAGGCTGATGATGTTTGTATTAATCATCATCACTGAATTCGTCCAATTCAGAAACCATTGCATTATACAATGGTGTATGAATAAACTTAACAAGAACAGGAAAAAGTAGGTATACACTTTCAATGTCATTTTAATGTATCCATGACAATTCCTATAGCACGTATACAATTTCTATTACATGTATACATGTTATTGAAATTGTCATGGATACTTAAAAATGACATTGGAAGTGTAAACTTTTTACTGATTTTGTTTCGTTTATATTACTGTGAAACCAATGTATAGCACGTATACAATTTCTATTACACGTATACATGTTATTGAAATTGTCATGGATACTTAAAAATGACATTGGAAGTGTAAACTTTTTACTGATTTTGTTTCGTTTATATTACTGTGAAACCAATGTATACCCAGTTTTGACACAGATGGTTAGGTAATTTAGAAAAAGAATGTCGTACAGATTATATTTGAATGGTGGAAGTTAAGATATTTTAGAAAATGTAACAATGTATATAGGTATATTATTACTCATGATTGTACCACCACTACGACGTCAGAGTTTATGTATATTTTGTATTTGTCTATACTTTTTCGTTTTTATTTTAATACTCTGAGGTAGTCAATACATATAGTGTTGTTCTTTTTTTCTATTTCAGTGTAATGTTATGCAAAATGGTTGTCATTATAGATATCGATAAGTTTTTGACTCGTAACGATTTCAAGCTATTTGCGGCAGTGGAATGGCCGTGAGAAATTACACATTATTTTCCTGTTAACTAAAAACTGAAAATGAATTGGTATGTAATGTTACCAGACTGTGGTTTACATACCAATTAATTTTTACCAAGACAGTTCATCATGCTCAAATAATATATGATATCTTTATCAAGTTTAATTTTTCTGGTGTCGGGGCTGCGGTATTATGTCTATTTTTGACCACTACATCCCTGATGAATGTTATTTTTTTTAATAGACTGTTATTATTTATTAAATTTTAATGTTGCATTGAATAGAAGAAACAGTCGATTATGCTGAACTCATTATTGTAATTAAAGATCAGTGCACACCGAGAAGCGTCGCGACCGGTGTTGCTTGAGGCAGCTTCCTCGCGGAATGAATGGATCTTTAAGTCCGGCCGCTCATTACAACTTTTTGTCACCGTGACTTATTGTTACTGTCGCCTGCTGTCACCCACGATGCGCTCACTGAGGTGACTTCTTGGGTAACAAATCACGTTCTAGTTATTTTTGATAACCGTTATCTAACCGGTATTTAGTGGCAATAACGTTATTGATAACGGTTGCTGAATAACGGTATCACAAATGCAGTTAATCTAACTATTCAGTTGTTGTATCTCTATAGTTATTACAACAACTGGATAGCTAAAATAACCACAGTATGAATATAACAAGGAGTAGAGTAAAGGGATTATAACGATACTGGTAATTTCCCTTCATAGCTTTCTTCTAGGCTTAGGACTAGCACATTTTTTATATGAAAAATATACAAAAAATGCGGCGCATTTAAAAATCATCATATTCACATTGATTGATTAAATTAACATGGCTCGCTAACTCACCTTCACCTAATAATCACTATCATCATAATTATACTATTTACACAATGTGTAAGCGACGAGTCATTAGGAAATAAGTTTTCATAATTAATGAATCACTAGAATAAGTTCCTAATTAATATTTAGTAGCATATTAAGAGTTATAATTAGTCTAAAGCTGTATATAAGTATATAATGAGCCTAAATTATCATAGGATTTGCATATAAATGTAAAAATAAGAGTTAAATATACCTATATGTAAGCGTCAAATGGTACCCTAAACGAAACTTTACCTTAACGACGAAGCGGCTTTATTCTATGGTTTGTGTCAAATTAGCCAATTTAAGCCTAAGTGAAACTTTACCGTAACGAGGACCGTTTGCGAATTTTGTAATTTTTAAGGTGTAAATATGGTTTTATTGATAAGATTTTTTGTATAATGGTAAATGAAACCAAGATCTATCATATAAAATAAGTTGTAACATTGTAAAGACTGCCTATTTTCGAAAAACTGCATAATAAGATTCCCATACATGTAGCGTGGGAAAGTCAGAAAGAATCTGATTGGTAACGTTAGTGCCGTGTGCAAACTTATTGGAATCTGATTGGTTAGGGATTCCTATAAAAGAGGAGTAGTTTTTCGAGATCGGCGGCCACCCCGCCAACTACCGAGGCTGTCCGAAAGCCCCGAAAACCTCCGCCCCTAAACTGGCAACGCGCGCTAGCGCACGCCAGGGACGAGAGTGTCCTACACTCTCGTCTGAGCTCCCCCAGACCCTCAGTCCCCAGCGTCCAACTCCTTGGACGGCGGCGAATCACGCCCAAAACTTCCCGGCACTAAGGCCGAAAGTCCCAGGGCTGATGGATCAACCCATCATGCCCCCCGCTCCGGTCGTTGTGGCTTCTCAGCCTCCACCTCCTCCCCAGTCCCCCCCTCGCTCGGATGAGCCGGAACTCGATGCGTTCCTCATCCTAGCGAAAACTTTCAATTTCTTTCAGTCCGCCCGCGCCATCCAAATGGCAACGGAGGTCGTGGCCTGCAAAAGCATTGAATCCCTGATTCAGGTATACTATAAGTATCCTGATGTCAAAAGCCATTTTGCCAACCTTTTTAAACAGCCATAATGTATAACACGGCTAGTAAGAGATTAAAGCCCCGATCCCTAAAGCTAGGTTACTTCAATGTCAATGGCATCAGCAACCAACGGGACGAGATCGCGACTTTCCTTCGCGATCATAGTCTCGACATCCTTCTGGTCCAAGAGACCTTCCTCAAACCCCACCTTAGGGATCCCAAGATAGCCAACTACCGGCTAGTTAGGAACGATAGGACTAGATGCCACAGAGGTGGCACTCTAATATATTATAGGAACTCCCTGCACTGCATCCCTATGGATCCGCCGCCCCTTGCCCACTTAGAGGTATCCGTTTGCCGGCTAGGCATGACGGGCCATCCCTCTATCACAATAGTATCCGCGTATCTCTCACCGTCCAACGTAGTAGATGTAAATTCATCGATAAACGCCTCACTTCGAAGCGACCTTACCGCCCTTCTTGACATGAGTGACTCCGTCCTTATGGCGGGGGATCTCAATGCCAAACATCCCGCATGGTGTAGTCGTATTACCAACCCCCGTGGGAAGGTACTATACGACCTTTGCACACCTCTCCCCATAGATATCATAGGTCCTATGCGGCCTACTCATTACCGGTTCAAGCCATCCCACTTGCCCGACGTACTCGACATTGCCCTCCTGAAGAATGTGAACTTACGTTTGCACTCTTTAGAGACGGTAGACGAACTTGACTCTGACCATAGACCGGTGATCATGGAGTTAACTCCGAGATCGGGTCCCTATGACCCTAACCGCCCCCCTCCCACACAGGTGATCACTGACTGGAGGAAAGTAGGCGAATTGCTGAAATCCAACACGTCTCCTCACCTGGACAAGATCCCCGACCACATCCAGTCCGCCGCCGACACGACGGCTGCGATCGACTCACTCACAGAGCACGTACAATCTGTCTTGAACGACTGTTCAAAGGAGATTCCGGTGTCAGAGCACTGGCGCCGGAAACTCCCGGACGATGTACGGGCCCTGCTGACTGAGAAGAACGCAGCAGTCCGTGCCTACAGAGCTTTCCCCTGCCAGAATAACAAAACTTTCATGCGGTACTTACAGCGCAAAGTAAGTAACAGCATTAGAGAGTGGCGTGAAGCCGGCTGGAACAAGACCCTGAGCGAACTGGAACCCACCCACCATGCCTTCTGGCAACTTCAGAGGAATATGCGCGCCACTGAGGTTGCCTCAATGCCTCCCCTTATCCGCCCGGACAAAAGCATTGCCTTCGACGACGAAGACAAAGCCGAATGCCTAGCCGACAGCCTGAAGGCCCAGTGCTCTCCCAGCTCCCAACCAGTCGACCCAGCCCACCTTGCCCACGTGGATGCTGAGGTCGAACGTAGATCTGCCCTACCCCCTGTCGAGGACCCTGATGCTCCCCTTCCCCCCGTCACGGAAGATGAGGTGGAGGAGATCATCAAGAAACTGAAACCTAGGAAAGCTCCCGGGACTGACAGACTGACCACAAGGGCACTTAAACTTCTCCCACGTACGATCATAGTCCTACTGGCTGCCATCTTCAATGGCGCCTTGTCCAACAACTTGTTTCCACAAGCTTGGAAAGAGGCTATAGTGATAGGTATCCCAAAACCCAAAAAGCCCAAGTCCCTCCCGACTAGTTATAGACCCATTAGTCTGCTCAGCGCCCTCGGCAAGGTCTACGAGCGGATTATTCTTAATCGGCTCAAGGACTTTGTCGAGGCAAAGAGCCTAATCCCCAACGAGCAGTTTGGCTTTAGAGCTCATCATTCCAGTGTCCACCAAGCCCACCGCATCGTAGAGCACATTAGCGGCCGTTTTCAACGCGGTCTGGTGACGGGGGCCCTATTCTTTGATATAGCGAAGGCTTTCGACAAAGTCTGGCACAATGGCTTAATTTATAAGCTTTACCAACTAGGTGTGCCGGACCGTCTCGTGCTCATCATTCGAGACTTTCTGTCGAACCGCTCCTTCAGATATCGTATCGAAGGAGCGCTTTCCACTCCCCGCCCTATCAGAGCCGGCGTCCCTCAGGGCGCCGTGCTCTCTCCCCCACTCTTCACGCTATTCACAAGCGATATCCCCAAAAAGCCCCCAGTAGAGTTATCCCTATTTGCCGACGACACGGCCATCTATTACTCGGGACATAGTCCCGATAGCATCGCTCATACCTTCCAGACCTCAGCCAACGCATTAGGCGATTGGTTTAGGAAATGGAAGATTGAGGTAAATCCCGACAAAAGTCAAGCAGTCCTGTTTCGCAGAGCTCGCCAACATAGACACTTCACCGCCCCCCGCCCGATCACTATGTTTGGCAAGCCAATCCCTTGGGAGAAGCGAGCCAAATACTTAGGTGTGATCCTCGACCAGTTCCTTAATTTCAGTGAGCACATAAAGTCGGTTCGCTCGCGAGCCGCTTTCGCTCTCGGTAGGTTCCACGCCTTGCTGAATAAACACAGTAAGCTCTCCCTTAGATGTAAAATCCGAATCTACACGACATGCATACGTCCTATCATGACGTACGCCTGTCCGGTGTTTGCTCATGCCAGTCCCAATCAGATCCATAGGATGCAAGTCATTCAGAACCGTTTTCTCCGAAAGGCCACGGGCGCGCCCTGGTTCTTGAGGAATGAGGATCTCCACGTAGACCTCAAACTCTCGACCATAAAGCAAGTGTTGAAACGCATGTCAGTGCGTTACTTCACCTCTGCTGATACCCACACTAACCCCCTGATCGTATCGGCCGCCCGATACAGACCCTCCAAGATTTCTCGGGTTCGTCGCCCGCGTAACGTCCTAGACGAGCCTGACGACCCCACCACCATCCGACAAGAGAGCAGTAGGGAAACCAGCACTCTTAGAAAATACAAATACAAAACGCGTTCCGTATTCCGGCCTCGCCGACGAGGCCCATCGCGACGTCCGCGTACTTGTAATGGAAATCCTCCCCGACCTTTGCCAAACGAGCCAGCCCGCGATGCTGAGCCAGTAGCAATAAATACTCCCGTCAATAATAATATGACCCAGCCTGTCCCTTTGCTGCCCTCCCAAAATGACCCCGCTATGCCGAGGCCCGTACTCCACAGGGAGTGCCCTTAGCGTGCGGTCATTAGCTTGTAAGTATATTTTAGTTTGTAAGCCCTGGCTGGGGGCCTTTAATTTATTAGAGGTCACCACAGGACAGACTGGTTAAGTAGACGCACAGCCTTACTGAGCTGATCTACGAGTGGCCCTACCTAAAGAATCGAGATCGGCAGTTCAGTTCCAGCAGTATTCCTATTAAGAAGAAAGGAAAATAAAAGTGAAGAAACCTTCAGAAGTAAATAAGTGTTTTTATATAAGTCGCCGACTTGTTCCTTGTGTTGTACGTCACACTAATTCCCACCAGCAAGAATTTATGCAAGAAATTAAGTTCAAAATCACACTACATACAGTCCACTCTCAACACAATGGTCAATTAATCAATCCTACTGTTATTATAAATGTGAAAGTTTGTGAGGATGTATGTATGTTTGTTGCTCTTTCACGTAAATACTACAAAACGGATTTCAATGAAATTCGGTAAGTAGATAGTTGAGATACTGGAATAATACACAGACTACTTTTAATCCCAGTATTCCCACGGAATCGGGATTTATGCGGGAAAAACCTCCCACGCGATCGAAGTCGCGGGCAGAAGCTAGTATCATCATATTATTACAGTGTTAGCTCTATATAACTACACTCAAGGGACTTCGTGTATTTTGATATTTTAGGGAAAAAACTATATTAGAAAATGAAAAAAGAAATATTTCAGACTAGTGTTAGAAAAAAAAAATCTTATTTGAACGCTATTTCGTAGTGTATTTTTTGTCATTTTCATCTGACGTCTTTTGCTGCACCAGTAATTTTGTTGTATTTTTAGTTTGTAATCCACGAATCCTACTAATAACCGTTTACACGTGCAATTTGTGAATAAAAGAACAGATGTCGTAAAAAGTTTAGTATTTATGATGTCGACAGTCGAGTTGAATTTCGGCCACTTAAAAAGTACATTTTATTATTTAATTGCTGTCGTTATTGAGACTGGGTGTAATGATTATAGAGTGTACCATTGTATGAAAGACAAGCTAAGCTTTAGGGAGTTGAACGACACTCGATTTATGTCATTAAATTCATTTTTATAAGTCAGTTTATGTCTACATGAGTATATCTAGCACTAAAAACTATTATTAAACTGTGTTTGCATTGTCTATTTACACATTTAAATTTAATACACAACTACGATTACGCACTTAACTTTTATAAACTAAAGAATTTGAATAGTCTCTTCTCAGAAAATAATAAATCGTCTCAAATCTCCAAAAACAGAAATCATAAAACAAATAGCAAGTTCTTCAAATAACCGACAAGAAAGCAGACAACCGACACCGGCACAAGTATAATTCACTCAATAATTCGAAACAGACACACACAGAAACATGTTGGAAAAAACGTCATTACATTAAACATAATAATAATAAGTAAATTATAACAAAAAAAAATGTAATCACAACAACATTTTCCACATATTACATATACATACGCTAAGAGGTATGATGTGATGAAGAGTCAAGCTAGTTAGTTCAGTTTAGTTCACATTCAAGTAAACTATTATATTTTAATAACTCAACAAACTTTCAAATTAGTCAGCAACTTCAAAATGACTGGTATCTAATATATTCAGTTCCTTAATAACTTTAGTTCTAAGAGTATTTCTATTTAGTAAAAATATCTGTGATAACTGACAAACACATCAAAACTGTTCATCATTAGACCAGCAATTGGTATATACGACCATAATATTTCCTTAAGATATCCATGATAACCAATGCATGCCAACAAAACGATAATCGCATCTTCTCTTTCTTGCACCTAATTATCGGCTAAGTGAGAGAGGGAAGGCATGGTTGCCAGTTGCCGGTTGGTTATCATCGGTTTCGGTTTCTAATGTTTTCGTAGTTGCGCGTTGAGTTGTAGCTACTCGCTCGCTACTCGTACTCTGCAGATTTATAACCGTTGCCGGTTGAGACGATACCTTGTTACTTTGTTAGCTGTTAGCGTATGCTTGATCTCATTCATCTTAATATTTTTTTTTTTAATTTTATAATTAATTTTGTTTTTGTCTTGATTTATGTAATTTTATAATTTGTCTTTTGTTATTTTGTAATTGTATAAGAATATTTGCTTAAGTTAGTTACCACTTCTACTAAGAATGCTGGTTAACCTGTAATTGGCAACTGTGTAAGCCTAAAACGATTTGTTACCTATTGTTAAAATATTTAATACACAGAAGCTGTTGGTGAACCTTTTTTGAATAAATAATAAATAAATAAATACCGATACCTAACGTTATTGCTACGGCAACCGTTTTCAGTTGCGTTTTGTTATAACTGACACATGTATATCGCGTTCATTTTTGTAATGGACTTCAACGAGGTTGTCAAACTAATCTGCTTATACGCTTATTTTAAATAACATGTTTTATTATATGCTTTTCTTTTAAACGCCCATCTTTACGGCTGAGTGACAAAAAGTCACCAGTTAGCGGACTCCCATAGAAATGTACAAGGCGAGTGACAGTCACGTCACTCCGGTACTGCCTGTCGCTGCAACTTTTTGTCACCGTCTTATCAAGTCACCATAATGAGCGCACTCAGTATAGTTTTCATAGCACTTGACTAAGTGACAAAAAGTCACGGTGACAAAAAGTTGTAATGAGCGGCCGGTCTAAGACTTTTTATTGCTTCATGTGAAATATTATAATTAATAGCCTAATACTTCAAACCATCTCGTAGTTTCTGGTTTTTCTTCAGTTGAATCAATCAAAAAATATGAAACACTGTCATACCTGGAATCATTGTCCACATTTGAATAATTCTACTACAAATCTAATTCTATTTCTTTATTGACGTATACGTCAAACTGTATTTTGTACGGAACCATTTTCTATAGTTGGTTCTTCATTGGTTTTCAATATAATGTTAATATTGTTGTAGAAGAGCGATAGAAGTGCCTTTACAAAACTGAATTATCATTTAAAAGCATAGCTAGACTACCTTTATACACATTAATAATGTTTTAAAAGAGATAAGATCTCCGTTATAGTCCTACTATTGTGTAATAGAGGGACTATACAAGTTACAAAAAAAACAAACCTCTTCTAAAAAAGTGTCTTTGTGATAAGTTTATCACTACAACTATAACGAGCGTTAACAACCCTTTATATAACAATAAAGCTACATAAATATAATTTTAAACTCAGTTATATTACCAAATCACTCTGTTGGAGACTTTTTATGCCCACTATAGTACTATGTACTGTAACAACGTTTTGAAAACCCTCAATATCACAATTTCATCCTATTCTTGAGTAGTCATCTCTACTACAACGAAAGACCCATTATAATTCGTTTCGAACCTTTATTTCCCAAATCAGGCGCATTAGGGTGACAATAAACACAGTTATAAAGTTGTATCGTTGTATAGTAGTCACAATGGAGGTTGCTATAACGCCTGACTATAACAGCTATATAAAGTCGTGAAGTAAACCTTTACATCAATACTTAATAGGTCATTTTTGCTGTATAAACTTAAGAGCCAAAATGTGTTGTCTTTATACATCGTTCACCCAGCTTTTTTGAGATATAAGGTTTGGTTATAGGGTAAAATTGTTGGTTGGGGTTACATACACAAAATCAAATTAAAGTTCCTAGTAGATAGGTAATATAAATATGCAACATTTTTACATACAGATATATACACATATGTACTTACGTAAATATAAATATATATACATACTTAAATCAGATGATAAGTACCTAGCAAGTAGCAAGATAAGCTTTGTACGAGTCACGTGAGCTCATCCACCGTCTGCCAGGAGTAATGTTGCCCAAAATCAGTTTTGGTCTTGTTCTTGCATTTTTGCAAGACCATGACCAAGACTAAGCCTGCGAGACTCTTGCGTCTTGCAGTTAGTTCAGACTGTCGTTTTCTTTGTGTGTTATTATTTATTAAAATGAGAAACTAACATTGTAAAAATACAGGGGTAGGGCGAGTGAGGCGGGGGAAACAGTGAAACTTAGGCAGCTCTGAAAAGAACTATTTATGTGTTCTTCGAGTTTGGATCGTTATTCAGAGCCGGATTATACGATGAGAACGTTAAGGCTCTGACGAAGGTGCTGCTTAAAATTACTACCACCAACAGTGATACAGATCCGGCAACATTGCACAAAATTAGCACACACACAACATTCGATCCATGTTTTTTTAAAATAAGAAATCAGCGGAAATTATTAAGTTGTGCGTAAACGTTACTTCCGCACTCAGAAGTTACGCACAACTTAATATTTTTCAAATTAATTTTAAATTTTCTAAGAAGGGCAGGATAGCCGCCGTGTGGCGGTGCCTTTGCTTAAGGACAGGATTTTTTGTATCGATTCATTTATATATGCAGTTTTAAAGCGTAGGTATCAGTGCATCAAACTGTTAAAATGTAATCATACACATAAAACTATCTCGTATTTTTTAACCGACTTCAAAAAATGGAGGAGGTTCTCAGTTTATCTTGAAGTTTTTATCTCGTATTGTTGTTTTACAGTTTTTATTACAAAATGTATTTTTTTGGCATGTCGTCTTATCGTGATTCTGATTAGTTAATACTTGTGTGTATTATTTGTAAGATACATTGTACTTAACATACATTGTACAAAATATCGATTATAAGAAAAAGAGTGAATCCCTAGTTTTGACCATCGCGGCACTTAGATAGTGCGCGGCTTTGTTGTCGGCAACATCAAAGGTCCAATACAATAACCTGTCAAAGAAAGTTCGCATCTATTCGGAAGTACAAGGTCAAGATACGAGTACACGCGCAGGCGGCTTCTATTGATATCGAATACAATCTTCGCCGCCGCACTGCGCTCCCATTTGAGAAATATTGTAAATATTGTGTAAAAAATTGTCTATAATATAATATATAATATCAAATGAGTGAAGTCACGTCGCGCGTTTAGTGTTTTAAAATCACACACATCCAATAATTGAGATTATGGTTGTCGGTTTATCAACTTCTATCGTACTCTAGTAGTTAGGTATTAAGTACCTACATAAATACAGTAGGTAGCGTACCTAGCCAAATTTTTCTTAATTAATGTAGATTAATTCCATCAAAGGAAGAACATAATACACTGAATATTATTTACATAATATCTGTTGCTACGTAGACACACTATACCTATCTGGTAACGCATCTGTTTTATTAATCTTCCAAATAATCATTATTTTTATCAAAGAATGCCGTCCTTTATCGGTATTTCAGCGTGTGCTTATAAATAGGAGTATTTATTTAAATTTTAATAATTCCAAATTGAGTTTCGCTTCGAGTTTAATGTAATAATTGTTTTTTACTCTAATCCTTGTTGTTCTCGGAGTGATAAGTTTACAATTTAACATGAGTGACGAATATTCAAATACAGTCAAGTCAGTCAATTAATTTGTGTTTTATATGTTTTAACCATGTTAGTACATGTAAGCTTATTAAATGTAAACTTTAATCAAAAACCAATGGACTTTCGTGGGACACAGTAGGTAGCTCAGTTGGTTAGAGCATCGGCACGGATTGCCGAGGTCGTGGGTTCAGACCTCATCTGTATCAGTTCATATTTCGGATTTCTTACTAAATTTATTAATTTGGTTGGCCTTTAATACGCCTATGTCAATTCAAGCTCAAAATATACCTACTCTGTTACGTTGTTCTAAGATCTAAACTAACGTTTAATAAATAGCAAAAGAATAATCGTTAATTGCAAGACTCTTGCGAGACTCTTGCGTAAGACCAAGACTAGGAGTCCAATACCAAAACCAAGACCAAGACCAGGTGTATTGACGCAAGACCAAGACCAATACTGGCTAAGTCTCGTCTTGGTCTGGCATTTGGGCAACACTAGCCAGGCATAATATGTTCAAAATGTTATTTAGGAAGTAACACACGCATTGAGGAAATTAAGTAATCCCACCCTGTTTTAAGTAACTTGCGTGTCACGGGGCCGCGAGACCTACTATCATTTGGGCAGATGCCCCAAATATGCACATAATACAATAGGGAAAAAATACGATACCCTCTTTATACATTGTGAAGAACAAATTGTGGAAAGCAAGTAAAGATTGAGTATACTACTTAAAAATTAAAATTGTTAAGTAACCCCCGATAACTTTGAAACACTTGAACAGATCTTGATAAATTGTAGCTAAGAACCATCTCAATCACGTCAGCTTTCTAACAATAAAAAAACGCATCATAATCTTTCCGTTCGTTTAGGAGCAACGATGCCACAGACAGACACACAGACACGTCAAACTTCTAACACCCCTTTTTGCGTCAGGGGTTAATTAGAACACTTAAGCATTATTTGATAGTACTTCAATACCAATACCTCATAAGTCATAACAAACCCAAATTGTTATAGCAGGAAAGAGTCTGGCAGAATGAGATGTTCAATATTAGTGTTCAAATGTAATTTATGAATAGTTCCGCGTTAAAATAAACTAAACATTATTGGAATTACCTTTATAATCAATAATTATAGTTTTAGGTAGCCAAGTAAAATTTTAGTCTTGTAGTGAATTAGTGGAAAATTGATAAATAATATGAATTTTGATTTGGGTCTAAACAATATCAAGCTGTTATTAGTAGGTACCTAAAAATAGTGTTGTCTATGAAAATAAAATAGATCCTGTTTACAAGCTCTAATGTCTAGGTATAGTTTCTTTGATGGCACTTTTAGATGCGACTGCTTTATATGCAGGCCTGGTACTGCGAATGGGAGGAGGCTCTTTTGGTCATTACCAAAAGATCCGCGTGGGTCTTAGAGTTTACTTTGTGATAGTAACAACACATTAACAATATACTTGGCTACTAGATAAACTGAGTCGAGAGTGAAGTACAAAGTAAGTTCTATGCATAAGTGAATATTATATTGTATTCGAATTCCATGAATAGTGATTTCGTTATTTTCAGTACATCTTTTACTTGGAGCCTAACTTACAATGTTCGCAGCATAATGAAATTAATTTTCTTTAAAAACGTAGGTAGGTGGTAAATGCCCACAGGGGCGGGTATTACGAACAAAATAATAAATTCTTACCTAAAATATAATACAGAAGACGATAAGTTGATGTGAATAAATAACGAAGCTTTATAAAAACACGAACAGAAGAGGAAAATATAACGAAAAACTCAAGTTGTTAAAATGAGCAAATGTGACAAGTCCGTTGTCGGGTGTACAGCTGTTAGAATTATAAACAAAGCGTTGCTAGGTAATGACGACCCTTGTACTCTTTGTGGTACATACCTACGGAAGGATACTTTATTTTTTTTAAATCGATAAGATCCTTGTTTTTGGCTATGGATGGTATCCAAGGCAAAGCAAGGCATTCAGACTACACTAACCTACGTGATATTGCGTTTCCATGACTATTACTAATAACAACCAACAATAACAGCTAATGGCAGATTTAAATGGAATCGACGTTTGATTGGCTTTTTATGCTTTTTATAAACAAATTCTGGCCACGCTACCAATTTTCAAATTATCGTATTTCGACATTTTGAGACTAAACTTAAACGACAGAAAAGCAATTATTCTTGACTCTAGACGGAATTCCGACCACCACAGAAGTCTAGCCGTAGAAAATATCCAGACGAGACCGAGTGAAAGTCTATAGCTATCTGGATAATAGCGATACGACCGTCTAGACGTTAGGGACCTGTCAGGTCTTTTAGCAACGTTTCAAACATATTAGATGGGCATATATTAATAATAATTCAAACATTATGACAGAATTGATACTGCAACTTGCAGACTTTGTAGGGCTGGCTTTAGCAGATCCGAAAAAATACTTTACCACTTACACTGAAACATAATTACCAACCTCAAATTCATATGCGAAATGCATGCTACGATAAGAAATTGGCATAAAAAAGGACGGAAATACCTCCGGCGCCAAATTACATTGTCTAAATCAAAGCCCCAAAGGTGAGAGGTCTTATGAAGGTGTTATATTAGCCAAAATGTCAGCCGTCACAGGTGAGGTGCGAGGAACCCGTTTGATTAATGTGCGCCGGGACCACGGTTCTGATAGATAGATAGCCTTCGTCAAAAGTGTCGAAGTGTCCACAGTACCTGCGAGGCCCGGAGCGGCGGTGGTCGGTCGCCACCCTGAGCCACAGTAATTGGACGCTCATGGATAAATAATTGGCCTTTGTGTCATTCAAATTACGCTTTATTGCTTGCAAGACGCTTACGTCATTATCTTATGGATAACTTGCTTCTGGCTACGACTTTGATCGCTTAAGAGTCACAATTAGAGATGCAAAAGATAGTTCTTCTCAAATGGTTCAGTAGTTTAAGCGTGAAACCTTAACAAACAGACAGATCGACATACAAATGCTTTGACTTTCACATTTACAATAGTATCTTCTAATATATTTATAAAAAATTGGCCAAGTGCGAGTCAGACTCGCCCATGAAAGGTTCCGTAGTAACTATAATAATATAATATAATATGTATATTTATTTGACGAATAAAAAAAACCTTAAAAATTTCTTAAAACTAGCTTATTTACATTTTTACAACTACGCTAAATAACTTTGTTTTTCGTAGTGTTTGTATGAATTACAAAGTTATATTTGCGGTTTTAGAAAATATGCTGTATCTCAAAACTGCTGAACCGATTTCGTTCAAACCAATTTTGGTTGAAAGTTTACATTAAGGTTTACAGACATATATTTTTTAGATTTTTCACTCCATTATTATAGAAGTTAGAGGAGGGGGACACATTTTACCACTTTGGAAGCTCTCTTTTAAACAATTGACTTTATGAAAAAGTGGTTTTAGAAACCCTTATATCATTTTTAAAGACCTGTCTATGGATACCACACACGTATAGGTTTCATGAAAAAAAATATTTTCAGTTCTAGTTCCATGTATGGGGACCCCCCTTTATTTTAAATATTTTTTATTTTTTTTCTTAAAATCGGAAAGCGGTTTACAGAATACATCTACCTACTAAGTTTCACATGTATAATCTTAATAGTTTCGGAATAAAATGGCTGTGACATACGGACGGACGGACAGACAGACAGACAAACGGACAGACATATCGAAACTATAAGGGTTCCGTTTTTGCCATTCGGCTACGGAACCCTAAAAATTCGTGTCACTGTACTGCTAAACCACTGTATGGCTAAACAACGTTAGCCGGGGCAGCTAGTTAAAATATAAATGTGAACGTATGAGTAGAAAACATCATTAGCTATATTTCAGCGAACAAACATAAAATACGTTATTTGTGTATAGGGGAGACCGGGGATGGTTTGCCTTAGGGGCAGGTAGACTAATTGTCCAAAACGCAAGCTGCGCAAACGTGTAGTGTCGGCCGACTAGGCGGGAGCATCCGTTTTATCTCTCCGTTCTATCACCAAGAACAGCGCATCGCCAACGCACATCGCTTGTCAGTGATAGCGTTTTGTTTAAAGACACGTAAGTAACTATTTTTGTCGTAATGTGTTATGTTATAATGCCAATTTAATTTGTTGCCTTTGCTTATCAAAGTGTTTAATACAAATGTTTGATTCTTGATCTTTGTGTGCTGCTTTATTCTTTTTGATTAAGACGCCATTTTAAGGTTATGGAACATGGTTATGGGCCGGTTGACTAATTTAAAATGGGGCTGGTTGATTAACAAAATAATAATTCGTATAAGAAAACTAGCCAAGTTAGACCTTAGGCTATAATATATTCTCCTAAGTTATAAGAAAAAATTGTATTTTATGTTGTTCTAAATAAATTTCAGGACTGACCATTGAACTTGGCACCCATTTAGATTTCACTTTTTTTGCCGTTGAAGTCAACAACCAAGGCATATATCATAATATTGAACTTGGCTCTCATTTCACATTTATGTTTTTGATGGGATATCATTACTTATTGTACATAAATTAGTAGTAGGTACTTATTTATAACAAAATTAATACTAAATGGTTTTTTGTTAAACTAATAATAATAATAATGTATAATAATATAATAATAATAATTGTCCTTTTTGTGTTATTTTCTATATTTTCTTGTACCTTTGAAATGAGCGAGTGAATTGCCCATTCAGTATCCGGAATTCTTTTTACTCGTTTTCCGTTTATAGTTAATTTGGCCAAGTCGGGGCGGTATTACGTGCGCAGACGGTTGTACTCTACAATAAAGCTCTCTTGTGTCTTGATTAGACTTTGATCTAAATTGATAAGATGTACTCCATCTAAGGTTTTAACTCTAGAGAGTCCAACGTAAGCTTGCCCTTTACTAAATATAGAGGAGCCTATGTCGAGAAGAGTACTTTCAAGGCTAAGGCCTTGTGATTTGTGGATAATAATAGCATATGCTAAGCAAATAGGGAATTGTTCCCTGTGAACATATACATTACTTAATATCTGAAACTTGGTCTTGACTTGTTCTAGTTCGTAAATTAAATTATGTTTAAAATTTTAAACTGTATTGTAATTTTAAGTGCGTTATTGCTGTTGTCGACGTCCCAAAGTACCTTCTCTATTTTTTCGATGGATCCGTTAACCAGTCCTTTACTGACATCTACGTTTCTTTGCAACATTACATGTGCACCTATTTTTATCGTGATGACATTTTCTAAGCCAGCAGTTAGCGACGAATCATCCTCGTTCTTTTTGAGTACTTAATTTGCTCGTTTTGTTTAGATACCGTGGACAGTCTATTTCGTCTATCGAATTTAATTTAATTTCTGGTTGCTCCATACTTGATTCAGGATCGTGACGTAATTGCACAACGCCATCTAGTGTCACTTTTAAATAAATCAATGGAGGCGGCATGGTAATACGGTTAGTTATGCGTATTAAATACGAAAATTTACTATATTCTTATTTATAAGTACAAAAATATTTGGATTAAAAAAAATTAAGGGTGGTATTCAACTCGTTATATATTCACGTAAAGATCTTACAATCCAGATATAGAGATTCACAGTCACATAAGTTAAGTGAAAATTATAATAAAATGATAAAAAGTTACCAGTTTCTGATTTCTTCCTTTGTATTCACCTAATTACCTATTTTCATGCCAAATTTGAACTTTCTAGGTCATCTGGAACTGGGTTATAGTTTTGATCTATAGGTCAGTCATAAAAATGACGATTTTTGGACGTTAATATCTAAATAACCGTTTGAGATATGTTTATAAAATTTGGAACACATATTATCATATGTGTTGTGTGTTTCGCCAATTTCAAGATATGAGCCAAATTTGACAAGTTTAGGTGAAATAGTTATTGAGTTATGAGGGGCTCAAAAGCTGCGCGTCAGAACTTGGCTTGACACCCGCGTGTCTAGATCGTTATTGGTGGCGAGCGAACAGCCATTTTTTTTCGAAAGCTTAAAAGTGTCACTATCAATGGAATTGCTTTTTAGAAGAATAAACACAAACGCAATAAAAAATAAAAAATTTAAACTGAAAATTGGTCAACTATCCCCGGTCTCCCCTACGCTTTGTGTCCTAAAAATAAGTTACCATAAACTGTTTTCTTTAACGAATGAATTCCTATTCGTGACACAATCGTTGTTAAGTGAACTTTGCTGAAACTACATTTAAGCTTCTGCCAGTGACGGAACGCGCCGAGTCAACAAACAGACACGGGTCGCCGGAATCGAATAATAGTTCTCTCTCGTTTATCTCGTTCGTTTCCTCTTAAATACCACTCGATATATTTTTAGCGAGCACTAATGAAATGAATTCTATTTTTAGGTATCGAGATGGCTTACTTAGTCAAGTACGTACGGAGGAGTTCACGGCTGACTGCGTTTTATCAGAGGGGGTATAGCACAGCTATCCCTTTCGTATTTTCTGAAGAGGTTCGCCGCGCCAAGGTAAATGGCAAACCGATTGTCGCTCTAGAATCAACAATTATTACACATGGTATGCCGTATCCGCAGAATTTGGAGACTGCTAAAGAAGTCGAAAATATTATAAGAGAAAGGGTGAGTTTTTAAATGTATAAAATTTATAATATGCATATTAGTACGCTTACACGGTATCAGTGTATGCTCCGCTTTCGTAGTTTTGTAGCGGCGCAATTACTCTCGAGATTTTTCATTTAAATGTTTCGCCAAAAAGATAGCTCATAGTTTTGAAATCGCGGACAATTTTTTTTGCAGTAAGCTATTTAATTTTCAAGTAGTGGGACATTTGCCACGATTTAATATATGTTTTTGTTCTCAGGGTGCAACACCCGCAACAGTAGCCATTCTCAAGGGACAGTTGACGATAGGCTTGTCCCCCGATCAGCTGAGCTACCTGGCCCAAGCCAAGGGGGTGGTGAAGGCTTCGCGGAGGGACCTGGCACCGATAGCCGCGGCCAGGCTGGACGGGGCGACCACCGTTGCTGGCACTATCATAGCTGCTCAACTTGCCGACATACCCGTGTTCGTAACCGGCGGAATAGGTAACGTATTTAACATGGATTATACCAAAAAAATAAGTTCTAAAACTAAAAACTAACTTTTAAAAAAAGAGAACTAGTATTGTCGTTAGAAAGCAGTAGCACATTAATAGCAATCTTGTTAATCTCTGCAACTAAGCTAAATTTGCTTTGTCTGGAGTGGGTTCACGGCGAAAGTGTAATAATGGGTGAGGTCCGAACCCACCACCTCTCGATTATAAGTCCGACACCTTAGCCATCAGGCTATTGCCGAAACTACGGAAAACTACGACAAAGTTACGCTCTAAAAAGTATGGAACAAATTAATATTCTCATCTGAAATCGTCATATAAAGAATAGCCGTAGCCCTACTTTTTAATACACCGTGATCGGGTAAAAAACATGCTTACTCTCTATATCTAATTGAATTTTTATATTCCTTCTAGACTATAAGATATACGCGCCTTTGACCCGGGCATGGTCCATGGTCGGACAGCGAGTAAAGGGCAATTCGCTGTCCGACCATGGACCATCCCCGGGTCGACGGCGCGTTGTGTTCCACGTGCGCCTCAAAGAGCGTCAGCAAGATGACGAGGCCCCCTGTAGAGGGCCGAAGCCTGCCGGGGTCGTGGGACTTATCCCATTACCGTGACCCCGGAACGTAAAGGGCTATTGAAGGAACACCGTGGATTTTAGTCAGCATAAGTCTGACAGTCCCTCCGGCCCTGCCCGGGGTGGGAGAACTTATTTGATGATTTTACCACGTAAAAAAAAAAGTGACGTAATGAGATGGGCGTTGAAAATTCATACAAGTTA
Source organism: Tholera decimalis (assembly GCA_943138885.2). Lineage (NCBI taxonomy): Eukaryota > Metazoa > Arthropoda > Insecta > Lepidoptera > Noctuidae > Tholera > Tholera decimalis. The sequence continues at coordinate 27,439,798 of OW964549.2, forward strand.
CCACAGCAGAGAACGCGCGTTGGACTATCAGTACGTATTATATCTATGAATTAATTTTCACACCCGACACCAATGACTGAGCCGTAACGTAATTTAACTGTATAGATTGTATGGACTTCAAAAGAGACTGACCTCTCCGACCTTTTTCCGTTTTGATGAGTATTTGTACAGTAAGTACCCAGTACACTAATATTGCCCTCCCCATTTTAATTAAGGCTCGTAAAGTTCTTCCAAAGGTTGTCTGGAAGATATCGTTCCTGAGAACGATATCTTCCAGACAACCTTTGAAAGAACTTATATTAATATTGTAAAAAAAATTGGTTACAATGGTGGTCTTATCACTGATGATAAGACCACCATTGTAACCAATTTTTTTTACAATATTGTTATTTAAGTGTGATTCAATTATTGGTGTACAATAAAGTATATTCTATCTGTCTACCTATCTCTAAGTTTATTTCGGTGCTTTTTCTAAGGGTAGTCATCATCATCATCATCTCATCTAGTTTTAATTTACAAAAAAAAAGACTAGTAAAAGTGTTATTTAATAACAGACTTGCAAAATGAAGATCATTTATCATTTACCGTAATCAGGTAGATGTTGGAACAAAATAATCAACAAAAGTTTTGAGGATCTAATTCTATTCTTATAAGAGACTAGCACTTCGCCCGCGGCTTCGTCCACGTGGATTTTGAAACATTTTTTGGCCCATAGCACTCACATCACAAATAGTGCACCTTAATACAAATGAGAAAGAATTTGAATTTGATCATTAGTTAGTAGTATTGTTTTTATATTTAGTCGATAGATAATATCGTCAATAAATAGAGCATAAATTATCCAATTTTTAGAAGTTTGGGTTCAAAAGTTAGGTATTTTACGTTGTTTTATGTATGAGAGGTTACATTTTGAAGTAGGTATATTGTAAGATGACAGTTGACTGTCAATGTGGTTGTTTACAAACTAAAATGTTACTTACTTAGTCACTATTATTCCTTTTATTTTTTATTGCTCATGTTAGTTGATCCTGTCGACGTTACGAACAGCCAAGATGGTTTTATAGACAGCTATTCCTAACAATCCCTCATATTTTCCGTAAATAAGGATGTCACTTTAAAGATACATTTCCACACTATCCCTTTTATAACAAGTAATACAACAAACAGATACCGATACAAACAATCTAAATGTTTCTAGATTTTAGAACTTTTTGTGTGAGCTGCAATGTGTGATCATCTAAGGCTTCGCTCTTTAAGAAAGCATTTTTTTGGTAACTGGTTCCTTAGACATACCTGTACGGTTTCATACACATAAATAAATTGTGTCCAGTTAGTGAAAAGAAATGTTGAACAAAGTTACTAATACTTCTATGCAATAATATAATTAAAGGTGCATACTATCTAAACCTTTTTTAAATTCCGAATTCGACGCATATTTTTTAACCGACTTCAAAAAAAGGAGGTTTACAATTCGTCTTGAACTTTTTTTTTTTTTTTTTTTTTTTTTTATGTATGTTACCTCATATCTCGGAGACGGCTGGACCAATTTGAAAAATTCTTTTTGCGTTTGAATGGGTATAGTTTCTAGTTGGTCCCATTGTTACGAAATCAGGATCTGATGATGGAATCCTGGAGAAATCGAGGGAACTCTTCAAATATTATAGGCACACCTATAGCGTTTTGGGTATTTCTTATAGTACCTTGAGCAGTTGCTTCCGAAAAGTACTATTTGGTGAAGTGGAACTGATGATGAAGACCACAGATGGCCACTGAAACTCCTCAATAATAAGTATTTCGTGGACTGCGATTCGATTACTTGAGTACGGATGTTAAACACTTTATGCTCATCATAATACATATGGTGATGTAGAGTTGATGGTCAAGTACCAGGAGAACTCCTCAAAAATTAACGGCTATGCATCGGGAAAAGCAATATTTTGTAAAAAGTGATAAGTTGTTGACATTATGGCTTTTGTAACTAGATAAATTACAAACCGACCCACTAAAAAGCGTGAAAAAAAAATTTTTTGCAAAAAATGGAACCGACTTCCATATCAAAACACTACAAAGGCAAAAATAACTTTAATTTCGGAAGGCGGTGTCTTTAGTTTTGTATATATTTTTTCGTTTTTGACACCGCCTTCCGAAATTAAAGTTATTTTTGCCTTTGTAGTGTTTTGATATGGAAGTCGGTTCCATTTTTTGCAAAAAATTTTTTTTTATGTATTACCGATTACTCGAAGGCGGCTGAACCGATTTGGAAAATTTTTTGTTTGAAAGAGACGTGGTCCCATTGTCATCAAGTTAGGATCTGCCGATGGGATCTTGGAGAAATCGAGGGGACCTATAGCGGTTTAAGTATTTTTTTATAGTAATTTGTGCAGTTGCTTTCGGAAAGCACCATTTGGTGAAGTCAAACTGATGATGAAGACCACAGAAGGCCACTAGAACTAGTCAATAATAAGTATTTCAAGGGTTCGGATTCGATTACTGAATATGGTTACTAAGCACAATATGCTCGTCACAATGCATATAGTGAAGTAAAGCTGATGGTGAAGTATCTTGAGAACTCCTCAATAATAGACGGCCCTGCATCGGGAAAAGCAATATAACCAAAAACACCGACTAGGTACCTAAATTAAAGTTATTTTTCACTTTGCAGTGTTCTCTTGAAGTCGGTTTAATTTTTTGTTCATAAGTTTTTTATTTATTTTTGCTATATAAATCGCAAACTGGTTCACAGAATATCATCTACCAAGTTTCGACTTTGTAATCCTAATACTTTCGGAATAAAGTAGTTGTGACAAATGGACAGACAGAGAGAATGACCATCGCCCAAGTTTTTGCGTTTGTTTGTCTGACCCTGCTGGGCTTCCTTCAGGCTATTAGGGATCTCACCTGGTGGGGATGGACCGCCGAAATGTCGTGAAGAAGATTCGTCATGGCTATCTGTCGGTTCGTCCGTATGTAACAGCCAAGTATTCTGGAACCATTAAGACTACAGAGTTGAAACTTTTTTTTTTTTTTTTTATTTTTTTTTTTATTTAGAATAGGTTCGCGTTTGACCACCATCTCACCTGATGGTAAGTGATGATGTGGTCGAAGATGGAGCACGCTTACCTAAAAGTAACCTATTCACTCTTGACTTAAAGACTCCTAGGTTATAGCTATCGGGAAACACAGACTCCGGCAGGGAATTCCACTCCTTAGCCGTACGCACAATGAAGGTATTCCCAAACTTATTAAGAATTTAAATTTTAAATTGTAAAATTAAATTGTACTAAAAATTAAATTGTACTAAAAATTAAATTGTACTAAAAATTAAATTGTACTAAAAATTAAATTGTGATTGTTAATAATACTTTTAAATTGAAACAACTTTATGATTTTTATACAAAAATGAATATAAATAAAAATCAATGGGGTATACATGGAAGTCACCATCTGCCTGCCTTTTTCCAGTTTATTGGGGTCGGTTTCCAGTCTAACTGGATGCAGCTGAGTGTTAATGTTTTACATGAAGCCACTGCCTAGCTGACCTCTACAACCCAGTAGGTAGCCAGTAGCCAGTGGCAGATTTTACTAGCTTAGGAGTACCCGTAACGACTTTCAAAGATGTCCAAATGACAGCCAGGCCCAATGGCTTAACGAAACTTCCAAACTCCGGGCTACTACTGAGAAATTTCTTACAGAAAATCCCCATAGCACGTTTTGGCCGACCCGGTAATCGAATCCGAGACTTCGTGCTATACAATAACGCTTGCAACCAATGACCTAAAAAAATCGTCATACCTATATAATATGTGTAGGGTCAAAAGGTCTTTAAAAATGCCAGGTATATGAATTTTTTTCTCCAAGTCAGTCGTTCGAAAGATTAGATTAGACTCTTGCAAAGCGGTAAAATATGTGACTTTTAAATGAGAGAGTGAAACATCAAAAAATATATATGCTTATCGGCGCAAATACAATAATTTGTCTATTAAAATAATTGAAATGATTAATCATTTCAATTATTTTAATAGACAAATTAACTTTAACTTTAATTAACTTTAAAGTTTAATAATTTGATTGTTTTACAAACTATTAATTGATTTTTAAGATGTAAAATTAACGTTTAACATGTTTCAACTTAAAGCATTGTAATTTAAGTAGTTTGATATTTAACTAGAAAATGTAGGTACATGTGTGACAATCCCTCTATATAAGGCCGCACAGTGAGCGCTAGATTCATTCAGATTCATAGATGATACATATATAAATACTGAGATTCAGATTCATTCTTGTTCGAGCCGCTGGATAGTGCGGACCTCTCTGTAAAGTCGTTACGCTGTCAGTTGAATAAACGAGTCTCCGGTAACATTAACAAGTGCTTTTATTTGAAAATCAAACATGAGTTCAAGACAACGTTCGTGACGTCAGCTGAGCTGACTTCACACTTCTTAAAAACACATACGACGCTGTCTCTCCGTCATGCTGTAGATTAAAAAAAAACTTTCAACGAAAACAAAAATTGAGCGAGATACAATCTGCAGTTTTTGAGATAAAGCACATTTTCAAAAACCGCAAATTATAGGGGTTAAATTATGAAAGGAGATTCTGGAAGCCAATTCGAGTCAAACTACCCAGGAATTGGCGGCATGGCTTAACGTTACCTCACCTACAATATTAACTCATTTGCATGAAATAAAAAATAAGAGAAATTGGTGCCGCATGATTTGACTGATCTGTAGAAAGAAACGCGTGTTTAAACTTGAGTTTCTTTGTTAAATCGGTACAGAAATTAAGGAATATTGAATTGAATTGTGACATGTGACGAAAAGCGGATTCTTTACAAAAACCGAAAGCAAAAAATGCAATGGCAGACCCAGGTCAAAGGCTGCAATAGTGCCTTAAGGTAAAGCTTACTAATAATAAGGTAATGGTAACATTTTGGTAGTCTATTCGTGGTGTTAATCACTATAACTTTCTCAGGTCTGATCTAGCAATAACGGCAGATGTTTAGTGTCCGAACTTCGAACAATGATGGCGAAACTAGCAGTGAAACAGCCCCGACTCTTTAACCGATACTCACTATTATTTGCTCTACTTATTTCTCCATGATAACGCAAGACATCACACTGCACGAGAAACCGTTGTAACTCTGCAGATGCTGCGGTTAGAAACCATAGGTCATCCTACGTACCAACCAGACCAAGATGCCAGACTGCTCCGATGGACGTAATTTTTTTTGTGTCAATTTTCAACGATTTGAAGAAATCCCAAGAGGCAGTACAAAATGCTTTCAAACAGTTTTTCCAATGTAGATCCCAAGAGTTTTAAAAAAGGTATAAATAATCTTCTTATTAGATGGCAAGAATGTAAATATAATGAGGGTAATATTTTGATTAAATAAGTATGTTATATTTTGGAAAAAAAAGTAATTTTAATTTTTCGGTTCAAATCAGCAATTTCATACTTTAAACGGTTCAACAAAGATACAACAAAGTTACACTATTGCCAACAAAGTTATACAATAAACCATTGCCATAATCAAGCATCTTTGGATGTTGATACCGATTATTATTTGCTGATTTTTTATCCGTAATTAAATAAAGAAACATAATGCATTAATATATATAATAATAAATAAGTAAAATTAATCGTGAAAATCGATTTCTGATCAAGTTTAATTGTTTTATTTTACGCATGGCAAGTTTTGAAAATGTGTATTGCGTTTTGTTGTCAATAAATTAACGTTTAGTCATTTATTGTTATCATTTTTTAAATCCCTTTTTTAAACGTTTTCAAAGTTCTAAATATATAATAATTACGTAAAAAGAACTACTTTAAGGTCCTTTACAAATTCTCAAAGTCTTATAACGAAACTTCAACTAAAGTGGGCGGTACGAAATCTGCCGTTCTTCTTTGTTTGTAAGTTTGTATGAAACTTACAAACAAATTTTACCTGTTTATAATATTAGCATAGAAAATACTAGCCAGTCTCAAATTAAAGCACCAAAATATTGTGAACTGTTTTTCAAATAAACCTTATAGTAAGTAGTTTTTTGCGTTAACAGTCGTGATCCAATTATAGAAAAAGCTTTCCACAAGCACAACAATTTTCTTCCCTACCTCAGTGTCTGGAGAAAACTTAAAAATATCTCAATTTTAAAACGTTTTCTCAACTTTTCAACGCATAATTTTACTCAAAACGATTTATCTATGGCATATAAATTAAATTGTAGTATCTGTATGTGATTTTAAAATAACTGTATTTTCTCAAGTGCAAGTTATTTATGATATATAAAACACAAACAGATTTTGTTTTAATTCTTAGTTTGCCATAGCCAAATAGCAATAAACGTAAACCTTATAGATTCATCATATCTGTCTGTCCGTCCGTATGTCACAGCCACTTTATTTTCAACTGACTAGGACACAGTTGAAACTTGGTAGATAAACATATAATATATTCTATGTCAATTCCATGGAACAAGAACAAAAAAATTATTCCATCAAACTTTACATAAAACGTATGGAAGACACATACTTTACCATTTTGGACGTATCAATCAAAATGTTAATTTAAGAGAGTGAAAAATATAAAAATAATATATCTATCGATCTCAATGAAAGTTAGTTTGAACGAGTTATAGTCAGCAGTTTTTGAGATATAGCATATTTTCCAAAACCGCAAATATAACTTTTTAATTTATAAAAACACGCCTGCGAAAACCTAATCTATGCATGCTCCTACGGAACCCTTAATGAGCAAGATCGACTCGTACTTGGGCAGGTATTTTCTGTTTGTCCGGGCTAATCTCTTGAACGGCTCCCTGATTTTCACTTTTGGCCCAGAATTCCTGCACGATCCCCCTTTTTGCGAGAAAAACCTCCCACGAGAACGAAATAAAACTGCAAAAGCGCAACTAAAGTTAAGCGAGACTAATTATGAATTCGAAGCACAACCGATGCTCTATAGACAAAAATATACTCATTCATTTGATGAGTTACGTCGTATTTCAACCCACAAACTATGCAGCTATCTTCACCTTAAGTAACAATTCAGTAAGAATCAGTAGCGTCATAGAACGCAATTACTTATTCTAATCTAGTCTAGTGTTACAGTGGACTCATTAACCCGTGGTATTATGGAACTAACAAGCTAACAGGCCCACACAAATAGCCCCCTACAGTGGACATAAAAAGACCTCAAGTGCAGTCTCGGATAGAGCACTTGTTAGCAGACGGTATTCCGCACGTAATAGCGGTCACCATTACGGCACACAACCGGTTGGAATATGCAACAGTATACATTGATACCACAAGGCTTTCATGCATATACACCACATTATACAGTTTCCTTTTGTCGTTGTTGTGCAAAGATGCCCGTATCCTTGCGTGTTTATAGCCCGACATTTCGTTTTCATAATCGTATCGAGTTATCATCAAAACAATGATTAATTACTTTAGACACCCGTGACGATTCTCATAAAATAATTTAAAAAAAAAATTTAAACAAATTGACTCTGAAATAAATGATTAAAAATTATACATATATATGTGTATGTGTATTTAAGTCATTTTTATATTCCTCACTTAGACGAATGCAATGTATTGCTATGTTATCTTTTCACCACCCATAGAATAGAATATACTTTATTGTACACCAGAAGTTAAACACACCTATTTGACAATAATTGCTTATTCTATGGTTACAATGGAGGTCGCTTTCAGCGATAACTGAAAACGATATCTTCCAGACAACCTTTAGAAGGACTTTCAAAACTTTAATTAAAGTGGGGAGGGCTACATAAGTGTACTACATAATTATACTCATAAAAACAGAAAATATAAAACTAAAATGTATAAATAAATATAAATATATACAAATAAATAAATACAATACAATAAATAAGTAATTATATATAAAAATGTGTTTATCAACATCATGTGGAGAGAAAACAAAAAAATAATTATAAATTTGAAAGAAAATGATTAGCAACCGAGCTTTTAAAAGTAGCATGTTTAAACAAATAAATAAATCTTATCTTATCTTAGCGAGTGACTGAACTTGTCTTACTGACACCGGCAATGCATTCTACGAACGAATAGCCAGCACCGTGAAAGATGAGCCATAAAATTTAGTTCAATGTGCAGACATTGAAAGTCTCAAATTCTCTGATGGTCTCAAATCTCTAACATGTGTGTCATGAACAACCGAGCTTTTAAAAGTAGTGAGTGACTGAGCTTGACTTACTGACACCGGCAATGCATTCCACAAACGAATAGCCAGCACCGTGAAAGATGAGCCATAAAATTTGGTGGAATGTGCAGACATTGAAAGTCTAAAATTCTCTGATGATCTCAAATCTCTAACATGTGTGTCATGAAGGAACTTAAAACGTTCCTTGAGATAAAACGGAATCGTTGAATTGAAGAGAATACTAAAAAGTAATGACAAAATATGTGCATTCCGGCGAAGGCGGATAGGCAGCCACTTGAGTTTAATGCGAAACTCAGAAACATGATCATATATCATAGTTGACTTTTAGAGAATGCCTGAGGCATATGTATACCCGCAATTCAAATACTTGAAGCACAAACGTCAAATTGCGAATATACATATGCCTCAGGCATTCTCTCATATTTTCACCAAAACGCGCACCAAAGCGGCATCGCTTATAAGAATAAGCGATGCCACTGTTTTGGTGAAAAGATACCTAATTTCTATTTGTTTCCCTTCTATCTTTATAACCACAGATCATACAAACAAAAGAGATATGGCAAGGGGGCGTGGCGCTTGCGAACTCATCAAGGCCCAAAGCGTCTTGATGCCAGTTTCGGCCATTAGTCAAATGTCAACTTGCGACGTCTTTGCTGCTTATGGTTTTTGATAAAATGACGCGTTATTCAGTGCTTGTTTGCAAAAATAACAGCTGTATTGTGAATTACGTCAAAGATGGCATCTCATTTCACACGTTAGTACTAAAACAATTTTTTTTCTTATTAAATTTGTTAACACATTTCTTCGTGATACTAGAAACACGATGAAGTACCAAAAGCAATTATTTTCATCAGGAACAAAAACCATTGATTGTTTAGTACACATCGACCAATAAATCGGCAGGTGTAATAGCGCAATGGATAAGTGTTTTACTGATATTTTCATTCACATAATAGTTTCGTGAAGCGGCCGCTGCCGGCTTTTGTTGGTTAGGGATGTAACTACACGTTTATGGTTGTCGATATTTTATACGTTCCTACTACTAATGGTTACACAAGGGATAAGACTAAACGTTTTTGTGCATGGAATTTCACGGCTGTTGTGCATAAATATACACAACAACTAATTTAAACTGATTAGTTGCTGTGTATTATATCTTACTAGCTTTTGCCAGTGACTTCGCTCGCATGCATGTCAAAAATTATCCTACGGGAACTGTACATTTTTCCGGGATAAAAAGTAGCCTACATGCTATTCCAGACTATAATATATCTCTTTGCCAAATTTCATCCAGATCCGTTCAGCCGTTCTGGCGTGATTGAGATCCATCCAACCTTTTGCATTTACAATAGTAGTAAGATAATTAATTGTGATTTTGTAACATGTCCTGATACATACTTTAAGAGTAGTTTCTGTTTTCCCCATACATGATCCATGCAAAATTATTTTGATCATAATTTCAATATTAAATAATTAGAATTCTAGAGACTAAAATCGTCCGTATCCGTGATTTATCAGATACCTATCCATTAAAATATACAGTTTTGAAGTTTCACTGATTAGTGCTATTACTGAAGTTATACACAGATATCAGATATATTGTAGAATTGTATTTTATAGCCTCTAGATCATAATCGTATTGTTTACTATGACAAAATTTTACTAACTTTAGTTAGATAGTTAATATTCCAATTATGATCACACTTCACTTGTTTAGAGTGGCAACAGTGGCGTGCCTAGGGTTTCAAAATAACGCAAGCCCAATAAAATTTTAACCGATTTCAAAAAAAGAAAGTTCAGTTTTCGACTGAGTATGTAGGTACCTACGTATGTATCATCGCAATTTTCTCATAAACTACTGGTTAGGTACAATAAATTAAAAGTGAATTCATCCATCTTCTTCTTTCCTCTTCTTTCTTCAATTTCACTCTTGCTTGTCGTGCGGTGAATGAGGTAACCAAAGCACACTGAAGGCATGCTAGTGCTAGATTGAATATAATAAACATATCAGCAATTGCATACCTCCGGTGGCTTTGAAAAAAGCCGTTTGGTTTGCTTCATTGCTTGAGGGAACAAAGTTATGGTAAGTAGTTGCTTCCTTCGTAACAGAACCCAGGTTACAGACAAGAAAAAACAAAACAAAAAGTTACAAAACGAAAGTTAAATAATAGCTAGATAGAATGTAATAAGGAATTTAAATAAATTATTTATATTCTAATTGGAATCGTCTATCTTTCTTAAGAAATGATTTAATTACATCAGAGTAAAATGTTGGTGATCGTTTTAATTCTACCAACAACTGTTTTTCAATAGCTATCATTGATAATTCGGAAAGACGCTCTTGACCTTGTGTATTTCTCAGATAGGTATGGATACGTTTAAGAGACGAAAAAGCACGTTCCGCGGAAGAACTTGTAGCCGGAATAGTTACAACAAGATACGCTAACTTTAACAGCTCGGGAAAGGCATCTTCGAGGTTATTCTCATGAATGAAATGATTGACTGATCTATTAAATTTTCGTTTATGCGATTTACTAGTCTGAGAAATACACAGATTATGCGTCGGTTTTAATGAAGAAATTAACTGTTTTTTCTGAGCAAAGTTTAAAGATTTTACCTTATCTTCGCCAATCAAAACTTGAACGCATTTTAAATCCTCACAAGGTACAATTACCTCCATTGTTGTAGGTAAATCACCAAAACAATTGTATCACTGAGAAAATCTTAGAAAACAAACAAAAAACTTTAACAACATAACCTTTTCTCAGTCAAGCAAATGAAACTGAAGTTAGTTGCACTCTAGGATCTCGGGAACTACTCAAGTGTTGTCATTTAGGCAAAAAAAGTCGCCAGGTATATGAAAAATCTAGCTAATTTTTTTTTATTTTTAAGATATTGCTTGAATACAGTCAAAATCTGTTATAACAACATCCAAGGGACCACTCATATTTGGTTGTAAAAACCGATAGTCGTAATAACCGGTGATGTTTTCAAGGTACAAAGTATTTTGTACCTATGATTTTGGTCTATATAACCGGTATGTTGTTCTAAATGATGTTCTTGTAAACGGTTTTGACTGTATTTAATTTCGTTATTTTAAAAGTCGCTAGTTTTTATTGTTGATAAATGTTAAAAAAGTTTCCAAACACGTTAAAAATCTCCAAGATCTTTCTACGTGTGGCTAAAACGGCAACACTGCAGAGTTGGCAAGCTGACAAGGTCACGCATACGCATGCAACTTCATACGAATGCCCTGCTTATATCTGCCATAGTGATCGATTTGTTCTATGCCTAAGGCCTAACTCGTTATACGGCACATCGCTATAAGTGCGAAAGTGACAGATATAGTATTTGAAAGCCCGGTAAAAGCCGGTGCGTGTAAGCGAGATAGCAATATGTAGATCATTAGATGCTACAAATGCGAAACTCTGCGCGCGAACAATCGCGATGCGTAGTAGTTTAGCAGTACTCAGTAGATACATTGTGTTATTTTGATAAGAATTAAGCGCGCGAACTTTTAAATAGTTCGGGTTTGACATTGATTCTCTATCGAGCATTTTTTAGTAAGGCATGCCGGGCTTTTGGGCTTATATGAAGGTACCGCCACTGAGTGGCAAGTACGACGAAAACTCGTGTATCGTTTTATTTTCAGTCAATAAAATCTTTTGAAAAAAGATCAGATATTAAAGGATCTATATGAGGGAAAGGAATTTTTTCGATATTTTGCTACGATTACAACCACGTAACATCACTAATCGCGTAACTTGCATATGTGTGTTTATTCTCGAGTTCGTAGCTACAGGTAGACAGGCCGCCCCCTGTTTGCATGTGTTCTATTAGTGAGTTTTTTATTGTTGCTGTAAGTTTCTTTGTGTGCGGGAAAAATGTGAGCTCGTGTGTCGTTCTTATAGTTTTTGCTTTTGTGTTAGTGAATTGAGTCAAAGAAATGTGGAGACACCTGAACACGAAATATTTCTTTACAAAGCATATCTCTGTGTTTATATGATCTGTGTTTATAACCCACCTCATATAGTCCCGTGACATTGCAACCCGCTACGACTGCCAGCGTCATTGGCGCAGCGGCTACACCATAAATAATATACATAATAATAATATACGCAACAGTGGCGAAGGCTCCATACAACTCGATTCCTACCTTCTTCCCTTTTGAAATATGGCAAATATTAGTCTATTATTTTATATATGAATATATAAATAGCAGTCTATTATTTTCAATTAAACAAATAATTATTTACGAAGTTAGAAGATTTCGAAGTTAGCCCCAGGGCCACAGTTCCTGGAATTCACGCATCACATTTGAGCAAGGTAAGCATTTTTTTGGTCTGGCTTCCCTTTTATGAAAATTCACCCTTCGCCACTGATACGTAATACTCTTTTTTATTACAACGCGAATTGCATTACAGCACGTTAATGTCGCTCCAGTCTCCTCGTTTAATGAACCTGTTTACGACTACCATTTAAATGAAACGACAATCTTAATTAAACGATCCAAAATCATATGAAACTCAACACTTTATTCAACTTTCATAGTATTTTGTTTGGTTGTTCTACAAAGCGCCTGCAATTAACGTGTTGTTAATGGGCGTTTACAGGATTATGATCACGCTACGCCTGTACAAGGCAGTGCTAAGTTACGACTCGTAAATAGTAACAATCATCATGAAAACACCGCAAACGCTTCAATCAACTTTGCTCGTGAATTCACAAATGAATTTCAACGATATCGTGGTTGGATTCAATGCTTTTCCGGCGCATTCATTACTGCCAGTCGCATCCCCACCGTGCCGAACTGGCGATGTAATTAACAACAAATGCCATGAAACAGAGCGCGATTTATCACCTTCTAGATAAGCATTCGTAGTGCTTGGGCTTGTAAATTATCGTGAGGAACAGTCTTAAAACGTTCACAGCGATTTGAATTAGTGGCTGTCAGGATAAGGTCTGCGAGCAAGGAACTGGCAAATGTCTGTAAATACACGAAAGGATAGATACAAAAGGATTACGCTATATCGGCACTTCGCATCGACTGGGGTTGGATGGGCGAAGCTAAAATGGCGAATTTCGATAGCCGCCGCGTCGTTATCGTATCGTAGACGATTTATTATAAAGGCACTGCTAAACTAGAAGATTTGCAAGCAACCTTTTTTTTTTATGACTTTCTTTAAACATTTCAGATAACGTTTTGTTTAGGTTGGTAGTAATGATTAAAATAATATGTCATTAAAATGACAATACGTATTTCTTGGTAATAACATTTAAAACATAGTGTATTACATACTCTTTGATAACATTAAATTTATTTTAATGAATGTTGTCTGAGCGTGCATGTTTGTAGATAATACCTTGTATTGAAACTTTTAGCGTTGGAAGTATTTCCAGATCTGTGAGAAGCCTAATGGAAAATAAATCTTATTCAGGTCGTTACAATAATTATCATCTCCATATGTTATTTCAAAACATAAAAGTACCCATTAATGGAAATATGACGTCTCTTGATTAAATAAGACCGACATCCATTGTTCACATACCTATGTGATATTTGTTTTGGGCCCGCACTGAAGAAATGTAATAAGATATAGGACTAGACTTTTATATAATAACTAAGCTATTTTAAAGAACAGTTTTGGTAAACTGAATCAAATAGCGTAATTCTACGAATGATTGGTTCTTACTTCATGTGAAGTAATCGTGGAATGGAGAAAATACTTGCGGAGTTGCGGACGAACTATATACATACATAGTACGGAACTATGTCGAACTATGTCTGCCCGTACCCCGCCGCCTGCGAGCTCATGCGCCAGTGACGTAATAATTCCGCTTCCCGTGGCCCGGCCAAAATACTTCGCCGACATTTTATTACACTCACACAATCGAAGATATTTGTAATTTTGACTTTTCAGCATTTTGGTCAATATCGACTCGTGTTATACGGGAAACTTTCATTTTATCGGGTTCTCACCAACCGCTGAACGCCTGAAACAATTCATGACAAATGTTTTCGAACGGTAGATCTTCTTATACGCAATTTCACGATTTTGTTTGTTTTAAGTATGTTGGGTTTTATTTCAGCTTTCTTTTCTCCAATCCTATATCGAATGCTTGTATAACAAGAGAGTTTTTTCCGAATAGGGTTCCAATCTGAATGTTGATAATAGTTTATTTCGTGCAGGTGGTGTGCATCGGCACGGCGAAGACACGCTAGACGTGTCAGCAGATCTGAACGAGCTGGGCCGCAGCAACACACTCGTGGTATGCAGCGGCGTTAAGTCCATATTAGACATTGGACGAACCCTCGAGTACTTGGTAACTACATACTTGTTATCGCTACTTCATATTACTTTGAAGCACAAAGCCGTTTAACTTCATGGCTGGTTAGTTTTACCACTCAAGATTATCACTATCCCATCCCTCATAAAGATGAAAGATTTTGTCTCTTACACTTCACGACGCCAGAACAGTACAATGTAGATAAATAATTGGAGAACATAAAATACGTCGTCATTTTTACGTCGGCGATTCCCACTTGACTGTCCTTTTGTGGACAGTGCGTTGCTCAAGGCGGTTTTTGATTCAAAAGCAGAACATACTGAACAAAGTAAATTCTAGTACCCTTGTATTATTTCTGTATTACTTAGTGAAAGAAAAACATAGAGCAAACCAGGTCGTTAGGTTACCGCGCAAGTTCTGCGGAGCGCCGCTCCCGGGGGAGGCTGGTCGGCGGTTGCTAAGCAAGTAACTTAGCTGTTTCTGAGAGAGGATTCGTGTTGCAACTGTGTGCTCAATGAGAATACGCCGAATGTAACTTCAAAGAGCGCTTTGATTACATCGGGGACCGCTGACTAGTTTTATAGAATTCAGCCTTTTTGAGAATTTATTTCTTACATTTAGCTCGAAAAGTATACAGTACACGTAGTCATGTCCTTTGTGATAGGGTTAGAACACCATACGAAATTCGTTACTCATTTATTCTGCTGTACCAAAGGGTAACATAAAACAATATCTATCAATACAATAAGCATTTATTTGGCCTTCGTTTTGCCATAGCAGATTCCAAACAAATATAAATGGCAATCTACGAGAAAGTTCTGCGTAGTAGTCTTCGAAAAGTGTATTCGTACCTAGCCTACGAAAAAGAACTCCGTTTCAGTTTAAGATTTTTTTGTCCATAGTAACTTGTAAAATGATCTCTGTTAAGAAGCAATTTCTTTTAGACTAGTCATCATCATCTTCCACAGCCTGACCTCACCCACTGCTGGTTGTAGGCCTCCCTTTGCTAGTAACAAGCTCCACGTTCATGTGCCAGTCTCATCGAGGGTATACCTACGATGGCAACAATGTCGTCTGCCCATCTCGCTTGAAGACGACCAAAGCTCCTCTTAACAGACCTTGGACGCCTCAGTCGGAGCTTTTACACCTGCCATCACAGCGCCTTCCTAGATGTCCTTTGTCCTTTTAGACAAGTAGTCTAAAATAAATTGCTTAGGTCCTAGATATTTCTTTTTCTGCAGGAAACGCAAGGTGTATGCGTATGTGCGTTTGGAGAGTCTTCAGACTTCCCGGCGTTCTATACGCCACGGTCAGGCCATACCGCACCGCATCGCGTCGGCACCGCCAAACAAGCCGCACAGCTGTTGCATGCAGCCCGAAAGCTGCAATTAACGTCCGGCACCGTAGTGGCCGTACCGATACCGCAAGAGTTCGCCATGGATGGTGAGAAAAAAATATTTAAATAATGTTTGATGACTTATAGACTAACTGCCGCTAAACCAACCAATTAATGAAATACAATCTCTACCATTTACATTGCGTATATATAAATGGTAGAGATTCTAAGATTTGTAGAATTGCGAGAATATAAATATTTTAGATATTTTTTCAAAATAATCCTGAAAGTCTTTTGGACTAAACACATGAAGCTACCATTAAACTTTATAGAAATCCCAATCTTTCCTCTGCATATACATACTAATAAAATAGTTATATACTGTTTCCACTACTACTTACCTGCTTACCTTTTATCGGAAATCTGTGCAGAAAACGAGTTAAACAATCCTCTTTGACTATTATTATCCCGTAATAGCAGTGTAGCCACACAACCCAGGCCATGTTTCTGAAATTACTGCTTACAACAAACCATTTTTATCAAAACAAACCGACCAAATAGCCGGCAAGCGGTTATGGCCCGTTTACTCCTTAAAAAAGACTTCATTATTGCTTAGTTTTCCATGAAACTATTATATAAAAAAGAAAAACAAATAGGCTTGTGTAATATTCACAAAGTGCAAACATACTTTAAATATTCATCGAGAAATTACTTTTACAATGTTTTAAACATTTGTATTGAGATTATTCGAAAGCTTTTTATTATGCGCTATTCTGATTATGCAGCTTCGAACCATAAATAGTATTTATAGTAAAAACCTTAGCTAACGAGAATAAGGTACTTAAGTTTTACTGAAAAACTTTAATAGAGTAACCTGATAGCGTTCATATTCAAAGTTATGCAGCCTAAGATTTTATATGTGATACGAAGTTATCTGATTTAGGCTTTCTGTATTCTGAGGATTTAGGGTATGTATCCGAAAGTGTTTGATTATTGCATGGAACGTTACAGACCAATCGAAAATATGATAACAGTTCTTCCTTCCGTTCTCAGCTTAAATGGTTGCCTATCCGTCAAAGGAGATCCCTCAAATCCTTCTGTATGCTCTTCACTATTATGAGCGATCCTTGTGCTCCTGTTTACTTAAAACAAAATTTAAATTTGTTGGGCAGTTCTCATGATTTTAACCTTCGCGCATCTAAAAACTTACTTCTTCACATTCCTTCTCACCGCACCGGGTTTCTGTCTAATTCTTACGCTATTTCTACTATTAAACTATTGTAAATAAATAAATAAAATAAACTCTGGAATTTGCTACGCCTTGACATCAAGAAGGCTGAGTCAAAATTTTCTTTTAAGCGTAAATTTAATAACCACTACTTAAGGGGCTGTTATTCTTAATTTGGTCTTCGTCATAATTATTATGAGCTCTCTTAATTAAAAAGAATATTATAAAGCACCGTATTTATTAGTTTGTCATTTTAACATATATGTGTATTTTATTAGTATTATTATATATAAGTATTATATTTATTAGTATTAAATATATTATTTCATTTCATTTTCTCGTACACCTACCACAATGTGTTTTTTTAATCCAAAGGTTGACTGGTAGAGAATGCCTGGCTGCATTAAGTCCGCCCATGTATAACACAATTGTACATAAAGTTTAAATAAATAAATAAATATATGAGAAAAATAAATTTAAAAAAGTATTATGACTGTTGTTAGAAAATTGTTCGAATGATTTGCAAATACTTCTAAACGCGATTTGTCTCCTATGTACAGTCTCGAATAACCAATCAAAGTGTCCAATAATTATGTAAACTTAAAATTGTGCCGGATTTTTGACATGGTTTTTTCAGCGAAATATATGTACGCGAATTTTTAAAATATAGTGAGTAGTGCCGACGTTTCGCACCGCACTGACTAATTGTAGGAGTTTAATAGCGCTCCATTCAGGCCAATCTTATCGTGATAACTTTTAAACTATTCGTCCAAATGACTAAGTGTAAACGACAAAATCAATCTATATTAAATACTAAAAGTGACAAAGATCGAAAATCTTAGTGTACCAAATTTTTATCAAAATTTGATACTCCAAGATATGCAGTGCAAAAAAAGTATCCAATTCAATTATATTTATGAATCACTTTTTTGGATATAATGGCTTCCACATAGAAGCTGGATACATTATGTTGGGGACTTTTATTTAGAACTGCTTAAGACAAAAAATCGGCAGTGTACCTATATCCACATGATTTTCGTGTAATCACGTCAAGATGCTTTCAAAGGGCAGGAATTTTTCCGACACACAATCTTTATAAATTGTAACCTGTGTGTTACTCTGATGTATAAACTATATGACTGTAAAGTTTTTTATAAATCCATTCAGTCGTTTTCAGAATGTATAATATTACTAGCTTTTGCCCTCGGCATCGGCCGCGTTAATTTACACTTTGTCAATAATTCTTGTTGCCAATCGGTACACCTTTTTGGGTGGTTAAAAACGCATATAATATAAAAAAAACCATCACCAGGGCCCATCCATACCCAAAAATAGACAGACAGTTAGTATTTAAAATGTATCTTTTTAAAACCAAAAACGTAGTTTACAATACATTTTTGTAAACTACGTTTCAGGTTTTCCCGTCCTTGGTTAAAAGGTGTCGATTTTGTGAGCTTGATACTCGTGAGCACGCCACATACAGTTGCCCATGGGAAAAGCAGTCTTTTTCTGAATGTATACCTGCGACTTTCAGTGTCTGTCCTTGAGCTTTGTTTATGGTCATTGCGAATGTTGCTTTTAGAGGAAATTGGAGTTTTTTGAACTGGATTGACAAATCGGTCGGGATTTTTGGAATGCGAGGAATAAATACGTTTTCACTGCTTGCTTTTCCTGTCATGATTATTGCTGCCACAACATTGCGTCCAAGGTGTGTAATTTGTAGTCGCGTGCAATTATAGAGCCTTAGTGCGTCCAGATTACGCATCAACAGGACTGGGACACCAAGTTTAAGCCTCGACTAATGTGATGGGGTACCCTGACAATTCCAGAGAGTTCATAAACCCTACAGGGTACGACATCACTTGCTCAATATCCATGAAATTGTCGACGGACAGATACTCGACTATGCTCGACATCATCACCATCCACATGAGACGTAATCTTTTCATTAATCTGCCCTACAATTTCGTTAGTCGGTGCCAAAATTGCTCTTTCACGCAGCCTTTCTCTATCTTTCATATTTGTTTTCAAATCCGAATAAACGTGGTTTATTCAATCTTGGACTATGTTACAGAATTCAGAGCTCAAATAAATCATCCTACTGATATCTGTTGCCACACGATCATTTCTTATTTTCAAAAAAACTTTTGGCAAAAAATAGAACCGACTTCCATATCAAAACACCACAAAGCCAAAAATAACTTTAATTTCGGTAGTCGGTGTTATTGGTTTTGTATTTTCTTTTTTTCACACCGCCTTCCGAAATTAAAGTTATTTTTACCCGACTGCGCCAGAAGGAGGGTTATGTTTTTGGCTTTGTAGTGTTTTGATATGGAAGTCGGTTCTATTTTTTGCTAAAAAAATTTTTTCACGCTTTTTAGTGGGTCGGTTTGTAATTTATCTAGTTACAGAAGCCATAATGTCAACAACTTATCACCTTTTACAAAATATTGCTTTTCCCGATGCATAGCCGTTAATTTTTGAGGAGTTCTCCTGGTACTTGACCATCAGCTCTACATCACCATATGCATTGTGACGAGCATAAAGTGCTTAACATCCGTACTCAAGTAATCGAATCGCAATCCACGAAATACTTATTATTGAGTAGTTTCAGTGGCCATCTGTGGTTTTCAGTTCAACTTCCCCAAATGGTACTTTTCGAAAGCAACTGCTCAAGGTACTATAATAAATACCCAAAACGCTATAGGTGTGCCTATAATATTTGAAGAGTTCCCTCGATTGCTCCAGGATCCCATCATCAGATTCTGATTTCATAACAACGGGACCAACTAGAAAGTATACCCTTCTTTCCAAGGGTCCTAAACTATTCCCATAACAAAAAAATCTAATTTAATTTAGCTTTTGCCATTGTGTATGGCGCGCAGCGCTTGGCAAGTTTCTTACTTGCGTTAATTTCAGTTTCACAGTTTGTAATGACTCCGTAATTCTCTGAATTTCTTCTATATTTTTATTTTTTGGGCCGTAAGCTTTTTTGCCGGCGTCATCACAAAACCTTTCATCGCCCATTTTTACCCCCTTTAGCGTACATTTTTTACAAACTTTGAATGTCGTACTTATTAATATCTAATCAAAAGTCTAAAAAATAAGTTTCAAGCTTCTAGCTTTAAAAATGACCTAATTTCCATACAAACTTTCATGCCCTATTTCAACCCCTTACAGCTCTTTTTTCGCATTAAAAAGTAGCCTATGTCCTTTCTCAGGCTCTAGACTATGTCCGTACCAAATTTCATTTAAATCCTTTCAGTAGTTTAGGCGTGATTGCGGAACACACAGACAGATAGAGTTACTTTCGCATTTATAATATTAGTAAGTAAGGATTATGATAATTAGATATAAAAATGGATGTAATATGAAAGTCAACGCCTCGATCAGAGCCGGCCAATCACCACGCAGGCTGGCTATATTTATCCATTTTTCTGCGCATTGACAACGCATTCTTCTTCTCCTAAGCCTTTTTCCCAATATCTGAGGTATTACTCTCCTTGTGAAAACCTTGTGAAAGGAGAGTGATACCAGTCTTTACGATTTCGATTCTAATTTCTGCAGATCCTTCGTCAATTGCCATCTCTATCAGGTCCTACTGGACCGTTATCAACCAGGTTGATGGTGTATTCTAATTTTGAATATTTTTTTTTTTAAATTTTGTCATATCTGTAAACATTGTAAGACCATTACGTTTACCTTCAGCTAAATATATTTTATATACCTATATATTATAGAAATTACCATTGATACTAGTGGATACTTCAAAATTATATTGAAAGTGTAAACTTTTTACTGGCTTTATTTCGTTGATATTATTGATAAGTTAATATGTATTCTAAGCTTTGTCAGTTTTATAGTTAGATTAATTTGAAAAGAAAAAGAAGTTTTTGAATGGTAGAAATTAAGACATTTTAGAAAATTTGGTAATGTATATTATTGACCTTGACTGTACTTGAATATGAATAAGATTTTTTCGCATAAACACGGATAAGCTACATATTATGTGTGTATATAATTATGTATTAAGTTCTCTCACAATAATTAAAACAATGATTTTTTTCTTATGTGTACTTAAGCGTTACTTTGCTATAGCTATGTTGTGCTTGTTACAGAGAAAATGATTGAAGAAGCCATTTCCCGCGCTCTAAAAGAAGCTAAACTAAAAGGCATTTTCGGCAAAGAAGTGACGCCATTTATTTTATCTGCGGTTGCCAAAGCTACTGGTGGCGCATCCCTTAATGCCAGTATCCTTTTCAACATTAACTATTAAAAAAAACTATATAAGATAGAGGTCTATAGGTAGCCTAGTGGCGAAGTTTTAACTCAGGCGCGAAACAGGGATTTCGTTCAGGTGGAGGGCAAATATTTGCTTCCGGAGGGCGGGGTGAGTACTCGAAAAAATGCGGCTTGAAAGTTCTAGCGCTAAAGTTGTAAAGTATCATTCTCGCAATATACAAGGTGTAACAGATTAAGCGCAATACCTCAGACACCCCAATTAGAATATTAAATTATAAGTCTAAAACAACATCCATAGCTAAATAAATTGAAACTAAACCTAGACATTTTTTATAAAATAATTGTCCTTACTAAACGCATAACTTATGTGCGTCATACAATATCCTTACGCAGACGCATACACTCATGTAATGTTAGCGGCCGACACGCACACGAGCGCATTTCCTTGAATTAAGGATTGTATTAATTTGTCATGATACTGTGTTTCCATTTTATGTTAAACTAGCTTGTGCCAGCGGCTTCGCCCGCGTGGGAAGTTTTTCCCGTGTAAATCCCGATCCCGTGGGAATTTCGCAAAATCCTTTCTTAGCGGATGCCTACGTCATAACATCTACCTGCATGCCAAATTTCAGCCCGATCCGTCCAGTGGTTTGGGCTGTGTGTTGATAGATCACTATGTCAGTCAGTCAGTCAGTCAGTCAGTCAGTCACCTTTGGGTTATATATATATAGATGAAAGATTTTTCCATCAAAATGCAACACCATTTTTTTATGACGGAAATCGATTTAGAAGCCTATTCTGAACCAACTACTTTCAGGAATTGCGTTTATTCTGTTACACGTTGTACCTATAAGACGGTGTCATGTAAACCCTCTTAAAAGTTGGCGCAAAAATAACCAATTAGAATGAAATCCTAAAATTGTTGCGGTCGTTTGAAAATTATGTAATGTGACTTATACGGAAAAGCTACATACAAAAAACTTGGGCCAGAACCACATGCGAAGGGCAGTTGCAGCAAGTTCTAAATTGATAGATTAAATAAAATTTTCTGTTATTATACATTCATACCTCTATAGAAGATTTTTGTCAACTTACTCCAAATACCTAAGAGACAAGGTAGGCAAGCGAAGCTAATTAGAAGAGCCACCATGTATATATGTAACTTACATCATTTCATTAATTTCTTTATTCCTCTCATGACCCTCGATCGCTGGCTCTTATCACTTAATCAGAATAATAAAGACACCATTAAAATATTTAATAAGACTTAAGCAACTGATTAATTCCGTCGTAAATTAAATGTGAAGAAACGCGAACGGTCTATAAATGATAGTAGGGAAGCTAATTGCCACAATATCTTTCTTTAACGAGTCACAGACATTGCTCTCATAAAGAACAATGCTAGAGTGGGCGCCGATATTGCTCTCGAGTTTAAAAAGCTCAAGAACGTAGAGAATTGGAAGAATGCGTCTAATATTGGTTGGTCGAAGGGCGCTGGGAAAAGTTCGACCAATTCTTCGGGACATTTCCACACTTCGTGCCGCAGCTTAGGGCGGTCTGATGAAGCGCCTTTGTTCTCCGAAGAGAATTGCGAAGGGGACGTGTTGGTGATTGGCGGAGCGAACGTCGACCGTACCTACAGGCTGAAAGAAGGTGCAGCACAGGTGAGTCCGTGATTACCTGCATGCTAGCGTTGAAAGATAACTGTTTTATTACGCATTGCATATAGAAAATATTTCATGAATGTGTCTTAGTAACATTAAAAGACTTTAGTTCCTGTTCTGCATTTTACATTATTGTTAGCAAGTTCAAAAAATTCTACTTAATTATTCCAATATATTGACCCAATATTCAATAAATCGAAATGTGCAGCGTTTGTTTACATTTAAACTAAGTGATGTTGACATTTGAAATAATTTTTGAAATAAAATATTTAATATTGTCCGTCTCCTAAAAACCACCTACAAAAAAATAATAAGCAAATGGCTACTAAGTCTAGACTACACACAGACTGAGGCAATCCTACACATACTGGAATAAAACGTAGCATAATCACAGTTCACACTCACCTACACACCCACCACAATACAGCTACACTCCATATACACTAACACTAATATGTAGATTTCTTGTTTTTTATTATTATTTTTTTTTTGGATTAGGCCATAATTGTTTTTTTTTTTCTATTTTCTTTAATTTCATAATATCTATGTAAAGCTTTTCTTAAGTAAATTAAAAGCTTTTCGTTAGTCAATAATATATTGTACATACTATGAGTCGCCTCGACGGAAAGAGGCTAGGCTCCACGACACAGTGAATCCTAGTGTGAGGTTTAGGGTGTATTAAACTAAGAATATGTACTATTTTTAATACAATAAAGATTATTATTATCATTATTTAGAGGCTGCTGTGTATATTATTGGCCAATTTCTGCCTTTCTTATCGTTCGTTATCCATGCATATTACTGGTGCAGGTAAATCAATATATTCTTCAATGTATGTAATAAGTTAACCTTTTAACATACATAAATTAATTAGAATAAAGCAAATATTATCGATATATGGACGCTTGGATGCCTTGTTCAACACTATCCAAACCTTTTTCTTTATTGTTCGCTTATTGTTGTAATGATTAGATAGTGACGCTTTGACACTAGTGTTACTCATCGTACTGTTATTTAAGGTACAGTTACATTAGTTCAGGTATGAAATAAAAAACTCCAACATTTTAACAAACTCTTTATTTAATGCATTTATTATGATAATATTAGCTCTCAGTCGCCTAGTGCGTACCTTCGGAAAGTTGTAACAACTCTACTATAATAATGAAACACACTGAACGAGGAAAACATTCAAAGTATAGTGTCAGTAGAGAATTCAAAAGATTACGTACAGTGTACCATCCAAATCTTACATTGCAAACGGATTACGTACAGATTACGTTGACACATTTCACACATAATTATTATCAATGACGTCGAATTGATGCTTTTTATTTATAATTTATTGAATTATCTGTACATTTTCGACATTTAGCATTAAAATATTGTTTGAATGAATGAAATAGTCATAAAATAAGCTTAGTGTAAAGGTATACAAAGAAAAGATTGTTTAGTGGTCGAGCAGACTGCGACCACGACAGAACACAGTTGAGAGTACAGTGTACGTACGAGTATGTCGGAAGGTGTAGGCAGCACATCAGACACGAGCTCGTGTTTACTTCATATCCATTAATTTACAATAAACATAACATCAGTTATACATTTTACAAGCCAAGGCACATGTTATTTTAACCGTTTTTTTTTTTTGGAAGAAATGCAGGATTTAGATTGGATCCTAGCTACAAATTATTCAACTTTCCGAATATAGGTACAAATTTTTATAAGATTGGTACATTCATGTGACAACAATATTAAAAAACTATTTTTCTGCATAAATTCACAAAATATTATACCTACTCTAAGCGAACATAACTTCGTACTCGTCATTACAATATATCTATAAAGTTAGTTCGTAAAAGTACAAATATGTATGAATGTAAGTAGATGGCCGACCGTCGCCGGGCCGCGACCGGTGCGCGTGCCGGCTCGCTCGTCGGCTGTGGCAGCGCTCGTGTCTACGCGGCATAGATAGGTTTCACCTATATTTGACACAGCCATTAATAAATTTTACCTAATTCCTTAAACCATGAGATTATTGTAATATTTTATATGCGCAGTCTAGATTCATAGCGCGATCTCTTTAAATTTTTAGCAAAAACGTCTGTACTCTGTCAAGATAGTGATAAAATTGTAGTACTTACGAAACATTTTAAATTCTTCTGCCATAAAACAAAATGTTTTTAAAAGTGTATCCGTCCACTTTATACTGTTTACAAGCATATAATTGTAGGCACTACGTCGTTTAAGCTCATATCAGTACTATGTATTTTGTCAATCTGTCCATGCACAATTACTCGCATACTACACATGTACAAATTTTGTTTATTATTTACATTACCGACAACATTAGGTATGATAATGAGACCTAGATAAATAGACAATGAGTGAGGAAAGTTGCGGCTCACTCTTGTCCGGCTAATGTAAGGAAAGCGGTCGAAACAAACGTGTGTGAGGACATAGCGAGGTGAGGCACGAGAACCCAGGCCGTGCCACGAGGTCATGTGTCTAGTCTACGCAAGTAGTCGGGGTAGTCGTGCAAGGTATGAACAGGTACTTATAATAAATTAAGAATTATATGATAGAAACGTAGTATTCTAAGGATTTAACACAGATTGACACCAGATATCATCCATGCAAGCAACCATTTGGTTAGCATCGACAGCAGCTGATATCATCGTAACGTATTATATATCAAAATATAGGAGCAGCATTCATGGACAGTGACTTTTGCCACCTCTTTACTCGGCTACCAAAAAACAAGGATCCTTAATTTATTAAGAGGGTACGTATTTTTTTATTTAGTTATTTTACCCATGCTCATATTGAATATGAGCATTTGGGCAAAAATCACTCAACTGAATGCATTGGTACTATTAAAGACTATGGCAATATAAACTAACATAGAAATACAATTATTCAATTCAAGACAATGAGTAAAATGACATGAAAATTTGTAAAATACATATTATAATTAGTATTTCCGTAAGTCTATTGGTATACAATCAAAAACTGTTATGTCTTAAGGCTAAACAATCATCATAATTAATCTTATATTGGTTGATTCCCGTTATTTACTGCTATAAATATTAAAATCGTATTCGAGTATACAGATACAATATTATGTAGGATGGATTTACTGCTTTCTCCTAGTAGCCAAAGTATGCGTCATTATAGTTTGTCTGTCGGAGACTGCAATTCCTCACATGCTGTTCGTGTCACGATACCTCAGGTATATCTCTTTCTCTCTTGCCACTTTCCTAGGGAACGTAAAGTAAAACATATTTATATGTCCTATGCACCTACGGAACGAATATGTAACGGACAAATTTAGGAACTAAACACAAGCTTTGCTCAAAAATCGATTTCACTTGGTTTAAATTATACAATTATCCTTTGATGCACGTTCATATTATTCATATCTCACTGTTCACAACGTCTTGAACGACACACTTGCATCGATCGTACAGTTTTACAACTCTAACACTATGAACAATTACATACAGTTTAGTAGCACCGAAAATATCGGTACTCGCAATTGACAGCGCCAATGAATATGATCGTCGCGACGAACGCTCGTGTAGCTTACAACTCGAATTCGGAGCGGGTTTGGCGGCGGTGGTCGAGGCGAACGCGCGCGCCCGCCGGCACGCGCAGCACCAGCGCCGGCGGCGCCTCCAGCTCGCAGCCCGCCGCCGGGAACGAGCGCCAGCGCCGCCCGAACAGCCGCTCCAAGTAACATCTTAGTCAGATTCGAGTCGCCGCACTGTCCGCCGCTAATGGCCTGTAGTCTCCTCGAGCGAGCTCGCGCATCTCGCAGTTATTGTTTCCATTTATCGTCTTAGGACCCAGTGGTTCATCGTGTATACTCCGTCGTGGGCACGGCTCCGACCCTCGCCCCAGCAGGGCCTCGCGCTCTCCTGCGCGTTCAGGGCTCCCGCCGTGAGCTCGAACTCCTCCGTTGGCATTTACTGCGTTCACTATGATCGTCTGTGATAGTGGGCCACCATGGATCGGACTACCATCCATCAACTCGCCCGCTCCGAGCTCGCTTCGCAATATTCTAATTTTTTGGATCATCTCCTTTATTTCGTACCGGAGGATTCCTAGGAAGCACAATTTTAAAAATGCTATAACGCAATATCCTAACACGAACAATGCGTCGGCAGTTCGTCTAAGCCAAACGAGTAGTCTCTCGGAGCAAGCGGCCGTATGCGGCGCGCAATGTACAGGAGTGAACGGCGCGGGGGACGTGGCGGATGTGACGGCCAGCAGCGCCGGCGTCACAGATGTCGTATGCGCCGGGATACGACAACAGCTCGCCGGGAGCGTAGTTCTATTAAACGTCGCGAAGTCTGCCGGCCCCGTCACGCCGCAACACCGCTGTTCTCTTTGGAGGCGGTCCCACGCTTGTGAGAAGTCAATGTCCGTGTCGTAGTCCTTAGCGAGCCGAAGCCGAAGCTGAGGCCGAAGCTCACGACAAACTCGCTCAAACCGGAACGCCCAGTAAACGCCTATAGCTGCGTCCCCTACTAGCAGGGCCAGGAGTGCCAGCCAGTAGGCGTTCAGCATCCGTTCGGAAAGTCTCAATGCCGCGAGGCAACCGAGGAGCTGCAGCAGCCCCGCCTGCGCCGGGAGCGCCGCGTACCCGTACAGGAAGCCGGGCTGCGCCGCACCGAGCCCGGGCACCAGCGCGCGCCGGTAGTCGGAGAGCGCGCGCCCAGCGGCCGCGCAGAAAGCGAGCGCCCCTAGCAGCAGCGCGCCGTTGCACGCGTAGATCCAGATGCGGTAGTAGCGCATGGCGCGGTGCGCGGCGGGGTGCGCGGGGCGCGCGGGCGGCGGCAGCGTCATGGTGGCGGGCGCCGCGTCATGGCGCCGCCCGCGCCCGCGCCGCCGCCACGCGCCGCGCCCCACGCCTCTGTAACACACAATACCACATTTTAGATTTTCAGCTCGAGAATTAATTATTTTTATTTCCTGAAACTAACCTATTCTATTGAAATATCACTATTTTATGCAACACAATTATCTAAATAGAACAAAACTTATTGTCATAACCCTGGAACAACCATAAACTAGAAATAGACAAGAGTCTATTATTTTTCAGTGTATTCTTCTTTCCCCTTAAGTCAGAAGACCATTCTGCCAAAGAATAGAAGTTTGCGTTGTAATTGGAAACTACGACCTAATGGCAATGCTACAAGATACTCTTTAATTTCATTAGAGCCACGGATTTGCATTTGAGATGCGGGCTCGAATCATCCAATTAGATGAAAATATCAAATTGAAACGAAATGTTTTCTCGTAATTTGAGAGCATTTTCCAAACTAAAGTGAAAATTGCGACGATGTCTAGATTAGCTCAAAATATGTATAATATTAAGGAAATAAGAGACTAAGAATTAT
Organism: Tholera decimalis; assembly: GCA_943138885.2. Taxonomy (NCBI): domain Eukaryota; kingdom Metazoa; phylum Arthropoda; class Insecta; order Lepidoptera; family Noctuidae; genus Tholera; species Tholera decimalis. The sequence goes on from OW964549.2 coordinate 27,468,161, forward strand.
TTGGACTTATTCCCAAAATTTTCTGGGTCGACTACATAAATAAATAGGCCAACACTATAACTGGAATGAGATATCATCACCGTCCGCGTGGCATGCTAGGTTGGCAAGTGTATAGTGTTTCAATAATTATAAATCACCGAGCATAAATAAAAAACATTTTGGTTCTATAGAAAATATTAATTGGAAAGAAATGCAATGAGCCAAACAATAAAAATAATAGGTTTTCCATGCTGTGTATACGCACGAGCGCATAGTCTATTCTAAACTACAACATACAAATATTTGATAAGAATACATCACCCATGTGATCATCTGAACAATATGTCGAGATTCCTCTATGTCTCGTAAAAAAACGTTAAGCCAGTAACTTTTTTTTTTAACGTGGTAAAATCATCAAATAAGTCCTCCCACACCGGGCAGCGCCGGAGGGACTGTCAGACTTGTACTGACTAAAATCCACGGTGTTCCTTCAATAGCCCTTTACGTTCCGGGGTCACGGTCATGGGATAAGTACACGACCCCGGCAGGCTTCGGCCCTCTACAGGGGAGGCCTTGTCATATTGCTGACGCTCATGGTCCATGGTCGGACAGCGAGTTGCCCTTTACTCGCTGTCCGCATGCCCGCGCCTACGGTAGCTGGAGATCGTCGGCCGACGTCCGACGCCGTGGGCGTCTACTACTGCGGCTGGGCTAGAGGTAGAACGCCATCCTCTCCCTCACACGGCCCGCCTCCTCCTTCGGTAGCATGACTGCTTCGCAGAAGAAGGCGACCGCTTCCCACTCCGTCTCGCCCCGCAGCATGGCCTCGACCAATGCCGGGCGCGAGAGGTCTCCGCCTATCGCCGCCGTGAGGACACGTCGATGCTCTGCCCAAGCGGGGCAGTCTTGCACCGTATGCTCTACTGTGTCCTCAGGGCGATCCTCGCAGTGGTGACACCCAGGCGTTTCTTCCTTCCCCATCAGACACAGGTACCTCCCGAAAATTCCGTGTCCGGTGAGGACCTGTGTCATGCGGTAGGTCAGGACGCCGTGACGCCGATCTAGCCACTCCTCAAAGAGGGGTCTTACCGCCGCAATTGCGGCGTGCCCTAAGCCTAAGCAGTCGTTAAGAGTAGTTGGAAGTTAGAAAATCTAACACCAGTTGAGACATGGGGTATGCGTATGGTGTTACCTAGCTACTGGGCTGTGGAGGTCAGATAGTCAGTCACTCCATGAAAACTTCATGTACTCAGCTGCATCCGATGAGACTGAAAGCTGACGCTGACATAGTTTAGATAAGGCTAAGCAGATGATGTATACAACGTGTAACGGAAACCCCATATGTATCCAAAAGGACTGAAGACAACATCTGGTATGGAGTCTCTATGCAAAGTTTCAGCTCAAAATAAGTGACTCACTGAATTGAACCCAAATTGTTGTTTTCGTATGTTTCTCGAATGTGTCACAGCACTATGAGGGTCATCACTTTCCACGTCACTTGCCAATAAAACGATAATTCTCTTCGTTCTTCTTAATTTGAAAAATTCGGTCTCTGGTATCAATGTATTGAAATTTCTAATAAGTTCCACACATGTAGACATAGGATTACAGAACCCTTGCTATATCGTTTGTTATCATCCAAAGAAGCCGTGCACTTGGTATGTATATACCCTTTAAATTACACGTTGTATATCACACGTATCGTGAGCTAATGCTTTGCCTAGTCACAGTAGAAAACCCGCAAACCTCAGCAGTGCACCTACAACATGGTGTCTTATGTATACTTTAACATATATATTATATTTTAAGCGTCTATAGCCTAATGGATAAGGTGTCGGACTTGTGATCGAGAGGTCACGAGTTCGAACCCCACCCATTACACCATTGCCGTGTACCCACTCCAGACACAAGCATATTTAGCTTAGTTGGAGTGGTTAACAAGATTGGTAGTAATGTGAACTCCACTCACATTATTAGCTATCTTAAAAAAAAAAATTGTTTAACATATAAGGTACATACAACATGTAAATATTTTCCTCACTTTTATTGTGCGCAAGAGCAAAGTGTAGAACTCTCTGCCGGCTTATGTGTTCACCACCACATATGCAGAGCCGGATTAACCCTGTCAGAGGCCCTAAGGCAATGGCATTCTCGGGGCCCCTTTTCTTACTTTGACTGACCAAATCGTGTGTGAACTGAGGACATGCACATTAAGGGCTGTGATTTTTAATAACTATATTTGTTTACTTATTGCAAGATTTGTTCTATAATTGTTTTAATTCTACTAAGTACTCAATCTAACTATTTGTATTTTGTGAGATAAGTAAGTCCCTAAGTTCAAAGAAACGTGTTTTCTTGGTGCGTGCACTGGGTCTGGGCCCCTAGTTGATGCGGGGCCCCTAGGCAATTGCCTACTCCGCCTAATGGTTAATCCGGCCCTGCACATATGACCCGTCAGCCTTTCAAACAAGAGTGAAACAAGATGGGCTCGCTCCACCCATCGTAAACCTCATCTATCGCTGGCGTGATCGAGGTCAATAACGGGCTCATACGAAATAAAAGAACATTAAAAAATGTTTCCTTACAATCCGCCGGCCGTGCCTTGCGCTAATACTCTGGCTAGTCACAGGAGAGGGCGCGCGACCCTCAGTAGTACGCCTACCACGCCTGTGCGGGGCCTGCAACAAACAATTACATCATTTAAATTCAATTTATCATTAATTTCTGCAACATGAAAATATTTTAACAAAATAGGACAACAGTGGTCCCATAAATTAATTATATTGTGCTGGGCATAAATTGAGGAAATCATTAATCCATACTAATACTATAAATGCGAAAGTAACTCTGTCTGTCCGTATGTTACCTGTTCATGCCTAAACCACTGAACCGATTTAGATGAAATTTAGCATGGAAATAGTTTAGGACCCTGGGAAGGACATAGGATAGTTTTTATCCAGGAATTCCCACGGGATCGGAAATTACGCGGGAAAAACCTCCCACGTGAACGCGGGCAGCAGCTAGTATTAAATAATGTTGAGGAATTGAAATACTCTTATATATAATGGTTTTTTGCTAAGTAACGCCTGACGCAATTCTGTAGCTATTTATAACAATAATCAAAGTAACAATCGACTATAATATTATTATACAAGCTTTAGGGTAAAGAGATTGTAAAACAAGAGCCAAGAATGTAATGCACTGTTTAAGAAAGTGCTATCGTAAAAATATATTTACATTGCAATGATACTGACAAATAGTAGTGCTTTGCATAATGAACAAAAAATCATCATCGATAGTAACATTTTCCTACTTTACAACGTATGAATAAATTCTTCATTTGCAACTACTCCAAAATGACGAAAAGTATATTGGAAAATCATTTATTATAAAAAGAAATTCTTTAATAATATATCAGCAAAACCGAACCGTGCTTGTCATTACTATACCTACTGGCCAAAAAATATATTTGAAAACATAATGCTTATGTAAGATTTATGAAAATATCTAGGGTAATTTAGATTGTGTTAACTACAAGAAAATAATCCAATCTCACTATATTTTGTTTTTGTGCACTGAAAAAAAAAATACCCTAGGTCTCCCTTCTACAGGAATCTGGTCATTGTTCTTTAGCCAGATTTTATCGACCCAGACTAAACTAGGCACGTTGGCCGTGTCTCGGGCCAGGAACTGTGTCAAAAGTAATGAACTATGGACGGGTAGGGTGGGTTTTCTTCCAGAGTTCACACCTCTCGTCAATCATACCGGCCGGCGCTCTTTTGTTCGTTTGTTTGTTCAATGTTTAACGTTCAAAACGTTATATGAAGTTCATGCCTAACCTAAGTTATCAATAATTTAAAAATTAAGAGGCTCCTTTAAAGTACCCCTAATGCTTCTTAACTTCTAACTTTGCCCCACATTAAGATTTTTACCTGTACTGTGAGAGCATTTTTACAAACACCCAGACCCGGAACAACAATTTGTAGGCTAGGTATATAAACATCAGTTCGTGAACCAAACCTGTGACACGCAGCGTCAAAATTTTCTTTCTTTACTATTTATACATATTTTTCTGTTGAACATGAAAAAATAATTGAAGTCACCGAATAAAAAATATATTAAAAAATATGGCTAAAAATAAAATTATCCTAAAAATAGCATTAATTAATGTTTTGAATCTAATTTCCTTATTGTTTATTCTGTTATACAACATATGTTAAAGTAATAATTAATAGAAAAGTCGCAAAATAGATCCTAATACTTTATATGCAGTATACCTACCATAAACAAAATATTTTATAGTTCATAGAATCTTTAGACATCGTGCAGCTATTGTTGTTACTTAGTGTTATATACTAGAACATTGTAATTTTGTTGGCACCAACCGAGGAACTTGTCGCAGGAACATGCTGCAACTTGCCTCCTACAATCTGTTTCAATGTACCTACATAAATAGTGGGCCGTATGTCCGGCAGTTTGTCATTATTAAACTTAAAATATTGGAGAAGGCCAGTTCCGGTGTGTTTTCATGGAGTTTGGCCATTATTAGGCGCAGCTATTAATAATGGTGTATGCAGAACCCTGTGTAATTTATAGCTTTACCACTGGTTTCTAATCGGAGAAAGAAAACATCGTGAGAAAAGTGGCATGTCCTAGTGCAAAAATTTAAAGACATGTGACATCCACTAACCCACACTAGGCCCGCGTGGTGGATTACGGCCTATTTCTCTTTCATAGTGACGAGGGCTGTGTTCCAGCAGTGGGTATGTAATAGGATGAATTATTCTTATATTTATGCAGACCCCGGAAACTCCCTGTTCCTTGCTTGCTTTTTATTAGGATTTTCATTTATACCCGCATGAATGCAAAATGGGCTAAGCGATTTTTACTTCACTTTGCCAAAGTTTACTGAAATACTAGATAGATAGGTAGATATATTCTTTATTGTATACCATAACATTAACAAATCAGGACTTAACAACCAAAAAAGGGTGATACAATGAGCGGTCTTATCGCTAAAAGCGATCTTTTACAGACAACCTTTGGATGGATTTGACACAGAAGGAGAAATAAATATGCGGGTAGTCCACGGTGTACTATCTACCTATACCTTTACAATATAGAAACAATAATCTACATTCTCAAAACATATACATATATATAAATTTAAAAAAAACTAACACATATGTATACAACGTGTAACGGAGGGAGTATATACATACCAAGGGCACGGCTTCTTTGGGTGATATCAAACGATATTGGAAGGGTTTTTTAATCCTATCTCTACATGTTCGGAAGTAATGAGAATTTTTATTACATTGATACCAGAAACCGAACTTTTCAAATTGAAATAAGCACATTACTAGCACTAAGTCAGCTGATCGGTGTCAGTGAACTATTTGTAAATAAAAATTAACCTCTTACTCCTGGTATTTCTGAATAAAAGGTTCCGAATGTTTTATTTTTTTATTACAAAATATGATTACTGACTTTTCCTAAACTTTGATTATTTTTGGGAACTAGCTACAATACAATTAATTAGTCTAGGTATCAAATTTATCTAAATAAACCTGCTTGCATTGTCACGTGTATCATTTACACACTTGTTCGTTTTTACCTACGTAGTTGTCCTTTTGTAGAAGATTACTTTGTAGATAATTATTAGGTATCTACATAGTAATCTTCCACCCACCCCCCACCTAACCTGACTTTTTATTTATTCAATTCACAGATCGAATCCCGTACTCTTGAATCGATCTTCTAAAAATTCATTAAAAATCGTAATCAAAATTTTAAACAACATTTAACACACCTTTATTTTATGACATATTTCCAGTTGCCAGTCAGGTAGGTACCCACCTACCGTACCGTAACGTCTAAACTTTTAATAAATAATAATTAATAACCTTTCCGGCGTAATTCAATGACTTTCATACAGATGGTACAGCTACAGATGTAGTCGGTTAACATGACAATGCTAACTAAACTAATACGGAATACGACCGACGCCGAGCGATTAATTTATAAAAAACAGCTATGTCATTCGAAATAAGAACTTCTATCAAACCGTCAAATATTTTAATCTTTGCTTAGTGCTAACATAAACAATGCGGACAAGTTAAAAAGTGTCGGCATATTATGTAATTGATCTTGTTTGAAATAGATAAACCTACCTATTCGCTGTTTATGATTGTCAGCACAATACTTTAGGCAAATATGAACTTGAACTATTATGAGCCCTTATCATAATAATTTTTACACATAGGATCCAGGAGATTCGATTCACCTTACAATTGAATCGAGTTGCTTATTGTTTCGAAAAATCGTCAGCTCGTACCATTGAATTGATAATAAAAATGGAATCCTTACGTGCATCCTACCACGAATTGCTTAAATAAACATTATTATTTGCCATTAGAACTTGAATAGAAAAAGGATTTAGTAACAATTAATGTTCAACTGAACCCAAAACATCATTTCAATACACCTCTTTGGAACTTATTCTTCTCCTAGTACAAATAAAATTACAGTGGGTTCCGTTCGTAATTTTTAAAATAAAGTTTTTTTTTTTTAATTATTATGATGAAAATTATTAACAGCAAGTTAATAGTTTTTATTATTACAAAATAATAGCACGCACACATGATTTTTGTCTGTAGGACTAACCGAAAGAATTATCGGAAGTTCACGTTCTGTCGGTGAGTGGTACATGGGTTTTATTAGTTTGAGCATTAGTTTAGTTCAAAATTAAGTCAATAAAAAATGTCGCAAAACTGCATCTAACTGTGGAAAGAAATTAATAAAAAGTACTAGAACCGCATGAGTAACAGGAATTGTTAATGCCGAATTGAAAATCCGTTTCTCACAGAACCCTGATTACGTTATTACACACACAATTTAACCATCATAATGTGTGTAAACCTAAATGTCCATGTAGTTTCAATTACTCCTGGTAAATTCAACTTCTAATTCAGACTTCTAACGAGATACCGCGGCCCTGGAATGCAAGGACAACTAAAGAAACAGGGTGGTTTTTAGTCAGTAAGAGTCTAACACTTCCTTCCGCCCCACCCAGGGCAGAAGCAGAGTCAGCAGAGTCATTGATAATTTTCCCACCCAAAAAAAATGAATGATTTTTCAATTTTGAATTTGAATTGCGTAATTAGTTTGCTCTGGTGTGTTATATTTACTTAACAGTTTAACGGAGTTTAGTTGAAATTATTGTTATTATGTAAAATAATCTTGAATTCTTGAACAATAATATTTTTTAATAGTAGTGGACAGTAACTGGGACAGCTACCCTACAACAAAATAATATTCAGGTACCAGAATAGCAGGCAATAGGAACTTTATTTACAATACCAAGGTCACCACATCGAACCCCATCTTTAAAAATGTAAGTCAGTTTACTAAATTAAGCAAAACTTTAAGATTTTACTGTTTACTCGGTAATAAGTAATAAAAAGGGATGAAACTTTAACCTACCTAAACTTTGATTCGATTTTTTACGTAAGTTTTGTTATCTCAGTGTTTATGTGCAATTTCTGGCTTGATATTAACAAGTAAACTATAAATCAATAATTACGCATTAATTTTTATATCACGTTAAATAAAGTAGCTAGGTATGGTTTATTGCGCGCGCGCGTAAACGCTTTGGCGGCGCGGCGCGGCGGCGGCGCGGCAGCAGTAAGGCTGCGTCGGCGGCGGCGTCTTTTATATTTCGTCAGTTCGCGCCGACAAAAGAACACTGCCTCTACCTACTGTAGTACTACTACCTACTACTCAGTAGCAGTACTAGGCGCACAGAATTACGGAAGAGATTTATCGTGATATTTGCAAGTAACGTGGAAAGTTATTGACCTACGTAGTGCAGTGACACATTTGTTATTATTTCAATTTAAGAAACTTACGAAACCGAAAATTTGGTATAAATTTTTAGAGTATTTTATTTTGAGTTGAAACCCTTCCAATTTCGTTTGATATCATCCAAAGAAGCCGGGCTCTTGGTATGTATATACTCCCTCCGATACACGTTGTATAATAACCACAATTTAAAGAGACAGATAAAGATCTTTTACCATGCTTTTGAAAGACGATAGGTTTTGTGCTTGTCTTACTGACACGGGTAGAACATTCCACAGCCGTACTGCTTGAGCTGCGAACGACTTACCAAAGATATTGGTGGAGTGACTCAGTTTGCATGTGTGTCATGAAGGAACTTGAATCGTTCTTTGAGATAAGTGGGGGTTTTAGGATTAAACAGAACAATGTAAAGTAGCGAAAATATGTGTAACTTCCGGCGAAGACGTATTGGAAGCCACTTGAGTTTTGTACGAAATTCGGATTCGTGATCATTGCGCAAGCCAAATATAAATCTAATGCAAAAATTTTGGAGTTGCTCAAGTTTATCAAATGGTACCTCAGTGTGATCAATGTAACTGACATCAGCGTAGTCCGGGATGGTGAGTAAAAGAGACTGCGCTAGCGCAATTTTAGTAGCAGTTGGCTGAAAGTTACGCAACCGTCTTAGGGAATAGACAGAAGCAAATAATACGCGACTGACTTCTTGTGATTGGGGACCCCAACAAAGATATTTGTCAAGCTTAACCCCAAGGTTCTTAACTTTCTCGCTTAATGGAATAGCAGTGCCGTTGAAAATAACCTAAGGAAGCTGCGTGAGCGTCCACTTTACCTTAGGTGCCAACCTAGAACTACAAAAACCTAGGGACAGAAAAGTCGTAAACTCTTATCACCGCTCAGTAATGCCACTTACAAACTGGCCGCCAAATATGAAATATGACGTAATTTAAGCAATCCCTAGATTTTAGCTTCGAAATCGAGCTATATGGACCGTTATTGGATTAAAACGTAATGTTGTATAGGCACCTTGTTTTATTAACGTAAATACTGCTTGCTACCGTTTGATAAAAACAAGTACTTAAGTAAAAAATATAATTATTTCTTAATGTCATATAATTATTTGTTAATGTGTTTTTTTTTTTAACCCAAAGGTTGACTGGTAGAGAATGCCTTGCTAAAAAATAAATGCGAAAGTAACTCTGTCTGTCTGTTACCTTTTCACGCCTAAACCGCTGAACTGATTTAGAAGAAATATGGTATGGGAATATTTTAGGACCCTAAGAAGGACATAGGATAGTTTTATCCCGGAATTCCCACGGGATCGGTATTTACGCGAGAAAAACGTCCCACGCGACCGAAGTCGTGGGCAAAAGCTAGCAAATAATTAATAAATAAATGTCCTCACAGCTGTTATGTTTTTACCCAAAATCTAAAAACTCATAAAAGCAATGAAAAGCGAACATTACAATACTTTTACTCCCTTTTATATCCACGTAATACTTCAAGTGTACATAAAATAATATACGAGTAACCCAACGACTAAAAAAGACATTTAGAGCGGTTTAAACTTTATTTCCTTTGAGCACTCAGTTTGATGGAAGTACAAAGGCTGGAACTGACACTCATTTCAAGCTCCGCCGACATCATTGGATAATCCACGTCATGTGTACTTAAAGGGTAAATTCCAAACATATTCTGTACAGTAAACTTCTTCGTAGCTTATATGAAATGGAATTACCATCGCTTCATTGCAGCGGTATGTCCTACTTTTCATAGTCTATATACGGTCACTCTTACTTGTACCTCCAGAACAACAAGCCACAATGACCAGCCCTGACTCAATTCAGGGACGCTTCACTATTACCTCGACATTATACCAACATAAAAGCACAAACAACTTGGCATTTCACGCCGTCACAGATAATGTAACACCTAACTAGCTAAGGCTTTCACTGACCTGGCCTAAACCTTCGTTATAATGCTCAAGTCGCGAAAGGTTGCCTGTGAGATCGATAGCTAGACATTCCTCATGCCAGTCAAAGTAACTGTAGCAGAAAATTCCACGCAAAGATTTATTAAACCTCATGTTCTTTCACTAAAATTATTTGCGAAGTTTTACGCGTGTGTAAATAAATAGTGAAAGTGTTAGTTTGAAATTTATTATTAGGTTTTCATTACGATTTTGATTGGAAGTTTGTAGTTGAACTGTTTTCTAGAACTCGATCAGTTGAAGCATGATAGTGGATTGAGTGGAGCATGTTCGATTCGGGTCACGTGCCCGCTAATATGTTCTGTAGGCGCTGCAAGTTTGCTGTCCGTGCTACCCACTGCGAGCACTAAATGGCATACCCGTCGGTCTGCTTTTCAACGGTCTCTTTGCTATTAGCCGGGTATTGTGCAGAAGCGAGGGATTTCAGCAGGAAATTGTATCGCAAAGAAACGACTCTTACGGATGTTATCTCACAAATAATAATTTATATTTGCGGAAGTGTATTTCAATAACTGCTCATGTAATGGTAGATACTATTGGCTTTTGGTTAAAAATAAATCATTGTTAAAATATTGAGTATTGACTGTAAATATTCAGTAAATACTAACGCAATATGTGAGGCGTAAATTCAGATCCTCTGTGGCTTGGTTGAGTGACGGGCTTTGTTCAGCGGCTGACGTGACCTGTCTCTAGCTCGTTGCGTATTTTGCCTGTTTTCCCAATTTCCGTATCGAGTGGCAACGCTTAGCCTGAGCTGGGTGCGACGTCCGTTACTGAACATTTCATTGGGAATTGTTAATTAGTTCCAATGGATAGGTATTTGTAGGGAACGGGTGGTATATAACCACGATCCTTATTTCAATAGTTTAAATGCCTACTTAATACTACATAGTTCGTAACAACGATACATTTAAAAAGCAAATTGTAACATGAACATATGTTTATACTCTAGGATGATCTACCGCGTCTACCTTAAGTCATATTTAAATAGTTTGAAGCATATTGGCAACATTGCTTAAGACAGTTTTGTTCAACTTTTCAACGACAGAACCAGTATATCTACTTAAAACAGATTCAACACAGCACAAACATTTATAATACTAGCACATAAACCATATCAATTAGCTTATTTGTATACCCATTACGTTCGGAGGGTTCAGCTTAAAAAGTGATTTTGTGTAGCGGAATGAATAATTCAGTGGTTGACGCAGCGCATTACCAGCCGAGCTGAGTCTGTGATTCGCGTGCGCGTCATCCGACCTACGTCGCCGATAGTGTCGACGATGAGCATTTTACTTGAGGTTTGGTGTTTAGTTCTACCACATCAGTCTTTTAATAGTCAGTAAACATAAGTTGAACTGAGCTTTTCTATCGTCTTCCTGAACTGATGAATTTTTTATTTATTTATTTACACTTTATGTACAATAGTGGCAACATAACATAAATTTTGAGCAATCGTAAATAGCCCAATGGCTCAGGTGTTGGACTTGTGATCGAGAGGCAGCGGGTTTGAACCCCACCCATTACACTTTTGCCATGAACCCACTCCAAGCACAAGCATATTTAACTTAGTTGGACGGGTTAACAATATTTCTATTTGCTAGTAATTTTAATTCTACCTAGTTTATTATATCTCTGATTTACCCATATTGCCAGTTCTAAAAAAGTCTTTTTTTTCTTTATTCATCCAGAAATGATGAATTTTTTATTCAAAAAAGTATCTTATTTATAAATATAAGATTAACTTTGAAACCTTACAAGATACAAAACCAAATATAGGCTCGAAATAAACATTCCAATTGAATTCTAGCGTCCCATATTCTGAGTACATGAATTGAATCCGTTTGATGTCAAACATGCACATAAATAGGCTCTCAGTGCTGCGCGACCTATTCAAGGAAATAGAGGCAATTATGAACGATCAACTGAATCTTTTTGAGCTGTAAACAAGCTGTAAAGCGAGTCCCATGGCTTACGGAGACTGCACACAAAGATAATGAATCTGTCAACATGCGCAGTCAAAGCGATACTGGAATAGTGTTGCGATGATTATTTTACGTTTATAGTCGATGAAAATAGAGACTTAAAAAAGACTATTATAGAATTTATAGAGGGAAATATAGAAGGCGATAGTCCCAACCCAACAAAACCTAACTAATATGATAGCGAGTCAAAAGTATTTATTTGTTTTTATACATGTTTATAAAAGGGAATCTCTGGAGATACTGATCTAATTGAGCAAATTATATTTGGTTCTAAAAGTCACACTATTGCTTAATATAAGGGTTTTTATCTATAAACATTTTCACATTTAGGGAGATAGATTACGGGGGTGAAAGCACAGGCTAAAGCTAGTGAGCATATGTAAATGGCTAAATTCATTGCATGATAATGATAATATTTCATAGTGAGTGCGTGAAATGCATTTTATTTATTTCCAAAAATTCCCAGTGCGTAAGGGATAATACTACATACATATATCCATTTTTTGCGTGTAGAAATCTTCATGGATGTCCTCCACCTCGGGGTTGACGGAGGGCTCTATCAGAATCTAACTGATTAAAACCACACGGTATTTCTCTTCTCCACTTATGGCTGGGGTACGGGGACACAGCATTCTCCATAATCAACATACATATATTCTAGACCAAGTCGTATCGGTACATAGAGATCAAGACTGTAGTACTGTTTCTACTTTGAAGTAACTTAAAATGTTTGAGTCTCATATAAGAATCATCTTTGTCACTTTCCACTGCAAATTTCCACTGAACAATAATCCAGAGCGCACTTGACCATTATTGTAGGAATATCTTTGTTTATTTAGATTCCCAACTGTTTCTACTAATTGCGTTATGAGGTACGACGTCGATACTCACGTAGCCTGAATATCGTAACATTGAATTTATTCCAGTTCAGCTCCAACAAAAAATTCAGTTTTGTGTATTCGTTGTTTGGTACGACCAAAAGCTGTTTCTCCTTGCATCAGAAAACTTAGATCTGCTTTATCCAATGGTGCCACTAATTCGGATAATAACTAATCCACTTTATGATGAGCTCAAAACACGTAACATTTTGGTATCTTAAAAGAGGTAATTTATTGTCATTTCAACATTTGAAGTAAACGTAAAAAAACATAACAGATTTTTTAATCCTCTAAAATTTCCGACACTACGGTTTTATTGGTGTATTGATATATCCACGAGACGTGTTGGCGCGGCGTGGCTAGGGTTACCAGATGACAGGAATTTTCCTGACATGTCCGGAATTTCAGCTCTTTGTCAGGGAAACAGGGAAAGTTGTAAATTTTCAGGAATTAAAAATGAAAGAGAAAAGTAAGCCTTTTCGTTATAAAATAAATGCTTGTCACACAAATACGCACAACACTAGTAAACTTAGCACCGTTTGCAAGAGTACTGAACTACTAATTGACTCGGTCAGTCGCGCCGCGCCCCGCATCCCACCACAAGGCATCTAACACTCATACTCAGACTGCCACGCGCCGCGCGCGAGTTTGTAAAATAATATAACTTTCTGCTAAAATGTCAGGAAAATTATTGCCGAAACAAGGGTTTTTTCAGGAAAACTTATTTTTCGGATCTGGTAACCCTAGGCGTGGCGTGCACAATAAAAACATCGAGTGCTGTATCCGCGCGTCGTACCATCACTACTAACTGCTCGATCGCCGCACTTCGATATACCGCCGCGCTTTGTTTTCTCACCCATTTCAACTTTTGATCTCTAGTGTCATTGTAGTGTATTATCTGTTTGTTTTTAATCAGCCAGTCCGGTTTGTGCTGTTTGCGGCAGTTTCCAATCAGCCGCGACATGTGTGTTACTTTTTGGAAGTCATTAATATGGACATATTGTTTAAAACTGGAACTACACACATCAAAAGTGTCTAGGGATCAACATATATTTTTGCAATAACTTTTCTCCTGATTGATATTGATTAAAATTTTCTTTAAGGATTCATCAAATAAAGTGTTTTCGTTTGTCACAGTAACGATAAACCAAGTCACCTTTGCATTAATAAAGAAATTTGCCATTTTCCTAATAAAGGGATTTTTGACATTTGAACCACTAACATTAAAGTTCGAAAAAAAGACTGAAATAACAGTTTTCTTTAAAATTTTATTGGGTAACTTAAACAATTAATAATCCGTGTTTCTACCGCGAATACTAACAACACAAGAACATCGGTTTGGCATACTCAAAATGAGTTCATCCAAATCACGCTGTGGAATGGCCGCCCATGTTCGTTGCAACAACAAAAAAAGGTCTTCTTGCGACTGGATACCCTCCATATTCGGCAGAGCTCTTCTCTGTAGCATATCCCATGCATGCTCAATCGGGTTCAAGTCTGGCGACTGAGCAGGCCAGAGCAGGACATTGATGTTAGCTGCGGCGAGAGTCTGTCTTACAACTCTTGCGGTGTGCGGTCGTGCATTATCATGCATTAACTGAAATAAGGGACCGATTTGCACTTGTAGAGGAACGATGACGTCAGATACAATCGTCTCAGCATAAATTTGAGCGTTGAGGTTGCCTCTGATCCAAATCAACTCAGTTCTTCCGCCGATCCAAATACCCGCCCATACCATGATGGATCCACCACTATAAGGATGGACTTCCTGGCAGGATTTTAATCGCTGTTGGCGTCCAGGGGTTCTCCAGTGTCGTATAAGTCTTGTATCCGGTCTCATACCAAAACGAGACTCATCAGAAAAGCACACGAAACGCCATTGTTCTTCTGCCCAATTTCTGTGTTCAAGAGCCCATTGATATCGAATCCTACGATTGTGCATTGCTATAGGTGGTACCCGTAGCGGTCTTCGGGAATGAAGGTTCACTTCATGCAAGCGGTTTCTGACTGTTTGGTCGCTAATTAAGTTCCCTGAAGAGTGATGAAGCCTCACGGCTAACATCATGGCGGTTATTGTTGGAGCTCTTCGAGTTAAGATTTGAATGTATCGGTCTTGTCTCCGTGTGGTGCAGCGATACCGTCCTCCATGGCGCTCAGCCACGGTACCAGTGCTTCGGTAACGTGTCCAAAGTCGACTGATAACACTCTGACTTGTATTCTGAGCTAAAGCCACAGTACGTTGCCGGGAACCAGCTTCTATCATTCCCACGGCTCTGAGCATTTCTTCCCTGCTTAAATGACGTCGCCGCTCCATAATAACGTTGGTTTTAATCAGTAGTAGGGAAACAGTAGCACTAATAATGTCTTCAATGCGTTGTATGTTTTTATAGGGAAAATATTGACAGCTGATTTTCATCTTTTACTCGAATTTGATTAACAGTTCCTGTTTCAAATTATGAAATGCACCAAAAAGGATCCATATAAATTTATAAAATCATAAATTTATTACAAAGCCACATCTCAATCTCAAAAAATCCGCATAAAAATGCTTGATCCCTAGACACATTTGATGTGAGAATATGATTAGCTTTTGTTTGCAATGTGAATTGTCGAATATGTAACTTGAACAATGGCCTTTTGGAGGAGCCGCACAACTTTTCCAATAACATGTACGTAGAATGATAGACCATCAATCAATCATCATCCGTTTAGGTAATTTGGTATTATGATCAGTGTAAGTTTAACGTTAAACATGTCACTATGATGCAACAAAAGAGACATAGATATTAAAGTGAATTTCAAATAACTTTTAAATTCTGTTAAGTATTCATATACGAAGTCCAAAATTATGGGGTTAAAGTCTCAAGTAGTCGAATTAAATAGCTAGTTCTTGTAGAAAATGATATTCTATTTTGAACTGATACGACAGACTGAATAGAAAATATTAGAGATATCTTTGAGATATCTTTTAGCTTCATCATGAAACGTTTTCTTTTCAAAAATAAACTTTTCCGTGTCGCAAGTCACAGCGTTTGCGATAAGCATCTTGTGCCATGCTTATATTAAAATATTTTATTACTCCGTTTTACTCGCTCATAAAGTAGCTCGGAATATTGTTCTGTATAGAGGATATTTATTAAATTCTTGGGTATGAGGACACCGACACACGTGCGAGAAGTGTACATTCAGTGTGCTTCTCTTCAAATTGAGTTAACTACTTTAGAAAGATTAAGCAACTCCTACACTCCTTTAAATGCCGTGAAACGTGTCCTGAATTCTCGCAAAGAGATTAGAATTGAGATAGGAGTATGGAAGAAGGGTTGCGAGTGTTGTAACAACATATTTCATATCAGAAATTACAATTCGGTGTTTTTCATGAATAGAAAGTAGATGGAATAATTTTGATGAAAATTCAATTCGAATTTCATGATAACTACATACAAAATATATTGAATAGCAATGCTATGCTATTTTTGTAACAGCAAAATATGATGTGTTTATTTTGATGTAAAAACACCTGCATCGTACTTTCGCTAATAGTATTTACGTATTCATTAAGTATCTCAAAAATAGCAAATCGCAAAACCTGTATGGGCTGTTATATTCAGTAAAGCCGATAAACATTTTCATTGAACAAATTAAATTATTCCATTTTATGGGAAAACGGGTACGGTATACATGAAGCGGTGTAATTGAAACAAGGCTGATCCATTCGTAATACGGAATACAATCCGGAAAGCCAATGCACGGTACGTTGGCTCTTTAGCAGCTTAAATGTTTCTCGTTTAACAGGAATGGAATAAAGCTGGATAGATATCGTCTGGTGAAGGAATCAAGAGCTAAGTAATGTTTGAAGTAGAACGTAGAAGAAAAACGTTGTAGGCGTAATAATGTGTGAGCATCTGCTGTTGGCGCATCGCCAGTATCGTAGACATCATACAGCCTCCGCCGTGTCGCGACCTTCTCCCAAGACCACTGTAGCTCTACGAAACATATGTAATGATACAAAAGTATCGTTAACTATACATAATACAGGGACTTTTGGATATATCGAAATTCATTGGTTCAATAAAAATAATACGATTTGGTGAAGCCAAAATAAATTAATCTTTAGATAACCAGTCAAACTTACAAGAAAAATCTGTATAAAACTCAACATCGATATTCAAGATAAAAAACACATCCATTTTCTATAAATAAACCTTGCAAAAACCTTACAATGATAGCTTTATTCCGAAACAACTATGTACAATTATCCAACGATACCGTGCAAATTCTAAGAACTCGCACAAAATCGATAGCTAGGCCAATACGCGGGCCTGTTCGCTTATGCGGAAAATCCGGAAAAACCGAAAATTGAATAGATAGTGTATCTCATTACATTAATTACGTCGATTCATTGCAATTACCGTAATAAGATAAATAAATAAGTTCGTGCTGAACGCTTCGTGCAAGTAATTCGTGGTTTATGTCGAAGGCAGTGATGACGTGTACACGCGAGCGATATTACTATAAGCTAGCTCACATGCTTTGTCTGGGCTAGCGTCAGGGGCGTGGAAGCCCGCGCGGGACGAGTATAGCATTCTTGTTATTTCACTAAAAGCATTTGAGCTCGGCCGCCGTGATACGTGCCTCATGACTGCTGGCGAGTTTATACGCAAATTATTTTGACAAAATGTTTTACTCCTCTCAAAAATATTTAGGGTCGGTTATACCTTTGCGTCCTCCGTAGGACCTATATATTATGTATTAATTCGTTAATTAAATAGTTGAACCAGAACAATTCAGTAGAACGAACGCCAACTGTTATAATAATACTGAGTCTATTTTCTTTAGAAAACTGTTAACAAAACAATTTAAAATACCTGTCATTAATGAAGATGCCTCAGTCTCAATTTATCAAAGATACAAATTGTATTAGGCTGTCTTAAAATTTGATTAAATGAGTGTCATCCATCGGATTACGGGCGTGGAATGATGATGGATGTTATTGCGTACCTTACATAAGGTAAATCACATGTACAAATATTTATAGGTTACAAGGATTTCTCGGTATTTCTTTTGCCAGAAACAGGGACTCACACTTAACCCCCTCTCCCCCTCCGCCTCTTATAACAACAGGACAGCGATTCACTGAAAACATTGATCGATTACGAAGCTTTCACAAAAAGATCAACAAGAAGTTCATCCTTCGAATAGCCAGAAGTACTGGTTTTATGTAAGTCTATTCACTGACGTGGATAGTGGGGGGAAGGGGGGCTATTTATCAATGAACGAAAGGCCTGCTTGACGGCTGAGTGTTTGTTTCGCTGTGAGGGTATTTTTCCAGTTGTTTCGCGAAGGTTGTTCCGAGGAATAAACACTTTTACCCTCAACATTCTGAAAATATTTATCACTAAAGATTTGTTGTCCAAACTAAATAAATCGCTTGACTCAGACAGAAACTCCCTAAGCTCTGAACTTATATATTTAAAAAAAATAAAGTATAGTTTGTCTGCAACAAAAGCCTGTTACATATTTTATGTTTTTATATGACGTCGCTCAAAGGCTACCGAAATGCTATTGGGTTTCTCTGTTACCTACATCGTTTTTCGTTAGACTAGCTCCGCTGAAGCTACGTACATATATCTATGTACTCGTATACCTATGTAAGCTGGCAGAGATAGAATTGAACGTAATTGTGTAGCTCCCGTTCGGCAGGTTTACCATTTCTAGGTACTGAATTTACCTTTAGAAACATCCTGTATGTAGTCCTTGCTTTGTGTTTCTTGTGCTGTACAACTTTGCCACATTACATAAAACTCAAAGTTCTACAAAGCAAATACTAAAATCACATAGCATGAGAGCGGGTGGAACAGGGTCGAAAACTAATACACTTTTTTGACAACTCTTAATTAAAATCGTAGCTTCTATTTAAAATGGCGGCGCGTCGTGTTCCACACGCGCCTCAAATAGCTGTCAGCAATAGTGACGGGGCTCTATAGGGCCATTACTTACCGGGGTTGCAGGAATGTTCTAACGAGATACTGCGGCCCCGGAACTTAAGGGCAGCTGAAAGAACAGGATGGATTTTTAATCAGCAGAAGTCTGACACTCCCTTCCGCTCTACCCAGAGCGGGAGAAGTCATTCGATTTTTTTGCCAACTAGCCAAAACAAAGTTTCTACTTAAAACAATGAACCCCACTTCCCTACTAATATTATTAATCCGAGAGTTACTTTGCCTGTCCTTCTGTTACACATCACGTCTAAACTACTTAATAAAATTTGTACAGAGATTGGTTAGACCTTGGGAAAGCATATTGGATATTATTTTCTCTGAAAAAAGCTTTTCCAGTGAGCGAAACCACGGGCACAAACTAGGATGATAAAATGCTATCAAGAGTTATCAATCATAGCAGCATCATAACTCATTATAATGGTTTTTAAACAACATATTTCCCCTGGGAAACATTATTTACTTATAAATAATTTCATCAGGATAATAAAATTAGGCTTTGACATACGTATCGGTTGACGTGGTATGTTAATTGATATCAAACCATAATTGATACATAAAAGAGTGTTTATTGTTTCATTCACATTAACAAAATCATGTCACAGAATTAAGTAGATAATATGCAATTCTGCATATTCCAATAGCTACAAATGCTTTTGGCTCGGTTCCAGGGAGCGGGAAACCAATGCTTTATTTCTCTAAATAGGGAACTGCTACAGAATACCCGTTCCGGACATCGGAATCTCAATTGGAACACGAACAACTCTATTAACTGAGCTAAGCAAACTATTTGCGAGATCGCTACGAAACACAAGAAGCCTATAACTTCAACAACACTTGTTTACTTGTACAATCGAATTAGTACAAGATGTAAAAGGCTTCGTTGACACCTAGTTTGATTACTGCTTCCAGGTAGTTGTTTCCATGTCACGTAAGCTGCCTACATTACGGGTGTTTCCAGTTTACAGAATATTTTTGCAATTTTATACATATCGTTTAGCACACAAAATAATAATTACCAACTTAACATCTGTTTGTACCATGATCGTTTCTGTTTGATGTTGTGTACAACAGTTATTCACGCTTATTGGCCAATTTTACTTTGTTAACCAATAATTCCGAATAAAAACAGTGACCTTATTAAAGACCAAAAACATACTGTTTTTAGGGTACCGTAGCCATATGACAAAAACGGAACTCTTATAGATTCCTCATGTGTTTCTGTCTATCCGTCCGTACGTCACAACCACTATATTCCGAAACTGGTAAGACTTCAGAGTTGAAACTTGGTACTCGTAAATGTATTTTGTGAACCGCCTTACGATTTTTATTCAAAAAATTAAAATAAAGAACTAAAACCATTAAAGTTCCTAAAACCATTATTTCTCAAAGTTAATCGTCTTCTAACTTTTAAAATAAGGGAGTGAAAACTAAAAAAATATATGCTGTAGATTAACACTCTCAACGAACGAACAAAAACCACAAATATAACTTTGTTATTTATACAAACTATCAAAAACAAAATTATTTTTGTTTTTATTTTTGTGATTATCACCCCATATAATAAAATGAATTTGAGATAAATCACCACATTTTTCCCTAATCTATGCTTACTACGAAAGCCTTCTTCCACTTTTTTAGGAATCCTTTATATGAATGCTATAAACCACTAGATCGTATATGACCTCAACCCTTCCATCTAAGTATGGTCGGCAGCGCAGAGTCGTGGGACGCGGTGGTGTCCTTCTGCGAGGACGTGATGTCGCAGAAGGAAACTGCGGAAAGGGAGAGGGAGATCTCCACTCCCTTCCCTGGCCGCAGAAGGCGCACCGGGCGCAGGGGAAGGGCGGACAACGCCCTTTTCCAGCCCCCATGAATGGGTCCAGGGGCGAGGGACTTGGAGAAGTCCCTCGCCCCCTATTTGATGGATCCGAGTCGCAGGCGCGCGTGGGTGTCGGCGCGCGCCTCTGAGGCGATGCACGGGGTAGTTCAACACCTCACTACCCCGTGCAGGAGGCGAGGCCGGGACAGACCCGACCAGCACTAGTGCGGGGCTGCGGAAGAATTAGGTTTCCCGCGGCCCCCCACGCACGTGTGAGGAGACACCGGGGTGGTTTTAGCCGGTAAGAATCCGGCACACCCCTCCGCCATTCCCCAGGCGGAGGTAGTCCATGAGGATTTCCCCCCGTTAAAAAAAAAAAAAAGTTGTACAACTTATCGGGAAACACTTTGTTGTCTCACTCAACCACCGCCACCACACACACACATACAGTCAGCCACCGCCACACACATACACACTCAAACACCCACTCACATACAGTCAACCACCTCCACACACACACATGTTTACATTTATAACAATCTCCCAACAAATTTTATTTTAGTATTCTTAATTATCTAGTTTTTAGTTTTATTCTGTTTCATAGTGTTTTTCTTTTCTTTGTTTTATTATTTGGAAACTATACTTCGTGTGATAACTGACATATAATATGTTACAATGAACAGGTGGGGACCTGATGACCTGTATTACAGGTGTTTTACAACCTACCACAGGCACCAGCGATCGACAACCAAAAATCAATTGGCTACTTCTTTTATGTAAAATATTGTTAGTATTTTTTTTTGGCTTGTGGTGAGAAATAAACACTTTTATTATATTATTATTATCATTTATTTAATCTATGTACATATAAATTACATTTTTAAATATTAATATAAAAAAATAAAAACATTTAAAAATATAAAAAATAGTAGCCCACCGGTATCGGGAACAGGGTCCAAGCTACCGGTGGTCAGGGCTCCATAGAGAGGAACCTCCTCACAATACGCGCCGTTTCCAGGAGTACTGCTTTCTGGATCAAGCCCTTGATCCAGCTGCCCAACGAGAGCCTCCTTAGATGTTGATATTATTATTATTATTGTTTTAACCGGCGACTTCTTGACACTTCTTGTGAACTATTGCGGTCCTTAGGTCGTGCAAATTTTGATTTATATTGTTTTGCGTTGTTCCAGATTATTTCACTCTGAATGAGCCTTGACTTCGTTTTTTAGTTAGGGAAATATACTTACTTAGGTATGTGTATGTTTTGAGGAACACGTGGCTAAATAATAATAACAGCACAAATCGATCTTCCCGGTTAAGCTGTGCTTGGTGAGGGCAGTCGGTGGATGGGTGATAATCATAACATATCGTGATTCCTCCTCAATCACGTTAAGCCGTTGGTCCCGGCTGTTATTTGTTCATCTTTAACATTCGTTAAGGGTTGTCAAAAGCCAGGAAGTCTGACACTGGTTCTGCCAAGTTCTGTTACCCAGTTACTGGGTTGTGGAGGTCGGATACGCAGTCGCTCCATGTAAAACACTAATACTTAGTTAAGTATACCCATTCAAACGCTAAAAGAATTTTTCAAATCGGTCCAGCCGTCTCCGAGTTATGAGGTAACATACATAAAAAAAAAGTTCAATACGAATCGAGAACCTCCTTTTTAACCGACTTCAAAAAAGGAAGTTTACAATTCGTCTTGAACTTTTTTTTTTTTTTTGTGTTGTTATACTTTCTAGTTGGTCCCATTGTTACGAAATTAGGATCTGATGATGGGATCCTGGAGAAATCGAGGGAACTCTTCAAATATTATAGGCACACCTATAGCGTTTTGGGTATTTCTTATAGTACCTTGTGCAGTTGCTCTCGAAAAGCACCATTTGAGGAAGTGGAACTGATGATGAAGACCCCAGATGGCCACCGAAACTACTCAATAAAAATTATTTCGTTTATTGCGATTAGATTACTTGAATATGGATGTTAAGCACTTTATGCTCGTCACAATGCATATGGTGAAGTAGAGCTGATGGTGATGTACCAGGAGAACTCCTCAAAAATTAACGGCTCTGCACCGGGAAAAGCAATATTTTGTAAAAGGTGATAAGTAGTTGACGTTTTGGCTTTTGTAATTAGATAAATTACAAACCGACCCACTAAAAAGCGTGAAAAAAAACTTTTTAGAAAAAAATAGAACCGACTTCCATATAAAAACACTACAAAGGCAAAAATAACTTTAATTTCGGAAGGCGGTGTCTTTAGTTTTGTATATATTTTTGTTTTTGACACCGCCTTCCGAAATTAAAGTTATTTTTGCCTTTGTAGTGTTTTTATATGGAAGTCGGTTCTATTTTTTTCTAAAAAGTTTTTTTTTTGAAGTCTGTTAATAAGGATCTATCACCTAAACTGTCAGTGACTTTTAATACGAGTATGCACATCTCAAAAGCAAAATAGGAATTAAACTAGTGAGTTTTTAATTATCCAACCAATTAACTATAAACCCATTCCAAGCTGAGTTCCGCACAAAAATATAAACTAAAATATGTTGACATTTATTTCAAACACGACTATAAACTTAACAATGGGAGTTAATAAGTTTATATTTCATATATTTTTATTTGGCGAGCTGTATAAATGCATTTTGGTCACGTCCGCGCGTGTCCTTCGAGCCTCGAGCCACAAATAGCGAGGGGCGCCATTAATTACTGCCCACCATCACGGCCCGCCCTACCGACTTCTGCTATCAATTTATTTTCTGTACGATAAGTACAACCGATGTTTCAGAAAGCAATTTATAATTATTAAATCATATTGGAATATCATTTCTAGCCCTTGCTTGTTTACTTATAACAAAAATAACTAGATGTAAGGGACTTCGAAAGTCTACATACAAACTACAACCTACAACGGGTTGTAAGTAAGGCCCTAAAATCTTCAATTCCTTCGCCATATTCAAGTATTCTTCAATTGCTTAATGAAGATTATATCAAACGTCGTGCGTCCACTACCAATTTATCGGTCAGCATGTCAGCATGCAAGCATATTTCTGCAGTCTTGTATACTCTTGCTAAGAAAAAATGCCGCATTATCAGATTCAAGTCCAGCAAAGTTTAAAACACTATCTACGGACCAGACTATAAACCAACACTTTTTAAAATATAAAAACACAAAAACACGGCACGCCCCAAATTGTCTAATTACACTTTTCAAAGAATACTTCGTGAAATCGTCTGCTCTTTCAAGTGATGTAGGTTGTATATCAAAGTGATATTAATGAAATCTAATATCTAATGACACGGAACCCGTCTTCTGTGAGGTTTATAGGACAAAAAGAGAGGCAATGACTCTGGAGAGGGCTGTAGTCGGCTTAGCAGTGGGATTTGAACAAAGATATTTTATAAGCATTTACTTCACATTTTTTTTGGCTTTACTCGCTGTCTTATTTAGTACGTTCTACAGATAATTTCAGATTTTATGTGACATTTCCTGTGTCTGAAATACAGTATGAAATTGTAGCACAATCAGGTGGCATTTGTTTTTGTTGAATCACAGATTCAATGCCAAGATGATGTTTTTTAGGGTTCCGTAGCCGAATGGCAAAAACGGAACCCTTAAAGTTTCGTTCTGTCTGTATGTCTCTCTGTCTGTCCGTCCGTCCGTATGTCACAGCTATTTTATTCCGAAACTATTAGGACTATACATGTGAAACTTGTAGGTAGATGTATTCTATGAATCGCTTACCGATTGTTATACAAAACCATACATGGAACTGAAATAGAACATTTTTTTTTTCAGCAAACCTATACGTGTTTGGTGTATATACGAGGTGTAACAGATTAAGCGCAATACCTCAGACACCACAATTAGATTTTTAAATTATAGGTCTAAAACAACATCCGTAACTATATTAATTGAAACCAAACCTAGACATGTTTTATAAAATAGTTATTCTTACTAAATGCAAAACGTATGTGCGTCATACAATATCCTTACGCAGACGCATACACTCATGCAATGTTAGCGGCCGACACGCACACGAGCGCATTTCCTTGTTACTACCATTGTGATAAAATGGCACCCTGCACTCCTGCACTCCTGGAGTGCAACCCATCGTTTTTTTCATACGGGCACACACGGGTGGCGTTAAAAAAAGCAGTTAAATATTTCCGACAAAAATACTGCAGTTTGACCAGTGTTTGATCCAAAAATAATTGCGTCAGCTTTATTAACTGAGATTCTAAAAATAACTATCATTACAATCACGATAGAGTGCGTCTAAATAAAATATATACACGTCGATTAATCCAATTTAAACCTTATGTTACTGCTGTAAGTTTCTGAACGCTCTACCGTATAATGCACAGACAAAGGACAGCATTAATTTATGAAATTGTTGCTCTATATTTACAAATACGGAGAAACGTTAGTAGTGACGATTAATATCTATATCTATACTTATAATAAATCTGTAGAGAGGTCAATTCTGTACATGAAATATATTTACAAAATAACTATCAGGGGGTGATTAGGGATCGATACTGATACCAAAAATGCAATCAGTAAAATTTTTGTCTGTCTGTCTGTCTGTCTGTCTGTCTGTCTGTATAACCGTTATAGAAACAAAAACTACTCGACGGATTTTAACGAACCTTGGTACAATCAATATTCATACTCCTGAGCAGGTTATAGTATACTTTTCATCACGCTACAATCAATAGGAGCAGAGCAGTGAAGCGAAATGTTGGGAAAACGGGAGAAATTACTCCATTTTTTAAGCTTCCGTCGCGTGTGCAACCTTAATGGTTAAAGCTACACAGAAATCATTTATGACGGAAATGTTCTCCTTAAAATTATATAAAAAACTAGTATTTGCGTGTTGCGCGAGGTGCAAGCACCTCGCGTGCTTGTCAAAAAAACTAAAGCATTGCCCCTCTAAATCTAGTATTTGCGTGTTGCGCGAGGTGCAAGCACCTCGCGTGCTTGTGAAAAAAAAAAAAAAAAAAGAGGGGGGGGGTTGCACAAGTATTTCGACTAAAGCATTGCCCCTCTAAATGAATCTGAAAAAAAAAATGTTCCAAGTCTCTTAGATTCCGAGATCCGCCTAAAGGGGGGGAGAAGGGGGGCGGGGAGGGGGGACTTTGAAAAATGGTTTTTACTTTACCGAGCCTCCTCTATACGAATCCGTAAAAAGAAAAAATACGGGTCTCGTAGTTTCCGAGATACGATAGGGGGGGGGGGGAGAAGGGGGGGGGGAAAAGGGGGGGTTTGGCACTTTTCCCGTAGGTTTGAGAGTTACTTGTTTACGAATCTGTCAAAATATACCCACCTCCCCATCCACCATCTGGGAGAACAATTCTGTCAGTGAGTCAGTGAGTGGTAATTTAGCTTTATATAGTATAATATCCCACAACAATATATATCTATCTTTTATGGTTGACTCACAATAACACGTGTAACTCCAGATAGCTTAGCAGTTCGAAGCTTTCTGATTATTATTCTGCTCCGAAATTTAAAACCACCACAACTTTGCAATGGAACTCGGCTATAAGTAACCCAGTTGCAACCAGGGACCGATAGCGCTTTCCTTTTATAGGGTTTTACCCCGGGTTTTAAAGAGCTAGGATATTTTAATTCAATTAAAAACCCTCATGATTTTGCTGAATACTTTTTTAGCTAACCTTCTCAAGGGAAACCCATTCATTGACTTTCCCAATAAATAACCTAGGTTTCTACAGTCGAATACAAAAAGCTTCAACAATCAACTATCCCATTCTGAAAGGGAAACCCTTTCGTAAGCGCTAACCAACATATTAATTCAAGCGAGTTTGGACCGTATTTTTAACAAGATAAGAGCGATCTGAAGCCAGTAGCAGGACGTGCGGATGAATTCGGTAACTTCAAGGCTCACAAAGATAAGCCTCCCGATCACCGCGTCATGCTAAAATATAACTTATTGTCATTATTTTAAAAGCTAACGTGTGCGTCGTGTCAGTGCAGCGTTGGCGCAGTGCATAATTGTGTGTATGACGTGTATTGTGTTTGTTTACTACTAAAACGTCACGGGTGCGAGAGTCGAGACTTCGAGAGGCGAGAGCATTCGCCATTACCTACTGTTTACCGCATACGATGCGCTTCCTCTAATTTGTGCCGATAAGGTTAATTTATAGTGTTAGCGTTCTTATTAGTGCAGTGACTAATTAGTAAATAATGCCTCAGCCAAAAAAGTATTAAATTAAAATTAAATCTATACAAATATTATAAAGCTGAAGAGTTTGTTTGTTTGTTTGCTTGAACGCGCTAATCTCAGGAACTACGGTTCTGATTTGAAAAATTCTTTCAGTGTTACATAGCCCATTTATCGAGGAAGGCTTATAGGCTATATATCATCACGCTAAGACCAATAGGAGCGGAGCACTAATGAAGAATGTTTCAAAATTGGGGGATTTTTTTTCCACGCGTACGAAGTCGCGGGCGGATGCTAGTTGTAAATAAATGAATAGTGTGGGAAGTGTAAACAGCCGATCGAGTTGGTTGTATTTGAACATGGCCTTTCTCAGGCTTCCCTTACATATGAACTCCAAGTTCCCGTAAGATGCCCTTAAGGGATGAATTCGTACAAATTCTTGGCAACAGGCTCGACTAAGTTCAACTCAAAAGGGTGTTTTACAGACTTATATCATTTATATTTACGTAAGCACTTTTGACGCAAGCTCCAAAACTCATCACGTAAACTTTGTCGATTTTGCTTAATAAAATCACTTTGCTCATACATAGGCAAAGAAAGCCTGAATATATTTCATAAATTTCTTGTAAAAATGTTCACCATTAAGTGAATAATATTAGTGTATTGTTCATCTGTTGTTATATTTTCATCTTCTTTTGTTAAAATTATATAACTACAAATTTTTAGCAATATTTAAGCTACATTTTCCTCTACTTTCTAGTTTTACAGAATGCATGCTGAATAACTCTATAATAGGCTTCAGAATCCCATATGACATTGTTACTATTTGTAAAAAAACTGTTGAGTTTCCTATCAATAAATCAGTTTGTTATTATCTACCCCTCGTGATGATAGGCCATTCATTATAGAGTATATATAGTCAAACACACTTGCAAAGGAAGGAAACCTTAATATTATACGTGTGCCCTTGACCGAATTTTCGTCTAGTAGGTACATCGGTATTTCAAGGGTCGCCCTTCAAAAATACTGACGACGCGCGCTTATAGATAAGAAAATAATGAACGCAACTTCCAAAATGTATCTTTAGTAAACAACGTTGAAAAGTTTGTCGATCAAGGGGTGTCATTTTGGTCCATACATATTTAATGCTGAACATAAAAGAAGGCGTACTATACAATCGTGGAAGAATGTTGTTACGTTACTCCCCTCGACAATTTATACATATACAGAATGTGAAAGAACAGTGGCGGCTCAGTGGTTACGGAACCGACTTGCGAGTTGCAGGTCCTAGGTTCGAACCTAGTCAGGCACATTACTTTGTGTAATTTATATCGTCACCACCGCTCTCTAATCGGTGAAGCAAAACAGCGTGAGAAAACCGACATGACCTAGGAATAAAAGTCCGAAGACATGTGAAATCCACCAATCCGCACTTGGCCTGCTTGTCGGATTACGGCCTATTCACTCTCATATAGAGAACAAGCCTGGAATACCTCGATTCCCCAGGGTATTCCTCGAAGCGCTACCATTTTGAAGCGCACCTAATGAAGCGCTCCTTTTTTATTCCTCGGAGCGCTCCTTTTCCAATAACATGGTATCGGGAGCGCTACTAAAAGGAGCGCTCCGAGGAATAAAAAAGGAGCGCTTCATTAGGTGCGCTTCAAAATGGTAGCGCTTCGAGGAATACCTCTGATTCCCAGCAGTGGGAACGTTATAAGCTGAATTATTATTATTATATGGAATGTGATGAAGTACGTCATAATAACTTTAAGCTTAAAGTACATGAACTTAGACATAGTCTGCTATTAGCATTAAAGTGATTTCAGAGATAAGACACAATGGGTGCACTGTGCACTAACAACATTAGTGTGCAGAAGCATTAAATTATTAGCGCAGAATCATCTGCCGCCTTGTCATAATCTCCTGGTAGCCATTACGATATAGCAATAAGAAAAAAAAAATAAAAAATTAAAATGTTTATTACACACTAAGCAAGGATACACGTTTAGTAAATAACACAATCAATTATTTTAGAAAGTTGTTATAAATGTATCGTCACAAAAAACTGGTGCTAACTCCCAAACTAGGCCTAGGCCTGTGTTTTGGGGATTAGTGCTTAGAAATTACACATTTAGTACAATGATACATTTTTGTGAGAATGCCGCTAGTTATTTATATACAAATAGTGATCTTAGTTTAGAGTGTCAACTTAATACAAGTACATGACAATTATATAGTAATGGGAAAAATGTGTGCATGTGTGCGAGTGGATTGAGTAAGTGTGAGTGTATGTGAGGTTGATTATGAGTGTAGTGTATGTGGTGTTCAGTGTAATGTGAGTAGTGATTGATGGGGTGCGCGCTTACATATATATGTGACAGGTAGAATGTGAGCGCATAAGTTAGGTGTGCAACTAAGTGATGAAAGCGAGTAAAACTTCTGTCTGCTGATAATCTAGGGATTGGAGCCAGTCCGCAACTTTCTCTTTAACTTCACGTCGGCTTAATCCAGCAATGTTTAGTTTTTTATTTATGCTGTTGTAGAGCTTACTGCTTAAGCTATTGAACTGACGTCTGGCAAACGTAGTCCTGCAGGGAGTAGAAGGGCAAATGGATGATCTACTCCGTTTATTTGGATCGGGTGTAGGTATGTGCGGATGTAACCTTTGAATGGACCTGAGCACATAGAGTTGACGCACTGTAAGGACTTTAAGTTCTGCAAACAATTGAACAGTTGGAAATCTAAATGGCTTCTTGGTCATGAACTTTAGTACTGCTCTCTGTGCTCTTTCCAATCCAAGAAGATAGGTCTTGGCGGCACCTCCCCATACTGTTATGCAGTATTGTATAATGGACTGACATAGGGCCAAATAGACCATCCTCAGCTTTTCTAGTGGTGCTGAGTCCCTAAGGGTTTTGAAAACATAAATCAGTCGCCTGATTCTGGAAATAACTGTGGTAATCTGCCTATCCCACCTCAGTGCGTGATCTATCTGCACGCCTAGATACTTGACACAATCTACCCGAGAGATTACAGTGCAAGTGCATTCGTTCTGGTCACCGCAGACATGTGCCTTAATTGAGTAATCAAGTGGTGGCTTAGTGTTAGATCTCAGAGAGAAGGGAAGAAAATTGGTCTTTATAAGATTAAGTGTGAGCAGATTTTGTCTTAGCCAAGCCATTATTTTAGAAAGAGAGTATTCGGCTCTCTCCTTAACTGACTGCCAGTTTGGTCCCCATACGAACACTGCAGTGTCATCTGCGTAAGTAAAAATCTTGGTATTTGGAAAGGACAACGTGCAGAGGTCATTAATAAAAACCTGGAATAAAGGAGGACCCAAGATGCTTCCCTGTGGGACACCGTAAGAGAGTGCCAATTCATCACTCATATCCCCTTTATATTACTCAGATAGTCCTTGAAGATATTAAGGGCAAAACCTCGTACTCCCACTCTTTCTAATTTAGACAAAAGGATGGGAACAGAAACTGCGTCAAAGGCTTTAGATAGGTCTAGAAATATACATAGACATCTATTCCTTTCGTCTAGATTCTTAACTACCACATTCGTCAAATCCATCACTGCATCTTCTGTTGAAAGAGCAGGCCTGAAACCATACTGATTTTGAGCAATGATATTATAACGATTTAGGAATGATTTTAGGGATCTGTAAATAATTTTTTCAAGAATTTTCGACATCGCAGACAGTACCGATATAGGCCTATAGTTGTTGACGCAGTCTCTGTCTCCACCCTTGTGTATTGGGTGTACTATAGCTTTTTTAAAGGCATCGGGAAACACACCAGTAGCAATGGCTCGATTGCATATATGAGTTATAGAGGGGATCAAGACATGTCGACACTCACTTAGAATAGATGACGGTATTCCATCCCACCCAGTGGCACAGTCCGGGCGGAGTTGCAGGATGATAGATTCAACCTCAGTGCGTCCACCTCCAGAATTACAAGCGAGTTGGGTATGTTAGCATTAGCGAGGCATTCAGGGTGAGAATTTTGGGTAAGGGAAGGCATGTTGCCAGATGAGGTCTGAGAGCTAAGAATAGAATCGGCTAGGTTTTTCCCGACGTCTGTGAAGAACTTGCAGACTTGGTTAGCAGACGTTTTAGGGTTGTTGGATATACTTAGCAGTTCCAATGGGCTATCCTTGACTTTGTGTGTGTTTGTAATACTTTCGATGGCTTGCCATATGGCTTTAGGGTTTTTTCCGGCTTTGTCCAATTGCTCTTTCTCGTAGGCTATTTTTAGATTTCGCAGGAGCTTAGTAACAAAATTTCGATATAAGAGAAAGGATGACAGGAAGGCTTAACAAAAGCCATATTACCTTAATTACTGTTATTTATCATTAGAATTCATTGAGTGTTCTATTGGTCTCGTGATTGCAAACGCAATTGCTGAGCATATGGTCCTAGGACCGATTGATTGATTTGGATCGTATGGATGCTTAGTAGAATACAGTAGTCTGAATTCTTGTTCGTTTAAGGCATATTTTACAGCAAAGCCTTTTTAGGTGAGAGTTTTAAATTTGCAGGCAATAAATACATATAAGTTAAAGTAAAACAAAAAAACTCTCTTCTTGGTTGCCTTTACTTAAGTCCAATACCTTGTATTTTATCAACTT
The DNA here is from genome assembly GCA_943138885.2 of Tholera decimalis. NCBI lineage: Eukaryota > Metazoa > Arthropoda > Insecta > Lepidoptera > Noctuidae > Tholera > Tholera decimalis. The sequence continues at coordinate 27,499,487 of OW964549.2, forward strand.
TCATTGAAAAAAACACGTTGCATTTATTGTTATGTGTACCTTTAGTATACAATGACAACCTGCAATACTGTATCTCATAGACCCTTTAAAATATAAAGATAAAGCAACACATTGTTTGACTCTATACGTTTTTATCCATATTTTTCTGTAACATGGAACAACAACAGATTTAAAAAATTAAGAATGATTAAGAGTGCTTATTCTATTCACGCTCAAAGATATTGTAATATAATTTATGTTAAAGTTGAAAACTTAAAAAATTGTTAATAATATAAATAGCGCTCTTCCTCTCTTTAAATTTTTGCTGTGCCCGACAGGGTCCATATTGATCTAAATTGTATGAAACCACCCATGTAACACATATGGAATGCAATAAATGATTGAGTATTGATACACTTGTGCAGACAAACTTGTTTATATTTCTTGAAAAATATTTTCATTTCTATCTCTACCAATAAACAATCATCATTATCTGATAACCGAATGCAGTTGAGTAGTACTCATCTGCATTCCTCCACGTAAAACCATGGAGTGACTGCCTGTGACATCGACAGCCCGGCAGCTCGTTAACATGACACCGCTTGGCAAGACTGGTGTAAGATTTTCTGTCATCTGACTGCCCGTAAAGACTGTCATACATGCAGAAATGACAGCCGTCGCCAACGCTTGACGTGGTTTCTTAAACACGGACGAATTTCGATATGTCAAGATGATTATCCATTCACGGACCGCCCCGGCAAGCCTTGATTAACCTTGAAGCCTTAACCCATTCCACAAGTTCCTCCCACACACCTACCAAAAACAAGTTTTACATGTGTAATTTCAATGCTTTAGTCTGTATCAGGGATGTTATGGATATGAAATTTCGGATACGGATTGGATACGGATATAGGAATGATTATTATACCCGATACGGATAAGGATACGGATATGAAATTATTTCGATTATCCGTTAGTTTCGGATAATTTCGGTTACGAATATTAGATTTTTAAGGAATTTGAAAAGTAAAATACAAATAGATAATCATACCATAACGCGCTATCTCATCTCATGTAATGATGTATTACATTTTATAACGCGAGAATTTCATTACAATAACCATCGTGTGGCGCTTCATTACGCGTCATGTTTGGAGTCATGGTGTAATGCAACATTCCCCGGTACTAAATGTAATGTCATATAACATCACTTTCTAACGCATTGTTTTGCGCATGTCTACTTCTGTGTTTCGCAGCCGCCCGGCCGATCAAAACAACTTGTCATAACGTGTCTCAATTAGGCTCCGCCCCTATCCGATATTATCCGAAACTTTTATTTCGGATTCGGTTACTGTTACGGATAATTTTTTATATCGGATATCCGAAAGGTTACGGTTACGGAGCTCCCTAACATCCCTGGTTTGTATGCTTGTATCAATCAGTTATTTGCAGAGCTGAAATATGTTGGGTACATTTCTACCTCAGCTTACAAGCCGGCAGCGCGCGGCTGTTTGTTGTATACCTACGCGCCACCGTCACGACAACTTAAAAATTGAAATAAACGAACAAGCTTTCCATTTCCGCCGCCTCATTTGTTACACAATCCGTCTTTGTTTGTAAATGAAAACTTTTCACATAAATTCACTTTTATTCGACGATTTTTTTGTTGTTACCTTTCTTTTGCCGCATCGCTGAGGTATTTTGTCAAGTGGGTGGAACCAATGGCTTTGTGTTGACTAAATTCTGAACTATGAATTGGTTTTCATTGCCAATCTGTTGTCTGGGTATCATATGGCAGAATATTAATTTTTAGAAAGAACGTGATGGTTAAGTTTTTATTATTAAGTCTATACTGACCCAAAGTTTGACAAACAACCCCTCTGAATTCTTTCAGTTATTATTTTCACAAGACACCTCGAACTAGATCTTGCAACCACCCCTTTTTTCCGGGTGGCATAATCATCGAATGACTTCTCCCGCTCTGGGTGAAGCGGAAAGGAGTGTCAGACTTCTACTGACTAAAAACCCACTCTGTTCCTTCAGTTGCCCTTGCGTTTCGGGTCCGCGGTATCTCGCTAGAACCCGCAACCCCGTCAGGCAATAGCCTGCAACGACCACTACGGTTATATGATACTAGTACTCACGCGGGGCTTCGCCCCCGTGGATTCTATCACGGTAAAAACATAAGTCTCCTTTTTTGCAGTTGCGTAAAAAGTAGCCTATAACCTTCCTCAAGCTTCAAGCTACGTCCATACCAAATTGCATCCAAATCCACTCAGTACTTTCGAAGATTAGCGCGTTCAAGCAAACAAACAAACTTTTCCGCTTTATAATATTAGTATATTTATATGGTACTAGCTTCCGCCCACGACTTCGTCCGCGTGGAAAAAAAATCCCCCGATTTTGAAACATTCTTCATTAGTGCTCCGCTCCTATTGGTCTTAGCGTGATGATATATAGCCTATAGCCTTCCTCGATAAATGGGCTATCTAACACCGAAAGAATTTTTCAAATCAGAACCGTAGTTCCTGAGATTAGCGCGTTCAAGCAAACAAACAAACAAACAAACAAACAAACAAACAAACAAACTCTTCAGCTTTATAATATTAGTATAGATACATATATAATTCTTGTATTATACATTTAGTTGACATAAGTTTTCATTTTTCATAATTAGAATTTAATACGAGATATTTACTCTGAATATTTATTGTTTAAAGTTTCGGCACTTTTACAGTGTTGGTAGCGGTTTCGATTGCAAAAAAAAGGTAAAGAAGAGGGTAGACCGATTTGTCTGCTTGTAAACATCCACCCGCAATAACTTCAGATCATTCGTCGTCATGGCGCATGCAACAGTACTGAAAGATCAGAAACTTGAAACAATAAATAAATTAATTAATAATAATTTCACTAGATAAATATCCCGTTTTAAGTTCTAATTATACATATATTTCACTCATTTATGATTTCTAAACTTTTAATTTATCCGCCTTAACTATTATTAATTATAATCTACCTTTGTTAAATTAGAATGATGTACCTACTACTATAACTTCTGCCCACGACTTCGTTGGCGTGGGAACAGTTTTCCCGCGCAAATCCCGACCCCGTGGAGTTTCCGAGATCAAAATTAACCTACGTGTTACTCCAGAATTTCAACTATCTACATACTAAATTTCATTCATATTTGTTCTGTTTTTTTTTTTTGCGTGAAAGAGTAACCAACATCCATTCATTTATAAATCCATCTTCACAAACTTTCACATTTATAATATTAGTCAGAAGATTATTATATTCATGTTTGTGTTGTCGATATGCTATAAATGACGTCATTTTAAAGCAGTTCTCAAATTCTTAGGTTAGAGTTCAATACCATTTTCATATTTATGTTATTCAACTTGATTAACAAAACGATTTTAATGAAACGTGAATTTTCATGTCACTCAATATTGGAAGCTTCTAAACAATAACTACGTTGTCTTACTGGATACACAACAAAGAGCCGTGTCTTAAATATCATCAATCAATTGTCAGTTACTAATAAAACGAGCCGCTTCACCACAAAAGTGACAGCACAGGGTGTACAATTAATTAACAATAAAGCTATCACATAGTAAAGCTGAGAATTTATGTTCAAGATTTACAGTAGATAAAGTAGGTAGGTATTAATTTTGTCCGAAATTATCCCTGCGGTTTCAATATACTGGCCTAGCTCATAGCTATCGCGAATTTATGAGGATAAAACGCAGTTAGAGACAGTGTAATACAATAAAGGTGACATTTTCGTAATGTGCTGCAACGTGCCTCCAAAACAAAACCGACACATAAGGTTGTACCCCTTCATTATGTTGGTTGAGAAAGATAAGTCTCTCACTCAGCCAACACAGGATACTTAAAAGGTTTCACAAACGGGGAACAAGAACTCATTATTTCCGTCCTATTAACATAATAAGCCAACCCGTGTGTCTTGTAACCTTTTTTTAGAGTTCCGTAGTCGACAAGGAACCCTTATGGTTTCGCCATGTCCGTCTGACCGTCCGTTTGTACGCGGCTTCGCATTTGTGTATTTTTTTTTAAGTCAATAGCAACAGTGACATTTGTGTTGTTTTATTTTAATTTATATGGGTCATGGACCTGAAATAAACGATTTTTCTTTTTATTTTATTAGCTCAGAATCTACGCTGAAATTTGGCATGGATATACATAATAATCATGCTGGTAAAATAAAATAACGATTTTTTCGGTTACTGCCCGCACCGTAAAGAGGGGATGACTTCTTTATATCTCGTCTATCCCAATAGTGTGAGATCTCTTTGGATAGGTAGTCCAGAGTGAATAGGTTACTTTTAGGTAAGCGTGCTCCATCTTCGATCACATCATCACTTACCATCAGGTGAGATAGTGGTCAAACGCGAACATATTTTCAATAAAAAAAAGGTCATTTTATAATGGGAGTGTGGAAAGACCAATTTTCGATTGGGCGATCCGTTACTAATATTAGTCGACTGACTTTATGCTACTCGCTTTTGAACAAATTCTATTGAACAATATTTAGATCAAGTTCTTATTTGTACAAAACATAGTATTTATGTTTGTTAGAGCATTGTATGGAACTTTCGGTCAGCTAATCTGACTCGCACTCGGTGTTGTAGTAAACTATAGAACCCTACACTGCGTGTGGTCCGACACACACTTTGCCGGTTTTGTAGGTTTTTCATCTCGTTTTGACAGGCCTGTTGGTCTAGTGGTCGATGGCCCTTACTGCTATGCGCAAGGTCGTGGGTTTGATTCCCACCCAGACAAATCTTTGTGTGATGAGCACGATCATTTGTTCTTTGTCTGGGTGTAATTTATCTATAATATGTATGTATTTAGAAATATATATGTATGTTTATCAATTGTCTAGTACTCATAGCACAAGCTCTGCTTAGTTTGGGACTAGATGCCGTTGTGTGAAAGTCGTGGAATATTATTATTATTAATTTATTATATTATTATTATCTAAATTGTTTCAGCGCTTTAGGCGTGAAAAGGTAACAGACAGACAGACAGAGTTACTTTCGCATTTATGATATTAGTATGGAGTATGTATGTGAAGCACGGAGGATTTGCGATATATTAAGATCATTTCAAGTCATCCATACACACCGTCCCAGTAAGCTTTGCTTATCTTAGAAGATGGACCCGTGCGACTACTATAATTTAGCCACGAACTCCTCCTTATTAATTTATCTATGTTATTATCTAATTAAAATAGTAAACAAAGAATTTCCCAGTACTAGATACATTCTCGTACAAGTACAAGTAAGGTAAAGTCTAGCTTTCTACACTCTCATAATATTATGTACAACCGGCAATGTTGTAACTCCGGTTTATAATGTTCATTAAGGATATTGTTAGACTTTCCACTCCAGCTAATTAAGTTAATTAATAATTAACTGTAACTACTAAAAAACTTTTTAGCAAAAAATAGAACCGACTTCCATATAAAAACACTACAAAGGCAAAAATAACTTTAATTTCGGAAGGCGGTGTCAAAAACGAAAATATATACAAAACTAAAGACACAGCCTTCCGAAATTAAAGTTATTTTGCCTTTGTAGTGTTTTTATATAGAAGTCGGTTCTATTTTTTGCTAAAAAGTTTTTTTTCACGCTTTTTAGTGGTTCGGTTTGTAATTTATCTAGTTACAAAAGCCAAAATGTCAACTACTTAACACCTTTTACAAAATATTACTTTTCCCGGTGCAGAGCCGTTAATTTTTGAGGAGTTCTCCTGGTACATCACCATCAGCTCTACTTCACCATATGCATTGTGACGAGCATTAAGTGCTTAACATCCATATTCAAGTAATCTAATCGCAATCAACGAAATACTTATTATTGAGTAGTTTCGGTGGCCATCTGGGGTCTTCATCATCAGTTCCACTTCCTCAAATGGTGCTTTTCGAGAGCAACTGCACAAGGTACTATAAGAAATACCCAAAACGCTATAGGTGTGCCTATAATATTTGAAGAGTTCCCTCGATTTCTCCATGATCCCATCATCAGATCCAAACGTGACGACAATGGGACCAACTAGAAAGTATACCCTTTCAAACAAAAAAAGAATTTTCCAAATTGGTCCAGCCATCTCCGAGTTATGAGGTAACATACATAAAAAAAAAAAAGTTCAAGACGAATTGTAAACCTCCTTTTTTTGAAGTCGGTTAAAAAAGGGGATCGTGTTTTTAATGTTTCATAATTTTATCTAACTATTAACGTTAATATTTTATTTTATTATTACAAAAAAGTAGCCTTTGTCAATTTCAGTTGAATTTCAGACAAACAAACACACTTTTATGTTTATAATATTAGTATGGGATACAATAATAATAATTCAGCCTATTATATTCCAACTGCTGGGAGACAGGTCTCCTATATATGTGAGGAAATGGGCCGTTACTCACCACGCGGGCCCAGTGTGGACTGAAGGATTTTATTGGTATATTAAGCTCCATATAAACGTAAAGATGGCTCACTGTGTTGAAATGATTACTGTTATTATAAAAATAAACCACCGTCCCCTGACCATTGGCCACGGTTCCCGAGACACAAGACACGCGTTAAATTTGACTGCACACATAAAAAATAACACTAAAAACTTGTTTCTTGTTCGTGCTGATTGCAATGAATTTACTAAATTAAAAAAAGAACATTCCGGAATGTTGACTGCCCCCTACGGAATACGTGTGTTCCTTTGTTTTATATGATGTCAAAAAAGTTTTTTCTGGATATTACCACACGTTCTGTAGTATAGTAAAATTTCGCGCAAAACAAATAAAATAAAAAGGTAGATGAAGCAACATTTGGAACAGCGTACCGTGTAAACATAACGTGAAACGCTGAATAATTTATCTTTTTGTTTTATTTAAAAAACAACGCACTGTCATGAATTTTCGTGAATAACATAAAGTGTATTATATACTTATTTTTTTGTGATATTTTATATCTTTAGACTACTTATATAACAACGTGGCAATGCTGCCAGTCTTCTGGGTACGTTTCCGGACGACAGCGATGAGGAGGAGTACTTTGACGCCTCAGCTTGTTTTTTATTTAATTTTTATTTTTTATGTACATAGTTAGGTTTAGTAATTATATTAGTTTATGTATAGGTAACTTAAACTTTGCATATTCCCATATAACAAATAATTTAAAAAACCTCAGCCATCTAAAGGTTATCTATAAAAGATTGCTTTTAGCGATAAGACCGCCCATTGTATCGCCCTTGTGTATGGCCCTTTTTAATTCGTAAGTCCTTATAAATTTCTGTTATAGTGTACAATAAAGAGTATATCTATCTGTCTAACATATTGATCCATGCGAAAATCGAACCTGCGACATAAACACTCAAACTACAATTCCGCTCCATCGCAGCCGGCACATCACTTTTTGATTGGTTTAAACCACAGAATGAAAGAATTGTTCTGGTACCTTTCCACCAATTAAAAACTGAAGGTGAGTAGTAAAAATCAATCAGATGGGCGTCGCATACCCGCGTCTACTGGGCAAACGGGCAAGCGGGCACACATAGCCCCACGATTGCTTTGTGCCGCAGGAAATTAGTTTGGAACTTGCGAGTGAGTTTCGTTCGTCTAACTATGAGTGTGTGAGTATTTGTAATGTGTGCAAGTAATCTCGCTATTTGCCACACGTCTGTTTGATCCAAAACGAAACTTGCACTTAAATAATAACTGGTCTAACTAAGAGTACATCCTGTACTACAAGTTAAGTATCAAGGATTCATTAAATTTGAATTATATAAGATTGAAAAATTTGATTCACTATTGGACCATAAGATGAAAGGCAATACGCCATCATTACGTGGTAGACATCTGACCAATTCATACAAAACATTTTGGGAAAACTTGCATTGTCCTGATAGCTATAATCTAGAAGTCCTTAAGTCTAGATTGAATAGGGTACCTGTGGCTAAGCGTGCTTCATCTTGGACCACATCATCGCTTACCATCAGGTGAGATGATGGGCAAACGCGAGCCTATTATCAATAAAACATAAAACCACGGTTAAACTACATACTTGTTGGACCAAGTCAAGAATCGTGTATCGTTAAAGAACACACCTTCATAATGTGTTCATTAAAAAGATAATTTGTTGGCTCGCAATGTCTATATTTACACAAAGTAATCATGGCAATTAGTATACATGGAAACTCGTTTGTGAGATTGATGGCTGATCGTCGTTAATTTTTACAGAGGCACGTGACATCACGTCCCCCTTTTTCCTCACTTTAATTACATACAATTTCTTTTCTCGTTACAAATTGCGCTCATACAAAGAAATTAAAACCATTAACATTACTTTTACACTCAAAGTATTCCATTTACATCATAATTAATGCCTTTTAAAGTTTAATTACTATGTATAAAACATGGCAACTAATTAAACTAAATTCGTAGCACATCGTAGCACAAACGTTCTAGCGGGCTGCTACGCCGCTACGCCGATTGCTACGCGATACAAATCACAAGAGAATTAGTTAATTGGCACGTTGTTACTGGCCCGATATCATTCTCGGAGCTCCAAATCCCGCGTCTAACTAAATTAAACTATATTATAGGTAAGATTATCTTGGTACTTTCAAACACAAGTACTTTATCACTATGTTCTTTTCTGTTTTCGAAATCAGTAAAGTAAAAGCGTTCGAGTTTTGCACAGTACCGGTGCATTTTTAAGGTTGTCATAAAAAGTTGTCTGCACCGACAACCTAAGAAGAAGAACAGAACAGGAGACATAAAAATTACTTATTTTTCGAATATGCTTTTGGTATTACCAAAGTATATTCACGAAAATATTTTTATACTTTGTGTATTAAAGAATTACTAAGAAATTACCCGTCATAAATCAATTACAAGTTACGTAGTCGCTGTCAAAGTTTCAGTGCCACTTTACCGCGTCTTCGCGAACTTGTCTCATGTATAAAACATGTTGATTACACAACACAACACGTCGTTTGCACGCGCCACAGACTATCAAAGTGCAATACCATGCAGTATGACAGCTCTGCAGTGTAACAACAGTCCGCTACCGATTTGCACCAGGCACTGCCTTGCACCGTCACATACTCACCCAAAATATACCGAAGATATAACAGCTAAACTTCCCAATGCAATAAATACATCGACATATCAAGTAAGGAAAGTTTTCGAGCGCCTATAACAGTTATATTATTATTGTTAGTGCGGCCATGTTTCAGCGGATAATGTTCAAAATATATCACATATCCGGGTCACTGGCAAATTAATGTAGTTGTCGCGTTCAGTTTATTTATCAGTTCATCTCGCTGGAACTGTCGGTTGTATGTATTGTGCGTGCCCACGGAACACAGCTTTAGATAAAAAGTTGTATTTGCTAAATTGCAATCCAACTCATGTGTAGATTTACTATGTAGACTCAGTTTACTGATTGGTTATTTACATAAACTATGATTTTACGACTTTAATAATATTTTAATAAATATAAGCAAATTTATCGTTAAACTATGCGTGTTATATCGAAACATCAATATCTAAACAAATAAAACTAAAAAGAATAAAAAGTCTTAAGCAAAAAGATATAAGCAATCAAATGAAACTAATTAGGCGCAATTAATTCCAACTCCACTCTGTTGAAAAATAATACCTACTTGAACGATATCGGGGAAATAAATAGAAAACGGTAGCCAAATCCAATAGTTCAATACACACCTTACCGAAGAGACCAGTTAGTTCTGCTCGATTAATAGTGATAATAAATCGTAGCTGATACACCGGGCCCCAGCCGTTCTATCGCACATTTTTAACATTTAATACTGAATAAGGTTAAAAGTGGAGTAATAAAACTTTCAGGGAAGTTAATGATTGGCGACACGGAACTTAGCAATCTACAAAATCTGTTCAACTACATTTTTTAAAGTTAAACTGGGTCGAAGTGTTTATATCTCTTTGGTTTCACTACGTACTTTTACTAGTATATCTGTAGCAGATATTACCACGAACTATACCAAATTGCCTCTTTTATTAGGCAAAACCAAAGGCTTGGTAACATAGGTTTCTGGTAATCCTATCACAGGTTAATGTTCCATTGTATAGGTGTACTGCGAGTGTTTACCTCGCCGACTGTTTTCGTTTATATTAATTATTCTGTATGTGTCTTAATCTACACAAGCGTATTTGAACGACCTTCTTTAAAAATAGATAGATGACTTCATTCCATGTGCCACCCAAAAAATATAAACCTTTATTTTGAGACGGCAATCGTTTTCCATATTTGCACGAAAAATATGTTTTAGAATTTGCACTACTTACTTAACTAACTTTTGCGATAACTTTATGAAAACACATTCATTTGTGGAAATAACGTAACTTCAAAAATAACCATAAAACAGCGAAGTAAAAGCTAAAAGCGGCAATCATACCACAAAATTGCCAAAAGAATATATTAACTGGTGAAATTACTTTACTGGCAACAAAATGATTGAATAAAGTGCACACAGTAATATAAGTAACAACTCTAGGAACAGCTTACTTAGGTGGCATGGTGTCGTAGGTACTCCTACACCTTGGAAAATTCCTGTAACGAAAGAAAACCCAATTACGAGTAATTCTTTTTTACGGCGGCCAATTTAAAGTAACGACAGTGTTTTGAACAATTAACTTCATGGGTCTGAATGTTTTCTGATTGGTGAAAGAAAATCATGATAAAAATCGACGTAATGGCTGTCGGTACAGCTGGAAATAAAATGCTGAAAAACGGGATTAATCATAAAATCTATGATATGAGATAAGCGCATTGGAGGTAAAAATGTCAATATCATAATCAGTTGTCTATTTGGTTAGCCGGTGTCATCGCCGCTGGTGGACGTAGAATCAATGAGCGCTGGATGACGCACGCTCGCCGCATGCCGCGTTTACGTAACGTTCCCGTCATAACCTCCGCTGAATTATGTACAACTCGACGATATCTGTCATTTGCAGTATTTCCACGAAATTGACAAAGTTCTCCCTCTCCCAACTCTCCAACTCCCACCGAATGTACAAAATGTAGGATTTGTTTGCAACCCTTTGTTTTTATCTCTACGCACGTTGCCAACATGACAGCAGGAACTTACAATAGATTTAATAACCTTTCCTTGGAATAATTTATGTCCAAAATTTTGGACCGCATTCAAACAAATATGTTTTAATTATAACTCCCGCTGATAACGACGAGATGTACATCGTCGTTATCAGAAAGCTTTATCATTCTTTGAGAAATTTATATCATTTTCGCAGCAGCTCTTTCGATATCATAATCGAATATCATCTTAAAATTCGATAGCAAATTTAATCTAGAAAAAGAATATTTACTTTCGTATTAATACCCTGAAGGTTACTGGGTCTAAAGGGGTCGTTTACACAAAGGGGAGCTTTATAGTTTATTGTGTTTACAAAGTTTTAAATAAAGGGTAACTGTAACGTAAACATTAATTAAGTGTAAACAATATGGTATCCTGTAGACAGGTGGCACTTGTAATTAGGAAAATTAATTCAGTAGGGGCGTTCTCTACTGGTACTTGCCGCTCGTGCTCTCCTTACATCAGTGAAGTGCCTCATTTTCCTGAAGGTCACGTGCTCATAAATCCAGGCACTCAAAAAGATTGTTTACTTTGGAATTCATAAAAAATGCAACGCCCTCACTTATTAATATAACAGGCAAGTCAACGAATAAGATGAATTGCCTCGCAGACGTGAAGAACAACACGGTGTCTGCAGGGTTATATTTTACAGTGAAAAGATTTCCTTTGTGGATATTGGAAACTGGTTATTAACAAGACAGCTAATGGTTTTCTCATGACGCTAAGATCTGGTCAGGTGAGAGGTTCAGCGCGTGGTAAGCTAGCTGCCTCTAATATAATTATCAAACCGTTATAAGCATATTAGACGCCGCTTCGAAAGAACGGCATTTGGAACTGAACAGTTTAAGCTACAAGTTAAAAGTAAGAAACAATGGAAGCGGATCTTTTATCTGATATATTGGTTTTATGTTCTAATTAAATTTAGTATGTAGATAGTTGAAATCCTGGAATAACACATAATTATGCTATTTTGGAATCTAAAACTCCTACGAAATCGGGATTTACGCGGTTTAGTACACAGATAATTAACCAACACTAACACTTCCACATGAATGATGTAGCGAGAAGAAGCTAGTAATATATGTATGTATATGTTACAGTTATAGCGATTAAATAACTATTATACATAATGACTGGTCATTATATATAAGATGTAAGTAAGAACAAAATTGTCTAGACAATGTGATAAATTAATCAATTTATCCAGATATTATTCACAACTAGCTGCTGCCCGCAACTTCATTAGCGTGGGACGATTTCCCGCGTAAATCCCGATCCCGAGGGAATTCCGGGATAAAGTAGCCTATGTGTTATTCCAGGATGTCAACTATCTACTTATCAAATTTCATTAAAATCCATTCAGTAGGTCCGGATATTAGCGTGTACAAACAGACATACATTTTTCTAAATTTTTGCCGTGTAACCGTTTCTTAACCCACCTCAATTATTATTTTCGTATAAAATTTTAATATACAGACACACTTTTTTACTGTTTTATTATATGTATTGATATATTGATGATGAGCATTAAATTTACTTTATAAATTAAAGTTAAATTACTTTATACTTATGACATGTTATTAGGTATAACTCTTATAATAAAAATTGTAATTATTACTATTTAATTAACAGTATATTTTTATTTTTATTTACCATACTTTCTCACATTTTAAACCTTCCCTGGACTTTCACAAATATTTTAAAACCACAATTAGCCAAATCGGTTCAGCCGTTCTCGGGTTTGGGCGAGACTAACGAACAGCAATTGATTTTTATATATAAGAGAAGAAGATTGCTAGTTATTGTGATTAATTCTGTGTCAATTGTCACTTTGTCTGAATTGAATAGATATTATAAATAATGGCTGGATAGTATATATAATATCCGGATTTATTACTTTAGCTGTAACATATATACGAAAGTTTAGATAGATGTTTGTTACTCAATCACGCGAAAACCACAGAACGGATTTCCATGAAATTTTGTATGTAGATAGCTAATATCCTGGCATAACACTATTTTTTATCCCGGAATTCTTAGTGGATCGGGATTTACGCGGGAAAATCCTCCCACGCGAATGAAGTCGTGGGTACAGCTAGTGCTTTCTAACATAGTCGTCACTATTATACGTAGAATTATGTTCGTACATGTTATGTACGTTACCAATATGCTCAATATAGCTCACAAATTGGTTTGTGGAATGCCGATGTCGATAGATTGAAATTATTATTAATAGATTCGTGTTATATTGTAACATTTATTGTGCGGCACAAACAATACGGTCGCTCCGGCGATCTACCAGCTCCGAAGAGCTATAAACTGAGAAATAGGCTCGTGTGTGCACGATCGATACTCGCATGATGTTATATTACCTCCAAAACTTGCTACTTAACTCCTACCTCCCCTTAGACGTCTTTTAAAGGCGTATTTCGACTGGTCGTAATACACGGACTATCTAACAAGCAATTGTACGAACATTAATCTTATTCCAATAAATATTTGTTTAGAGAAATCAATTTATGTTCGTGATGTTTCTCCATTTATATGTATTAAGTGAAAGGAGATTTTTCGTAGAACTGTCTAACTTTACAAATATACATAAGATTGGTAGTAAGCAAATAATGTTTCTTTTTCACTACGCAGTCAATATTATTGACAACGTCAATCCGTTTCATCCACCGTCAAAGCGATGACGTACAATGAATAGGCATAACCATGTATTATCTATGGGCATAACTTTGAGCGAGTGTCGGCTATGCTTTGCAACCAAAATGCCATAATTGTCTTTCTTGAAATGCGGAATTTCAAAACAAATTATCATACCAATTACCATTCACATTATAAACGAGTACAAGGTACATACCTACACAATTTTAAATGACCTTACTCAAGAGTATTCAGGATGAGTATAATAAGACATCCGAAAACTGGAGCATTCGCGCGTGTGTCAAAGAATTTCGGTAAGCAGAGCGGAACTAATCCAGATACGAATAGGTACATATACGAGTATCCCGTATTCATGGTAATCCTGGGTCATGGATAAAACCTAATAAAGAATACGTACGAAGGAATATATATATAACGTCATTGTAACAAAGAACCCAAGTTTGTTTGCATTAGCGGTATATATTGTTGGATCACGTCTAAAAATTATTTTATCGGTAAGTTACTTTGAAATCCGGAGCGTTCCAATGAATAATGCAGTTTTCAACTCATAAATGTCCATAAAAACTGAGCGGTAATGAATTGGTTCTTAAAATAGCCGCGTTAAATGCTATTAGTGAATTGAATTTTTATATTCCTTTTAGACTATAAGATATGAAAAATGTAACTTCATCATAACGTTTATATGTATTATTACTATCACATTTATGATAAGTATATTTAAAGAAAATGTATGGAATGACAAACTACATCAAATTTATCCTTTGGATATATTTTTGACAGGGGTTATAAAATATTGGAACAGAAATAGCTTACTTTTCTTATCGAAATGTGTGGAGTTTGGGTTCAAGGCTTTTTATCGTCATCTTAAGATAAGTTTCGGAGAATCTATGATTCTCCTATTGCTTTATCTGACTATGCAAAGCAGGTGACAAATTCGGGCATATCTGCCAGATTTAGCTCCGATTAAGCTGAATTTGGCTTGCATTAAAACATTCTTCATCACATATCAGCTGTAAAAACTTGCCACCTAATTCACTTACGTACAAGTAAATGTAATAAAGTATGCAGTACATATAAACTTGTTAATTAACTAGATCCAAGAATAAAATTGTTCGTCGTTATGCACTTTTCAATGAATAAATTAATAACAGTTGAAATACCGTGTTCGTTGAATTGTCGGTGTCGCAATAAACACAAGTAAACTGACTAATTAAATTCATCCTCTCTGTTGCACAAAGTTATCCATTTAAATTGTAATTACAACATTTTTCGCTGTAATGTGTCCGCTTGATAAAAAAATGTGATTACAATTATTTGCTATGTTAATATTATGTATTTTATGTATCTAACCTTCACACACGTTCAGAATTAGTTATTTGTTATACAAGAGTGCAAAGTTGCTTTTTAACCGCGTGACTGCTCCATTTTGATGACCGAGCAAGCGAAGGATTCTAAAATTGAATCACGAGTGCAGCGAGTGATTCATACATTAGAATCCTGAGCGTTAGCGAGGGAATCAAAAGAGCACGAGGTGAAAAATCTTTGCACTCGAGTGCAACACGTAACTTTTCATCCCACCTCAGCGAGGAAATGACTAAATGCAAAAAAAAAATGGCGCGCAAAGCAAATTAAAAACAAGTAAGTACCTACACCAAGAAGGTTCCAGAGTTTGAGTTTTTAACAAATTAAAAAAAGTTGTATGATTAATTCGGCCCCATGGAGGTAGAAGTAAATAGGTTTCACAAACTTATATCCTCTAACGGATAAAAACGGCTTTTGCACTCAGATATCGAAGAGCAAAAATACTCTTTCCGAGATGGGGGGATGAAAAATATATTAAATGCAAAATAAATAAACGAACATTGTGCTGTTTTTGTTTTATAATAACTGTGTCAAATTAAAAAAAAAAAAACCATTCTTTATTTAAAACGTCAAGCAATTTTCTAATCATAGTTTAGCGTTTTCTCAACTATGCTTATTATTTTTTTTTTTATTATTTATTGTTATTAATATACTTGTGTCAGCTTGTAGTCTTACCAGATGCAGTTGATACTAGTGATCTACATGGAGCGACTGCCTATCTGACCTCCAAAACCCGTTGGTGACGTGTCACACTTTGTTCTGGATAGTCAGAGGAAAATTAAAGGCAGGACAAAAAATTGGCCAAGTGCGAGGCAGACTCGCCCATGAAGGGTTCCGTAGTAACTATAATAATATAATATCATATGTATATTTATTTGAGGAAAACCAAGAAACCTTACAAATTTCTTAAAACTAGCTTATATACATTTTACAACTACGCTAAATAACTTTGTTTTTCATAGTTTTTGTATGAATTACATAGTTATATTTGCGGTTTTAGAAAATATGCTGTATCACAAAAACTGCTGACCCGATCTCATTCAAACCAATTTTGGATGAAAGTTTACATTAAGGTCTACAGACATATATTTTTTTTAGATTTTTCACTTCATTATTATAGAATCTAGAGCGGGAGGGACACATTTTATCACTTTGGAAGCGTATATCTTTTAAGCGATTGACTTTATAAAAAAGTGGTTTTAGAAACCCCCATGTCATTTTTAAAGACCTGTCTATAGATACCACACACGCATAGGTTTCATGAAAAAGAATATTTTCAGTTTTGGTTCCATGTATGGGAAGCCCCCTTTAATTCAAATATTTTTTATTTTTTTTCTTAAAATCGGAAACCGGTTCACAGAATACTACCAAGTTTCACATGTATAGTCCTTATAGTTTCGGAATAAAATGGCTGTGACATACGGACGGATGGACAGACAGACAGACAGACAGACAGACAGACGGACAGACAGACAGACGCACAGACATGACGAAACTATAAGGGTTCCGTTTTTTGCCAATCAGCTACGGAACCCTAAAAAGACTGTCAAAGATGTATAAATGATAGCCGAGACCAACGGATTTATGTACTTTCCGAGATACAGAAGAATACCAACATATCAATATGATAGATTACATAACCTTAAAAACTTGTACAGTAGTTATTATCTACCTATGAGCTCCTCAAAGCAATTTCCTAATGATTTCCATAAATAGCTACACCAAACTAAACTTGTTTTACTTCGTAATGAGAAAACGAAATATAAAAAGACTCAACATATCAATAATTGATATGTTGAGTCTTTATATTTGAATTAATCAGAGTACTCAGTTCGATTGAATCACTTAAGTGATTAATTAGTGTTCCATAATATGCATTTAAAAGAACGTTGCGGGATTATTTTCTTAACAAAAGCAGAGTTTTCATAATCCCCTTTCTATAACTTTTTATTAATATATATATAATATTTTAGTATGTATTACGATAAATATGTATGTAAGTTTATTCTAGGTACCGTGAAATTTGAATGGTTGTTTTCCCACAGCGAAATGGCTTTGTCTTGGTAATACAATCTTTTTATAAACAAATAAAATATTAGAAACAAAAAATGGCAGATTTACCATTATGGAAAACAAAAGACGAAATCGACCACGAATCCATAGTTAACGTCCACGCGGCCGTTGACCCGCGTGCCTTTCAATGAGCTGATAACTTATTCTTGATAATAATAAGCTTTACCTAAAAAGTTATTCAAATTTTTCCTTCATAATTTTACGGGCCTACACGACCGTCATAAATACTTTTTAGCTGCACTTTACTGAATACGAAATTTAATAAAAACAAGTTTATCATCTAAGAAAAATAATTTTCTGAATTAGAGACCTAACAAAGTATTTGAGGCGTATTTCATAAATTTGAAATTATACAATAATTTTAACAAACTTAACTACTTTAAAATGTTCATTATTTACAAAAGTACGAGTAAGTACTTACCTACACTTCCCGGTAACGGAGTAATTGTTCGAAGTGCAAGCCACTGCGTTGAATACACAATCAAACACGTTTTAATTGATTGTTAATGACAATCAATTAAAACGTGCTTGATTGTGTACACACCTTAATAAAATTGAACAACAAATTGTCATTCAATTTTATTAAGGTGTCTGTCACTTTTTACGATTTTGAAAACGTCCACTATCACAGTTATTAACGCTTCGCGAGTTTCGTGTTGCTCACGATACACCAGGCGCTTGAGCTCAGACCACAAGCAAAAGTCTAACGGAGTTAGGTCCGGGCTAGATCCCAGGTTAGATACCGTTCAAAGTACTCGATGATTTCTTCGTCGAGCTCTGGCGAAATAATGACCGATCGACCTCTGCCCTGCGCATGTGCTGGTGTCTGGAACTGCCTATGATCTAGTAGCCGCTGTGTCGACACTACGATTGTCCGGGCCATGGACTTAGGGGTTTAGAACCCCGCGAAGACGGAGTGACTCTAAGTGTTGCGGCTCCGCGTAAAGTCGCGGGGCAGCATGGGAGTCATAATCAGCTCTAGCATACAGTTGCACCATAGCAACGTACTCCAAATTGCAATAATTGTAATGACGATCCTTTGCACTGATAAGGCGCGCTGCGCGTACGACATTCGTGGGAAGACTAATTTTGACACCGCACAAAAGCAATAGGAAGTCGGCACGCGGCATCGTTTGTAATTGTTGTTACATTTGTCCTGGGTGGGAATCGAACCCACGACCTTGCGCATAGCAGTCAGGGCCACTGACCACTATACCAACAGGCCTGTCCTTATATTGTGAATTACTATTAATATTAACTAATACTAATAACACTCTTACTATTAAATATCAACTGTCGTATTACACAAATAAACCACACTCACATTCACTAATTACTACACTAAATATTATTAACGCACGACTGTATTATTAGTATAATATAACACTTATAACTCACTCTATTCGATTACACGGTACTACCCATACACAGTTACTGATATATATGATCCACTCTTATTTTATGACATCCATTTCTATCTCAGTGTACCCAAGTGTTCACAGCCATACACTAAATGTTATTGCAATAAAAGTATGTTATTATGACAATGTTATAATTACTAATTATTCAATTCGAAAAGTAATAAATGGACCTGACTATGTTAAAATTCGATAGCACACAAAATAATATCACTAACATAGACTCTGTATCTGTATCTGACTCAACTACATGTGATCTCGATAACTGTACTCCTCATCACCTCTCACCCGATAAATCGCTTAAAATTCTCAATCAAAACATTAGAAGTATAGCTAAGAACATGATAGGGTTTCACACAGCAACAAAGGTTGATTGGGATATTATCACACTGACGGAATGCTGGCTCCCTAACATGCAGTATATCCCTAACCTAGAGAGCTACTATTACTTTAAGACCAATAAAAATCTTACCCAAAATTAAGAGGTAGTTGTCTATGTCAGTGTTTCCCAATTCGTGGTACGCGTACCCCCAGGGGTACGCGAGATTGCATCAAGGGGTACGCGGAGCAACCTCTTAACTAAAACAATAAATTCTTAAAAAATAAAACCTAGTGCAATAACAATTGCCAAAAATTATTATTAGAAAATGCGCCTAGATACGACACATACGACAGCTTCAGTGCGGCACCCGTGTGTGGATCTAGGCGCGTTTTCATACAACTCTCAACGATGCTTGCCGCACTGTTGCTGTCGCATCCGACATGCGTCATCGAGTGAAACGTGAAAAGGGTACGCGAGTTTGAGATCTTCCTTGAAGTGGTACGTAGAAAAAACTAATTGGGAACCACTGGTCTATGTGAAAGAGGATCTTAAAGTTAAAGTAGAAGAACCTACACTTATGTACGCAAACTGTCTCCAAATTAAAATTAACGACAATACAATATTATTGGCTATCTATCGCCCCCCAAGTTATAAAGAGATTAAAAAATTTCTCACTTCATTGGGCATAAATCTAATTAATATAGCAAATCATAGAAATATAATAATTTGTGGTGACATTAATATAAATATTCATAATCAATCTCATGACTCAGCAAAAAATAATTATTTAAATTTATTGGCTTCACATGGCCTCCTACCCGCACATGTTCTGCCCACACGTCGGCAAGCGTGTGTAGACCACATCATCCTAAACACTACCTTACCCGCTACTACATTAGTCGCACACTTCGCGCTAACTGACCACGATAAGGTTTTGTTATTTCTTGAAAAAAGGAGCCCTAAAATCAAAGCAAAAGGAACAGTCGAACTCATCAATTACGATCGGCTAGACGCAGACGCATCTTAAGTTAGCTGACTTTAGTCAGATATATATGACTAATGATCCACATACTGCGGCAGAGTTATTGGTTAATATCATAACGCGAGTTATAAAGTCAAATACAAAAACAATCAAAATCGTAAAAATATCATGAAGCCATGGATCACTCCTGGCCTACTTCGCTGTATTCGACATAGAGATAATCTACATATGAACTGAAAACTGACCCGGAGAACTATATCTTAAAAACAACTTATATGAGATAGAAGTATAACTGGTAGGGTCAAGAAGCGAGACGCCGCCTCAGATTTGTTATCCATTTTAGCAACTCCAAAACAATCTGTTAATGATGTCAATGACTACTTCGCGGAGATGGGTAAAAACCTTGCTGAGAATATAATGAAGCGGTCAGTAGTATCGCCTAGTAATATCTCTTGCAATACCTCGCATTCTATGGTTTTGTTGCCAACAGACGAAGCGGAAGTTACAAAATTAATATTGTCGCTTCGCAATGAATGTTCTATGGGATGGGACCGAATATCTAACAGTCTCCTTAAAAAACACATAGCCATAGTAGTCCCACCTGTAACTTATGTTTACAATCTCGCTCTCAACACAGGTAAATTTCCCAGGGCATTTAAAAATGCCATTATTTACCCGATCTTCAAGGATGGGGTCAGAAACCGTGTCAACAACCGTGTGACCTATAGCCGTGCTGCCGGCTCTATCCAAGATTCTTGAACGGATCATGAACAGTAGACTAGTTGATTACTTGGAGAAATATAACCTTCTCTCTCCATCCCAATACGGATTTAGGCTCGGTAGATCGACTTCCGATACTGTTCATGATCTAACGAATTATATCGTCACAAACATGTATGCTGGCCGCAAAGTCTTGGGATCTTTCTTGATCATGCCAAAGCATTTGACACGGTTTCTGTACCTGTACTCATTGGGAAGATGGAACGGCTTGGAATTAGAGGGTTCCAATTGAAAACTATTTGAGTGAGCGTACTCAGAGTATGAAAATAGACAAACACGTCAGTAATGAGCGCCTAGTCACCTACGGGGTGCCTCAAGGCAGTGTAGTGGGGCCAACCCTCTTTCTCCTATATATAAATAACCTAGGTATTACCCTGAGGCAAAATTGTAACATTTGCAGACGATACGGCATAATTATTCAACGCGGATACGTAGAGTGAAGTCTATGGGCTTGCTTAATCAGGCTTCAACTTAGTATCATAATGGTTACGAAATAATATCCTCACACTTAACGCTGCAAAATCCAATTGCGTCACTTTCTCCATCAAACAAAACCGGCCAACCTCGGACACTTCTTCCATCGTAGCTCATACTTGTCCGTTGCCACACTCTACCATCTGCTCATGCACTCACATCCGCAAAGCAGATAAAGTAAAATATATCTGGGTATTATCAAAGATAGTAGGTTAAATTTTCATGAACATATTAACTCACTGATTAGCAGGCTGCGCAAACTAATCAACGTTTTTAAGACCCTGAGACAGGTGGCTGATGAAAAATTGAGGAAATCGGTGTATTTGGTCCTTGCTCAGTCTTTGCTAACGTACTGTGTCACTTCTTGGGGAGGTACCCCAAAATCCACTATACTTAAATTAGAAAGAGCCCAGAGAGCCATCCTGAAGGTGTCCTTATTCCGACCCTTTGACTTTTCCACTACTCTTCTACATAAAGAAGCGAAAGTTTTGACCGTACGCCAACTTTTCTTACTGCAAACAATATTGAAACAGCATAGCGTCCTTACATATAGCCCCCTTCTGTCTTGCGGCAAAAGGCGGTTCAACTCCGTAGACAATCGACACACCCGGCTGTCAACCAAGTTTTCTCAGCGATTTTTTTGTTTTCTTGGGCAATTCATTTATAATAAGGTTAACAGGATCCTGCATATTAATGATTTTAACAAAAATAAATGTAAATCGAAAGTAACTAATTGGATCCAAGAACTAAATTATCGTGACACTGAAGATATACTTGCTGTCCCTGTATAGAAAATGGAGAGAAAAAAGCCATTACATTCACCCATTCACTCCACAAACACTCACTATACATACACACTATACACGCACCTACATCTCCACTTAATACTAATCCCACTAATAATAATATTATTTTTTTGTACTTCGATAAAAAAAATTCATTTGTACTTACTCAAATTTAAAAAAAAAAATTATAAGTTGACTCCTGACCACTAATATATCTAAGAGCACTTGAAATGTTAACCCAAAGAGTGGATACCTGATGTCCTAAAATACAGGCCCGGGCCTAGTTTAGGCACCAGTCTGCCACAATGTTTATTGTATAAAATGTGTCCCTAATAACTGTAAAATTGTACATAAATATTGTAGTGAGAGACTAAAGATTATAATTATTATGATTACTTAAGGACCCCTAAGTTATAGCTATCGGGAAACACAGACTCCGGCAGGGAATATCACTCCTTAGCCGTACGCACAATGAAAGTATTCCCAAAACGTGTAGTGCGTATGGGTGGGATGTCCACCATGTAACGCTGGCGCATCACCGTTTGTCTTGTAGTCCGATGATGGAATGGACTTGACGAAATTAGATTGTGTAATTCCATCGCACACTCCCCGAAATGGAACCGATAGAAAACCAACAGACTTGCAACTCGTCGTCGATGTTCAAGGCTCTGGAGCTTTGACTCGACCAGTGCATCGTTGTCAATGAGTCTCTTGGCTCGTTTCTCAATGGACTCAAGCGCGTCCAGTTGGTATTTGGCAGATCCATCCCAAAGATGAGAGCAGTACTCCATACACGACCGAACCTGGGCTTGATACAGATTGAGCAGCTGTTCCGGTGTGAAGTACCGTCTCACCTTTGCCAAAATTCTCAACTTTTTTGATGCTAATTGAGCCTTAGCCTCGATAAATGGACCAAAATTAAAGGTGGAAGTTAGTATTACCCCAAGAAGCTGAATACGATCGGTTATCGGCACGGTTACACTACAGAAAGTAGGAGCCGGTTCGAATTGGCATCTTTTTGAGGAGAAAAGACACGCCTGGGTCTTAGCTGCATTAAACTTGACCAAGTTGGCATTACCCCATTCGGAGACAGCCTTCAAGGACAAGTTCAAGCGTCCAACCATGTCCTCACGGAGAGACTGGATCTGTGACCCACCAGCACGCGCGCTTAACACATATCTCTCAGCAACTTTGCTGTCGTCCGCATACCCAAAGGTACCGGGCATAAGCAGATCGTTAATATGCAGCAAGAATAAAGATGCTGAGAGAACCGACTCCTGAGGGACCCCGACATTAATAGCCAATTGACCAGACGAGCAGCCATTAATGACCACTCGAATGGACCGATCTCTCAGGAAGTCTTTAATCCAAACGCAAAGTTGAGTAGGTAAACCGAAAGAAGCTTAGCAATAAGGCTATCATGCCAGACCCTGTCGAAAGCCTTGGAGATGTCAAGGGAAACAGCAAGGGCTTTCGCGTGCTTCTCAATGGCCTCACTCCAGATGTGAATGGCATACGCTAGAAGATCCCCAGTTGACCGGTTTTTGCGGAAGCTGTATGTCGGTCACTGAGGATGTCGTTGGCTTCTAGGTATGCCAGGAGCTTACTATTAAGTACACGCTCCATACTTTTACATAGTGTTGCCCAAACGAGAGTCTCGCAAGAGTCTTGCAATTAGCGATTATCCTATTGCTATTTATTAAACGGTAGTTGAGATCTCAGAACAATGTAACAGAGTCTGTTACATTGTTCTGAGATCTCAACTACCGTTTAATGTGACCACGTAAACCTACCTTAACAATAATTAATGACAGTCACAAGAAAGTAAGTACTTATTTTTGGGTAAGTAACGGTGTTCATATAAAAAAAAAATACAACCTACGATTGTTACAAGTAAGTGACAGATCAAGCATAAATTAATCACTCCGAAGTAGATATATATCAGTACTGCAGATATTACATACATATGTATATGAACAAAGAAGACATGATAGAAACAAAGGAAAAACAAAATAAATCAGCTGCTTATCGCTCCATGCAAGTTATAGTGCTCGCGGATAGTCGTGCTTAAGCACAACTATCCGCGAGCACTATAACTATAACTTGCAGCTATAACCTGCATGGAGCAAGCGGCGATCAACCTATCAGTGTCGGCATTATGACCTAACCCGCTACGTAACCCTAGTACTATACCAAAGTACCTATTGATGTTTGTACGGGTAGATATGTATCCTCACTTACCTCATTGTAAAACATATTTGATACAGTTCTCAATGGTATTATGGAGAACGAATGGTCGTAAAGAACTACCGAATTCATAGCAGACGCTTTTTACGACCACAACTTTTTGCAAGGAAGTCATAACCGTGCGAAATTGCGGATAAAACGCTGTAAATAATTCAATCCAGACATTATAAGATTGACCTAATTATACGTTACATGTGTAGTATTTCTGCCCTTATTAAATATTTTCCTGTGGAAACGAACTCCACGGGAATAAATCATGTCTATGGGTGTGTGGGGATGGGGAACCCGTGTCCTCCGCGCTCCACCCACCCCCCCGGGATCGGATAGCTATTGCTTGGAAGGCCACATAAACGGACCAGATTTATTTTTAACCTAAAACGCCTGTTTATTGAGTTATACTGGATATTTAGTCCAGGTATTTTTTTATATTTCTCTTTATTACTAACTTTCTGGTATCGTTTGAAGGCACATAACTGTAGTGGCAGAAACCTGAAAGAATGTCAATTAAATTCAATGCACATTATGGTGTCGACTGACGCTTCTACCAATTCTATTGAAAAGTTCCTATTCGCAATAAAATTCTGTTATAAAATATTCATAGGAGGCTTCTCTTGGTGGATGTCGCTATGAAACTGATTACTGATTCCGTTCCAAAAAGGTGTTGGAGAGGGAACATAATCAGATCACACCAGTATACGGCAAAATGTAACTTTCTCTCCAACGGAAACGGTTCGGGAAACATTATTTTGGCAACGGAACGAAAATGATGAGTGTTCAGAAAATCATACCTATATTTACCTAAAATTATAAAGATGGTGGTCGCTGGACTCATCGATCCATCGCTCGCAGCTCGTTAACTAACTTAATAACTAAATTCCAGCCTACATTTTCTCGGTAAGTATGTCTTTTGCTTATAGTGGTCTCCTGAAGGACACACTTCCGAATAGGAAAAGCAATTCCGTTCCTTTATCCTTCACTGCTCACTTCCGTGAATTACAGCGTAATTATATAATATATAACTTGTCAGAAAGTATAAGTTTGCACAAACACATACGTCAGCTGTGAACGCGAAGTTAAACGTAAAATGTAGTACACATTCCAACCAATGAATGGC
This sequence comes from Tholera decimalis, assembly GCA_943138885.2. NCBI lineage: Eukaryota > Metazoa > Arthropoda > Insecta > Lepidoptera > Noctuidae > Tholera > Tholera decimalis. The sequence continues at coordinate 27,524,847 of OW964549.2, forward strand.
TCGTTCATGCCGGAAACTGTTCTAGAAATGCCGAACATGTCACCGCCGCCGTTTGGCGACTAAACTATTTTTATTAATTTATAGAACAGTTTGACCCGCCATACATTGTTGAAACAGTGACATAGATAGCGTGCCTATTTCTCTAAAGTTTGGATTATAACGTGCTTCAAATGTATACAAATAGGCAAGTAAGTTAGCTTTTGCACATTCATTCCTTACAAATATGAGTCATAATGTGTAATTCTGAGGCAAAACATCTCATCACAGTTTCATCAAATTCAACGCCGGCCTCGATACTAACAGCAATTATAAAGCCAAAATAATAGCATATAGCATGTGCTAATAGATAAACAGCAATTCCCAAAACGATGCAGAAACACTTTCGCTACAAACATTAAACTTTCATGCCCACTTTCAATCGGGCGCGCTATTTTTAGAAAATTCATCCATAGCCAAAAGCTCAATGGAATGTAACGTGAAGACCTTCCTTGGTGGTGCTTCCGGTGGGATTATGTGCCATCTCGCGAGTGGTGAGAAAAATGGCGATATCACGACAAAAGACAAAACGGTGGAAGTTAAGGGTATAGTGCTAAAAATAGCGAGATCCAATTACGAAGTCCCTTTCCGTCTCCAGTTTCGCGGAGCAGTTTGTAAGCTCTCGTTAAATATGCAATTGAGAGCCACCCTGAACTTTGACACTCTTTGACGATCCTCCTATCACTTGTCGATCCTGACGATCACCTTTGTCAACATCAAACATTATAGGCGACCCTTCCGAGCGCTGGCCCCAAGATTTAGCCAATTTACGAGCATATCATGGACCCTGTTAGACGTGCAGTTATGTAACCTTTTTATTTTATTTAATGGATAATATAAAATAAACTGTCAAGAAAGACTACTTGTTTTTGCCTTTTAATATTTTTTTCATTTTATTTTATTTTTTTAAATATGAATACAGTCATCTCGGTGATAACTATATTTTCGAGCCTTTTGGAGTCGAAACTCTCAAGAGGGGTCGAGACCATGGGCCCGTATGCTCACAGCCTTTTTAAAGACATATCGAAAAGGCTCGTTGACGCTTCCCGCGACTCAAGGACTGGCTATTTCTTTGGTTAACGGCTAAGCATTACCATACAACGAGGCAATGCCGCCAGTATCTTGGGTACGTTGCCAACCGACAGCGTTGAGGATCAATTTTTTGATGCTTTATTCTAGTTTGTATTTTAAGTATTTTAGTACAGACGCCGAAGCTACCCGAATTTGTCAAATTTTCCCAATCAACCTTGAACCTAATTTCTTTAATAATAAAGTTGAAAATCTATTAAAGAAATTTGACAGATTGTTGTAGCTTAATGTGCTGGCGTCTGTACATAATTATGTCTATTTGCTGAAATAAATGTTTTACCAATATGAATACATTAAATTAATTTGAACCTTGTAGGTTTTAAGTTTTATTTGTTAATTAATTAACCGTGCAAAATCTAATCCTACTTACTTTGACGAACAATGAACAATAAAACATACCAAAACCTTTTTTGTCTTTCTCAACATTATAGTGATTTAAATACTGTCGGGCAACATCATCAATTACCTTGGTCGACAGTATTATTTACAAAGGCTCTATGTTATAAACACGCCTATACATACAGAGGCTGGTAAAAAGGGGCCATATTCTAGTTAAATAGCTTAGGGTCGACCGCAAACATGGGCTTTTTACTTCGCGGCTTGCGATGTGACTTATTTTTATTATCTTCCCTTTCTCGCGAGAATATCAAGCGGCATGGAAACACCAAGTTAAGTTGCCATGCATTTACGTTATTATGTTGATAACTGTCCTTTCCCTTTTTTCTCTAGTCTTGTGCTTGGATTGGATAGTTTTATATTAGAAGGCATCTTGGAAATATTCTTAATATGCTTTCAAATACTGTAACGTAATAGATGAAGGAAATAGTAAGAGCTGACAACTACAAATATATAAAAGTCCCAACGAGCACATTAGTGGAAATAGCAGCCAATTTTGTTACTTTGGGCTGTAAAATAGCGGTTTAAGGGTTCAAAAAGCAGTTCAAAGTTGCATATCTGCATCCGTAAACGTCTATAGCTATAAAAGTTACTTAAGGTGCTATAAGCTGAATCAAATACTACCCTAGCCTTCACAGTAGTCCACGGTAGAACTCATTTACCACTTACACCTTTATATGAGAGTTACGAAGGTCATTCTGCCACTCACATCTGCACAGTGGTTTCCATTGTAACTTTTATAGGTTATAGTTATAGTAACCACTATTATACTACTATAAGTTTCATTATAGAAATAATAGAAACTCTTATGCATACTATAGTTACCAAAAAATCATCAGTATAACTAAGGCCTTTAGTAGCAATAGTCATTCCTTGCAGGCTCAATCCATTCACCATTTTACAGCCGCTTTTGTAACTATTATAAAACATTTAATAAAAATGGATGCTAAACGAATAAATACGTAACTAGATCTTATAACCTCAAAAACAGGAAAATAGGAGCTTTTTGTGGCTGTGAGTTGCACTAGGGGAACAAAAATCACTGGAAGCGTTAGAAGGGTGAAAATTAGCGCTATGATTCTCAAAAGGGAGTTATTAGAGCTAAAACTGCAGGTTATGACTACATTACAATGACGACATGATTTTTTAAGAAAACTTATAATTCACTTGCAAAATTGAGTTGATATACATTGGTTTTTCAGTTAAATGTGCATTAAATGTACCCGTAAACAATCGGTCACTTGCGAATAGTAAGTTATCGACACATAAAAATACAGAAATAAAATTTATTATGTATAACAAATAAAAAATATCACATATCTTTTGTTAATTTTTTAAATATCATAAAAGCGCGTTAAAATTACTCGAAAATTATCTTATATATCTACAGTAAACTGGACAGCGTTTTAAGTATCTTTATATATCTTGCTAATACAGAATACAAACTTTTACTTCATTTTGTTTTATTTTCATGATGGCGACGAAAACACTTTACCAAAATATTACTAATAATGTCAACTGAAGATATACAATAAAGAACTATAATCAATTCATTCGTTCAAAGTAGTTCAAAATCATTCAAAAGTAGCGCTACTAGAGCTTTAGTATAGCGTTAATAAATCGTTATAGTTATTAAGGAACCTTTATGCAACCGGTGTGCAGGTTAAATGGAACTTTAGGTTGCATAAAATGGCGCCCAAATAGCGCTAAAGCGGCTGCTTTAAGTCTGTAGTAGACGCTCTAGCGCTTACGTCTATTACCATAAGTAATAATCGGATAAGCTCCAAAGCCCTAATGCAGCCCATTTGTGCTAGTTGGGGTATATATAAAATGTAAAAAAAAAACAAAGTTATATACAGGGTATGTCGTAAATAGTGGTTAAGGATTAAGGTTAAGGATTCGATAAACCAGATAATTAACTATAACATATCACAATTTTAACCATTTTTACCTAAGGGTTCTGAAAATATTTCCTTTTTTAACCGACTTCAAAAAAAGGAGGTTTACAATTCGTCTTGAATTTTTTTTTTTTTTTTTATGTATGTTACCTCATAACTCGGAGATGGCTAGACCGATTTGGAAAATTCTTTTTTTGTTTGAAAGGGTATACTTTCTAGTTGGTCCCATTGTCGTGACGTTTGGATCTGATGATGGGATCATGGAGAAATCGAGGGAAATCTTCAAATATTATAGGCACACCTATAGCGTTTTGGGTATTTCTTATAGTACCTTGTGCAGTTGCTCTTGAAAAGCACCATTTGAGGAAGTGGAACTGATGATGAAGACCCCAGATGGCCACCGAAACTACTCAATAATAAGTATTTCGTTGATTGCGATTAGATTACTTGAATATGGATGTTAAGCACTTTATGCTCGTCACAATGCATATGGTGAAGTAGAGCTGATGGTGATGTACCAGGAGAACTCCTCAAAAATTAACGGCTCTGCACCGGGAAAAGCAATATTTTGTAAAAGGTGATAAGTAGTTGACATTTTGGCTTTTGTAACTAGATAAATTACAAACCGACCCACTAAAAAAACTTTTTAGCAAAAAATAGAACCGACTTCCATATAAAAACACTACAAAGGCAAAAATAACTTTAATTTCGCAAGGCGGTGTCAAAAACGAAAATATATACAAAACTAAAGACACCGCCTTCCGAAATTAAAGTTATTTTTGCCTTTGTAGTGTTTTTATATGGAAGTCGGTTCTATTTTTTGCTAAAAAGTTTTTTTTCACGCTTTTTAGTGGGTCGGTTTGTAATTTATCTAGTTACAAAAGCCAAAATGTCAACTACTTATCACCTTTTACAAAATATTGCTTTTCCCGGTGCAGAGCCGTTAATTTTTGAGGAGTTCTCCTGGTACATCACCATCAGCTGTACTTCACCATATGCATTGTGACGGGCATAAAGTGCTTAACATCCATATTCAAGTAATCTAATCGCAATCAACGAAATACTTATTATTGAGTAGTTTCGGTGGCCATCTGGGGTCTTCATCATCAGTTCCACTTCCTCAAATGGTGCTTTTCGAGAGCAACTGCACAAGCTACTATAAGAAATACCCAAAACGCTATAGGTGTGCCTATAATATTTGAAGAGTTCCCTCGATTTCTCCAGGATCCCATCATCAGATCCTGATTTCGTAACAATGGGACCAACTAGAAACTATACCCATTCAAATGCAAAAAGAATTTTTCAAATCGGTCCAGCCGTCTCCGAGATATGAGGTAACATACATAAAAAAAAAAAAAAAAAAAAAAAAAAAGTTCAAGACGAATTGTAAACCTCCTTTTTTTGAAGTCGGTTAAAAAGCGTGAAAAAAACTTTTTAGCAAAACATAGAACCGACTTCCATATAAAAACACTACAAAGGCAAAAATAACTTTAATTTCGGAAGGCGGTGTCTTTAGTTTTAGTACATATTTTCGTTTTTGACACCGCCTTCCGAAATTAAAGTTATTTTTGCCTTTGTAGTGTTTTTATATGGAAGTCGGTTCTATTTTTTGCTAAAAAGTTTTTATTTTTACGGTTATTATTTTCTATGAATCTATCTCTTCAAACGTCGATCTAAGTTTTTACAAAATTGTTTACCATTTATTGTATTTTTATATCTTTTATTTACGAATTTTCTATAAATTTTTATTATAAATTTCGTTGTAGTTTCAACAAAAACCATTATTTTTTCATTATGATTTCTGTCAATTACTGCTGAATACTAAAGCTATCATAAGAAGTCATGATTTTTTTATATACTTTTAAATCTTTTGAAGAAAAACTTGGATTTTCTCTATTTTAACTGTAAGTTTTAACATACCATTCAAGTGCTATTTTTGTAAAAAGAACATACTACGCCTAGTAAATACCGATATCAAAATGGTGTCACTATAACAGATCCTATTATGTAACAAAAAGATATTAGGTTATTCAACAAAAAGCCCTAAAAAAAATCTATTAGCTCGCTTAAATCTGCTAAATGCCATCAAGGACGTAGAAAGCTACGATTTTTCCAAAATTATGACTTTAAATGATCCTAACTTAGCAACAGACGAGCTAATAGGTGTTTTGTCTTCCATTACAGCTAGAAACACAACCTGTAGAGCCATTCCCAGCAAAGCAAGAATCATAAAGCCCTGGATTACCACGGGTTTATTGAGATGCATACGAAACAGAGATCAAATGCACAAAAAAACTAATAAAGATCCTGAAAACCCTATTCTAAGAATAACATATCTACGCTATCGCAATTTTTGCAATAATTTACTTAAAAACCTGAAAATTGAGTACGAGAAACAGGAATTTACGATGGCTAAGAATAATCCCAAAAAAATGTGGGAAACTATCAAAAACATTACTCACACTAAGCGTGACTCACCTTCGCCTTCTGAACTTCTGACGCTTTGCCACACGCCTCTAAAATCTGTTGACTACGTAAATTCCTATTTCACACAGGTTGGCAAGAATCTCGCAGACAATATTACTCTCACTCAGAACTGCTCTCAATCGTTGTTCGGGAAAACCCGGACTACATTGAACTCGATGGTTTTGCTGGAGACGGATGAGAGTGAGGTTGCGCGTATTATAGGGGAACTCCGTTCAAATAGTGCCTCGGGTTGGGATGGCATTTCTTCTCAACTAATAAAATCTACAAGCAACGTACTGGTTCCCTTAATCACACACATATGTAACCTCTCTCTGACTACAGGAATATTTCCAAGAGCCCTAAAAAAGGCCCTAGTTCACCCTATTTATAAATCAGGTGACAGAGGCAGTGTCAATAATTATCGCCCGATCTCGGTACTTCCAGCAATCTCTAAAATTTTGGAAAAAATACTATACAGGAACCTTAACAACTTTGTTAGTAAACTTAAACTTATTTCACAAAACCAATACGGGTTTCGAAAAGGATTATCCACCGAAGATGCTGTGTCCGCCGTACTTAACTGTGCTGTGGACAAACTTGATAGGAAAATGAAATGCCTAGGTATATTCCTAGACCTCTCGAAGGCGTTTGACACTGTCTCTGTTCCTATCCTCCTGTCAAAGTTAGAGTCAATTGGGGTGCGTGGAATTGCTCTTGATATGTTTGAGAGCTTCCTCTCTGAACGTACACAGTGCGTTAAAATAGGAGACTGTGTTAGTGGGGATGAGTCGATAGCGTTTGGCGTGCCCCAGGGCAGTCTGATCAGTCCCTTGCTCTTCTCCATCTACGTAAATGAACTCTGCGAGCTCTCCCACCCATCGGCATATGTTGTGGCCTACGCCGATGACACCGCAATTCTGGCTTATGGTCACGATTGGCAGGCGGCAAGTGATGTTGCAGAAGAAGTCCTGAGGCAAATAAACTATTGGTTGTCCAAAAACAGCCTTACTTTAAACGTCGAGAAAACTAAATTAGTCACGTTCACCGCTCGTCTCTCGGCGCAACCACCGGAACGTACGATCATAGTCAAGGCACACAAATGTAACGCTCCAGATGGCAATTGTACATGCCCTACCGTAACCAGGGTCCCTGAGATAAGATATCTCGGACTTCAACTTGACGCCTGTCTGTCCTGGAAAACTCACCTTCAATCCCTGTCATCACGTATAAGGAAACTCATTTATGTTTTTAAAAAACTAAGATTATCTGCTCACATTGAGACCTTAAATATGGTGTATAATGCGCTATGTGGATCAATAGTAGGGTACTGTATTACAGCCTGGGGCGGGGCCGCTAAGACAGTAATTATCAAGGTAGAGCGCGCACAACGTGCTGTGATCAAAGTTCTACTGGGGAGGCCTTTCCGTTATCCGACTCGCCAATTATATTTGGACTACAAAGCTGTAACAGTGAGGCAACTATTTGTTCTGCGCACAGTCATGTCATCCATACTTGAGCTCTCTACTGTATAACAAATTGCACACAAAACTTAACATACACGCATTAAATGCAAACCAATGTAAACATAAAACTAAACAATATCTTATGTCGCTAGACTATGACGAAACAGAAAATCTAATTAATACACCATATAAATGACATTCTGTGTAATGTTGAAACAACTAATTATCTTATCTATCATTATACTTCTTAAATTCGCGTCTCTCTCACTCACTTTTATATATCTGTATAAATTCTAACATATCACACCCACTACCATACCATTTTACACACATACGCCATCATCTTATACGGCTCCTTGCACTCACTTCACCTTCGCGCACACACACACACACACACACACACACACACACACACACACACACACACACACACGCACACACACACACACACACACACACGAACACAAACACACCAACCGCATACATATCTCATCTTTGTCTGTTGGTCGGGAAATCAGAATTAAATTAAATTGTTATTAACAAAGTAAATGTGTCACCTACTTACAAAATATCTATAATCTTAAAAGTTCACATGGATGGATCCAATGTCCCCATAACACAGGATTTTCCTAGCATGGGGGTCATTACCCTTTTTGATAAATGTTTTTTAAGAGCTCTGATTGTATCGTTTAATTGACTGTAATTCTGTTAATGGCAAAATAAACTTATTATTATTATTATTATTATTATTAATTTTAATTGAACAAAAGAAGATTTTCATTAAACTATTTTTTTTAACTTTGGTGCGTTATAACTTTTACAAAACGTATTAAAACTTAAAAAACGGATAATATATTACTTTTTACTTTTCAAATATGATTTGAGTTTGAGCACAAACATGTCAGGTATAAAAAAACCCGCCCCTTTTTTTTCCTGAGACATATTTGTTAACAAAAACCTATTGAAGGTCTCGCAATCGAGTAACGCACAATACGAATGATAAAGAAAGGATATGGTAGGGTATTGCTATAAAACTTTGTTGCGTGAATACTTACGATATTTATTTTATTAAATTAATGTAGATTAACTCAATCAAAAGAAGAACATAATACACACAATATTATTTACATGATATCTACATTTTATTGCTACGTAGGCACACTATACCTATCTAGTTACGCATCTGTTTTATTAATCTTCCAAAAAATCATTATTTTTATCAAAGAATGCCGTCGTTTATCGGTATTTCGGCGTATGCTTATAAATAGGAGTATTTATTTCAATTTTAGTAATTCTAAATTGAGCTTCGCTTCGAGTTTAATGTAATAATTGTTTTTTACTCTAATCCTTGTTGTTCTCGGACTGATAAGTTTACAATTTGACATGAGTGACGAATATTCAAATAAAGTCAAGTGAATGTCATTAATTTGGTTTTTATATATTCTAACCATGTTTTAACATGTAAGCTTATTAAATGTAAATTTTCATTAAGAAACCAACGGACTTGCGTGGAACACGGTAGGTAGCTCAGTTGGTTAGAGCATCGGCACGGACCTCCGAGGTCGTGGTTTCAGACCATGAGGTTGATATTTCGAATTTCTTATTAAATTTATTAATTTGATTGGCCTTTACTATGCCTATGTCAATTCAAGCTCAAAATATACCTACTCTGTTACATTGTTCTAAGAACTTAACTACCGTTTAATTAATAGCAATAGAATAATCGTTAATTGCAAGACTCTTGCGCAAGACCAAGACCAAGACTGGCTAAGTCTCGTCTTGGTCTTGCATTTGGACATCACTAACCTCCATCATATATGGAACAATTTCTAAAACGGTTATTTTGTTTCATTCTGTAAAAAACTCTTGTAGGTGCTTTCATCATCAAGTCAAGAATTCAGAATGTATAATTTTGGTACAGATGAACTGATAAAGAACACCACTGATGGTTGACGAAATGAAAAAAAAAAGTATACCACGTGTAGCGATGAGATATCTGGATTAAGATCGTGCAGCAGTCGGTGTCTCCCAAGAACTTAAAATAAAATAAGAAACATCGACCTCTGAAATGTAAGTTTATACTGTGTAGTTTATTAATTGGCAGTTGTTTTTTATGGCAAATGAGATTTTCACTGCACTTCACCTAAATTTATGACTATTACATTTTTATAGTACTACAACTCTACGCCGTTCCTCTATACAATAAAACTGGGATAGGCTCGAAACATGAAGCAGCTACAACAGACTCCATTTTAAAATGAAATTTGCAAGCCGGTAGATACCCCTTTCCACTCCGCTCTTACAACTGTTCAAACTCAACTCAACAAATGTTCTGTGTAGGTCCGGGCATACCGGATGAAGCTCTCGTCTGCATTTTATTGCATTTCCGGTATACAGCAATACCTACTAACAATAAAATTAAATGAAGGTCTCTATTACCAAAGTCATCATGGTGTCTGTACGAAAATGACCTCATTTAAAGGCTAGAAAAATCAGCTGTTCCCAATATTTTTTAAAATTTTCCGATCTAAAATATACACTGTTTCAACCAGCGGGTCAATGTTTTTAAGTATTTGCATGTATTTATATCAAATGCTCAGTAAAATTGCTCATAAAAAGATTATTTATTTTTCTCTTTTATACCTCTACAGAAATAAGTCTCAAATAAATGTGTCTCAAACTTTAAAAAGCAGCTAAGATATATTCTATTCTATCTTTAAAAAATATAAACGATGTATTAAATATTCCAACTTCACAAATTAAATTAATTTCATCTACGCTTGAGTGACTACCAAACTATCGCTTCGCCAATGTGACGCAACTGCTAATGATGAAAAATGGTTCATAATCAGAAATGACTCAAACTATTTCCGTGTCGACGTCCGTTTCAAAATACATACAAATATTTCTCGGCTATCCAATAACGAACCATGTTACATTTCAGAATTCACACAGTTTTAAAAATACGAGCTGCATACTTTTTTTTATTGTAAATTAATGTATTTGTTTACCTAAACATGATGGTAGTTTTGTACTATCGGAGTAATTAATAAACATGTTCGCAGTCGTATGAAATAACATGTTAAAACCTTCGATCAGATACAGACTTATCAATATTTGGTTACAGAAAATATGTTTTGTACAGTTACGTATACACAAAAACTTTTTACCAAAAAATTAAACCGACTCCCAAAAAACACTGCAAAGTGAAAAATAACTTTAATTTCGGTAGTCGGTGTCTTTAGTTTTCTATTTTCGTTTTTGGCACCGACTTCCGAAATTAAAGTTATTTTTCACTTTGCAGTGTTTTTTGGGAGTCGGTTTAATTTTTTGGTGAAAAGTTTTTATTTCACTCTTTTTAGTTGATCTATTTTAATTTACCTAGTTACAAGAGCCTAAATGTCAACTACTTATAACCTTTTACAAAATATTGCTTTCCCCAATGCTGGGCCGTTAATTGTTGAGGAGTTCTCCTGGTACTTCACCATCAGCTCTACATCACCATATGCATTGTGACGAGCATAAAGTGCTTAACATCCGTATTCAAGTAATCGTATCGCAATCCATTCAATACTTATTATTGAGTAGTTTCGGCGGCCATCTGTGATCTTCATCATCAGTTCCACTTCCTCAAATGGTACTTTTTGAGAGCAACTGCACAAGTTACTATAATAAATACCCAAAACGTCATAGGTGTGCCTATAATATTTGAAGAGTTCCCTCGATTTCTCCAGGATCCCATCATCAGATCTTGACGTTTATGAAAATGGGACCAATTTCGATACCCTTTCAATCAAAAAAGAAATTTCCAAATCGGTTCAGCCGTCTCCGAGTAATCGATGATCATACATTAAAAAAAAATATATATCTTACTTCTTATCTTACTTCTTACTAATATTATAAATGCGAAAGTTTGTGAGGATGGATGGATGTTTGTTACTCTTTCACGCAAAAACTACTGAACGGATCTGAATGAAATTTGGTAAGTAGATAGTTGTCATTCTGGAATAACACATAGGCTACTTTTATCCCGATTTTCCCACGGGATCGGGGTTTGCACTGGAAAACCTTCCCACGCGTACGAAGTCGCGGGCAGAAGCTAGTATTATATATATATATACGCGTCGAATTGATAACCTCCTCTTTTTGTCGTCGGTTGTAAAACATAAAATATTTGTATGTTCAATACTCCTGTACGCTATATGTAATGCCAATGATATAAAGTGTCAATGGATGATAAGTGTCACACTTCATTTGTTTGTACTTTATTCAAATAGTGATCATAATTATAAGCAGTTACTGCCTGACGACAGTTTCCGTCACAATAATTGGACGAAATTATTCATCTAACAAACGACTTCCCACAAACACGAGGTTCGGTTAAGATATTTGTATATGACGTCAGAACACCCTTCCTGACGTCACAGGACAGTCGGGCGTCATGGCGTGGCGCTGATTTAACCTTCGTACAAAAACCGAGGACTTTGCCAAGTTAGAGACATCGTCGCTCCACAGAAAGTAGGAATTAAAGCTTATCTTTCGTAATCACATCGATCCTTGGGTATTTTGTACAGTAGCATAATATTGGCCACACGCCGATATAAAAATAATAAACGGTTTGCTTCTGCTTTAGTTTTAATAAACGTGAAATATGTAGATATTGAAGTATATTGAATCATTTACTTTAAAATCTACCACGTCGACCAAACTCTTTAATTCTACTCAATGATTTTTAACCGTATCTTAAACAAGTGTATGTATAAATTGGGTTTACCTGTTACACAGGTAATTGTAAACTCAATTACAGTGCGAACAAGTCGATTGTAGAGATAAATAACTCCTAATTCTTCAGCAGTTTACAAAGTAATACTAGTATTAAGAAGTTTGTAAGTGTGAAAAGTAATCGGCGGAAAAACGAAGCAATCATGAGTTGTCCAAGTCGCACTTAGGTGGCTTTGGAAACACTTTCTCTGCATATATATAATACTACTGGCTTTTATGGAGATCTTGATAGGGAAGTAAATAAACAATGGTACCAGCTGTGTCGGTAACCTATTTATGGTCATAGTGATACTAAAACAGAGGTCGATTATACGGAGATAGCAGGATGTAAAAATCTAGTTAACACCAACGTTAAGGCCCATTTAGATGGAGAGAGCTAGCAATAATCACCATAAGATTATTGTATCATAATGTTTACACATAGACAAGAACTAAATTCTCGTCTACGATTATGTCATACGAGATTCGCAAGTAATTTATCGCCTAGCGATACTTACTGCGACTGTTTACACAGCGAACATTTTCGTAGGAAGATTCTTGCTTACGAGTTCTCAACTAGTGTAAACACGATCTCGTATGACATTTTTTCAAGTTCATACGAGTATCATACAAATCGGTTTGAACCGTTTTTAGTGCGAGAATTGCCATTCGACTTCAATGATTTTTACGGTATTCTTTTCAAAATGTCAAAAAAAAATCTTTTAAATTTGGTGTAAATACCTTGCAAAATTTGAACCAAAAAGTAACTTATGGTGTCCCATAAGTTACTTTTTGGTTCAAATTTTGTAGTAGTAGGTACTCTAAATGTTTCTGATATTATTTGGAAAAAATTTCCTGTAGCCAGAAAGTTTATTTCCAAATGTTGTAGCTTGACGCATATTTGTATAATTTTTTTAATCTATACTAATATTATAAAGCGGAAAAGTTTGTTTGTTTGTTTGTTTGAACGCGCTAATCTTCGAAACTACTGGGTGGATTTGGATGAAATTTGGTATGGAAGTAGCTTCAAGCTTGAGGAAGGTTATAGGCTACTTTTTACGCGACTGCAAAAAAGGAGAGTTATGTTTTTACCGTGATAGAATCCACGGGAGCGAAGCCCCGCGTGAGTACTCGTTTTTTATATAGACGATCCAATTTCTTGAAGTAAACATGAAAATTCGGTTTCCGTAACTCGAAACATATTTTTTAATGTCTCTTAATCTTCCAATTGTTAATTCAAGACACAAAGTTAATACTTTTTTAACCCAACATCTTTTTTTCCGTTTTCGTTTTATTAATTTATGGCTTAGATGTTATAATTTAACACCCTCGTGCACTGCACTCATGGTAGCGATTGGCACCAAACCTCGAAATACAATTCTCGCTTTGTAGTTCTGTTTACACGGAGGCAGATATTGCGAGGCAATTGTCGGCCAAGGGAAACGGTGACAATCGTGAATTTTTATATGAAGAAACATTTTTAATGTTTTTCAATAATCGTATCTTCGACTCTCTCCATCTAAATGGCCCTCAGATAAAAAAGGTTATAGTTAATTGCGCTACTGAAAAAAATTTGTTGACAATCGTAGATCTATCTAAAATAACACTAGTTTACACGGTTTTTATACCCCAGCTAAAAGTTGTTATTTTGTTATTCATTTAGGTAGAACTATCATCATGATAAAATAATAAAAAAAATTCTATCACGTCTAGTTTAAGAAATATTTATTAACTTAACTGAAATACATAATTTTGGTATTAATACCAAAAAAAAATTTAAAAATGACCAACAGTAATCCCCCAACATGTTTTCATCCCAAAATCCTTGATGTCGTTCTTCAAAAACCTTTAAATCTTGATGGAAACGTTCCCCTTGTTCGTCACTCATACTTCCTAAGTTTTCAGGGAAAAAATTAAGATGCGATTGCAGAAAATGAATCTGCAATCGCATCTTTAACGCAAAACACATGAGGCACCCACTTTTTATCTTGATTTGCAACAGGAAATCCAAAATAATGGAGATATGCACTTTTTAACGAATCTGTAATATAAACTGTCCACAAACATAACAAAAACGATCAGAACTTTGTTTACACTTTCTACTCGACATTTTAAATCAACCCGAAACAAGATAATTGTGGTTTGAAGTGAACGAATAAACAATAAACTGTCGTTACCACGTTAGGTAGTTAAAAAAAAACATTTGACTGCAGGAAGAATTTGTGACGTGATAGAATATTTTTACTAACACTTTTTGGTTTAAAGAAGGTAGATTAACATATTTGTATACATTTATTATGGGGTATAAAAAAAAGTTCAATTTTGTAAACTAGTGTAATCATAGAGTCTTCTATGAAGCCCATAACAATAAATAGTTACAAAGCCAATAACGTTACTTTCAATAGAGAAACCATCGTCATTTCTTTAAAAAGCCGTAGTGCCACATAGGTCCAATGCAGATTATGTTCTACCGATGTTAATTTTCACCGTTTCGATAGAATATTATAATAAACTATGACAAAATTCATATTATTTTACGAAAAGGCAGATAAGCGGCCAATTCCCCGCCATAATGTAATTATGAGTACTTATATTCTATAACAATAAGTGAAAAGTCATAAACCAAGGATTACGCCAATGACCTAGATGTCTGCGTGTATGTAGGTATAACACGTGTTCTATTTTAGCAGTAATGAAGTTTGGAATAACACAGACAAACTGTTTAGGTCCATAAATCGTTTTTTTTTAAATAAACACTTTATAGTATTTGTACAATAAATTACAGAAAGAAAATATACTCTAGGCGTAGATGCTACTTAGTCGGATTTTAATTGATAGTATAGGCTCCTGTTTTGTACACTTTATATAATTTAGCTTCGGTAAACAGTGCATGTACTGTAATATTACATTTCCCTGGGTAGACAGGGAAATGTAAAGTTGCAATAAGTTGCTTGCCTAATTAGGAGGAAGCACGCTTTTATAAGGAATATAGCAAGGGAAAGAAATCAAAGAGGAAAAAGATGAACAGGATTTATGAAAGGAATAATTAATTATATAAAATTTGCTAGAGTCACGGAACCCTAACAGAACTTGAGATGACGGAAATCGGGGTTGATGCTAAACGGAGCTGATGGTTCAAGTAAAACGAAGAGGTCACGTAGAGGTGGCTACAGGACGGCTGGCCTTAGTCTTCCTTCGGCAGTAGAGCTTGAAGAACGTCTGGCCTCGTCTTCCTTCCCCCTGGCCGAAGTAGTGAGACAGGGCAAAAGTCAGGCATCGTCGATGCAGCAGTCGGTGGTGATGGTGGAAAACTCGGAGGATGTCAGGATGTCTTAAGGTCTGGGCCACGGATCGTATATTAGAAGATGACCATTTCACTCCGATGGCTATTATCACTTTTTCTTGCGGACTTTTTTTCTGTTTGAGTTCTAGGCGTAGACCATAGGCGTAGACTCCCGCTCCCCGTCATCTCTCTAGCTAAATCGAATTTGAAGCATTTGAATGAGGTTCTAGAATGAAAAGAGAAATAAATGTAATTAATCACGAGGTACAATATCAGTTACTTATGCTACCTAACCTCCTAGCTCCAGCAATGTATTAAAAAGAAAACTAGTCCTGTCACTAATGACTTTACAAAAACGTAAACAAACAAAATATTGACCTCCTGCGTTTGATCAAACGTTTGATGGTCTATCATTCTAGAGTCTGGCTAACGAAAGCGTGACCTGGAGTTTTCTTAAAAGTTTAATATGGCAACATTATTAAGCTGTCAAAGTCTGTGATTATAATTGTCAGTAATTTGTAAACGCAATTAATATTCAACAATAATCGCTATAATATGGGTAAAACAATAAAAAGTAACATGCGAAAGCTGCAACATACTATGATCAGTAAGTTTAAACAAAAACAAGAAGAGAAAGAAATTGTTTTTCAAGAAAAACAACTATGTTTAGATGCGATCTCGGATTTTTTAGGTTAGTACGAATTTGTAATGTTGATCCTTGGTGGCTGATTATTAGATATACCTATTTACGATATTATGATACTTTTTCTTATCTTTATAGATAATATTGGAGATATTCAAAGAATCTGCGACTTGTTGAAACGTTAAAAAATTTGGAGAAAAAATCTTTAATAGAAACTCAGACTTAAGTTCTTAGAAGAAATATCTTCATTAACTGGTACGTATGTTACGGTTAAGAATGTTTTGTTGATGAGTTGTGTTATTTGACATTATCAAATTGTTTGGGTACCTTAATTTTTTAATATGCATTTTATACTTCGTTTTGCAGAGGTTGGTGTCACAACACTAAAAAAAGGAAGGATCTGTGAATGAATGGATGTGGAGCACTCCAGGAAAAAAAAAAACGCCCACACAAAAGCTCAGTGTTGGATTTAGACAGTTTTGATATTGATGCAATAAGAAATAAAATCAATATATTTTATATTGTGAGAAAGGAGGTCCCAACATTGCGAACATTGCTAGAAAAATTACATTCTAGCATTGGCTTTAGTGGATGTAGAGAAACTCTGCGTGAAGTATTAATTGCTAATGGGTATGAGTTCAAGAAAAATAAAAATGAACGAACGGTTCTTATCGAACGTTTTGATATTGCTTCTTGGAGACATCTTTATCTACAAGAAATTGCTGCTAAACGAACGGAAGGAAAACAAATCATCTATTTAGAAGAAACATATGTACACAAAAATTATAAGCCTAAAATATCATAGCAAGATCTAACGAGTGGTGCCCCTAAAACAAAATAAAACACTGATAAAAAAACCTCATTTGGCTGAATAGCTGAAGAAGATTGAAAGAAAAATGACAAATCATGTAATAAATGTGGAAAATAAAATAATACAAACAAAGAGATCACATAACAGAAAAAGTATTGGAAAAAATCATAATAAGTGTAGGTGATGACGACTCCACTGATACAGAAGAATCCTTAGAGGTTGCATTTTTGGACTCGGATTTTGAGTACCTACGATAATTAAATAATTATCATACTCAAAACGCCTGTAGTTGATTAAAAAAATTATTGAAGGAATTAAATAAACTACATGTTAAGTAGGTTAATATTATGTATATACTAATAAATAAATCTACACATTCGTTTTTTTAATCAATCCATGACAGTCAAGGCTCCGAGACACCAAATGGAGTCTTTAAAAACATTATGTGGTATTATCCCTAAATTATAAATTAGTTCGTAAACAACTATTATATAAATTGATTGTCGTAAATACATAAAATTTCCAAGTATCAAAACATTTTTCTCCTATTATAGTCAGTAATATCACATAAAGATTTTTTGAATTTGCCGCGCTTTCTCAGGTCACGCTTTCGTTAGCCAGACTCGACACGTGATATTGGCAAAATTGTGGTGGCTCCTCCACAAACGCCACTTAACAAGAGTTGAAGTTGAAGTTGACAAAATATTGCAAAAAAGTAGCTTAATATCAGCATATTAGGAAATTCTAAAGTAATAATGATGTAATAACGTAAGTATCAAAGCCCTATAAAAAGGAAACATTACAGTACTAACAATTTTAAACTTTAAAATTGAATATAAAATCGTTGTACAAAACAAATAATGTTCCACAAATGGCTCTTCAAACCGTGAAAAGCTCTTTCAAATAGATTTTATTCCACATGAATGCATATTTAAATATATTTCAATAACACATCCTCTGTAGTGCAAATAATAAATAAATCTGCTTTCATTTTCAATTCACAAAGTATTAATCTTTCAGATTTATTTGTTCAGACTGAAAACGAAATAATTAAATACGCCCCCAAAACTGAAGGATTTATATTCAATACATTTGATAAAAATCTGAAAAAAGTGCCAACAAGAACATGTGAGTTGATAAATATCAAACGCCAATATGTCCACCACAAACAAAAAAAATACTTTTTTTATCAACGTATAGAGAAAAAAAAAAATAATATTTCAATATTTAACAAATTATAATATGTCCACTTATTTAATACAAAAACATGGGGCAAAAACTCCGTTTTGTTTCAAAATCTAATAAGTCCCCAAAGACATTCATAACAAAATCCAATACGTCCAAACGGACCAATCAAATCAAGCGACTGGCTATGATGGTGGCCATTAGTGTTTTGGTTACAAATCGTGTTTGATACGGTTCCGAAATTAGTATTCATTTAAAATAGTTAAATAGTGTTAGAATGGACTCGAAACTGAAAAATGTTGAACCTGATAAAGCTAGGAAAAGGTCAAATATAAAGTCGCAGCAGAAGAAAGCAGAAAAAAAAGGAAATTGTAAAGAGCAATGCTGAGTGTCCATAGTAACTTTGGCTCAATATAAAATTCTCACGGCCAGTGATGAAAATAATTTTATTGTGTGTAATTCAATACTAAGAACTGTTTCTTAGCATTTAATATTGTATAGAACTTCTAACAAAAAAATATTAGCATAAATACAAATATGGAATTTTGAGGTTATTACAATTTGACGATCTCTATACATGTTTGTACACGCTAACATTTAGCACTAAAGTAATTAATTCTGCCTAATTAAATAAAAGTACTTTACTTCGAGAGTAGAGGTCCACTGCTGTAACAATGAACGAAGTTCTTCGCATTCTACTAAATACCTCCGCATTCGGAAAACATTCAATCCACAATTAGTGCAACGTTGTTGGTGGTCACAATAATGGATGTACTTCACACTTCGAAAAGCAAAAGAGTCTCAAAAAACAGAGAAGGAAACGTAAACGTATGCACTTCGCAATATCACCGACAACAACAACTCAAAGAGAATGTAATACACTATGTTTTACAACAACTGTTTGTGTTTGTAATGTCAATCAATTGTCACTTTTGACACTTGTTCGAGTTTTTATTTGGCAGAATAGTCAACATCGCCTTTGCTTGCCATGTATAAAAATAGAATAGAGTTTTTATTCTCAATAATTATAATATTATTTCAGATTTTTTATGTAATAAAATGAGATTATTGTTCACCACATATTGTTACTATTTTTAGTATAGAAAAGAATACATAAAACAATAAAGAATTTGAAATAAAAACTGATTAATAAGTTTAATTGCTGCATATTGACAACTCCACCTTTTTTCGACAATTTCCGGTCAGCTATTTGTTTATTAATAAATCAATTCTAATGAAGAAGTTCTCGAAAGAAATTAAATACAAACTTATAGTTTAGATTTTATTGTATAGATTCTTATACATTAAAGATAAATGGCCGAGCCATTTTAAATTTAAAAGTTGTGTAGGCCAGGATCCGTCTTTGTTCTTTAACTTTCTTTACCTTGGCTGAGCTTACTCTAGTAGGTATAGGGTTGCCACCGCATTTACTACGATTTTTCACGTAATTCAAATTCCGGGATTTCTTATCGAATTCTATTTGATTACTGTTAAGACTGATTTATTGTGATTAGTAAGTTAATGATTAAATTGACATTTATTTTTTTTAATCTAATATTCCGAGTAATTTTTAACACCATAGTGGGTAACACCTGGTGCCATCCCTAGGTTCTAGCGCAAAGATGACGTCATTCAAAAGTATTTCTGATCAAATTCAAATACGTCCGACCAAGCATTTTTTTCAAAGTAGTTTATGTCCACTAGTTTAGTTCAAAACCCAATATGTCCAAACAAGTTTTCACGAAAGTGGCAAGATTTGATTTGATTCGTTATATTTCTACATTGTTGGGAATAGTCATTGTCAAACAAAGGTTAAATAAACCTTACAGTCTAAGAAATAATATTGTCAGCACCTGCAAATGAAAATACTATGATATCTCCTTTTCACTTATTATGGACATATTGGCGTTTGATATTTATCAACTCATGTACAACATGTACAAAAAGAGCTAAGTTTGTCACAAAAAGTCATAAACAATACTCAGTTTTCGAATTTGCTAATACCATAAAACAAATAAGATTAAAGTGGATACCAAATTCTAGAAACGTTACTAAAAAGTAAAGTAGCTTACAAGCATGGGATCTTAGTAAACAAAAAGCAAAATTTCAAGATTTTAAGTTTGACTGATTATGCTATGTTAGTAGGTATGTTTTACCGAAACTACATATTAAACAGATAATGACATTCTTAATAAAATTACACTTGACTGAGATATACTCTCAGTCTTGGTCAAATTCAAGTGCACGTAAAAAAATTCAATATAATCTGAAGTTCCAATCGGTAATTTTTGTTGTTGCTAACAAAAACATTAAAAAATCTCTAAGTTTAAGATAAAAAATACTACAGAATACAATCACACTATCGTACCTTACTTGCAAAGTGCAGGACCTCAGAAGTTTTGCCCTTTGTAACATTTTTATTTGGAAGTCGGTTTTAGTTTTTGGAAGTAGTTTAACAAAATGGTTTAAGAGATTTTAGGGCTTATGATCAGAAACGGATGAAACGACATTACTGGCTATGTTACATAACTCTACTAATGAACGTATTTATTAGATCTACTGAATTAAAGGCTCAACGAATAATTTTCTCAGAATACACGTATACCCTTACTTACATCATCCTCGGTCTCAATTGGAATGATAAACTTTAATAAGACAAACAGCTAAATGATGCTATCAATAAATAAAGGCTACTTTTATACACAGGATAGTTTCTTAGAAAGAGCAACTAAAAATCATGTACAGTAGTTTAATTTACCTCGTATTTACAAACACATCCAAAGCAATTAGTGATCGGAGCACAAACTAACGCATCGACCATTGGAGATAAATCGAGAGCCGCCCCCACAGTGTTAATTAAATTTCAATTACCATTTACAACAGTTCTCTACAAATAAATTTAGCAAAAAGGCAATGTTGAGTATTATGTGGCGATGAGTGTCATCAAAGGCTCGTTACACACGTCATGGAAATGTGAGAGCGTCCGGCCTTGCCGCCGCGCTCATTAGTCGCAGCGCTTACATAAACGGTCGTGTGCGCTGTACCTAACCTCCCCATCTGTCTGATAAAGGCTGACACATGGGGGCACGGTTAAAAATGGAATTTGGGTGTGTTGCGTTATTATTTCCTAATAATGACGGAATCTCTGTGGATTTAACGGTATGCGTCTGTCATTTTCAGCATGAAAACAGCTGTTATGTACAATTCCTATTATTGATTGTAACGTCTGTAACTGTGGTTAAGAGCTCCCAACCATATGTATGTTATCTGTGGCAGGTCAAGCACAAAATTACTTCTATCTTTAAGTGTCACTTTACCTTTTCAACATGGGATTGGAGGAATAGTTGATGTCAGCTATCTTGCCGGAAAATACCATCTTTTACTTACATTCGCAAGAGTATTCTGGATTCCATTTTGTGTCTGTGGAAGCTTTTGAAACAGTCTTACTGATAATATTCTTAGATTGCCAAAAGTTTAGGCAGCCATACATATTTTTAGCTGAAATTGGTACTTTTCCAAATTATGAAATACTACTATGTTATTACTTGTAATTTATGGAACCTCATTGTTCAAAATAATAACGAAACAAACAAAGTTTCTTAAAATACGAATATGTAGGTATAATAACAATTAATTGTTACTGTATATAGCTCCGATGAGCAGACTTCCAAAAAAGGACGTTAAGAAGAATTCGGTTTTTATTTTTGTTACTGATTCAATTATGGAAAAACTAACTTTTTTAAACTTCAACTCTTTGTTAAACTACGTAAAATGTTATTTTATTTCAATTTCATGTAACGAGTTCCATGACCACATGACATTTTTAGTTTGGCATTCAAAGTGTTATCAGTTTACCGTTAAGTTTACATATTGTATTTTTAAAGAAATTGCTTGGTAGATGATGATGATAGATGATGGGGAATGTGCGATGGAATTGCACAATCTAATTCAACCAACCCGATCCATAATCGAACTATAAGACAAACGGCGATGTACCATCGTTACATGGTGGTCATCCCACCATACGCACAAAACGTTTTGGGAATAGTTTTATTGTGCGGACAGATAAGGAGTGCAAATCCCTCCCGGATTCTGTTTATCTTGATAGCTATAATCTGAGGGTATTTAAGTCAACGCTGAATAGATTACTTCTAGGCAAGCTTACTTTATCTTTGACCACATCATCGCTTACAATCAGGTTAGATGGTAGTAAACGCGAGCCTGTCGCCAAAAAAAAAAAACAACATTTTCGAAGTTCATGCATGAATATTTTGAGATATGTGTATGGTTTTCTCAATAGGTAATATACCTACTATTGTCTTGCAATCGTAACAAATATAGTATAATTGCTAAATAAATATCACCTTCCTTTTGAAAAGCTACCGCGTGCAGCTGTGTATCAGTATTTTATTTTTAGAGCGACTAGCTATCATTCAGTTATATGACGATAACTGGGTAGCAAGATATCCCCTGGCGAGACTATACGTTAAGACTCTCCAAGATGTACAACTTTGTGAGGCACCCATCCATGTGCCAAATCAAACACGCATTGTGATACATTTCCTGATACATCCGTTGTAGGATGGTATCTAAACCAAGAAACACTGATTGCTTTCGCACTCTATAAATGAGCGTTCAGAGATTTAAAAAAGTTTTTATTCTGTTTACACTACAATATTTCTAACAATACAGCTATGGTTTCAATGGCGATCTTATCACTAATATCTCCTAAACGACCATTGGATGGTCTAAATGAACTTAAAATAAAGAGAGGGGGATACTTCTAATACTTATACTTTGACATATTTCATATCACGATATCATTTTTAACTCTCAACAACGTGAGCAGTGAAGCGTACTTAAAAACTTAAGGCGGGCTGTCGACGAACTACAGCTCTTGAAACTCAAACTCTTAACTCCTCCAGCTTTACGTTTTTCGCCATCACTCAGTCGCTCTGTAATAAACAGACTCTTCACGTGAATTTCACTGGAATGTAGAATTAGTCCAACATCATGAAACTATGTAGTACTAAGTGCACCTCAAGTGACGTTTGTTGGCGACGATACGACGTGGTAACTTTAACGGTAGTCGTTTGAGGGCACTTGCAGTACAACAAATTGAATTTAGCTCCCTGTACGTGCACTCTCGTCTTATTAAGATTGTAGTTACAGCCTCTGTACTATCTGTAGGGATGTATCTCTGGACGTGCTGGAGGATGGTTAAGGTAGGGACGGTCTGTTTTGAGAATACGAGACAAACTAGCTATTTTCTTCACTTGTGTAACTAACTTAAATGTATTTTAAGGCTCTGGACGTCCCGTTGTTCAAAACCTTTCTAATGTTAATTTGCTAAGGATCTATTGGACCAATTCAATTTCAGTACAGATACCTTCTGTGACCTTGAACATCTGTGGACACGGGTGCGTCACGTAAATAAACAAATTGCGATCTACTCTTTTTATCTCGAATAATTATTTTTATTATTTAAAAATTATTTAAAAAACGAAAAATTTAACCATTAGGTTCACTAGTTTTTCTATCAAAAGTACACTCATCTTTTGGGACAGGCCACCAAAGCTGAGCAGCCACAAGATACTAGTATTATATTTCAGTAGTAAGTGGTCTTAATTAAGGCTGCATATTCTGTATATAATATACCTACTATAAATAAACTTGCAGAAATAAGAATATTTTAAAAAAACTTAATATCCTTGCGTTCGATGTTTTTGAAAAAACGCAACTTTCTTTTGTTATTTTTGTAGTGAAAACTAACAGTCCCGACCAACGTTACTTGAATGTTATTAGCCATTGAAAAAGAAAAATATTTCTAAAACCCATCTGCAGCGCTGCCTTTAGTAAAAAAAATCCAATTGTAAATCTAAATCATCCAGGTACATACAAACATAAACAAAAGACATAATGAAAACCGGTCCACCCATTTTTGAAGTGACAGAGATAAGAACAAAATAATAAACGATAAAGAATGTGCCACATTTAGGCAAAATTACTGCATACTGCGAGTTGGAAAAATCGATAGTCTTCCTTTTTCTTCTTTGTTATTGGGGCAATTGAAAAGCGAATATCGTATTGATTACACAATATTTTTCAAAATGATCTTGCAAAATCGTGTTTGAAGACAGACCAAATACATAGTAAATAGTTCAAAACTTACTGTATCTATTCAAGCATACCCTTTAACCGACGAGTGATTGATAAAGTTTAATCCTCGATTAAACTATTCATGGTCCCAATAGGCAGAATCGAATGTCTCCCTTTTCGTTATGACTTGATCTTCAAACGAACTTAGACTTTAGACGAACATTTAACTTAAGTTTCCAACTATCTCTAGGGCACCGTGCAACCCTCGTGATGTCAATAGAGGATTTCCAAACTTTCTTCACATTAGCATTGCGTCATAACTGGGTAGATGTAAAATTTCTGTTGTTTTAGATTAAGGCGTATACATAGTTATTTATTTATTTGTTTACACTTCATGCTCATAGGCATAAAGGATGAAGGAATCAACGTATAGTAAATTTAGTAATGATTGTTGTGAGTGCATGTGGTAAAATAGAGAAAAACAAAATATACAATATATTTGGAAAAAACATGCCTACACAAACAGGGTTTCAATAGAAATCTCTCAACAGTCTACCCCATCATTTTCTATTCCACTTCTAAATACCTCATAATACGTTCCGATTTCGCACCAAAACACGACCTTGATTACTCAATACAGTAAACCCTTCATCCTTATGAACAATATAACATCAATACATCTGTACCAGTAGATAAACACCTGCGTCACGCCACCCTGTACCTCTGTAACGTAACATTACAATATTGACGCTAACACGCAGCCTGTACAACTAATTATCACAAACAAACAAGCTTATCGCTCCTAATTAATTTTCCGCTTGTTAACCCAAGATTAGGATCATTTGTGTTTTAATAAAAAGGATATACGACTAAGCTCTACTATATCCACGTGTTTTTAGTATCCTAAATTGTTTGGATCGCACAAAAACATATTATCTTCATCACAGAATTCAACTGCTGCTAAATATCATGTGAAAAATAGTTGTGGATTACATTCAATTGCATGCGCTCGTTAAAGTTTTGTAAATACTCTTTTTTATAAAACAGAGGTTTGTAGTAAAAAGTTTAACGATGAACGTTCCAGCACGAGCACAAAGAGCAGGCAAATATCATTGTAGTAAGTGAAAAATGTAAACTATCTGTGTAACACATTCCATTTTAGAACATAAAGTATGAACAACGTACTCTCTAACACGCTACAATGGATACATTGTAGCTACACATTGCATGTGTGTGTGTGTACCGAGCCCCACTTCGTGACAACGAGCGAGCATCGGGTAAAGGCTCCTCACAATTGCCGCAGATAGCACGTAACCCCTTCCCCACTGAATAGTGTCAACTTATGCCATGCAACATATCACACAAAACCTTGCTAGAACTTCATTTGAATACACATATTTTACGTTTGCTTTACCCACTTTCCGTAAAAGAATAATAAACTCGTATCAGACACTATAAATATCTAACTAAGTATGGAGTGTAGAAAAGGTTGAATCAAGTTTATATTCTCGAATGGCCTTCACAACCTCCAAACAAACTTTAAAAATCCCACGAAGCTAATTGTATATTTACTATTCATGTAGGTCATTCTATTTCAATATGATAGTGATCAAAATCAATTACAATGTGAAAAGCGGATTCGTTAGCTGTTTGTTATTGTTAAGTCGATGAAGTGTAAACAAATTCACAACCTCCAAACAAACTTTAAAAATCCCACGAAGCTAATTGTATATTCACTATTCATGTAGGTCATTCTATTTCAATATAATAGTGATCAAAATCATTTACAATGTGAAAAGCGGATTCGTTAGCTGTTTGTTATTGTTAAGTCGATGAAGTGTAAACAAATATGTAAATTAGTGAAGATTGAATCGGGAGCATAATTGTTTCGGTAGATTCCTTTGTTAGGATTCAATAGATGTTGTAAAACACAGTTGTAATTGTGTGACGTGGCACTCCACGGTGCGTTGGCGCTCGCGCGGCGTTCAATGCCAATTGTGCCGCAAGTTACGTTCAAGTAGATCTGAATGCTAAACAGTGAGGTTCGTTTACCTCGGTGGTTTGCATAGATTATTCTTGTATAAAATGGTATTGCTTCACACGCCACCGGAAACCTGATAGCGGAGGCAGTGACGTATGAACATGAATTAGTGGAGCGGAGTGCGGCGGTGCATTGTGCGCCGACCCCCTCATGCGCGGCGCGGCTCGGCTCGGCGCTGCAGCACGCCACACGCGCCAACACCGCACCGTCAAACCAACTGACACGCGATTCAACACCCACACTTTACATAAAACACTCGTAAATAGACTACATAAAACTTTTTTATCTGACTTACACCTAGTTCCAAATGGTAATGTAGAAAACGCGGTCGTCGTGATTTTCATACGAATGGTGGAAACAGCTAAACACAATGCAATATTGAGATGTTACGTAAGAACTAAGTTTTTACCTACTGAGGAAGAAAGAATCAAGTCTCAGTTATTCGAGTAAAGAGAAAATCAATAATAATATCTACGTCTAACTGCCGCACGGTCACGCTCGACCGCCGCTCGGAAAATGATTGAAAGCTGTTTGAACTGCACTCGTAGAACATTCTACATTACTACTATTCGTATTATCTAACTAAAATTCCATTAAAGGTATTATTTTTAGAAATACGTTCTTTTGCTGCATACACACCAATAATATGGCATCTATATATAGATTTGTAAAAAAGATGCTTTAAATAATACACTAAACTACATCATATAGTTTATGGTTACAATCAATTATGAAAAAAAAAATTACGGAGATAACTTAGGAGAATTTAACCGCGCGTCGTAGCAACAGCTCATGGCGACGTAGCAGACTCGTAGCCCGCTCGTAGCGTGCGCCTACGAATCGCGGAACACAACTACGTAAAAATAGTATAGTGCTACAAACGATTTGCACTTAACTGCTTTCGCATGTTTATTTCTTGAGAAAAATGGCTCGACTGCCATTAGTAGTACTTATAAACGCTATTTACGAGTTCCTGATATTACGAGCGCTACTTCATGAACAACAGGTTATAAAAATAAACCTCTTAATACCACAAGTCTTAACGAAACTATAAAATATTGCGCTTTAACTCTTGTTCTGGACCTACAGAACTGCCTTTACGACCTCTTAACCGTTTCTATTTAAAAGAACTTTGGAAGAGTTTGTACCCGCATCACAAAGTAGTGAGAGCCCTTCGTTGTGTGCACTGATGCCATCTTGTAGGTTGTGGAACTAATAATTTCGCGCAGCCCCAGTATTTCGCCGCATTAAAGTGTCGCGCGACTGTTGACAGCTCGTTTGTGTACGGATCTAGTTCAAAGCCCGTCTTCTCGACGGTATTTGAGTAACTAGAAACAGCAACAGTACCCAACAAAGTGTAAATACAATACAAAAGAAATTGTATTAAAGTTAAATATGAATATGTATCATATGAATAGTTGGTACAATTTGTGATCCTAATGCTGGCTATTATCATTTGTATAATAACAATGAGAGCCCACCGCAGTTAATCCCGTCCATATTCATATGAGAATACTATTGAAGCAGTCAGTCCCTAGTTTGTATTACCCATAATTAGTGTAAATATTTACTTACATAAGCATAAACAAACGGCTAGGATCATTAATTAGTAACTGGTTTTCAAATGGTGGTCAAACAGGACTCCCATTTACCACCATTTCCAACAATGAAAAAGAAAAAAATGCCAATTCTTAGATACTGTCTTACAAGTATGTGCCCGACCCCGTTCTCGAAAATGACCACACTTTGTACTGAGATCGGTTTATCATCACTGATAGTTTTATTGTTGCAAATAAGCCTAATTTAGTAGTGATTATCATTGTTACCTTGTCATATTAATTTATATATGAGATTGTGAGATGTGGAATATGATCTCAACTATCACTGCGGCAATGTGCTGACGGCAAAAAGATCGGTGTACTGGAGTTGTAGGGTTGGATAAAGAGCCTGATACAGAAAGTAGTACTCTTCGATACAACTCATATTGTGATCTTCTATCTTTTCTCTGAAACCTTAAATACCAGCTTGAAGGAGATTAATATGTCTTTTAGGATTAAAAAAATACTCAAAATCTAGAGTGAATAAAGTAGGCTATACGTATGTATAATTTGTGATTGGAAAATTAGATAAGTAAACGCCAGAAGAGCTAACCGCGGCGCGCCATTACGTAAGTAAGCGCGGCCTTTCGATAAAAAGTAATCTCCGCGATAGAGGGGTACCGTGTCTTATCGACATCGTAACCCGCACTCAACTCTGAGTTTGGGGCAAACGACGCACCTCTACTAAGTGCACGCAATTACTGGATTCAAAGAATGTCTCCAAGAATAAGATACCATCGCTATTGTCTGTGTTGACCTACGTGCCAACGATGAATTGACAAAATCGATCAACAATGTTTTACGAACGCCGAAGAAAATGCAACTTGGAATTGAAATAGAAATATAGGTTGTTTTGTATGCACGACTTTCAATGTCTTCAAATCGGTTTCCGTCGTTCCAAATAAATTTGTCAAATGCAGCCATTGTCCTATATTGTAGCGAGCTTCGAGACACATTCAAACAGTTGTAGTTGGAGCATAACCGATTTACTGTGCTCGATTTGTTTTACTTCTCGATGATGTGGAACTAGTAAATACAGCTCACAATTCATTAATCTCCGTAAATAGGTCTGAGTGTCTTTGGACTGGAATTCGATGCTCGATACGTATTATCAGTCCATCGCGCGCTAATACCCGATAATCCAGTATGTCAGCTCGTACTGGACGGCGCAGACGTAAGCTAAGGAAGCAATACTCAGCTAATCCCTGACACGCTGATGGAAAATCCCGTAAGTCCGCCTAATGAATCGATCGTAACAGGGAACTCCTACATAATATCTTATTTTAACGATCTTTTCAACAAACTTTATTAATCTACTTAATATTTTCCAACAGGCGCGGAGGCCGTTTTGCCTTCAATTTACTAAGAATTATGTATTTTGCTTACGTTCCTGGTGTGACATAATAAAATTGAGATCGAAAATAGGGTGATGAGAAATTTAAATGTTGTTTAAGAAGAAATTTTGCTCATAGTCAACATTGTTTTTTTTTTATAAACTCATTTAGTAAGTATAGTGTTTGCTAAAATATTTTAAATTATGTTAGGACTCAGACTAGTTTAGTCTGCGGTCGCCTATAAAGTAAGGTTACAGCATAGTGTCTATTCCGAAACTATTGATCTGAAGAGGTCGCCAGCGACACGCATTAGCTGACGTCTGGAACACTACTCACACAGCACCAAACAACCAACACGCACTGTCGTTACACAATCCACTGCGCTATTTTTAGGACTAACTTACTAAGTCTGCCACTAAAAACCTCAATGGAAAAGTATTTCGTAATACAGCGATAGTGACGTAGGTGTTGGAGCGGAGTTTCATTGAAGTAGGGTCATTTGCATGGAAGCGTTGTGTGTAATGTGAAAATAGTTGGCATTACGGCGTGGTACCTTTCAGTTGGGTGAGTGGGAGCCGGCGCAGGATAATGAGCTCCATTGTGGCGAGCCGCGGGTCCGGTGAGGACAGCTGCTGTCTGGAAAAACGAATAAGAATATGTGTACTTTACCAACTAGTCATGCAAACAATTACACATGCATCTTTATTATTATCATCTTTTTGACATATTACATGCGTAATGAAATTATTTGTACCCTAAATTACCTATTTTA
This sequence comes from Tholera decimalis, assembly GCA_943138885.2. NCBI lineage: Eukaryota > Metazoa > Arthropoda > Insecta > Lepidoptera > Noctuidae > Tholera > Tholera decimalis. The sequence goes on from OW964549.2 coordinate 27,554,722, forward strand.
ATTTGACTGATGAAGTATTCTATTTAGAGTTTTGCAACATTAACTATCGTGATTATTTTTATTCGATTTTTAGTTTGTAAAAAGTCACTCTAATCTTTATATTATATTAAATTGCTGTGCCCCACAGGGTGCATGCCCACCTACTTATATTAAGATCTTATAAACACATGTGATTCTAATAAAGATTGAATTGAATTGAAAGATTTAACAAATTAGATAACAAATTGTAGTAGTATGCTTGGTTATACACGCCAGACAGTGGAATATGATGAATTTGGCATTGAAGTACACATTCGGTTTAGATTATACTTAATAAAAACTTTTTAACAAAAAATTAAACCGACTCCCAAAACACACTGCAAAGTGAAAAATAATTTTAATTTCGGTAGTCGGTGTCTTTAGTTTTGTTTTTTCGTTTTTGGCACCGACTTCCGAAATTAAAATTATTTTTCACTTTGCAGTGTGTTTTGGGAGTCGGTTTAATTTTTTGTTAAAAAGTTTTTATTTCAATCTTTTTAGTTGGTTGATTTTTAATTTACCTAGTTAAAAGAGCCTAAATGTCAACTACTTATAACCTTTTACAAAATATTGCTTTTCCCAATGCTGGGCCGTTAATTGTTGAGGAGTTCTCCTGGTACTTCACCATCAGCTCTACATCACCATATGCATTGTGACGAACATAAAGTGCTTAACATCCATATTCAAGTAATCGAATCGCAATCCACACAATACTTATTATTGAGTAGTTTCGGCGGCCATCTGTGGTCTTCATCATCAGTTCCACTTCCCCAAATGGTACTTTTTGAGAGCAACTGCACAAGTTACTATAAGAAATACCCAAAACGCCATAGGTGTGCCTTTAATATTTGAAGAGTTCCCTCGATTTCTCCAAGATCCCATCATCAGATCCTGACTTTGGTGATAATGGTACCAATTTCAAAGTATACCCATTCGAACAAAAAAAGAATTTTCCAAATCGGTTCAGCCGTCTTCGAGTACTCGATGATCATACATAAAAAAAAAAAAAAAAAAAAAAAATATACGCGTCGAATTGATAACCTCCTCTTTTGGTCGTCGGTTGAAAATACCATCTCCTGTCCATGATTTTGCTTGCGTAAAAAGATTCTTTTACGCAAAAATGTATCTTAAGTCACTTTCTAGCCCTTCAACTATCATCACACAGAAAATCTAATCAATCCGTTTCTCCGTTTTGACGTAAAATAGGCAGAAACAAACACATATATTTTTACAATATTAGTGTTAGATCTTTAACATGAAAAACATCTAGGTTCTACTGTAATCAAAACTAGAACTAATAAGGTTAGCCAGCCGCAAATAGTGGCGGCGAATGCATAGAGTGCTCGTCTAACTTAATGAATAATTTGAAACGAGGATAGTGCCGTACCCCTCTCACGAGACTCAGTGAGAACTTGCTCCTCCTATTTGTTCTACTCCTGTAACACAAATATCGAGTTGCGATGGAATGTTTATACAAATACCGGCTTAATTGTTCTGAGATGTCAAGTGCGGTGGATGAACTACAAGTCTTGGACAAGGTATGTAAAGAACATCGTAACGGTAGTCGTATGGAACATATTTGAAATGACACTACCAGTCAATAGTTACGAGGTGTATGTGGCGTTTATTTTTTAGTCGATATATTATTTTATTTTGATGTCGCCCAACCAAAAGCACCTATCATTTAAGAATAATAATAATACAGCCTATTACCTGCAGATACACCTCCTCTATGAGAGGGAATGGGCCATAATCTAGCACATGGGCCCAGTGCGTGTTGGTAGATGTCGCATGTCTTCGAACTCTTTAGTCCTAGGACATACCGGTTTCCTCACGATGTTTTCCTTCACCCATTTGAGTGATGATGAATGTTTCATTATAATATATATATTCCACATTCCACAACTTACACACAACGCCATCTAGTCCCAAACTAAGCAAAGCTTGTGGTATGGGTACTTAACAACTGATAAACATACATATATATTTCTAAATACATACATATTATAGATAATATATGTCTGACTGGGTTCGAACCCAAATCATTTAGCAATGTAAAAACCCTTTTTACCAAAAAATTAAACCGACTTCCAACAAACACTGCAAACTGAAGAAGAAAGTCGGTTTAATTTTTTGGTAAAAAGTTGTTATTACACTCTTTTTAGTTGGTCGATTTATAATTTACCTAGTTACAAAAGCCTAAATCTCAACTACTTATAACCTTTTACAAAATATTGCTTTTACCAATGCTGGGCCGTTAATTGTTGAGGAGTTCTCCTGATACTTCGCCATCAGCTTCACTGCACCATATGCATTGTGACGAGCATATTGTGCTTAATAACCATATTCAAGTAATCGAAGCGGAACCCATGAAATACTTATTATTCCTACTTATATATTGAGTAGTTCCAGTGGCCATCTGTGGTCTTCATCATCAGGTCCACTTCACAAATGGTGCTTTTTGAATGCAACTACACAAGTTAATATAAAAATTACTCAAATCACTATAGGTTTGCCTATAATATTTGAAGAGTTCCGTCGATATCTCCAGGATCCCATCATCAGATCCTGACTTGGTGGCAATGGGACCAATTTCAAAGTATACCCTTTCAAACAAAAAAGAATTTTCCAAATCGGTTCAGCCGTCTTCGAGTAATCGGTGACATTAAATTAGAAAATAAAATTACGCGTCTAATTGATAACCTCCTCCTTTTTTTGTCGTCGATTGAAAATAGTCTTCTTCTTCTTCGAATCAATGGAATTCGGATACTTTATGTATGTTGGGCCCAGTAGGTAGCCACGCTAGTGGTGACTTCAGTGGCGTTTATAAGATATTTACAGTGCAGGCAATTAGGCACGTACAGCGAACTCAGGTGTAGAAATGGTCAGCTGAACTTACTTCGCAGGATTTCAGGAGATCGAAAAATGTGGCCTGTAAAGTGTGTAACTAAAACATGTGTAACCGGGCATAATTACCATGTTAAGTTACTAAATTTTAAACGTAATAAGATTGGTTTCGTCGATAATAATTTAATATGGTTACGGAATATTTAAGTCAGACCTTTCACCACTATGATTGATACTCCAATATCGACTCAAAAGTCATAAAAAAGCGGCCAAGTGCGAGTCGGACTCGCGCACGAAGGGTTCCGTACTATTTTCTATAAAAACGGCAAAAAATCATGTTTGTTGTATGGGAGCCCCCTTAAATATTTACTTTATTTTGTTTTTAGTTTTTGTTGTTATAGCGGTAACAGAAAGATATACATAATTTGTGAAAATTTCAACGGTCCAACTATCGCGGTTCTTGAGATACAGCCTGGTGACAGACAGACGGACGGACAGACAGCGAAGTTTTAGTAATAGGGTCCCGTTTTGACCCTTTGGGTACGGAACCCTAAAAATGACGTCACGCGCGCTCCGGTTAGTGTTCCTAGAGTGACCCATAAACTAAGGTACCAACTTCAATCCTTGCAACGGGTATTTCTTCTAGGTTAAGAAGTATATCATTGACGATAAATTATAATCTCTTCAATAAAAAAATAGATCTATGATATTGGTTGGTTTGGTCGGTAGTATGTTTCAAATTTACAATTTGAAACATACTACCACCATTCCTAATTTTGCACGCCACTGCGGTAGTAATAGGTACTGAAGAACTACAATACCTTACTACCAGTATATCTATCGAATTAATCATTTCGTTCCGAGAATAAATGGTAATCATATTCAGAATCTGCCGCCGCACTCAAACGTTGTGATTACATTAATCTGATTGTTATCGATTGTTGTGATTATTACTTCAACGGCACATTCCCCTTAGATCACCTGATAAAAATCATTAGTAGGGTCATTAATCTTTGATGACCGACTGTAAACATGCACGTGGGCAAAAACGCCGTGCCTAAGTACACTGCATGTCAAGGAGTAACATCTTAATTTATCATTATTAAGTCATTAGGGCGTAACTGGTGACGTCAATAAAATCCCTTTCATTAAACTATTTGTGCGCAGGTAGAGGTTTATGTTTGTAATGTCAGGTCGCGGGTCCCAGGGCTTGGGTTCCAGGCTCACGCAATATGGCCGCTTTGTCCCTCGGAGTAATAAGCGAATGGAATGTGCCATGTTTGTCTCGGGGGTAAAGGGATCGGAGTGCCCGAAAAAGAAATGTCCGCCACTAGACGGTCCCCGGTGTAGTGCTAGAGGACAGTTCCATCATGTTTATGTAAAGCAACTTAAGGATAGTAATATTTGTGGAGTTTTTGGAACCAGTGATTATATACTTACATATATACTTCATACTAATGTTATAAATGCGCTACTCAATCTTTATGGCTATTACGCTTTCAAGGACAAGCAACTATAATGAAATTTTACGTGGAGATAGTCAAAGACCCGGAGTCAAACATAGGCTGAAATACGGAACAACATTCTGTATGAATAAATGTACAAATGAAGTCACGATCAAAAGCTAGAGCCTATATATTAAGAAGAATAAAAAAACACCATGTCAGTTCCTCCTCGGCTCTTCAACCTATACATAGATGGCCTCATAGTGGAACTCAGTGGGTTGCGTGTCGGATGTAGCGTTGGTGGGGTTAGCATTAACAACATCAGCTATGCAGACGACATGGTCTTGCTGGGTCCGTCTGCTGGGGCAATCGCAAAGCTACTGAAAACATGTGAAGCCTACGCCGCCGCGCATGGTTTGATATATAATGTAAAAAAATGTGAATGCATGGTCTTAAGGTCGGCGGCAAGTGCCGTGAAGATGGACCCGATCTGCTGATAAATGGGTCAGTAATTAAAAGGGTACCATCTTTTAAATATTTAGGGCATTTTCTTGCTGACGACCTTAGAGACGATGCAGACATTGAGAGGGAGCGGTGGGCTCTAGCGGTCCGGAGCAATATGCTGGCCCTACGGGCCAGTTTGCGCGGTGTACAGACCTAGTGAAAATTACTCTTTTTAAGGCTTATTACCAGAGTCTGTACACGGGCAATCTATGGGTCAGTTACGCTAAAAGATCGCTAGATGTGCTCCGCGTCCAGTATAATAATGCTTTCAGGATGCTCTTGCGACTGCCTCGTTACTGTAGCGCCTCAGAAATGTTTGCACAAGCTCGTACGGACGCGTTTCAAGCGATTATACGTAAGAAAACGGCTTCACTTCTGAGGAGAGTAAGGGACAGTCGTAACAGCATCCTGAGAACGGTGAGTGAGAGTGTGTCCTCTCCTATTATGAAGCAGTTTGTGTGGAGGTTAATGGGTACTAACACTAGATAATAAGTTATTAGGTATAAGTTACTAACATTTTATGGATTTTTGTGGTCCGAAATAAAAAGATTCTATTCTATTCTATATTCCATATCTGACATATTGTCTATAAATATTTAAACATGAAATTCAACCGCCCTACTGATACCATTGAGGTAATATGTGCTACGACTGATACTTGTCATTGCCATCGAGCATCCGTTGTGAAACGGGATATTGCCACTTATACCATGTATCTCCGTCTCTCTCCAACAATGAAAACCTAACGATATTGGCCCGTCCAGTTTAAGCTAAGAAGCGGTGCCGAGCGGGCTTTTTCTGAAATTGCCTTTATGTAAATAACCTTCAAAAAGTGCCAATTCTTTGCCTGATTTGAATAAATGACTATTGTGTTTGATTAGTATGAGGGCTGATGACTATTGGTATTTGCGGAGATAACAATCACAATGTCTCCGATCATATACATAATAATTAAGCGATTATAGGTGCGTAGTTATTATTACAAATATATATATATACAGCCTCGGGGCACCTGAGTTGTCCCAATGCGATGGTATACGTACCCTTGTATTGGGACAGCACGGACTGCCGGGCAGTTCTTCTCATGCAACCGAGCGGGTGGGCGGGTTGCGGATAGCCCAGCTTCGGCTGGGGGACCGCCACCTAGCAACCTGGGGGGCGACCCCCCTGCCGGAGTGTCTCAGCAGACGAGACTCCGGACAAGAGAAGTTTCCCTTACGCCAGATCCCAGGCCTAGGGATAACCTAATACCCTGTTCCTATGTTCCCTGTTCCTCGGCTGCGCGGGTCTGCATGGTTCTGCTACTGTCTCTCGCTGGTGCGAGCGGGCTGCATATATTGGCTGGTTCAAGTGGACTAGCCAGTGATGCGGTGAGCTCGCGCCTGCGGGACGGTGGCGGATGCGTGTGGCCCTGTGCAGTCGAAAACATCCCCCTCACACCTTTCCTTCCCTCTCCCATCCCTTTCCTTTATTTTCCCATCTTTTCTCCAACCATCCAGAGGAGGGGCAACCTCTTTTCCCAAAAGCCCAACCAAATAAAAAAATGACCTAATGAAGCAGAGAACAAAGACTACCCAGGTGGGTCCCGGCCAAGCCGGGGAGTCCCACACCGACAAGTCGGTCAGCCCCCATCGTATTCTGGGAGGGGGCAATTCACTGCCTATAGGTGCTGCTCCTGCAGCAACTGCAAAAAATTCTTCGGCTGCTACCACAGCGCCACAAAACCCTGCTGCTATTACAGCGCAACCCAAAACCACGGCTGCTACCACAGCGCCAAAAATTACCACACCGGCTGCGACCCACGCGCCTTTAAACAACACCCCGGCTGCTGTTCAAGCGCCAAAACGACTGACACAGACTGTGCTGACCACGAGTGCCTGGCAACAGAGCCTCGTTAGGAACAGCTTTAAGAATAACCCAGACGACGACACGAGCAAAGGTAAGGCGGCCAGCTCCGGTGGACCCAGTGACCGGAGGCGCTCAGTCTGCGAAGGCACTAGCCAGCGCATTGCGCCGACGGCCGCTGAAGAGCAAGTACGCGATCAGCTGCGAATCCGCGAAGGGACCTCCCAGCGCGTAAAGCAGCCGGACGCGGAAACACGCGACCTAAACCGAATCCGCGAAGGGGAAACCCAGCGCGTAAGGTCTTCGGAAGCGATGGAGTCTGCCGGGACTGAAAGCCGAACCCAAGACATCGACACTGACACTGACAATGACATGCCCCGAAGGAGGAAGGCGAAAGGCAGGGGGAAACGGGCTGGAGCCCTCATAAACGTGAGGCCGACCGTCCGGGTCGCTGAACCACAACCCGGGCCAAGCGGCTCGGGGGCGGCAAAGCGAGATCGCCCGGACGATACGGCTTCGCCGAGCGCGCTTCAGGGAAACCCGAAGCGTGTGAGAGTCCAGCCTGCTCAAGGGGAGCAGAGGACCTATGCGCGGGCCACGAAGGATATACCTGCGCGACTCGCCGTAGCAATCTGCTTCCCCCCCCCCTCCAGGGACCTGACTCCGGAGGAAGCAAACAACATTAAGAACAGACTTGAGGAGCTCGTCATGGACAGCGACCCGTCCCAACCACTCCCGGCCTTCCGCGGATACCCTCGGGTAGCGGACGGTACTGTGCAGATGTGGTGTGAAGACGACCACTCCTTGACCTGGTTGACACAGAATGTGACACAAATAAGACTCCCGAACACCGACCAGACACTGACAGTCATGCGACAGACTGATATACCTACCCGTGTCCGAGCCGCGCTATTTGTACCCCGGTATAATGGGGACATAGCGCGGCTCCAGAGTGTTCTGATTCGTCAGAACACTTGGTACGACATTGGTAGGTGGTCACTGTACAGGGCGACTTCTGTCGGTGGGGATAACCATGGGACGTATCTGACCCTGGGGATCCCGACCGATGAAGCCGAAAAGGTCTTGGGGCGGGAGCGGCGCGTATCGTACCTGCTCGGGTCCATATACGTCCGCTTCTACCCCAAGAAGCTACCCTCAGACAAGACTGAGACCACTGAACAGACTCAGACAGACACCGATGTGACTATACTGGAGGAGGAAATGGCGAGGGCTGCAATGACCGACGCTGAGTCAGACTCAGCGCCACCCCCGTCACCGGGATGGACAATGCAGCTGCTCGCATCCTCACCCAGCGACACCTGGCGAGGAACGGGGGAGGGAGATGAAGCATCCAATGGATCCGACTCCTCCTAACTCCGCTCCAACGTCAGCACCACCCACAGCAAACACCCAGATCATCCAGGCCAATCTCCAGCATAGCCAGACCGCCACGGCTAGCCTTCGCAGAGCCCTGGAGATGAATCCACGGACAATTGCACTTATACAAGAGCCGTGGATTAGAAACAACAAAGTATGTGGCCTTGGAAACACCGGAGGTAATATCACTCTAAACACACTTAATGCAGAGAAACCACGTACCTGTATATACACACCCAAAGACATACCTATTACCCCACTAACTCAATTCTGTTCCAGAGACCTGACTGCGATCAGGCTCCGGATTGACAGCAATGCTCCAGATTTAGTACTAGCCTCGGTGTACATGCCAGGCGACAATGAGAACTGCCCACCGATAGAGATGATTGATCTTGTACGTCACTGCGAGGACGCGGACCTGGACCTGATCATCTGCACCGACTCAAATGCTCATCACCCGCTTTGGGGAAGTGAAGTATCCAACGCTAGAGGTGAGACGCTATCCACATACCTATTCTCGACTAACCTTAACATTGTGAACCGAGGCTCAGAGCCCACTTGGGTTACAGCCAGAGGTCAAACAATCATAGACCTAACCCTAGCTACCGAAAACGCGACCAAACTTATCTCTAATTGGCGCGTATGTGATGAACCCTCCTGTTCCGATCATAGGAGAATCCGCTTTACCTTAGCAACCATGATAAAAAAACCCACACCGAGGCGCAATCCGCGCCGCACAAACGTCACAGAATACAAACACCACCTAGCTTCTTTGTTGGCTAGACGACAGTTACACTCGACACCCTTGACTGATCCCACACAGCTTGAAGAAATCGTGACAAAATTAACAAACGACATAACGGAGGCTTACCACGTGAGCTGCAAACCAAGAACACCTAACACCAGGAGTAAGGGAAACCCATGGTGGAATGCTGAACTTGGTAGGCTCAGAAACACGCTACGAAAACAATTCAACAGAGCAAAGAACACCAGACTCCCGGAAGACTGGGAGCTATACAAAGAAACCCAATACAAGTTCAAGAAACAAATCAGAATGGCCAAGAATACCGCTTGGCAGAATTTCTGTGAATCCATAGAATCTAACAGCGAAGCCGCACGAGTAAAGAAAATCCTATCAACTGATCAGGACCGTACTCTCGGCGCCCTTAAAAAACCTGACAACTCCTACACACAAACAGACCAAGAAACCAGTAAGGTCCTTCTAGAGACGCACTTCCCGGACTGCCACCTTTCCGAGGACAGCACGTGGGAAAACGAATCTAGACAGACACCAAGTACTACAGACTGGTCTAGAGCCCGCGACATAATCACTGAGGACCGTATAACATGGGCCATTAAAACATTCCAGCCATACAAATCTGCAGGACTAGATGGCATTTTCCCGGCCCTTTTGCAATGGGGTGAACACATCCTGACACCCTGGCTGCTGGAAATCTACCAAGCCTGCATAGCACTCAGATACGTCCCACTAATGTGGCGGGAGGTGAAGGTCATCTTCATACCCAAACCAGGCAAAACTGACTACACACAACCCAAAGCATACAGACCGATAAGTCTCACATCCTTCCTACTGAAAACCCTAGAGAGGCTCTGCGATAGACACATCCGAGATGGACCTCTCCATAAGAATCCGCTTCACGGACAACAGCACGCCTACTCAACGGGGAAATCAACAGAATCTGCCCTACACAGCGTAATATCTAAAATTGAATCCGCAATACACCACAAATGCTCCTCGATGGCTGTTTTCATAGATATCGAAGGTGCTTTTGACAAGACCACGTTCCAGAGTATGAGTACAGCACTCAGCAGGCACGGTGTAGACCAAACCCTGAGTGACTGGATCACCAACATGCTCAAGCAGAGAGCAGTAAGAGTCACAATAAACAGCACAACGAGGGCCATCGTGGCGAAAGGCTGTCCCCAAGGGGGCGTCCTCTCACCACTGTTATGGAACCTGGTCGCAGACAACCTCATCAGGAGACTCAACGATAAAGGATACTTTACTGTTGGCTACGCCGATGATATAACCATAATAATAAATGGAAGCCATGAGAATACCATATGCAACCTCATGCGCCAAGCCCTAAAAATAGTAGAGGACTGGTGCCGAGAGTATCAACTCTCAGTGAATCCTACAAAAACTGAGCTCATACTTTTCACCAAAAAGAGGAAGCTGGCGGAGCTGACACTGCCAAAATTCTTTGGCACCACTCTAAGCCTTTCGGCTGAAACCAAATACTTGGGCATCTTCCTGGACAAACAACTGAATTGGGCAAAACACGCTGAGCACATCACCAAAAAAGCCAGTATCTGCATGTGGCAGTGCAAACGTATGCTGGGCAGAAACTGGGGTATCAGCCCCAAAACAACCCACTGGCTATACACGACTGTTATAAGACCAATTATTACGTACGGCTCCCTAGTCTGGTGGCCCAGAACAGACTTAAGCACGGCACAAAAGGATCTTGAGAAGCTGCAACGACTTGCATGTGTGGCGATCACTAGCAGCATGAGAACTGCACCCACTGCCGCTCTACAGGCCATGCTGGGCCTACCACCACTGCACCTTATAGTACGAGAAGAGGCTGCCCTGGCAACCTTCAGACTTGCTATATCCGGGGCACTCTTGCGAGACTCCAGGATCAAACACACACGCATCATGGAGGATTCAGTCAAACGACAACCCCTGATGACTGCACCATATGATAAGACTGCAAAGACGCACCACTTCCAAAAAAACTACCAAATACAGCTCATGCCGGAGCCCGAGGACTACTCAGGGCCTGAGGAGCTCAGGATTTACACTGACGGCTCAAAGACAAACACTGGAACTGGAGTTGGAGTTTTCTCCAACGATCTCAACATAAATATATCCAGACCGCTGGGGAAGCTCAACACCGTCTACCAGGCGGAATGTGTGGGCATTATTCAGGCGATCCATGCCATAGAAGCCAGGAAAGTCACGGATAGTCACATCCGCATACTTTCCGACAGTGCCTCAGTACTTCAATCCCTAGAGAAAAATTATATCACGTCCAAGCTCATACTAGAATGTCACAATGCGCTGCAACGCTCAGCGGTCGAGAACCGCAATACTGTGACACTGCAATGGATAAAGGGGCACAGCGGATCACTCGGCAATGATGCGGCGGACGAACTGGCCAGGAGGGGGTCCGGTGCGATGGTTTTCGGACCCGAGCCCATCGTGCCGCTCCCCTTCACCCAGCTGCGCACATGGCTTAAAGAACACACACACGACCAAGCCCGAAAATGGTGGTCCTCGGCACCAGGCTGCAGGCAGTCCAAAGAGGCGATGCCAAACTTAGATAATAAACTAACCAGGCGCCTCCTACACCTGGACAGAAGAAGCCTGCGAATGGTGGCGGGGACCATCACCGGGCACTGCTCACTGAACAAACACTATCACACAATAGGTATAACGGACAGTCCCCTGTGCAGGGCATGTATGGGGACGGAGGAAACGGTAGGACATGTGCTCCTAGAGTGCACGGAAATCACCGAAATACGGAAACGAACCCTCGGGTCATTAAATTCCCTTACAGATATCCTGAATAGACCGAAAGACCTGATCTGCTTCTGGAGGGAGGTTGGCTGGATGGAGTGACGGCCGACATGGCTCACGCACAATGGTCTCGTGCAGAGACTAAGTGCGGAAACCAAACTACAGAAGAAGAAGAAGAAGAAGATATATATACAGCGTGAGTATGAAAGCCTTACCAAAATAATTTTAAATTTAACAGTACACATTGGCAAGGAAAAATTTTTTTCTTAATTTTTTCTGTAATAATTTTAATGAAAGATTGCTACAGTAATGTGAATGAACTTAGCTTCATACATAATGTATAATGCGTACACACACTAAGAAGCGTCAAAAGCACGCATACAGCTTCATAGGTGTATATAGGATAAAGTTAACACTCAATATCTGTTAAAAAATAACAAATAATAATAAAATCAATTAATTTATTCTATTCTGAAAAACTTCTGCTAAAATATCTAAGGCTTTTAGAATAATACTGTATATGTAAGTTATTATTTTATATGCATCCTTCTTATCACCAATAGGAATAAAAAATCTTATGCACCTGTCCTGTTATCTGTTCATTACCCTTGGTTGATTGGTAGAGAAAACCGCGCATTAAGTCCGCCTTTTAACTTTAAATACATAACTAAAATTATTTCCATTTCCTATCCACCCCATGTCCAGCTTCACCACCAAAAAATTTACGTTTTACGGCCCAACCAAAGCCGCCCTCGTAAATTTTACAACGATACCATGGTCCCAATAAAACTTTCTTGACACTTTCACTTTCAACTTTATGTCCGTGTGAATTATGCAGATTTATAGGCACACATTAGTATGCACCGACATTTTTATTTATACGTAAGGACAGATCTTATCGCACTGTTTGTAAGTGAAGGGCACTGTATACATTTTATTCACCTATTATTTCTTATTATGTGTGTTAATAGTTTTCGTGTGCCACATTTCTTTATTTACTGTACGGTGCCGTAGTACGTGTTGTAGTATTTTTTATAGCAGTAATGCTTCTTATAGCTCGACGTAGTAATTTTTAAATTAAGACTTTTAATGGCATACCGAATTTTATTGCTTCAAACTAAGTTTCACATCACATATTATTCGTGAAAACAAACAAAATCAAGGCATTATTTATAACATTATTTGCGTTAAATCGTCCCAATTTATTTTAAAAAGAAGAATAAGAATAAATTTATTTATTGAACCTTAGTTACAGTCATTTTCTTAACCTAAATATTACTAGTACTTTGTTTGTCAGCAAAAAACTATGTTTAGTAAGATAGTTTTTTGCTGACTACAAAGTAAGATATTTTTATTAAGAACAACTTTCTGCCTAGTTTGAAGACCGTTGATATCCTATGTTTAGTAAGATAGAATATCAACTAAAAACTAGTCTCTAAACTAGGCGGAAAGGAGGTATGTATCTTGGGGACCAGAGTTGTTCTTAATAAAAATATCTAGCGTGGTCTCAACGTTACAAAAAGTAGGTACCTATTCTAATAATAAAAATAAAATCAAAACAATACAACTTATAAAATATTAAAAGACAAACACAGAAATCTCTTGTATTTTGGTTTATTATACTCCCCAGCTACATTTAAATAATATCCATTGTTTTCTCGTTTAATTATAAAATAGCTTGCAAAATCTTTTCAAAGATCCAGTCAAGCAAATCATTTTCTGATTGGTAAGGAAAACGATTTGTTACCGAACTAAGAAACTGGCAATATCTAATCAGTTAAAAAGTTCTGCTTCTTTTCTTTGTTATTGTTGCGACCCACAGCGGCCCGCTGTAATATCGGTAATATGTCGACTCTCCTTTCTGAGAAGAAAAACATTTTTCAAATAGGTACTTGATAATTTACAAAGGAACAACTTCGATATGAAACACTCAAAAGAGACGTGAACAAAACTTTCATCGAGCGAGCGGCAGCGTGCAGCGACGAGTTTACTAGCCTGACCTTATTGCTTTATTAACTTTTATGACAACGCTCCCAATTGTTTCTATCTGGCACACACCAAAACTCACTAACAAAATATCAGCTTTATATCGATCCGAGATTCGATTTGTATGCTGTTTGTGTCGGTAAGCTTCATTCCAAATTATAGAGATCACCATTAAATATCTACAATATTGCGTACGACCGATGCAGAGAAGTCTATCCCATTGGATAGCTACGCATTGGACCTCTCACATTCCTTGGCCTAACAAAGTAATAAAACAAGAAATAAGAAAAATATTAACGAGCTGCCTTGACCGGAAGTGAGGTTTCGCCTTTTCCGCTACTCAGTTCACGCAACATGGCGTCGCTTCCGGTGCTGAAAATCAACTTGCCGTAAATGTGGCTGTCCCCGAGAATTACAGTTTGTTACACAGGAAATCATATAAGGGTCGTACTTGTTGTGGCCGTTATTACTGTTCAAGACAAGCTAAGATATTTTTTTTACAGAAGAGGGTACTTTAAAGAGTCTCCAGTGTTTAAGGACCGAGAAATGTGGAACTTCTACTTCATTAAAACCATCTTTTTTCCGGTGGGAAAATCAATAAATGACTCCTCTCGGTCTGGGTGGAGGAGAAGGAAGTGTCAGACTTCTACTGAATAAAAACCCACCCTGTTCCTTCAACTGCCCTTGCGTCCCGGGAAAACCATTCTGATGGTCAACATCTGCACAATGCCTGGATCCTCTATCTGTAGTTATGGCGGCCATCATTCAAACCAGCAAACCTCCTTTGTTTCCGTATGTCTGTGATTCTTGTACACTATAGTATTTGTTATTACAAATACCAAATAACTTACGTTTTCTTTGTAATCATAATCCATAATTCATCCATCAAAACAAATATTTTCTTGTCATGACATTTTTTACGTCAAGGCTGACAAACTGTAATTTTTCCTTCTTGTAGTCACTTAATGGCTAATAGACTAAAAAGGTTGTTCATACTTTTATTATATAATTGTTATTCACTTTTATCGATAGGACTAGCTTAATATTGTATACTATATTGTGGTTGTCTACTGATTAACGGCATTTTAAATTATAATTATAAATTTCTAAAACACACTCTCAGATTTTATCGAAGAGGTTTAATAAATTATGCTCGAATATAACTGGCTGATCAAATAACTGGCAAGATGGACTATTTTGGACTCTACAATTTGAATTCTGGTACAGAATGAGAATGGAATGGACTTTGAACGCTGAGTTGGGTATAAAAGGCGCTGGGGGCCATCTCCGGGGAGTTCAGTCTTGGACCAGTTTCTGAAGAGTTTAGTTCTCGACGAGTTTCGACGAAGAGTGGTGGAAGAGGAAGTGCAGTACCCGCTGCCCTGACTCCTTGTTGAGAGCCTGCTGCCTTGACGCCTTGTTGGGAGCCTGCTGCCCTGACGCCTTGCTGGGAGCCTGCTGCCCTGACGCCTTGCTGAGAGCCTACTGCCCTGACGCCTTGCTGCGATCCTGCTGCCCTGACGCCTTGCTGGGAGCCTGCTGCCCTGACGCCTTGCTGAGAGCCTGCTGCCCAGACGCCTTGTTGGGAGCCTACTGCCAGACCGCCTTGCTCGAGCTGCTGTACGACGAAGACATCGTGGAGTAGAAGGCGATCCTGGAGTGGTCTGCCAAGCCGTCCCGCAAGTACTATTTTCTAAACCTCCTCCTCTTCTCTCCTGAAAGTGTGTCAGATAGGTAGGTAGGCCGGTTTCTAGGATAGGTAGATAGGTAGGCAGGTTTTTTATATAATACTGTATATAAATAATATATTAAATTTAATGGTACATTTACCCTCTTTTATTGGTGAAGAAGAAGGTATCGTTACAGTTTGGCGCCCAATGTAAAATCATAGCTAGTCGGTTTAATTTTTTTTTTCAAAATTCCAAAAAAAACTATTACTAGTAACTTTTTTCTTTGGACTCACTTTTTGGCTTAGACTCTTTTTTAATATTAAGTTCTAGGATAGGAGACTCACTCTTTACACTAACACTATACTAGACTTCCTCTTCACACGAACACTAGTTTATCACCTCTTTTACCACTAGTTTATTCCCTCTTTAACCTCTTATAACACTTTTTTTTATTTTTTTGTGATCTTACTCTTACTCAACCTCTTTCTTATATTTAATTTATCCTCTTGAGTTTTTTTTTAGCACTCTTTAACCCTCTCATTTACCTGCCCTCTCCCTCTTTACCTTCGTTTGCTATCTATAATATTAATTTTCAGTCATGGATAGAATTATACTCCACTCATCGTCAAAAACTAAACAACGATTTAAGTATATAATTATGTAAATATATTCATCTTTCGTACTATATTCATGACTCATCTCTATCTTCTTCTCTTCTTTTAACTATCGAGTTCTTTTCGGCTTATTGAAACTCAATAGTTTATTTTATTTCTTTCTTTAACTTTGTTCTTAAACTTTAAGAGGCTTCTCTTAATTTTTATTTTTTCTCTTCTATCTGAACTAATCAGATATCACTTAGAAGTGCGTTTAGGTACATATTACCAAACCTTCTCCCTTTCTAACTCTCCAAGTTAGTTTATTACTATTTATCGACTCTAAAGTTGATCGAAGCGGCTAGCAACTTCGTAAAAATAAGCCTTTGCTAAACCTTGTTTTTTATGTTATCGACTCTAAAGTTGATCGAAGCGGCTAGCAACTTCGTAAAAATAAGCCTTTGCTAAACCTTGTTTTTTATGTTATCGACTCTAAAGTTGATCGAAGCGGCTAGCAACTTCGTAAAAATAAGCCTTTGCTAAATCTTGTTTTTTATTTGATGGGTTTTCGACGCGAGCGGACTGACAGACTCCGAAAACAAGCCTACTGTCATGTACTAATCAGGTCGAGTAGTGATCATTGAATGTGAATCCTACCTGACCTAACTTCGTGAGATGTTGGTGTGATTGAATGAGGCATGTAAGTTATATGAATGTGGATAAACTTTAACCTTACAAAATTTTTGTTCTAGACCAAAAATTTTCTCGGGGTCGATGGGGAAATATAGTATTTGTTATTACAAATACCAAATAACTTACGTTTTCTTTGTAATCATAATCCATAATTCATCCATCAAAACAAATATTTTCTTGTCATGACATTTTTTACGTCAAGGCTGACAAACTGTAATTTTTCCTTCTTGTAGTCACTTAATGGCTAATAGACTAAAAAGGTTGTTCATACTTTTATTATATAATTGTTATTCACTTTTATCGATAGGACTAGCTTAATATTGTATACTATATTGTGGTTGTCTACTGATTAACGGCATTTTAAATTATAATTATAAATTTCTAAAACACACTCTCAGATTTTATCGAAGAGGTTTAATAAATTATGCTCGAATATAACTGGCTGATCAAATAACTGGCAAGATGGACTATTTTGGACTCTACAATTTGAATTCTGGTACAGAATGAGAATGGAATGGACTTTGAACGCTGAGTTGGGTATAAAAGGCGCTGGGGGCCATCTCCGGGGAGTTCAGTCTTGGACCAGTTTCTGAAGAGTTTAGTTCTCGACGAGTTTCGACGAAGAGTGGTGGAAGAGGAAGTGCAGTACCCGCTGCCCTGACTCCTTGTTGAGAGCCTGCTGCCTTGACGCCTTGTTGGGAGCCTGCTGCCCTGACGCCTTGCTGGGAGCCTGCTGCCCTGACGCCTTGCTGAGAGCCTACTGCCCTGACGCCTTGCTGCGATCCTGCTGCCCTGACGCCTTGCTGGGAGCCTGCTGCCCTGACGCCTTGCTGAGAGCCTGCTGCCCAGACGCCTTGTTGGGAGCCTACTGCCAGACCGCCTTGCTCGAGCTGCTGTACGACGAAGACATCGTGGAGTAGAAGGCGATCCTGGAGTGGTCTGCCAAGCCGTCCCGCAAAAGCTATCGTTACAACACTCAAGTGCCCCATCGTTTCTTCCGTCTCCATACATATTCTGCATGGAGGAATATCCATTATACATATCGTGTAATATTGTTTATTCAGTGGGCAGTGCCATTAATGGTCCCCGACACCATTCGCAGGATTCTTCTGTCCAGGTGACTCGTACGCCTACTCTTCGTAGAAAAAACTTCAGACACCCCTATGCAACACCTCAATCAAAATTATTTTCTGGCCCTGTTCGAATAGATAGTTTCCATGAAACTTCACGGTAACTCTTTTCAAAAGTTAAATGATTTTTACAATGTTTCCATGTTACCTACAGAATTAACAGGTACGAGAGACAGGCTAGACTATCCAGATCCAACATAGTACAAAGGAATAATTATTCGAGTGGTTTAGGCGTTTGCCTTGTGACCCGGTGGTCGTAGGTTCGATTCCCGCGGGAAGCATACTTTGTAAAGTTGTTTCCAGTTTGGCTAGGACATTGCAGACCTGAATCACCTGACTGTCTGATAAAAAGATGGTTCCGTGCTTCGGAAGGCACGTATAAGCCTTTGGTCCCAGTCGCCAAATGGCGGTCGTCAAAATAGACCACATCAGAGGCCCTAGAGGCGGTCTAGAAACTTTGACACTAGGGTGTATGGGGTCGTTAACTTCACTTACCCACACGATAAGAAGAAGATTAATATATTCTCTACTCAAAGTTAACGTACCAACCGATTAGCTTTAGTCAATATAATGTGTATGTCCGTTATAGTTATTATAACTTATTATACCAATTGTTGTTACCAATCGTTTATGTTCAAATAATACAGTTCTTACGTTAAAATTATCCGACGGAGGGTAATCCTGGTGATCTGTAACACAGATTTTACCTACAACACACAGTAGTATCCATGTAATGTTCCATATGACTCTGTACTGTGTTCGTTCATGAGAAAATAAAATAAATAACTAACGAATAAAAGGTAAAAAACGGTCGAGATAGAAAATAATCTCTTCTGAGTCTTGCTGAACATGAGAGAACCTAGAGGTAACTCCTCCGTAAATATTTCGGGGAGTTTTTTTTATTGATGAACAAAATAAAGACATTACTTCAAGTTTGAGTTTAGACAAATTGTTTTGGTAGCCAGTGTAGCAGCTACGATGTTACAACCAAAATAATAACAGCTAACACTTTCTTATTTATTACGGCTCACGGACAAATTGGTGATAGCAATTAGTTATAAGGAGACAGGAAGACGCTTTTGTTTGTCCTTGTGACGAAATATAATTAGAGAATTTATCATTTAATTTCTTATCTGATGTTTAATGATACTTTCTGTAACAATAAAGTATACAGAGGAGCGCCTAAATAATATCAGCCACATGGGTTCGTTCTTCGAGGCTAAACAACACTTGCTGAGGTAGATCCGTGGAGGTATGTCCATCTTAACATATCGTATATAGATATCCTGTGCTTCAAAAAGCATGCTCCCGGTTGTCAGTTTTACATCTTTGACAGTCGATATGGGTAGTCAGAAGCCAGAAAATCTGGCACTATGAAGACATATGTGACGATAACCCTTGGCAAGAGCCAAGGATTATCGTGTTATCCAGCTTCTACGTTGTGGAGGTCACATAGGCAGTAGACTAGAAGCCGACCTTGACATAATCCGCGAGTTGACAGTATGTATAAAAATTTAAAATAACTATTTAATTATGTAAATCTATTGATATGAAGCACAAAATAGTACAAATGAAGAAATGATTATTATTAATTTATTTTATTTTCCCTTGTGAAAAATGAGATTTTTTATCTGTGAGTCACGTGATTAGAAACACCAATCAGAAAACGAGACGTCATCGTTCAATATTTTGACAGCTGACTGGTTATCTTTGGTTGGTGCGTATGACAAAATAAGAAAACAATAACTAATAGCTTGCTACTAATATAGTAATCTGTGTAACTAACTGCTTGCACTGTCTGGACAGATCCGCTCAAATTTGCGTGGTTATTTCCTCAAAAGAATACCAAAGACATGAACCTACATGCTTCTCATATACAAATACAAATTGTCTGGACTTTAAAAGAGACGTTGACGACAAACTCAGAGGCAGTTTGTTTCGGTGTTTCTTCTCAGAGTAGTCAGTTAGGAAATACCGGCCTCATCTAGCTAAACTAAACACGCAAAAAACATGACGTGTAAAAGTGTTATTTAAAACCAATTTACAAATAAATTCATTTCATTTCATTTCATAACTAACTCTCTCTCTTCTGGTTCATTTGTCTTATCGTCCTGTAATAGTTGTTCGATGAGTTACTTTTTTGTCTTTTTAAAAAAGCAGATGGATAGATATATTCTTTATTGTACACCATAACAGTAAAACAAATATGGACTTAACAACTAAAAAGGATGATACAATTTGGATGGATTTGACACAGAAGTTCTAACCACTTCTTGCGAATATCTCTTTTTAAAGGGACATGAATAAATTAGTTTCGCTGGCGTTTTTATAGTAGTATTCCGACAACAAGGTACTGCACAGCACTAATAATAATTTTTCACGTTTATAATAGAGTAAAATATCATAAAATACCCGAAGTACATTTATGTGCCAAATGCCAGGAAAGTTGTTTTTTGAACGATGACGTCATACGTAGTCACGTGACCACAATGCCACGATTTAGGCCATAGTTTTTTAATAAATTAAAAAATTACTTATATTTTAATTGAAAGGTTAAGTGATGAATTAAATATTATTTTACGAGAACACATGAAGCGTTTCGAAGCGTTTCAAACAATTTTTACATAGTTGTCAACTCGCGGATTGGGACAAGGCTCATGATCATTGATCATATATGGTGTACATAATAAATATTGTATTCTATTGTGGCTGAATTAATTTAGTCTACTATTTAAAAAAAAATATTAAATTATTTTCAGTTCCAGCCTTTTTTCAATAAACATTATGCGCACTGTTGTAGGTAACATGTTATGTAAAATGCTGGCTTACTGGTTGTAATAAATTATTATTATCCATCGAGAGAATATGAAATGAGGAACGTTGCAAGCTCGCCGCAGCGAAGCGAATGCGGACTCAGCGAGAAATATATTTTATTATACACTTGTATATACAAGGTGTATCATAAATGCATGGTCATATTTAAGGGTGCATATACACACACGATATGGATGTGATGTTCTCTTATACATATTATGACCACGCAAAACAGCGTGTATTATACGGAATAATTTATAATGTTAAATAATAATCTATCATCAATACGTATAATAAAACAGTTAAAAATTATGTCGGTACATTGAACATACAAAAAAAAAATTTGGGGTTTAAGAAACAGTAAAAGAGCAAGATTTTTTTTTTTAATGTTTGTGTGTTTATACACGCTAATCTCCGTAACTAATAGACGGATTTGAATGTTATTTTTTTTGTTATATAGCTATGAATATCTATATAACATGTTGCCATATAATTAATTTCTGAACAAAACAAAATACATATGGGCTATAATTGATCTCGGAAACTGGAACATCGGATGCAGAATTTTACACGTGAGCGAAACCGCAGGCAGAAACTAGGTTTAAATAATTCTTGAATTGAGTGCAGTGATAAATCAAGGCTTGTTGATGGTTTTACTGAAAATATCGAATGATAGATATTTGGACATAAATACACGTCGCTTACTACGCCGTAGCTCGGCGCGTAGCGATTCGTAGCTGCGTAGCGTAGCTTAGCATGATTTTCGATTTTCAATAGTTTAGTACGTTTAAGCAAATTCGTAACTACAGATAACGGTGCATGAATAGCCATACATAATCCAGCCCTTTATTTGTAAGACAGAAAACTAATAACTGTATCTGTCCCCGTCGACACAATATCTGCAGAATTCCATTCCCAGGGCTGCGTAGTTACTTTATATTGAAAAGCTCAGTTCCGACACCGACATAGACACCATCAAACCATTATGTAAAGAGCAAAGCAATAAAAAACTAACACCTCCTGAGTGACGGTGTCGACAAACCTCGTTCGAAATAAAACCAAGTATCTGCAGCCGACTTTACATTCATCGCCACATTTTCTAATCCAGCCGCTTGCAACCGCTGACAGCGTTTTTTCATTCTGACGTTTGAAATGAACTATTTCGTAGTATTTCGCCTTTTGGTTTTATTGTATTTCACTGCAATCTGCGAAGCGTCGTCATAAAACTGTCCTCATTCAATATTTTTACGACGTATATATGTACTTATCGTATGTTTTGTCGGGATGGTGCTAAGGAAGTTAAGAGATAAAGCGCGTAAAGCGATGACGTCACCGGCAGCGTTATCTCGATTTTCTGCTTGCAGGTATTTGGAGGTATTCGTGTAAAGGATTTCCATAGGCTTCTTGATATCCTTCAAGCTTTTCCATAAGAACGCTTCACAAACAGCTACTTTATAGTAAGCTAGTTATTATGACTCTTTGATAGGTCGGTAAGTAATACTTTAAAAAATAAATAATTTACATCGACGAGTACATTTTTACTTAAAATAAACGTTTAATTTGTATTTATCTATCAGCTCCACACATTGGCCGTGATTCTAAAACAATGATTGTGATGTGTTCTTAATGTACGAATGTCGTGACAGACAATATTATCCACATTCATCCGTATGCCACAAATTAATGCATTTATAAATCATTTAGAATACAAGCTCACTTCGATATCTTCTATCATCATGTATCCATTGTAGAAACACATCACTGCAGAATATTTTGCAGCAGCATTAAACATTAGTGATATTTTCACCAAATTAAGTTCAAATAATGACTATAGGTATCGTTAACAGAGTATCATTTAATTCAACAAGTAATTACTGTGGATACTTTCAATAGTAGTCGTTGACACGCCACAACAACACGGCAACACGACAATTTTTAATAAATAGTCAAATTACCAACAATTATTTATCGTTATACCAACAAAACTCGGCAATCGGTTTCCGGTTTCTTTTACATAAAATATAATTCTGTCAGAGGCACTCATTATTCACAGTACAAAACTAATTTCCAAAGTGTCACTGCGAATACGAAGTCTGACGCCAGATCGAAAAAATGAAATACTTAAAAGAAGAGAAACCCGCCATTTGTCATACAACTGACTCCGCATAAACTTCGCTCTCGCGCGTCGCTCTCCTTGCGCATTACTGTCTCAACTACTTTTAAGGAAACCGTGAATCTTTGGATTTTAATGGTGACATAACTTTAAATTGTGTATCCAATATAAATTTTGCACACGACACTATGAATATTTCCTGCTCAAGAACAAACATTTATATGCAGACTGAAACAGCGAGCTAGAAAGTTACACTACAAAGTTTATTGTGTTATTGACACAGATGACACGACGATGTTATTGCTGTTATGTTATAAGGAAAGCTTCATTCTTAGGAATGGCAAATGTAATTTAGCCGACAGCTGTGCCTACTATAATATAATCTATCCCATTTTCAGTCCAGGCTTGCACCTGTGTTCTTAGCTGCGGATATGCGAAACGCTGTGCTATGTCTGAATTTAAACAAATAAAATGAAAGAAATATGAGCAAAACCAAAAACAACGAAAAGGCGGAGTACGACGAGTCTAGACGCGAACGCCGAGCATGCTCCCGTCTATATATCTACAGTAGCTAGATTGTAATGCCGACATTGTTGAACAGATAACCTCTGTAATTCCAGCGAATATACGACGAATACATTAAAAAAGGAGGCGCGCATCTTGTGGGTTGGGAAAACGAGGGAACAGTGAATGGGCGAAGTAGTTAATCAACACGCAAAGTGAACTCGTAAACCCTTTTTGTAAAGGCGCGTGAAACGTTAGTTAAAAAGTGTAAACGTCATCAGCAAGCCGGTGGAGGCTCCTACAGCGTCCAAGTGAGCCATTGACTGCCATTACACCGCGCCAGACCTCGGAACCTGCGTTACAAGCACGGCTTCACGCTTTACTATAACTGTTATTTTTTCTTTACATGCCCTTTTACTAGCTATTTTCTCAGCTGTTACTTTCTGCTCACTAAAACTCACATCAACCACTTTACTACGGAGGGATAAATACTGAGTATCGCCCGCGCAGTAACTGCTACAGTTTATTACTGTTTCATTTCGCTTGAAACATCATGTGCTCTTCACCGAGCGTAAGAGCGGATCCATATTCAGCAAATTACTGACTGTTGGCAGAACAATGCCATCGGTTGACCTTCTAAGGATCTTGAGTGCCCATTTTATCGGGGCAGGTAAAAGCTTCATTACAACGTTCAAGTTCTGTACATACGTATAGGTACGAGGTATACCAAGACGCTTGGTTCAATAAGATTGTTAATGATTCTTTTGTTTCCACAAAAAGCGTCGGGTACGAAGTGAGCTGTTGTCATTGATTTAGTGAGGTGGATGGCTTATTTCCGGGTGCAAGCTGGCCGCGGCGAGATTGATAACATGTAAAGCGTTGCGCCAATTTTTCATTGTCAAGCGGTTGTGATTGATGCATGTCGCAAGAACCAACACGTGGACTGCTATTTTTCGAATTTGGTTTAAATGAAATGGTTCGTCATAAAAGGGGGCAAACTCACCGTTGACCATCTTTGTAACAAAGATGATCAACTGTGAATCCGCCCCCTCACTACTGCTTGCTACTTGTATACTGCTGGGTCTGCTACTTTTGCCATTCTGAAACCCGGTATGTCATCAACATTTTAGTCCTAGCTCTCTGCCGTCTCCTAAAACGATTTTAACTCCTTAAACGATTCTGAATACATCATAGAACGAGTACAATTTTGGTAACTTGTGTTAATAATCGTCTGCAATAAAACACGAATGTGTCGGCGAAGTGATTATCTTTATATCCAGAGAGAAACCGGTGTGCGGGATTAATGAGTAATGTCGCATGAGCTTAGAATAATCATCTTTTCCAGCTTCAAGTCTACTTATTCCACCATTTGTGACAGCTTAGCAAAGAGCTAAATCTAAAAATGGCGACTAATTTATCGACAGCTAGATTAATTCATCGAACAAAGTCATTATTAAAGATATTTTGTTTAATTATTTAAACATTGATTTCAAATCCATAGAATTATTTGTTGTATTTAAAACTATGTTAGTAATACTCGTGTCAACGTTGTACTGTCCTTTCTGAATACACAGAAAGGACAGTAAAACATTGAAACCTTCCAAAAATATTGTATATTTATCATACTTATATAAGTATGATAAATATACAATATAAAAAAATGATTCGAATATATACAATGTATATATTCGAATCATTTTAAAATATGTGCACGTTTCCAATTGATCGTTCCCTTTGATAAAGAAGCGGCATGAAAACACAAGGTTACTACTGCTTTGAAAACAGTACTATGTTTCCTTACAGTGCATGGGTGGCTCAGTGGTTATAGGTACAACTTGATAGTTGTAAGTCATGTGTTCCAAACAGGTAGGCACATTTTCACCATCGCCATTCCTCTTCAACTAGTGAAGAAAACCGGTATGCCCTAGGACATCAAAATCTGAAGACATGCGTCATCCACGAGCCTGCACCGGGCCCATATGATGGCTTACGGCCCATTCCCTCATATAAAAAGAATGCCTTTATTACAGCATTGGAAACGTTATAGGCGATATGTTATATATCACTTATGTATGAGAGATTTGCACTAAAGTAACACACCGTATATACCAATACGGAAAAACATTTACGTACAAAACTCGCATATTGTTCAAAACACGCGTATTGTATAGCACACGCGTACTTTGCGATTCCCCAATATGAAACGTCCGTCCGCCGCTAAGTTGATTTCCCATGGGCAATTTGTGATTTATTAGAACTCAAACGATTATAGGCTTCAAACCAAAATCAACTGAAGGACGTATTGATAGATACCGGTGGTGGAGCCGTATTTACCTTTCCTGTCTTCTTCAAATGAATAAACAGAAGTGACACAGACACGGGTCGGCAACCATGGTCATTACGCTTTTTAAAAAGTGTTTTTTTATTTATCAACCGCCAATGTTATTTTTAAAAACATTTCTATTTTGAAGCTAAAGAAACGTGATCCTTTTGTTTTTTATCTGACGTCATTACACCTTGGGTTACATTTTATCGACGCTAATGATAAGGTCGTCCTTTCAAAGGTCGTGGGTTCTAATCCTGTCCCGCAGTATCTCATCATTAATCTCGTAAAGCACGAGGTCCTTTGTTTTAACAAAATATAGTGATCCAGAGCGATACATATATTTTTTATGATGTTTATAAATCAAAAACACTGGTAAAAAGTTTGCGTAGATACCTGCTGAGCCGTCACTGTAATTATTTTCAACCGACGACAAAAAGAGGAGGTTATCAATTCAACGCATATTTTTTTTATGTATTATCACCGATTACTCGAAGACGGCTGAACCGATTTGGAAAATTCTTTTTTTGTTTGAAAGGGTATACTTCTAAATTGGTCCCATTGTCATCAAGTCAGGATCTGATGATGGGATCCTGGAGAAATCGAGGGAACTCTTTAAATATTATAGGCACACCTATGGCATTTTGGGTATTTCTTATAGTAACTTGTGCAGTTGCTCTCAAAAAGTACCATTTGAGGAAGTGGAACTGATGATGAAGACCACAGATGGCCGCCGAAACTACTCAATAATAAGTATTGAGTGGATTGCGATTTGATTACTTGAATATGGATGTCAAGCACTTTATGCTCGTCACAATGCATATGGTGATGTAGAGCTGATGGTGAAGTACCAGGAGAACTCCCCAACAATTAACGGCCCAGCATTGGGAAAAGCAATATTTTGCAAAAGATTATAAGTAGTTGACATTTAAGCTCTTGGAACTAGGTAAATTAAAAACTGACCAACTAAGTAACTAAGTTTTAGTTGGTCAATTTTTAATTTACCTAGTTCCAAGAGCTTAAATGTCAACTACTTATAACCTTTTGAAATAAAAACTTTTTACCAAAAAATTAAACCGACTTCAACCGAGTTTAATTTTTTGGTAAAAAGTTTTTATATTACTAGCTGTTGCTAGCGATTGCGTTAACGTATAATATCTGCATCTCCGCGGGATAAAATGTAGCCTTTTTATTCTTGACTGTAATCAAACTCTGTGCTCATCTAGATCCAATCCGCCATTTTTGCATGACACAACTATCAACAATTTTTATTTAGTCATTTAATTTTAATCTTACTGTATTAAACTGAAATAAAAAATTACGCACCGCGGAAATCTGGAAACATCTAAAAATACGCACTGTGTCTGCATTCTTAATAACGTGACTAAACACTAAACAGAAATATGTGCGCTAATAAAATACGTCACGTTTTGTTGACATAGCACACGGAATTGTTGGCAGCCACACTCAGTTTTGATGAATCCAGAATTATGATTTGACAATTTTAAACACAGTAACACTAAGAGCTGAAATAACCACATTGCACCCACAAACAAAACTTTTCTATCGCAAGAGAGTTGCACAAGTCCTAAAGCTGATTATCGGATTAAGTCGCAGCGCATTATCTGAGAAATTCACCTGAGACACTGATTGTCGGAACCGGACCACTCGTTGCCGAAAGTTGCCAACTCCTAATAAGATTGAATCCAAACCAGTCCCAATGAGCACCCCACTACTTCTATTATTAATTTTATTGGCATACATTTTAAGCTTTTATTCCCAAACTTTTCCCATTAAAAGGCTTGTTTAAGTCTTGCACAGTTCTGTTGAAAAGAACGTGAATAATTTAAGTAAACTGTTTTTACTTGAACAACTAGCGGTCGATGTCGTGTCACAGTGAATATCGATTGCTCCTCATTAATTTCGCTTTTGTCAACTCGATTTTAATACACGCCACCCCTATTGTGTGTCATTAGATTACAAAGAGGGTGCTAACTTTCATTGATTTGCTTACACAGGTTATAAAACCGTTATGAAGTGTAGAGGCTGAATGTCAAAGTTACCTGACGCTTTCAGATTTATTGATTGCTGTTTCATTACACGGGGCGTTATAAAACTTATGAGGTTAAGTTTAATTTCTTTTTTTTTTAAACTAACAACACAAAATATTGTTGCTTTTAATGTTTTAATTTTGACTGAAAGATAGGATAAAAATCAGTGGATATTTTCTGGTGTGATCTTATGGCTGAGCACAATTTATCAGCAATCCATTTATTGCTTGTGAGATGGAAAAGGGTTTAATGTCTGTTTTTATCTTTAATCAATTCAAACTACAAAAGGTATTTTCCCTGAAAATTAAGGACAAATAGCAATGGCTCTTGTTAAGAAACAACATGCTTTATTAATATATACAGACTCATCCATATACATTTTACAAAGTTTTTGTGTAAGATTTTTTGTTTATCTTTCCTTCATGTCAAAACAGAGCAACGGATCGACGTGATTTTGGTGTGGAGTTTGGTATGAGGAACTGGAAAGTGACATAGACAATCAGTCTAGTCCGCTAAACAAAACTTTTCACATGAGCGAAGTCGCAGGCAGAAGCCAGTTTATACAACAAAATCACATGCTTAGTTTAAATGGGCAGTTTCTTATACTTATAATCCGCTTATATGTCTTATGTTATTTAAACATATCATATGCTTAGCCTCTATGAATAAGCCTTATAGCTTCTTAATTGACTCATAATAATAAACGCTATATACGCAGAATTATAGAAGAACAAATAAAATATAATATACCAAGTTCCGCGTGGTAACGTTGATAAATAGAATCCCATATCCTTCTCTATGTCTCAGGCAATATATTAAAGATAATTTTCACTTAAATTGGTTTATGGCGCAAACTAACAAACAACCGGAGAGAGTTAATTTCGCACTTATAAAATAGCTTCCGACGGCAGTTTTGCACTCTTGAAAGTCATCGTAGAAAACAGAGAGAGATAAAACAGTCCTATATCCAAGAGGTCTCGTAATTGTTGCGCTCCCTAAATTCTATGTAGAGCTACATGATAACTGACCAATGCTTGCACTGTCCGTATAGGTCCACTTAAATAAGTATTTAAGTGGACCTATACTGACAGTGCAACACATAAGTATGTGTGGCACTTTCCTCAACTACGTAATTATATGTTAACGTATTATTATATAAAACATATTATATTTCTCTTCAATTTCACTATTTGATTAGTACGAATGTAAGTCTCTTTTTAAATTCACCTCTGAGCTAAGAGTCAATCGATCCGACTTCATCTAGTTTAAAGGAACCAAATATATTGACGTGTACAAGTGTTATATCCTGTGCCATGTATCCATGTGAAAACTTTGATCCATTCCACCGTTAAGATGCGGAGAGGAAAAAAAACAAGAATTTGTCATTTATTATATGAACTATGGATAGAACATTAAGTGGGTTCGCTATGTACACCATCCGGCCATTAGTATTGATTTGATTTTCTCGACTTCCTGAATCATAACATCGTCACGCCAATTAAAACTATTGAATGCGCCAACACTGTACACACTGATTTCTTATCGAATCTATAACAAGCTGTAAACTTGAAAACTAATTTTCCTTTGTGAATCCCTCGATTATCGCGCTTTGCATGTCCGTCCGTTCAAAGAGCTTTAAAAGCTTAGTTAAGAAAACTTTCTCCCTCGACTCGACTTTAACGTTTTTAATAAGAGTCGTGAAATTTTTAAGGTCTTTAAAGTCTGTCTGAATTTTTTTCTCGTTGTTTTATACTGCTGTTTTTATCCTGAAATAAGCTTTACAGCGAAAGGAAATGGAGATTTATACACGATATTTTTTGACGATTAACGTACCTTCCAGCATATTTAATAGTTGCATTCGAGGGCTCTGATTATAAAGTCCATAACACAGAACTTTTAAATAAAAATCCCAATATCGTTTTAGTATAATTTTCAGAATGAAGCTCAAACAAACAAAATCATTAAACTCACTTGTTTGGCATCTTCGTTAGTGACTCAACATAAAAGCATTATTCACTTTCCAGAACAAATTTATATCGTCGACTTTCCTATTTAAACCGAGGAAACTGTTTAACGATTCCAAACTGTTACTAGCTGGCTGCTTAAAACTAAATCAGCTTAAAACGTTGAAGCTCCAACAAGCGTTAAAATCTCATCAGTAACGTTCACAATCAGGTTCCACTCGGCGGCTTGAGTGGCGGCAGTTCAACTGACAAGAAGCTAAATTTCGGGAGGTTTTTATAGGGCATGCGGGGCCGTCATCGCACAGCCCCTAACCCACTTTCGAGTTGACAGCAGGTCATTATCGGTTATCATTGCCGCGAACCGCTGCAAGACGATTGCCTTTTGTTGAGACTTCCCTCCGACGCGTCCGAGCCAATCACGATAATGTAATATCGATTGAAGCACCGTTTGCAACCGATCGACAGTTTGTAACCACAGCACGGCGTGCATAGGTACGTGTTGCCACAACTTGTGGCTGTCTTATACGTTGGCAAGAGGGTTGTATTACAATTTGCGTGCTGTGTCTGTTCAGTTAAATTCTAACGGTAAAATGACCTAAAAGCTAAAAGCATTCGACATCGATGACTTCAGGGAATGAAAGTTTTGAGTTTTTCAGTCGTCGCAGCGTCTGAAGCAGTGATCTTAAAAAGAAACTAGCTTCAACAACAAAATGAAAATGTGAACGTCGGAGAAACTTGTTATTAAAAAATACTGCGCTTTAAATTACTTTTACGTGATGCTAGAAGTTCTTAGTATCTACGCTACGCGGTTTATAATTGCAAAAGTTGAGCCCACGGTGATGCTGCATTCTCTTTTAAAAAAATCTCATAGCAAACATACCTTAACGCATTGCTATAGAGAATTAACGAGTCAGACGTACTCTATACATATATTCTGACAGGACAGGCGTGACATTGCAACATATAGAAATGTATGTTACAAAGGTAGCTGTTATATATTCTCACGTAACGAGCACGTAAAACTTGTTTTATTATGTATATTATATCTATACTATATAATATACATAAGCTGTTTAGTTTGTTTGTTCGAACGCGCTAATCTCCGAAAGTTCTGGCTAGATTTAGATGAAATTTGGTATGGACGTAGCAAAATAAAGAAAGATATGTTTTTATCGTGATAAAGTCCGCGGGAGCTGAACCGCGCGCGACTTTTTTCTTATTCCGGGAGGAAAAATCATCGAATGACTTCTCCCACTCTGGGTGGAGCGGAAGGGAGTGTCAGACTTCTACTGACTAAAAACCCACCCTATTCCTTCAGCTGCCCTTGAATTCCACGGCTGCGGTATCTCGTTAGACCATTCCCACAACCCCGACAGCTACGCGCGACTGCAAGCTGTACCTTTGTTATACTTGATGTTTATATAAATAAATAAATATACCAAACATCGCATCTATATTCCCAAGGTATTCTACCATCTTAAACAAAAGAACTTATCGCAAAACCTCACATTAATATCACCGAAATAGATGTACCCACCACAGCATATAAATTACGTACTCAAAGTAAATGATCTGCGAAATCTTAGCACATTTGCTTTCCATTCATAACCTGTCATGGCTAAATAAAGCAATTACTATGTTATTACGAACAATTATGGAGGTATTGACCCAATATAGGAGCCTCACATAATCGGTATATCCCATCGGTCTGGTTACTATGCAATTTCCTACTTCAAACGTTAGAAGCTATTACATGAAAGCAATCTATTTAATTTCGTTCTGGCTCGGGGCAGCAGGTTATTTGAAACTAAGAATTGCGAATTACTGAAATAAACATTCATTGTAGTTGAGCTTGGTACTATTGCTGATACTAACTTATTTAATGCAGTTATATTATATGTATGAGTCCTGTTATGGCAAAATATAATACTTATTTGATGTTTTATTTCAAAATAATATTGGTGATGAAAAGTTATAATATAAAAGTAAAATTGTAATTTGTCATAGGGCCGAATATTAACAGAGGTTGAATTAAGTAAATATGCATGAATAAAAATAAAATAAATATTTATTTATTTATAGCCGAATAATCAACATTCTAGTTTTTGGTAGTCTTTTACGATTAGGTGTTCTGATTACAATAATAATGATAAATTCATTTATTTGCAAACATAAGTAACATTGTTACATAAAAGCTCAACAAATAAATTGAATGTTAACATAAGTTAACATTCAATTAATTTGTTGAGCTTAAATCAAAACATGCGTCGATTATAAAATCGGCGCATGTTTTGATTTATCTTTAAAGCCTACTCACAGTGGTATGGTCTTTACTTTAAATCTTTTTTACTAGCCCAGTTTTTCCAACGAAAATTATCACTGAGTTCATTGTACGAGTATACAAACACATGTTACCTAGCCGTGATTGGTTGATCAAGTTTTAAACAGCAAATCGCATCAATCGACTTGCGAATTTACTTTTTGTTCGTCGCATTTATTTTCCATGGACATGGTTGAATTCAAAAATAATGCATGTAAAACTAACGTGTAAGAGCTCATGAAAAAATACTTACCGGCTACCTTTATTCTGCATCTAACTAACTGAAATAAACCTTTTAAAATTCTCTACCTAATCAAATCTTCTAACTTGAAGTGGAATAAAATGTAAAAGAGGTTACGAAAGCGCTGTCATGGATAGAGACATTTCCCTACATAGGTGAATTGGGACAAACTAATTTTTACAGCGAATAATGGTATATAAGCATTTGGAAGCCGAAGCCGTGAAGTGGTAGTGGGTGCAGATTCAGCGGGATGAGGTGGCAGTTTGCCAGCCAAGCAGACCCGCTCCACCAATCACAGCGCACTTCACCGCGGCTTGATAACGACCCGCCGTGTTTACTATGAGCCTACACACATGAATCATTGGTTCCACTGACTTTTCCTGGATGTTTATGGCCTGTATATAAAATATTAATCTTCAAGGTCAAGCTTTTTGTCCCTGAAGCGTAGGAGTATCGGTTAAATGACAAAAATAGGGCAACGTTATAGAAATTAGAAAAAATATATTTCAGACAGAAGAATTTCTATATGATAGACTGATGCAGTTTTTGAGAACTATTTATATCAGCTCATTAATGACTTGACCTGACTTGACATGAGTTTATAAACCTAGTCACCAAGGAGCTCACTATAAAAACAAAATTCGTCTACGCTTGTCAGACACGGCAAAAAAAACATATAAGTACCTACATGCATAAGTAATGGTCGAGTATTTAGCATTTAACCATTCGTACTATCGAATCAAAACGGGTGAAAATAAACACAAAATTTACGTAACCTCTGACGTCACTCACGACCTTCTCAGTTGACCATTATAGCATTTAATCGCCGCCGTTCTTCAATTGTTAAACCAACAATACCCGAAAGCTAAAATTGAAATGGAATTTGTTAAGTAAGTATTACTCCCGGGCGTAATGTGCGTCCATCGAGATTTGTTTATTGTTCTATCAGTATATCAGCCAGCAATGATTGCTCTTTGAATAATAAAACTCTGCTTACGAAATCAACTTTGTTCTCTAATGAACAATACACTCTCTAATACCATTCTTCCCTTACAAACATTGTCCTTTTAATATTAAAAAGTAAGATTCTTCTTTAAAGTATTCATAAAGTTTGAAACTAAAACTAAATGATAACGTTTTTTGGACATTATTAGTGATACCTACGGCAACTAGAGCCAACTTTGCCATTTAATACATTGGCGATTATATCATGAATAAATTCGATATCATTTACATAGAAAAGCGGGACTAACTATGGTGTGGTATTGGAACGTGCATTTGATAAGTTTGCATGTGAAAATAATGGCCGCGTCGCTTTGACATGGTGCTATGGCGACCAGCCAAAACTACGTCAGACTTAATGTGGTGTGAACTTTTTACGGTGCCAAATGGATTCCAGGAATATTGCCAAAGGCACCAACGCCTAGGCCTTTTGTAAAACCATGTAAAAATAAAACTAAAAATATATATTCAAAAATATTTGCTTTAGTTCGCTCTATTGCTTTTTCTAGTTATTCTTTTCTTATTGTACTTGATTAATCTCTTAAAGTACATCCAACTTTTACACAATTTAAAAAGACATCATTAGAAAACAAATAAACAACCGTATAATTAAATAATAGTAACTAGCGTAATCAATAATACCATTTATATTAAAAAGTTAAACCAACCTTACGTGACACGCATCAGCTTACACGATTAAATAATGATTACTATATTATAACCGTGTATTAAAGACAAGCTTTAAATAATAATCAGCTTCGTTTATAATTAAATAAACATTTCTCTGCACGAGTGTAGATGAAAAATAAATAAAACACGTTCGTTGCAATACATTGCATTCTAAACCTAAAAGCGATTCTACATGAACACATTATTCTAGGATATGTGTATAATAATGGAATTCTCATTGGTATATAATATACCTAGCTTTCAGTGATTATGTTCAGGAGACCAGTGATAGGTATGGGTCAGGCTTACGAGTCTTATGTCATGAGTTCCAACCCAGTCTTACAAATGTTGGGTAATTTATATCATTACAACTACTCTCAAAATGGTGATGAAAAACATAGTCAGCATGTCCTTATTTTTTTTTTATCGTGGTAAAATTATCAAATAAGTCCTCCCACCCCGGGCAGGGCAGGAGGGACTGTCAGACTTTTACTGACCACGGTGATCCACGGTGATCCACGGTGTTCCTTCAATAACCCTTTTCGTTACGGGGTCACGGTAATGGGATAAGTCCCACGACCCCGGCAGGCTTCGGCCCTCTACAGGGGGGGCCTCGTCATGTTGCTGACGCTCTTTGAGGCGCGCGTGGAACACAACGCGCCGTCGACCCGGGCATGGTCCATGGTCGGACAGCGAGTTGCCCTTTACTCGCTGTCCGCATGCCCGCGCCTACGATGGCGAGATCGTCGGCCGACGTCCGACGCCGTGGGCGTCTACCACTGCGGCTGGGCTGGAGGGAGGACGCCATCCTCTCCCTCACACGGCCCGCCTCCTCCTAGTCAGAATGTCCTAGGACCAAAACTTCGGAGAAATGTGACATCCACCAACACTGGGCCCGCGTGGTGGATTACGGCCTAGTCCTTGTCAGTTGAAAGGAGGCCTGTGTCCCAGCAGTGGGATCGGTATAGGCTGAATTATTTATGTATCATTATTATCTATACCTTTCTATCTAAAACATACATTGACGCCATTCGATTCCTATTATATTACAATAACTAAAAATGAATACATAACCTAACTGTTTTATTTACCAACCTGAAACAGCATTTTCCCTCCATCTAAGAACATTTTTGTATTCAATAGATAATGATAGTGTTGTTAGCGAGGAGCCTCTGGGACCTGCTCGCTTCCATCGCGAGGAATCATGGCTGAATAAGTAAAGTGGAGAAGGCTTCGGCAGCAGGCTTCGCAACGTAATGCCATTACGTAACAAACGTACTCTACACACACCGCAAATAACTTCACATTATCTAGGTATTTCTACATGTACCTACATATATGTTGTATATAACCGTGTGATTCATCTAGTTAGTGAGTATATTACTATCATGACGAAATATTATTCAGTTTTACCAAAAGCTAGAAAACTTATTAATTTTTGAAGAGAACTAGTTCAAAAAAAGAAACAGACAGCGCGTCGTGTGTTACATTACATTAACCGTTTTGAACTTCCTTTGACCTTTTCACAACACATAAACTATTTAATATACTATACACAAAATTTTTTACTATGCACAAAATTTTTGGCACATTTATTAAAGCCAAAGCTCAAAAGGCTATTGATATATCCAGTTCCTTTTTTTAACATAGCTGGACACGCTCCAGTGCAGTTTATGCAGTTTAATTAAACAGCGCTTTAAAAACGACGGCGCCGTTTAAGTCATGTCGTAGAACATTATTGTTTATGGATTTTAACATGAATTCCACTGTAAATTAAAACTTCATTAGGGTTCAAAATTCAACTACTGCCAGCTGTGTGAAAACTAACACTGTAAATAAATAATGTGAAATAATTATAGGATATTAACAATAGCAGAAGTCAAAAATACAAGAACTGTATTAATATTCAAACATTTTATACTAGCTTCCACCCCAATGGAACTAAAACTTCTCTCCAAATTAACTAAAAAGTATAGCCAACGTGTTATTCTAATGTAAAAGCTAAATGTTACAATATATACAACCTTACTGAATATTAAAAAAAAAAACTGAATATAAATTAACTCGTTACAAGAAACATTATTGGAATCCATTGTAATATTTTTTTCTCTATATGGTTGTTTCATTTTTTTAAACTAAAATTCGGATCTCGATTTTTAACCAGGCTGTCACTATCAAAGCGTGACTCAGGTTAATGAATATCACATCGGCAAATCAAGCGCATCCCTAGTGCAACCCGCACACCACTAGGCATCTGTTATTTTTAATCTTGTTTTATTTAGGGGCATTTATCTCCATAGACATGCGTACCCCAGTGTTCCCTAATCATGCTCCTGCACGAGGAGCGCATGGAGGCGCTTCGCCGGGGTGAAAATCTGCTACCACAACTTGTTGCGATATGGCGGACGGAGCTCCGGCGCGGGATCATGGCGACATATGAAGAGCGACTATCGCAACCCAGCGCTGGGCACGCCACAATAGTGGCGGTAAGTCCCCTCTTTGAGGAGTGGCTAACGAGGCGTCATGACGTCCTCACCTTTCGCCTGACGCAGGTCCTCACTTGACACGGTTGTTTCGGGAGTGACCTGTGTCGGATTCGGCGGGAGAAAACGCCCTCACAGCCCTTGTGCCCCAGCCGCCGCAGGAGATGCTCCGGGCGTCGGGAATCACAGGGTGACTCCAAGCCACCGTAGGCGTGGGCCTCCAGGCAACGAGCAATGGGTAGCTCGCCGCCCGACTGAAATCAGGCCCATGAAGACGGCGCGTCGTGTTCCACGTGCGCCTCAAAGAGTGTCAGCAAAGTTGTCGGAGCCAAGAGAGCCGTTGCCTGCCGGGGTTGCGGAATAGTTCGAAAGAGTTACCACGGCCTCGGAACACGAAGGGCATATGACGGAACATGGATGGGTTTTAGTCAGTAAAAGTCTGACACACCCTCCCGCTTCACCCAGATTTTATTTTTTTAGATCGGGAGTTAGTCATTGAATGATTTCCCATCCTTAAAAAAAAGCGTTCCCTAATCTTGATCATTATATATAAAACTTATTTCCTAAAAAGAGACAGAGTCAATATCATGTTTTCTACTATAAACTTTGCAGTGTCAGATGTTGGTAGCCATCTTTTAATCTACCCCAAGGTCCATGACAGAACAACACAATAAGCATAAATAACCTCAGAGTAGATCCTTGCCTCAGAGTATATTATATGTCATCATTTAAGTATATGTCAGATATTGATTACTTAGATTAAATTATTTCAGATATTATGTCTCATTTTATAACAAACGATTTTTGTGTAAAATAGTAATAACTAGATATCTATTGAAGCCATCAATCCCATTAATTATTAAAATAGGCTATTTGGTCCTAATCAATCTAATAAAATGCTCCTATATATCCTGGGGGACCTGGTGATTTGTGTTACAGGCAATATTTGCCTAATCCCAACATCGGCTGCTCACAAATTAGAAATGTCATAACCATCTGCTTACCCTTTTCCCAACTAACTTAGTCAAGTTTAATGCTGCCAAGACCCAGGCGTGTCTTTTCTCCGCAAAAAGGAGCCAATTTCAACCGGCTCTTTCTTTCCGTGGTGTAACCGTTCCGATAACTGATCGCAACGAGCTTCTTGGGGTTACGTTGACATCCACCCTTAATTTTGGTCCGTTTATCGAGGCTAAGGCTCAATTGGCTGCCAAAAAGTTGGGAATCCTAGCAAAGGTGAGACGGTACTTCACACCGGAACAGCTGCTCAACCTCTATCAAGCGCAAGTTCGGTCGTGTATGGAGTACTGCTCTCATCTCTGGGACGGATCTGCCAAATACCAGCTTGATGCACTTGAGTCTATAGAGAAACGGGCCAAAAGGCTCATCGGCAACGAGAAACTGGTCGAGACAAGGCTCCAGAGCCTAGAACATCGGCGACGTGTTGCAAGCCTGTCAGTTTTCTATCGGTTACATTTCGGGGAGTGTGCGATGGAATTGCACAGTCTTATTCAACCAAGCCCGTTCCATCATCGGACTACAAGACAAACGGCGATGCGCCATCGTTACATGGTGGACATCCCACCCATACGCACGAAACGTTTTGGGAATACTTTCATTGTGCGTACGGCTAAGGAGTAGAATTCCCTGCCGGAGTCTGTATTTCCTGATAGTTATAACCTGGGAGTCTTTAAGTCAAGAGTGAATAGGTTACTACTAGGCAAGCGTGCTTCATCTTCGACCACATCATCGCTTAAGATCAGGTGAGATTGTGGTCAAACGCAAGCCTGTCAACTATAAAAAAAAAAACTATGTTGGAGGCGGCTTCCAGTCTAACCGTATGCAGCTGAGTAGGTATTAATGTTTTAAATGAAGCGACTGCCTATCTGACCTCTACAACCCAGTAATTGGGTAAGACGATACCCTTAAATTATTTATTTATTTATTATTTTTTTATTAATAGATACAATGTCGATTGTAAAAGATTTGTATTTTATGTTATTTTTTTTAGGAGATAAATGTATTAGATAATTATTATTCTCTGATTCTTGGTGTTCATAATAGGAGGTCCTATTCTGAACACCAAGTTTGGTGGAGAATTACTTGAGCTTTTGAAAGTCGTCATCCCCGATGTCACTTTATCCAATTGTTTATTTATTTACATTAATTCTCCAAAAGGGAAGATCAATCAGTGTTTCTCAGTTTACCTCAGTTTTCTATTAAATTCACAATAATTACTGAAGGATCATTATTGTGAATTATTATTTTTTTTATGTTTTATTTACACAATAACGATATAACATCGGGATCATCAGGCAACATAGTTAACGTTTAACAATCGTTTCTCGGGATATTTGATATTTCAGATAAGAATTCATCTCAGTGGCAAATTAGATTCAGATCCATTAAGCCATTTCGGTGTGATTGAGTAACAAACATCTATTCATATGTCTAAACATTCTCATTCATAATATTAGGATAATCTTCATCATTTATTTCTCACCATAATACGTATAATTACAGTTAGGTTCACTAAAAAACCAATCAATTTTTGTTTTGTTGGAAACTGGTGCCTAAACTAAGCTAAAAGCTGGTACTTCAGAATTCCAGGTTACATACTGTTACATATTGTTGGTACATACTGCTTTTTTTTAATTGATAATAGGCTCGCATTTGACCACCATCTCACCTGATTGTTA
Organism: Tholera decimalis; assembly: GCA_943138885.2. Classification (NCBI taxonomy): domain Eukaryota; kingdom Metazoa; phylum Arthropoda; class Insecta; order Lepidoptera; family Noctuidae; genus Tholera; species Tholera decimalis. The sequence goes on from OW964549.2 coordinate 27,593,557, forward strand.
GCGATGATGTGGTCGAAGATGGAACACGCTTACCTAGAAGTAACCTGTTCACTCTTGACTTAAAGACCCCCAGGTTATAGCTAAGATATATCTATATAGAATACTAGCAGTTGCTCGAGACTTCGTTGGCGTGGGAAGTTTTTCGCGTGTAAATCCCGATCCCGTGGGAATTTCGCAAAATCCCGTCTTAGCAAGCATCTACGTACTAAAAGGAACCCCCATCCAAAATTGGAGAGCCCTACTACTTGTAGTTTCTGAGATTTTGTGATTAATCAGTAAGTGGTATATATAGAAGATAGATTGTAATGTAAGATTATATCAAATTACATTAAAACATTAGTATAGATTATATCTGAAGAACCAAAAATTTATAGAATACCTGAAAATAATGTATTTTTGGTTTCACACAGTCCTAACACGTAATAAGCCCTCAGTCTCCCCGGGATACCCACAGGGGAAGCGATGGTCGACCCACACCATACATTTTATAGCATCAATTGTTTTGTTAAAATGTTGTTTATATTTTATAATCTACGTTTCGCTTACATTATTTCGAAAACGTTGTAACAGTGAGCATTGAAATAATGATGTTTATTTTGCAATTCGATACTAATATTATAAAGAGGTAAAATTTGTTTGTAAGTTTGCATGTAGGGAGTAATCTTTTCCGTATCTAATCTAATCTCGTCCGTATGTCATAGCCATTTTATTCCGAAACTATTAAAACTACACATCTGGAACTTGGTAGGTAGATGAACTCTGAGCCGCATTCCAATTTTGAGACAAAAATAAAAAAATATATAAAATTAACGGGGGCTCCCCATACACGGAACTGACCCTAACTTTTTTTTGTCAAACCGTATACGTGTGTGGTTTAAGATTTCTAAAACCACTTTTTCTTAAATTCAATCGTTTAAAAGATACGCTTCCAAATTGGTAAAATGAGTGTCCCCTGCCCCCCTCTAACTTTTATAATAATGAAGTGAAAAATATAAAAAATATGCTGTAGATATTAATGAAAATGTTCGACGAAAATTGATTTGAACGAGATCGGGTCAGCTGTTTTGTTGTGTTTGTATTTCATACAAACACAACAAAGTTATTTGGCGTAGTTACTACGGAACCCTTCATGGGCGAGTCTGACTCGCACCTCGCCAATTTTTTTTTTGTTGTAAGTTGTTTTATGAGTAATATGTAGGGAGTATAAATTATTTCAAAATCACGCAGAGAGAAATGCTAGTAAGTAGGTTATAAATAATACTTTTATATGACATTTTTGTTTTACAAATGTTAACTAGATGAAGCCGGTGTTATGTAATCTTTTCGTAAAATGACTTGGACTTTCTATCACTGTCACTATATTGGTTTATGTATGATATTTTTTGTAATAAAGCTTGCCCTATTTTTAGTAGTATATTGATCAGGAACCTGAGTTGATTGTAAAGCCTTTTTGATATAAAAAAGAAGCTTTAATAGAGAGTCAGTGCCTAGGTGTTGTGCCCTCGAAGTAATAAGTCTGCGTACACAATTAGGGATAAATGAATTCGTAAACATACAAAATTAACAGAACTAACATATGCAGACACGTAAAATACGAATACAAACAGTTTTCTATAACACAGTAAGGTTATGTTTGTACCTTCATAAAGAATCATTTATAATGTGTTATGCTATTATATCTACTCAATAAAGTAATTTTTATAACGAATCCAAACTGTAATAAACATGATACCATGATAAACACATTTATCATGATTGTATAAATTGAGTATACATTAACCGAATTTATAACATGATCTCTTATAAACAAATACACCCATGCTTAGACAGCCATGGCTTGGAAACACCGAGTTTTAAAATTATGTGCTTAACTTGAGCACCACAAAGTTCCAACTTAAACCACATGATAAATGACTAATGCCTGCACTGTTTGGACAGGGAGGACCACTCAAAAATGTTAAATTCTTAAAAGATTGCTGCCGCCCTACAAGATTTCACATGATTTGACCACGATACGGAAAATATATACTTCAAAACATACTTTGACCTGAGTTTATTTGTATATTTCATCTCATGGTAGTGAGTAAGAGAACACCGGCCTAGTCTAGTTTAAATTCATAAAAAAGTAACGTGTAGGTAATGGGAGATCCCTATTTATTACCATTTTTTGAAAAACAGAACTAGCAATTTGCTTAGAATTCACATTATTAGTAATCTTGTCAATCAATCATCCATCCTATGCTTTCAAAATATATAATTATGAAAACATTAATCTGTCAATTAACAATATAATTATTTGTTAACCGACTTCAGCACAACACATCCACCATAAAGATTCTTAATAAGATATTAATTCTATAAAATCTGTATTTATACAGCCATTTATCCACTTCATTACAACATAAAATGTTCTGTTTCTTGTCGGTATAACAAAAATAATGGTTATTTTATTTACACCTTGAAACAGCGCCATTAACACCCGCCTTACCTGCACTCGATATGTGATTAATAATTGTTATACAACGTGGTTCTTACCAAATGTTGTTTTCTAGTTGAATGGTGATGGTACCCGAGCTTTATATAGTAGTTTGCTTACTTACTAGCAAGATAGGTAAACTTAAATAGGGCGCTGATCAGGGGCGTTCCCATTGATGCTTCCCACGAAGGTCTTGGCTGGATTTGTTCAACCACCATTGATTGATGACGTAATCTGTGTAGTCGGAACTACATCGAGCTATCTTTGGTTTTTTTTCTCGCTTATACTATCCTTCATCATTAATTATCAGAGATCACTTACAAGGTGTACACGATGCCGTGAGATTGAGCATACTTAATATTAACCTAGGTTTAATTAAAAATCCTTACTACCTTTATAAAACATATTTGGGTTGGACATTATATCACCTACCCTTATATAATTTAATTATGAAATAAGACCTCAGGCGTAAAGCCTCTAAATTATGGAAAGGAGCATCCAAGCGACGGACATCTATACTTATAATAAATCTGTAGAGAGGTCAATTCTGTACATGAAATATATTTCCAAAATAACTATCAGGGGGTGATTAAGGATCGATACTCATGCCAAAAATGCAATCAGTTAAACTTTTGTCTGTCTGTCTGTCTGTCTGTCTGTCTGTCTGTATAACCGTTATAGAAACAAAAACTACTCGACGGATTTTAACGAAACTTGGTACAATTATTTTTCATACTCCTGAGCGGGTTATAGTATACTTTTCATCACGCTACAATCAATAGGAGCAGAGCAGTGAAGGGAAATGTTGGGAAAACGGGAGAAGTTACTCCATTTTTTAAGCTTTGAGTTTTTAACCTTAATGGTTAAAGCTACACAAATAATTTCATGACGGAAATGTTCTCCTTAAAATTATATAAAAAATATCCCACGACAGCATATGTCTAACTTTTATGGTTGACTCACAATAACACGTGTAACTCCCGATAGCTTAGCAGTTCGAAGCTTTCTGATTATAATATTTGTCTACTCTTACGTTTATAACACTCTCAGTCACCCCTAATTGAAAAAGTTAACATTATTAACTATTCCATAAAAAAATTGGCCAAGTGCGAGTCAGACTCGCCCATGAAGGGTTCCGTAGTAACTATAATATAATCAGTAAATAGTAACACTTCTTTCAGTGACTGGGCCACCACTGGTATTTATAAAAGTAGAAATCGGCTTTATGAACTCTATGAGGAGCGGACTTACACTAACTCGGTAGAATTTAATTTATATGTTAAGAACTACTCTAAATTATTTAAAAAAGTCTGTTATATTGCCAAGTCTCGCTACTTGAGTTCTAAAATTAAAAATAGTAGTAATGTAATTAAAACGACTTGGGATATTATAAAAAGCGAAACGGGAAGGTCTTGCAACCGAAATATTGATTACACCCTCACTATTGATGATAATATAATAACATTAGATTCGCAAGTCGCCACAGAATTTGAAAATTTTTTCACTGACATTCCCGTATCGACAACCAAGTCGCTAAAATCATCTCCCATTGCTGCAGAAACATTACTTAAAAAAAATGTGCCAGTTTGTAGTTCCCAGTTTAAATTCCAACATGTTACTTCTAATGACATCATCAAAACTTTTAATTCTTTGAATATTAAAAAGACTTCAGACCTGTGGGGTAATTCTGTTGAAGTTACTAAGTCAATTATACACATTATTGCTCCTACATTAGCTGTTATATTTAATAATTGTATTGATTGCGGTGAGTTTCCTGATCTAATGAAATATAGTAAAATAATCCCACTATTTAAATCGGGTAGTACATCTGACCCTACTAATTATAGACCTATTTCTGTACTGCCCACTTTCAGTAAAATTTTTGAGAAAATTATTTTAATGCAGATGCAAAGATATTTTAATAAACACAAATTGCTACATAATAAACAATTTGGTTTTACAAAGGGTCGTTCAACAACTGATGCCGGTGTTGAACTTTTAGGACACATTTATAATGCATGGGAAGATAAATGCGATGCGTTGGGCATTTTTTGCGATTTGTCTAAGGCGTTTGACTGTGTTCCCCATGAGACATTAATCAGGAAACTGCACCACTACGGATTCCGGGACTCCTCTCTGAATCTTTTAACCTCATACTTGAGTGAAAGGATTCAGAGAGTCGATGTGAACGGCAAAAGATCGCCGGGATCTGTGGTCAAGATGGGGGTCCCCCAAGGCTCAATTTTAGGTCCCTTTTTGTTTCTTATTTATATAAATGATTTGCCGTACCTGATCAAAAATCATGACATAGTGTTATTCGCTGACGATACTTCTCTTTTATTTAAAATTAAACGTCAACAGCAGGTTACTGAAGAAGTAAACAGAGCCCTTGCGACTGTAGTTAGCTGGTTTAATGTTAATAATCTTCTTCTTAATGAGAAAAAAACCAAATGCCTAAAATTTACGTTACCTCATGTTAGACAAGTGAATACTAGTGTATCAATAAAGGGCGAAATATTGAAACCCGAAGATACCACAGTATTCTTGGGCATAACTTTGGATGCGAAGCTTCAGTGGGGCCCCCATATAGATAAATTGTCAAAAAAGTTAAGTTCTGCAGCATATGCCGTTAGAAAAATACGTGGATTAACTGACATCGAAACAGCACGTTTAGTCTACTTTAGTTACTTTCACAGTGTGATGTCATACGGCATTTTACTTTGGGGAAATGCTGCCGACATTCACACAATATTTGTATTACAAAAAAGAGCCATTCGTGCAATTTATAAATTAAGTCCTAAGCACTCCTTAAGAGACAAATTTAAAGAGATTAATATTATGACTGTGCCATCTCAGTATATTTATGAGAATCTCTTGTATGCACACAAAAATATTAATCTGTTTAAAAAATACAGTGATATTCATAGTGTAAATACAAGGAACAAAGACAAATATGTCATTCCTAAAACAAGGTTGAAAAAAATAGGTGGTTCGTTTAGATGCCAATGTATACGTTTTTATAATAAAATTCCTAGCCATATTCAAGAACTAAGTATTCATAAATTCAAATTGTTTATAAAACGTAAGCTATGTCAGAAAGCTTTTTACAGTGTTAAAGATTATATTGAGGACAAGAAGGCTTGGGAATGAGATGCTCCAGTGATATACGTGTGCCTTTTTTATTTCTTTTTAAAATTATGATTGATGATTTATTTTTGATTAATTAAAATTTTGCTTTCTCAAGTATTGTATATACCTATTAATTTTTGTTTTTGTTTGTTGTTTTTTTTTTATATTGTTGTTTTTTTTTATATATATATATAATTATTTCATTATTGTAAATGTGAGGACGATGTAGGTTATTCTTTCTTCATTGTTTTTGCTTTCACTATAATTTATTTAATGATGTCAAGCAGTTTGAGTACTTGTGTGGCCTACCCAAAGGTCCTTACTTTGGTATTGTTCGTCAAATTGTTGAGCTCCTTAAGTTCTAAGTTGAGCTACACGATAACTGACAAATGCTTGCACTGTCTGGACAGGTCCGCTCAAATTTTCGTGGTTATTTCCTCAAAAGAATACCACAGACATGAACCTACATGCTTCTCATATACAAATACAAATTGTCTGGACTTTAAAAGAGACTATGACCTCTGAGTTTGTTTCGGTGTTTCTTCTCAGAGTAGTCAGTTAGGAAATACCGGCCTCATCTAGCTAAACTTAACACGCAAAAAAACATGACGTGTAAAAGTGTTATTTATAACCAATTTACAAAATAAATATTTCATTTCATTTCATTTCATTTCATTTCATTTCATAATATGCAAATTTATTTGACGAAAAAAAAACCTTACAAATTTCTTAAAACTAGCTTATTTACATTTTTTACAACTGCGCCAAATAAATTGGTTTTGAAAAAAAAAACCTTACAAATTTCTTAAAACTGGCTTTTTTACATTTTTTACAACTGCGCCGAATAAATTTGTTTTTCATAGTGTTTGTATGAATTACAAAGTTATATTTGCGGTTTTAGAAAATATGCTGTATCTCAAAAACTGCTGAACTGATTTCGTTCAAACTAATTTTGGTTGAATGTTTATATTAAGATCTACAGACATATATTTTTTTTAGATTTTTCACTCTATAGAATCCATCTTATAGAAGTTAGAGGTTGTGTCCGCCACACACACATTTTACCACTTTGGAAGCTTATATCTTTTAAACGATTGACTTTATGGAATAGTGGTTTTAGAAACCCCGATGTCGTTTTTAAAGAACTGTTTATAGATACCACACATGCGTCGATTTCATGAAAAAAAATATTTTCAGGTTTAGTTCCATGTATGGGGAGCCCCCCTTTATTTTAAATATTTTTAATTTTTTTCTCAAAATCGGAAAGCGGTTCACAGAATACATCTACCTATCAAGTTTCACATGTATAGTCTTAATAGTTTCGGAATAAAATTGCTGTGACAGACGGACGGACGGACAGACAGACAGACAGACAGACGGACAGACATGTCGAAACTATAAAGATTCCGTTTTTTGCCATTCGGCTACGAAACCGTAAAAAGAATCATATAAATCGGTATAGAAACACCAAAGTTATACATGAAATACGCTTATAATAATAAGCCATCGCGCGTGAATACTGAATAATGCTATAAGGATTATTTTTGAGAATCGGTCGCCGCGCTCGACGCGTCTCGCGGTCGAAGCGTTCTCTAGGTACTTAAGCCTCATGTGAACGTGATCTAAACAATATTACCAATACATTAACTTACGCTGACGGAGTCGCGGGCACAGCTATATTGTATCATTACGCTAAGGCCAATAGGAGCGGAGCGCCAATGAAGAATGCTTCAAAATCGGGGTTAAATTTAACGTTCGCCCAAAGTAACTATTCCACGCGGACGAAGTCGCGGACAAAAGCTAGTCCTAAATAAATCATTTGAATTATTTGCCCATACCTGCACCCCTCAGGGTTAATTGAAGGCCAGCTTCGAGGGGATATTAATCTGGTAAACGTTTATATGCAAAAACTATTCAACTAATACTGTGGATGACTTCAAAATTGAAAGATAAGTATTAAATGTGCTTGTCATTATAGCCCCAAAGCTCCAACAAACATGAACGTGTTCAATGTTCAATCAAGAAAGCTACAATGAACTATCACACGAAACGTTGCCAGATTTACGGCGCTTGGCAGACGTCTGGATTGGTTAATTAGAATTTAACTTATTTTTGGTGCAGTTCGTTCAAAGTTATATTAACTTACTCACTTTGGAGTCTTGTCAAAAGTAACACAAATTAAAATGAAAACCATAAACGTTAGATTACGCTGTATTTTAAGCGGTTCTTAACCACCTTCACTAGCTATATAAAAGCTCAAAGTCCAATTGAATGATACAAATAATATCACAGGATTTGGGAGGGTATTGCGTCCGAGAAAGGAGTCGTATTCCTGAGTCCCGGTGTTCCTCACTAAACCTCTATCCATTTTATAGAAGATACGTTTACCGGATTTTCCTTAATACCCATCAGTTTTATTTATGTGAATGTTTGGTTCTAGAGTCTTCGCAGCTACGCTTTCCGTTTCGACAAATGATGGGAATTACCTTAAATTTTGCTGAATTATCGTTACATACGTTTAAACGCTTCCAAATATATGTATCCAATAGGCCCGGGCGGACAACTGAAGTCCTTTTACTTTGATCCCTGTTCTGGAACCTCTCCCCGGGGTGTATTCAAATCTTATCACGCCCTGCTACTCGCTACAGCGCCTTGTTTCCCATAGCTGTCAAGATTGTCTATATAATTAAATATTATTTCCACAGAAGCATGTCATCAGCCGGTAAATACCATTATTAGCTGATACTTTGACTGTAATAACTCCTATAATGAGGCGTTACCGGTGAAGCATTCTTTTCTTGTGTTCAATTCATGACTAGTACGCCTACTCGTAACTAGCAATTGTTATCCATTTTAAATCAATTACTAGAAACTTAATGTTGTTTAATGTATTCTTGTTTGTAGTTAAATAAATACTAGATACTATTATTTTACACTTGTATTCCCTTAAACAGATATTATTGTATATAAATTACTAAGAAGACTTCTCAAGCAGAACTAATCTTACCAAAATAGGAAAGAAGATACCCGATTCACACCTAATACAATTAAGTTATTAGTCGCATTACTGCCCATGGAAGATTAACAAGGTATTCAGTTTGTACATTTTGTGAACCGAAATATGTTGAAATAAATTACAAAACGATACAATTAATAATGAATTAATACGATATATCCAATGTTAATTACCTCGTAGCATGACGTAGACGTTTCGCCGCCGCCGCCCAAATTATACAATAAACACTGTTTTTCTGACACGTATCATGTTATAGAACGTCACACTATTAATTTTGAATTCTTTTCGAGGTGCCAATTATTATTATAGAAACCGAAGGTTACACGTGACGTTTATTCAACAAGGTTTGTATGTATGAGCACGCGTCGCGGTGTCGGCGATGCATACACGTGCGTCGTGCAGCGGTGGCGGTGTGCCGGCGCGGCTGGCGCGGTGCGGCGGGCGGAGCGGGCGTGCGCGCTCGTCGTCTCCGCGAACTCGACTGTAGGGCTTCTGTCCCGCCAGGGCGGCGCGCCCACGCTCGATACCGCCGCCTTTCCAGCGCCCTCCCACATTGCAAAATCGTTTATAAAAATTTAACAGATTATTGCAAAAACACAGATATTTTCCAATACATTTCCAACCACTTCTCGCTACTCGACAAACTCTTGACTAACGACGCGTTTATTCTCCTTTCATTTTTGAGGAAATAATAAAGTGCGCCCAGAATGTAATCATAACGTGGCAAGCGGGAGGCGTGGCTGTCCAAGTAAATGAACGCTTTGACATCACTTCATCAACGGTTTATTCATATTTAATTTGAGTATAATCGACTCAAACGCTTATGTTATACATACTTTTCAAATAAAATTTCATAGCTTAGTAACTACTATCGTAAATTAAAGACGAATGCTTAGACACAAGCGGGGTTTTCCCAACCAGTGAACAGATTCTATTAGAAAGATTATTTAGAAGCATTGACGCGAGGCATCTCAAAGAAAGAGAAATTATAAGGTCAGCATTCTGTCTACCCCACAGCTACTATCGTAGCTGTGAATATGTCTATTGTATTGGATATTAATGGATGTATTGAAAGACCCGGCTTGACAAAGGATCGACACAATAATTATGAGTGATGGTCCTGAAAAAAGTGAGAATAGTTCTATTCCATTCATTACTACCACTATCTTTATGGGTTAAGCGATCGTAAGCCCGGCTTGGCTTGCAATCGTATGGACTCCGTTCTGCTAAATTGTATTTCTGTTTTTTTTTTTAACTCGTGTTTAGTTTACTGTAAATGTTTAATGAAGATAGTGCGAATTGTTGCCGTTGCTCGTAGGCACTTCATTTATGTACAGACGCCAGCACATCAAGCTACAACAATCTGTCAAATTTCTTTAATAGATTTTCAACTGTATTGTTAAAGAAATTAGGTTCAAGGTTGATTGGGAAAATTTGACAGTTTCGGGTAGCTTCATGTGCTGGCGTCTGTACATTGCATAAAAACGATTTATACAAGGTGTGTTACTTTATAATTTTAAAACTGCGATTTACAATTTGCGATCAAGTGGTGTATATTATTTTTGCTTTTTTTTTATTACAATGACAGATTCGATAACATGATGTACCGTGATATTCGAAACTTGTAACTATTTTAGTCGTTTTTATGCGATTGAAATTTGTGAACCTTTTACGCTATTGTGTCTTTGCTGTCTACCAGATGTTTTACACCACCCTTCAATACAATCACTTATACCTGAAACACCCTGGTCCTTGTCTGCTTAGTTTTGTCCCAACTATGTTGGGGAATAGTGTTGGCTGAGTACTAGTGTTTCACGTTACGCCCTGTAAAGACAGATGTCAGATTTTTAACCGACTTCCAAAAAAGGAGGAGGTTCTCAATTCGGATGTTTGTATTTTTTTTATGTTTGTCCGCGCATAACTCCACCACTTGCCAACCGATTTGAAAAAATATTTTTTTGTAGGAAAGGGTATACTGTTCAAATGGTCCCATGAAAATTTTATCGAAATCGGACAAGCCGTTTCTGAAAAATCAACAAACGTCAAAAAAAATATCTACATTGTCTACATTGACGATCTCTTCGTTTACTCTGCATTGCGTTTTTCGTTAGCGCATAACTCCGTCATCTACGAACCAATTTGGAAAATTCTTTTTTTATTCCAAAGCCTATGATACTTCCTAATTGGTTCCATAGTCACCAAGTCGGGATCTGATGATGGAATCTCGGCGAAATCGAGGGAACTCTTTTTTTATAGATAAACGAAAAGCGATTTTGGCATTTTCTATGTTATCTCTTTTGGTATCTATCTAAAAAAGAAGAGGTTCTCAATTTGGTTGTTTGTTTCTGTTTGAAATTTCGTGCAGATCTGATGCTGGGTTCAGAGATAGACAATGGAACTTTTCGATAAGTGGAAGGCAGATGACCTCGTGAATGTAACGGGAATCCGTTGGAATTGAGATGCACGGCAGT